>OY282580.2:23577757-24270257 GCA_958299025.2 Drosophila histrio
TTATTATTTGTTACAAATATGTTGCATACTTGCTGGGGTCGGAATGATAGATTTTGTTTGGGCCCAACTTGGACATTTGGGAGCACATGTTTTTCGGCCTTTTCCATTTTCGTGTCATTTGCATTTTACATAAAACTTTGTCTGCATTTGTTGTTGTTGTTGTTGTTGTTGTTGCTGCTGCTGCTGTTGTTATTCGCTTTTGAGTTGATTGCGATTTCAGTTTTTGGGCCCATGCCAGGTGAATGAGATTGATATATGGAGCAAAGGAAATGCGATTTAAAATAATCGAATCGTTCAGAACACCATGAATAAATACAGTACAGAATTCTATTATTGACACAACAACCAAATCTTTTACAAATCTCATAATTCTTTTGATGATATCCACATTTGTAAAGATTGATTGCTTCTATAACTAGATTTATGTCTAAGCTTAAGTGCTGAAACTAATCAATTTTCCAATTAAGATTGTTCGATAATGCAGTATTAGGAGTAATAAAATATAGTTATCAACTAGATTAGCTTCAATGTTTAGCCTTTAATTATAATTATAAATTGTGAAATTGAACAATTGTTTCAGGCATTTTTCTTTTCTGCCATGCACAATTCAAAGGTTGTTTTTACCATTTTATTTGTCCTTCGATTCAAGAAATATTTTTATTAGTATAATAATAATAATACAAATGATTTTAAAGCAACTTAAGTCATCTAGCTAAAAATTAGTATTTTTTTATTTAATTTACTAGAAATGCCTAAAAATTTTCTGATCTTTAACACATACACTTCTTTTTGAAAATAGTTAAACTATATTTTTGTCATCGTATTGAATCAATATACGTGAATTAAACTGTGCTGATAGTTAAATCTGCGTAAATAACTGATATTTAAGAACCTCATAAAACAAATACATAAAATTTAAAAGAGAAACAATTTGCTTACATTTTGATAGAATTGCAGCTTAGTTTAATTTTAGACTTCTTTACTCAAACTCATTGCAAATTAATTTGACAGTTTTTTAAGAAAAGTATCACATTAAAGTTTCTTCAAAATTTTAATTCAATCTGCATAACTTTCTGAAGAATTTCAGTTTAATGTATAATTATAATTCCTCATTGATAGAAAATAAATTTCAATATCAACTACTTAGATCCCTTAGATTTGGCAATCTTTACTTTTATTATTAATAATCATTGTATCTTATCTATTAAAACTATAGTAAATTTTAAGAAATATGTATTTTTATTTATGCTACAGAGGACTTGAAACTATACTCTACAAATAAAATAAGTTACACTTAATAAATTCGTTTAAATGGTTTCGAATTTACTTTGACAAGGAGCTCAATAGTTTTAATCCACCAAATAATGACTTTATCTAGTCCCTGCTCTTAGCCTTAATAAACTGAATATCTTTTGCAAATGGACACCAGCATATAGGGCTCTTTATTGTTCATATTCAACAAAAATGACGCTCACTTACAATTGCATATCAATTGCAAATTGCTAAAGCTCAATTTCAGCTGGACGTCAAAACCCCGAGTAGTCCGACTAGTTCAAGACGTTGCTGAAGCTCAGCAAAAATCAGAATGTTGCGCCCCAGTATTTTGTCATAATAGCCAGGCCCCACACTTCCCTTTACTCTATCCTTTTGACAGGAGGTGGAAAGTGCAAGCCACTCACAAGGCCCTAAGGCTTATTATGCGCCGCCAACTGCTGTTGTTGTTGTTGCCGTTGTTAATAACAAGCGATAATAATCAACTTCCGTGCTGACGGCGCTTATGTGAAAGGGGAAGTGGCATGGGTATGGGAAGTGGATAGGAAAGAAAACCGAGGCGGGGAAAAACTGAGCAAAACTTTGCATACTTGAAGGCGCCGCCAAGCACTGGAAATTATTTTGCCATACATTTTGATATATGTTAATTTTATGCAATCACCCTCTCTCTGCCATTCTTCCCTTCTGTCCTCTGTCTCACTCCTTAAATGGAGCAGAAAAGAAAGTAAGGAGAAAATATAATACTGAAAAATGTCGAAGTTGCATCACGATAACAACGAAATATATCACGTGCTAATTAATGTTTGTGTTAAAAATTGAAAATGTGTGTGTGCTGCATTTAGAACTGGTTAGAATCGAGTATAAAGAGATTGTTTATTTTTGCATTATTTTCACAGCATCTGCATCTGTTTGCAGAGTTCAGTTTTGCAGTTTTATGCTGCATAACCTCAGGCGTAGACGCATCGTAAACATAAACAAAGCTTGACCTTGTGTGTGGTTTTTCACATGACAACCGCAGTTAAGCCAGTGAGGACGTTTTTATAGCAATTCCTGTGGCACACACACAATTTGCACATCGTCTAACAGCTGATTATATAAAATGTGGGGACTACTTTTTGGGGAAACCGAGCCGACTTTGCATGTCCGAAACCATAAACATAATATACGACAATGAGTTCCCTGAGTAGCGTTTATTATGTGCCATAAATTGAAGTTGCCAACAGCTGAGATTGTGTAAGTAGTATGCAGTGATTTTCTTTGAGCCTACCCAAAAGGACAACAACATAATCTGACAGAACTTGTTGAAGTGTACTCCTAAATCTGTTCAACAGATCTTTATCAAATGACACTTACTAATCGCTTAATAAGTTGAAATTCTGCTGTTTCTATATTCCGGAATGTCTCATATCTGTAAGCCACTCAGCGTGTGTCAATTGCATGTAAATCAGCTTGAAAAGCCGATCCATAAATAACTCTCAATGTGAATTAAAGTTTACTTTCTGGCTACCGCAACTGACAGAAACAATTTTAAAATGACATTTCATTAAAATTCTTTACGTTTTTTGTTTTTACCTCTGGTTCTTATTGATTTTTACATAGTTTAGTGCAATTGAAAGGAAAAACCTTTCCCTTGCTGAGGTCGTGCCACTCGTTGTTGCCCTGAAAAGTAGTACTAGACGAGAGACAACACTAAAATGTCTAGTAAATAGGCATAGCAATATTATTAATAATTTAGAGCATGCGGCCCCATGTCAGTTTAGACGTCAATTGCATTGGCTCTGGCTTCTACCGATAACTTCTGGCCATCCACAGGCGTATGAAAATCTTATTTGTTCACAGAAGCCCTAGCAAGGCTTTTTGAGAGTGTGTGGGCGTGTGTGTGTCGCACTATTTTTATAGCTAATTGGTATAATATGAGTGTGTATGTGAATGAAAATTATACTTAATTTTACCAGAGTGTCTCAATGCAGTTATAGCAAAAATGAGCAAAGGATACGTTGTATTGGAACTAGTTTGCAAGTCAATTTATGGAACTGATAAAAATATTCGTAGATACATATTTAATATAATTTTTTGCTGTGGGCCTTGAATTAAAAAGAAAAACATTCTGCTCAGATTTTTCATATTTACTGAGTCCAAGGTATTGAGCGTCTCTTAAACTCCAACATTTACTATGAAAATAACGTTAAATATACACAAAAAGGTACAATATGATTGTTTGTTTTATTATTTCTACCTTTGAAGAGACAGAAACTAAAATGATCGATTCAAGGCATAATACAAACGATCCCAGAGTTTCAATATATGTTCCAAATTTGATTTATGATGTAAAGTAATTTATATTTATAATTTTAAAACGAAATACACAGACAAATAGTTTACTTTCTTTGGCATAGAGGACAACCATTGGAATCCCAATTTATCCTGAAAATATCATCGTGATCGGATGATCAGTGAATATAATATAATAAAGACTTATGTCAAAATAAGTAAAATTTGTTTTGTTTATTTTATTAAGTTTATTTGTTTCGTTTATCGTTGGGCGTTTCCAATAGGTTCTATCTTTTCCCTAAGAGTAATATCATTTAGCTTAGAGGCAAATAATATTTATAAACTTAATTGAAGTCAAGAAGTATCCAAAGTAATTTAAATTGAACTACCTACTCAATAAATATATTTATTTTTTGACAATTTCGTTTGACAACTCATCCAATTTTAGGCATAATAAAATAAGCAGTAACTTGGAACCCGAAAAGCAGGAACCCAATTACAACTGCATTGCGTCAGAGCCATGCTATCAGCTTACATGTCACATGCACTCAGCCTAATGGTAGGCAATAGAATCGGCGACTGCAACTATTTCAGACTGAGCAGACATATCCATCCGACCTCATATAAGGGGCAGCACGATTTTATGCTTTATTTACGAGGCAGAAGGCAGCCCACACACCACACACACACCATACACACAACATACACACACACACACACACGATGCGGCAGGCACAAACGAAACATTTCATTTCCGTTCCATAAACAGTTTTGGCCCCGGGGCAACGTTTAAATGCCACAGCAAAAGCAAAAATGAAATGAAATGAGCAGAGAGCAATACAACAGAAGGCAGATAGAAAGCGGCAGGTGGCAGGCAGCAGGCAACAGACTGAGGCAACAGACTGAGGCAACAGCCCACGGCAACATGCAACACCTTCGCCAGATAGTTGCAGGTCCTAGTTAATTTCTAGCAGCTGCTTCCCAGTACAATTTACAGAGTCTGAACACGCAAAACTCTTTGGAAATACACCGAGTACGCCTCGGGGGCAACAGGGTAGAGGTTAGTGGGTACGATTCTCGGGAAAATTCCGGGGTCCAATGGACGCTTTAAACTTGAAACTTTTTAATTTAACGTATTTTCGACGGCATGATTATTGTTTGCCTTGCTGGCCTGCCATTGTTCTGTAGTTTCAATTCTGTTCTCAAGTACTTTTGTTGAACTTTCCGCTGTTTACACGCATAAATAACAACAACAGCAAGCAGGATAAGTTTATGGCAATAGAGGCGCGCTAATGACTGCCAATTACCAGAAGCAGGAACAATCAACAATCGGGCATAGTAACTGAACCCAACGGCGCTTCAAATTGGGTTCATTGCTCACTGGGCATTTCCCTGTGCATACTTTCGCACTCGATTTAAGTTCAAGTTTGCAGTGCACACGATATAATAGTTAAATCATAGGAACAACGTCCTCTTACAGCTGCCAGCTGCCAGTTGAAAGACATGTGAAATATGCTAAATAAATATTAGCACTGAAATCGTCAATAAAATAAAACAAAAGTGATTAAATATCGCTCAAAATGCCTAAAATATATACGCAAAGACTTGAACCGGCTAACGCCTGGACGTATGCAACAAATGTTTTAGTGCTTGTTATATTAATGTGCCAGAAATGCAATCTGCAGAGGGTCGACGTGCCAGCCGAAGTTATTGGTAAGTTTAAGCTATAAACTGAACTATATACTATATTTAAATATCATCCATGTGTAAATAATACGTATTTATGTTTAACAAGCCAAGTTAAATTAGTATAATGTTTGTAAGTCTGAGAATAATATTAATAGACTAAAAGGACTTTTTGGCTAATACTCTAATACCTAGCTAACAAATATATGAAAACAGGATATGTAACTTATTTGTATTTAGGAAATTTAAATATATATAACAGATATACTAATTCAAACAAACAAACTAAATGTTCAAGCTACTATAATAGATCTAGTAAGCCTATTAACCATCTCAAAAAGAAATGCATAAAATCCATATTATTAACAAAAATATTCATACATAGTATTTACAATTAGTAGACACTGTTATGGCGCCAAGGGACAAAAATAGTATGTGATAATAATACAACAAAAGATATTATAATAATATGAGCTGTCCTTATAAGCCTGCAGCTGATATGATATTTTTTCGATTAAATGCCAATTAACTTTGATTCAAGGATATTATTAATATGATAATATGACCACTCTGCTCTACTATTACAGTTGATCCAAAATTTAGTTATCCAATTGCAAATGTGACAGCGCCTGTGGGACGTGACGCTTTCCTCACGTGTGTGGTGCAGGACCTGGGACCGTATAAGGTAGGCGCTTCCCCAAAAACAAATCGCAGATACCCCAATCAACCCTAACCATCTCCACTCAGACCCTGGCTCAATTACACACTCAATAAGCAGCCACAAGAACCCAACCAGTCGCATTAATATTCATTAGCATTTTACCTGGAACCAGACGGCGCATTCGTAATCTCAAAGACCAAATCTCGACACCCCAAAAACAACGACAACAATAACAGCAAACATTGAATGGATATGAAAGTGAAAATAAAAACATAAATAGGAATATGCGGAGCTGGGCAATAACAAAAGCGAAAATCACATAAAAAGTAATTGAAATATGAATGGGAAGCACAAAGAGAATGAAAATGAGAATGGGAATGAGAATGAGAATGTGTTAAGTGAAGGGGCGCCAAAATACTAAGGCTTGTTGGATTCATCGCTTCATCATCGTTTTCAGTAACTGTATCTGTGTGTATGTGCGTCTCTCTCTATGTGTGTGTGTGTGTATGTGTGTGTGTAAAGTACCATTGAAGCGCAAAGCTTTGTGCTGTCATCAGCCTCCCTCGTCTCACTGCTATGCACAATTAAGCGATGTTCTGCTCAAAGATAATTGAGCAGGCACTCGGGTGTAATTACTTATTTTATGCTGACAGCGGTACCAAAAGTTAAATTCAATTCACTGCGTAAATAATTTATTAACCCACTCCATTCCCAAACATTACACTTATAGATTAGATTTATATATTTATAAATTGAAATTACTTAAATAGCTTCACGTGTTAACATGTCAGCTCAGCTGAGCACCCAAATTGCTTCCCCAAGTCTGCCACATTTACACATGCAAAGTGCCGCAAAGGGTTATGGAATCTGGGGAGCTGGGGAATTTGTTATTATACTATACCAAATATATATTTCTGGTTCAGCTTGCACACTGCGTGCTTTATCGCATAATAATTTACCAGTGTAATTGTACAATTACTGGGCCCATGTGTGTGTGTGTGTTGATGTGCGTGATATAGCGGCGAGCTTGTTAAGTTATAAGTGAAAATTTCAGAAATAGTTCTTGGAATAGATTTGGTATTTGGTTTTGATAATTGTAGAACAGTGCATGCTCACTACATATAATTTAATACTATGGCTGTATAACTATTATACTACAGTAAATGCTAGTAATCAAAAGCGAACGAAATTGCAATTCAGAAATACTTCTGGTATTTATATTGCGATCACATTAACAGTGATGAAATAACATAAAACGAATGCAATGCTAGTCAATTGATATTGATATACAGAGAGAGGTTGGCAAATTCTTTAGGCATTCATAATTATTTGTTATGTTCATGTTTGATTCAAGTTCTGATCATGATTCTGATCGTAGAGGGAATTCAGCGAAAGTATAAGTTGATAATCGAATGTAATCAACTAGTAAATATCCTGTAGGTTACAACACACAATTCAGTAATAATCTCGATTCAAAGTTACTTCAGTATTACAATTTTAACAACTCTGCTTCTCACATTTTATAGTCAATTGATGCATTTAAAATATTTATTTATTTAGTCGTAATTAGCAACTATAACAACAAATTACAAATCATGAAATTTACAAAACAAAAAGAAATACAATACTCATTGATAACAAATTGTAAAACAGTTTATTTATTTGTTTTGTTAAATTCGATCAGCACAATGAGAGATTAAATTGTAAATGACTGCAAGTGTTTGTTTGTTTGTTTACGATTGAATACGACACTTTATAAATAAAAGTACTCAATTAAGTTAATAGTTAATTATTTGTAATGGGAGCGCAATGAGTCAATAGTTGTACTTTTTAGTATAAAAGCATAGTTTAAATAACTATTTATAGGGGACAAGTATTTTTAGTTAGGAACAGTTGTCAGCTCCCATACTTCACATATGAGTTATAGTATATACCCCCTGACAAATTTATGAGAGAACCACTAATTAAACGCCCATCGTTACACCCCTTTGATGTCAATTTTCCCATACAGGTTGCGTGGTTGCGAGTTGACACACAGACGATTTTGACCATACAGAATCATGTTATAACCAAGAATCAGCGGATTGGCATTGCCAACTCGGAGCACAAGACCTGGACAATGCGTATCAGGGACATCAAGGAGTCGGATAAGGGCTGGTAAGTCATCCTCCTCTGATCGCGATCCCTCCAATTACTGATCCACAACTCTATATGGTTTTCAGGTACATGTGCCAAATAAATACGGATCCAATGAAAAGCCAAATGGGCTACCTGGACGTTGTGGGTAAGTAACCAGAAGACAGGCATCAAGCGACCAGAACGCGCGCAATAAAAAACGTTTTCTTTTCCATTTCGTTTGTCAAACAATCATACGCCCCGTTGCCGGGCCGTAGAGTTATTGTTCGAACCGGTATTCGCACTCGGTTCTGACAAATAAAAATGCAAAAATAAATATTAAGAAATAAGTAAGAGTATTCAACTTGCAGATACTCTGTAAGCAGCTTAAATCAAGCCAAAGGTTCACTTCGTATTCGTATAAAGTATATACTGCTGTCTCTGCTAGTTAATTTCCCTTTAATATCTCCATGTCAAATAAACTACAAAATCTATACTGGACAGGATTAGCTTCGCTTTTAATTATATTAATTTATAAGTTTATATACACCTTTCTTTATTTAAGTACAGGGTATACAAATAAATCCGCCACGTTGGCAGCAAAACGTTTCCGCATCGCGGCAACAAGAGAACGGAATTGAGTTCGCTTCGTGGTTTATGAAATTTCAGTGGCTAATGCACACAACGAACCATGGAAACATCGAGTGACCGACCCTGATAGACCACCTCCCCCCTGAGCCCGCACTAGCACCTGTTCCCGCCCCCTCAATTGTGATTGCTTAAACATGTTTAACCGTCCAGTGAACCGCAGAAATTGTTGATTTTGAATTAAAACGGTGCAGCAAAAGCAGACGTAAGAAATGCGTCCGGCCTAGGCCGTGCGGGCTGTTAGCCAGTTCCAGTTGTCCATTTGTGGTCTTCCCACTGACCTCCCACATCCCACATCCCAGTCCCCATTCTCAGTCTCTCTTGTTGCCTAAATACCTTTCACTGGCAAATCTAAATCAACGCGCTAAATATTTTAGCTACCATGCAGCCAGTTCAGAGTTGGTGGCAAACACGAAAAAGTATAATCAACTGTGTGTATTTGCAGTGGATAATCAGCGCACCACAGCAACACAGCAAGCACTCGTTTTGGGGGTACACAAAGGGGGTGAGTAGAGGGGGTGGCTCAACTGTGTGGCTCGTGCAGATGATTTTCGTGACCAAGTGCAGTTAAAGAGCCGACGACAAACGACAGCGACCGCTCAGCTTTCAGCTCCGTCCGTTCGAATGCCATTTCATCCACACACAGACTTTCATGCAGAAATACTTTTACGTACACATACACATGTACTGACAAAATGTGTAGCATACAGGCACACCTATATACAAGAGGTATTCGACATTTAAGCTGATGAGATTTTCATAGAGACAGTGCGAAAGACCCACTTGCCATTTGAGATTTCAGCACACAACTATTTATTTAACGACAACGAACAAATGTGCAATCAATAGATAAGACAGTTTAACAGTAGCATGATAGTGTGAAGGTTCTTGAGTCTAATTAAAACCAGTCGGAAAGGCTACAGTCGAAATCGACTATGAGAGACCCTTTACTTATTCTTCAACAATGAAATAACAGTTACAAACTTACAGACTTATATATAAACCTAAATAAATTTGACGCTGCTCAGATTAGCTTCCGATTAATTAAATATAATCGCTTATGTTACACTTGAATTATTAACATACTAATGTTAATCTTAACATACAAATGTTAATCTTAACATACAAATGTTAATCTTAGCATACAAATGTTAATCTTAACATACGAATGTTAATCTTAACATATCTGCACATTTCCTGCACATTTCCTGCCATTGTACATTCGATAATTTGTTTGCTTCAAATCTCCGGTGTTTATTGTCCGATTTTGATGAAATTTTCAGTACGCATCGAAAGGAAAGTAAATTTTATGTATGCCGATTTTGGAACTTGTATCTTTTAAATTACTCGAGTTATTAGGGTTTTCCGATTTTTGGGGGCGGGAGGGGGCGTGGCAAAATTCTAAAACAAACTTGACCTTTTCGGGGGTCACAGGAGTATTGTCACCAAATTTGGTGACCCTAGCTCTTATAGTCTCTGAGATCTAGGCGTTCATACATCACGACAGACGGACAGCAGGACAGACGGACAGACGGACAGACGGACATGGCTATATCGACTCGGCTGGTGATGCTGATCAAGAATATATATACTTTATGGGGTCTGCCGGACTTCCTTCGACCTGTTACGCACATTTTTTTTTTGACAAACTTAATAGACCCTATTTACTTTTTTAAAGTAAAGGGTCTAATTAATTTTGTTAATGATTCATTTTGAATTTAGGCAATCAAGACAAGAGTTTGTCGAAAATACTGTTGACAGAATAATATTATAATTTTGTTATAAAGAATAGCTTTACTGTAACCGTTGACTAATTACTATTGTTTAAACTTTTACCACAAGTTAAGTTTTGTTCTCTATTGATGAGATCGAAGCGTTTACACGGCGGACACAGAGACGATCAGGGTTAAATCGATTCGAATTTTAATACGAATGAAGACCCTAAGAAGTATATATATTCTTGATCAACATCAACAGCCGAGTCAATATAGCCATGTCCGTCTGTCTGTCTGTTTCTATGCAAACTAGTCTCTCAGTTTTATAGATATATGTTGAAAATTGGTACAGGTCTGCTTTTTTTGGCAGGCAGTTCATAGTTCGGAACCTGAAGAATCGGATCACTATACTTATTATTTAGCTGCCATAGGAAGGATTGGTCAAAAATCATACTTTAGTATGACAAATTAGTTTGTTTTCACTCCAACCAAAATCACAGATTATACATTTGGACATATCTTATAAATCCTGACCAAAGTTGGTTTAAATCGGATCACTAAATCATATAGCTGCCATGGGAAAGATCGGTTGAAAAGTGCATAAGGGTTCTGCAAGGGTATTAAATCTTTGGCGTGCCAAGAAAATCTATTATGTTTTATACAAGAGCTATAATTATTGTTTAAATATTTCATTCGGATTCCTATGCGTGTTATTAGCACTAATAAAGGTTTATCTGTTATGATAGAATTCAAAATATAATATAGTCCAACTAATCAAATCAGAATGTTTATCTTTATTGTTGGTATTTTACCTACAACTCACCCGTGGTGAATGTCCCTTGTTCATCCCTTGTCTGGCCAGGTTCCCCTCGCCTTTGTTCTAACCTTGGCCACTTAATGACCGTTCAGTGGTCAGCAGAGTTCAGCACACAGCTGGATATAACGGTGCTGCCCGCCTCGGTTGTGGCAATACCTTCCCTCGGCATAACAAGCTCTTTGTCAACACCAGCACATTTTTTGGTCATTTACCGACCACATAATTGCGGCGTATTATATGCATATAGTACAAACAACAGGCGCCTATTTTGCCTACATACGGCCCCCACTTTTCCCACTTTCCCACCCATTGTTCATTCCCCCTGATACTTGAACGTCATTATTACGTTCTCTGGTTCTGGTTCATAGGTTTTCCGCTGAGGTCGCGCACATTCAACGCCGTGTCCCTGGTCAAATAATATATATAATTTTGTTTTTTTTTTTTTATGAAAAGTTTGTCTTTTCGAACAAAGGCGCAGACAAGGACTCATTTAGCTGGCAAGGATATCTTTAGGGACGTACTATATGAATATGAATCAGCTTGCAAGCTGAGTGAAAAATGAATGTAAATTATTTATATATTACAAATTTTAAATAATTATTTAAAATGCGTGACTATCTCTTTCTCTTTCTCTTGCTCTCACTCATTTATTTTCTCCATCTCTTTTCTGCTCGTTTCATGTGATATTTACAATAAAAAATATTTGCTATAAACATTATCTGACGACAATGACGACGACAACGACGAACGTCTGGCGGCGCCCTCGATTGCCGTTGTTGTTGCTGTTGTTGTTGCTGCAACAGTACCGCCGGATATCCTAGATTATCCTACAAGCACGGACATGGTCGTACGCGAGGGCAGCAACGTGACGCTCAAATGCGCTGCTACCGGTTCACCAGAGCCGACAATTACATGGCGACGTGAAAGTGGAGTGGCCATCGAGTTGGCCAACGGCGAGGAGGGTAAGTCACCAGCATTGCCAATGGCTTTGGGATTCAGTTTTGGGTTTGCACTACGTATCACTATGACCATATGCATGCAATGATGTGAGTGTGTGTGTGTCTGTGTGTGTCTGAGTAGTAAGTACTTTTTGCTGTTGTTGCCGCCTGCTGTATGAGGTTTGCCAGCCAACATTTTGGAGTACTTTTACACAAAAAGGCAGAGCACGGCTGGAACACCACCAGCCAGTGGGTTATGGCCCCGCAGACGAGTGCACCACACAGCAGCAGCAGCAGAGCAGCAGAGCAGCGGGTACGTGGCCATCGCACGAGCACCTGTTCCTACCTGCATACTATTTTAGCGAGTGGCGACGAGCAAACCCCTTTCTCCTTCTCCTCCTCCATTATCTACTCACTACCTCAGACTTGTGTTTGATGGCTGCACTGACAGAATTAGCGCGTGGTTAGTCAGTGTGTGGAGCTGTTGCTGCAGTTCTAATTGGCCTTGAAGGGTCTGAAAGCGGGGCTGACAAACTGAAACCTTGTTGGAGCTTTGATTTAGGGCAACTTAGTTACAAGCTTCAACAGAATATAATGAAGTGTGTTGTGTATGACCAATAGAACTTTCATTTAGTGAATACACTCATGAACACAAACATGCATATACGTATTCATGAATTATGGATGAATACATCCATTATTAATCATACAAATACTATGAATAATCTACTAGTCCTTATGCTCACGCAAATGTTTATTTATTTTATTAATTTATTTACAATCACACTTAAGAATTCACATGTATGTAATATCGAAATATTTTATAAATATCGTAGATAATTTCTGTCTGTGTAGCCCATTGCATGGACTACACCACATAAACAAGTCGAGCCCCATCAAAGTCCACACGAAAGGCCAAAATCAAAGGTTGGCTGGAAAAAAAAACACGTGGAAAAAATGCAAACCCGTGAACACGAAAAAAGCCAAAGCGGTCAAAAAAAGAAGGAATAAAAAAAAAAACAAAAATCAGCATAAATAGAACAAAAGTTGGCAAATGACCTTTTCAGTGTGGCTTAAAATGTCTGCCAGCCCGAGCAAGGCCTGTCCAGGAGCCATTGAAGTACCTGACGTGTGTTTGTGTGATTTCCCCTTAAGTATGATATTCGTGGAAGAGGCATAATCACTTTATCATTGTGTTTGTGACATAATTAAGAATGTAACTTTGATTTTATTCTCGAATTAACACATTTAAAATTATGTATATAATAGTTCATAAACAGGATATTCAAATGTTGAAACTGACTAACATTAAAAGTAGTAGTTTTGGCGACAAAAAGTCTGTCTGTAAAGAGTATTAATATCTGCAACACCTGTATATATATGATTTTCCATTTAAAAATCCAATGAATACATACGATTACAAATAATAATATTTATAATTATAAATCAAATCCAGCAATACGATTTTTTAAATACAAAATAAAAATATATATAATAAATGTACAAATGTAATATTATTTCTTCGACTTATAATATAATATCCATTTATTTTGTTAGGGTATGCCATAGTTGGTCATTGCATTCATAAATATGTTTCTTGTTTAAAATTGCACGAACTGTTTTGTGGAGCAAAAGTTTTTTTTTTATTATTTGAAATTTGATTATTCGCTTTGGTTATTCGGTTTGGTTCAAATGAAATCCTAGCGCAAGAGAGTAAAGTTTTTATGTTATTTTAGCGTGGTGCGACTTTGCTGTTCATTTCAAGCAAATTACACGTTTTTCGTGGCTATTACGTTTAATGGCCGCACAAATAGTGTGGCTAATAAGCAATGCGGCCATATTAAAGCCGACGCTCTGTGACCCGACCTGGGCAAATCAATAAACGAAAAATCAGCTTATTACTTGTATATATCCAGCCGCTAACCTTTTCATACGTAACAATATCAAGCGCAAACTAGCCAGCACATCCGTTTCCGGTTCACCCAAACAGACACACACCCACACACACACACCCAACACACACACACACACACACACACACACTCACGTAAATAGATAGAGCATATCCATATCATCGTACAGCATTGCAAGTCTGTGCAACTGCCGGCTTAACCAACAACTATGCAATTTATATAATAAAACCCGAGTTCGACTATCAAAACAGGATGTTTGCGTGGACCTTGCTACGTCCCATTTATCCGTTGTCGCCTCTCTTTATCCCTCTCGACATCCCCCTCTCTACCCCAATAAAGGGCTGCACAGCATCATAAAAGTCGCTGAAAGTTTTGCGCTTTTGTATGCAACTTTTTGTTGTACAATATGAAAGAGCTTAGGCGAATGTAATAACTATCATTACATGGCTAAACATTTTGTAGATACATTTGTAGTTACGACTCTGTGGTAATTTCATAGGTGCTTGTTTCTTTATCTGACCGTTAACTTGTGCCAACGGGTTCATTTGTTGAATAGCTTATTTTGTGAAAACCTTTAAAATGAGACACAAAAATCTATTAAAGTTTTACATTAATCATAATTTTTTTATTTTATTTAGCTTTTTTACAAATAACAAAAGATATTTTTTAATAGGAAAGAGTAATATTAACACAATAATTGCAATTAATATTATAATTATTTTGAGATCAAAAACTATACACGATCAATCAAATCTCAAATATGTATTTTTGTAGAAATTGTACTTCATTTCTGTCAAATAATTAATTTAACTATTTAATTTTATAATGGAAATAGTAGATGTTTTATTAATCTGTGCAGATATTATCAACACAGATGCTTCCTTCTACTTTTAATAATTATCAGTCACATTCAATTAATTTATTGTCTTATCATTCGTATTTTTTGTAATATTTGAAGTTGTGTAATATATAAATTATCATTTTCTAATCTGAATTATGTGATTTTCCTTTAAGTTTTAACTATTTTCTCTTACTGTCACATATATTATATTATTAAATAGTTAGTAGTTTAACAGAATATATATAGTGTATATTAAGGTCTATATAGTTCTTTAACATTTTGTTAGATAATTTATAAAATTCTATATTATTTTCTCTGCAGTTCCCAGCATCGAGGGTACAGATCTGGTAATACCTCGGGTTAAGCGTCAACACATGGGCGCCTATTTATGCATAGCTTCAAATGGAGTGCCACCCTCAGTGAGCAAGAGGATAACTCTTGTGGTGCATTGTGAGTATAAATTTTAAAAAAATATGAATACCTAACATTTATGAATTGAATTTTTAATGAGAAATTAACTTAAAAGTGTACCAATAAGATACAAGTACAAACTATAATCGATTTAATTAATTACTTTATTCCTTTCAGTTCCTCCAATGATCACAGTACAGAATCAACTGATTGGCGCTGTCGAGGGCAAGGGAGTTACACTCGAATGCCAATCGGAGGCCTATCCCAAGTCCATCAACTATTGGACACGTGAGCGTGGCGAGATTGTGCCACCAGGTAAATGACATTAATAACAAAGATTAAAGTTTAATATAATAAAAATCAAAATTACCGAAAATTCTTCATTCAATTATGAAATTAAAGTGTTACTTATTTGCTGTCAGCTGTCTATTTTTTCGTATGTTGACGAAATTATCATTTAACATTTCATAATCCGTCACAAACACATTAGCTACCCTGAACCCGCAACTGCCCCCATAGAGACAGTGGTTTTACCCGGCAGCACTCTCAAAAGGATGCTCAAATAGAACAAACTGATGGCCGTTGAGTGCAAAAAAAAAAGTTTTTAATTAGCTGATTTAGTAATACGAGTGTGAATTATATTTGTGACCCGCTTTCTCTTCCCGTTGTGGGATAGCCAAACCCAGTGATGGTTGTCTGCCGCACTGCTGCGGTTTCTCGACTGTCTGGGACATGCGTGTTTAGAGCTGCCAGAAGAGGGTAGACACTACCTCCAATTCCAATTCCAACTGCGACTGCAATTTGTTTCATTTTAAATTTTTTTTCATAAATGCAAATAAATTTCATTTATATGTTGTTCTGGGCACTTTTTAATTGGCAGCTCAAAACAGCAGAGAAAACGTGTACCCCCCTTTATCACAGGACGCCTCCTCAGTTCCCCAAAACGTAGAGTGTGACATGAGTTCGTGCATAAATTTTATGCCTGCCTGGCTGTCAGCGACATTGTTGGGAACTTTGCATACATTTTGTGGCAGTGCGCATGACAAGGCTTAAATGATTTAATAATGCAAAAATTCAATTAAATATTAATTAGTTTAATATTTTAATGAATTATACAACACATCGAACTATCTTTGCAGGCGGCAAATATTCAGCAAATGTCACAGAAATCGCCGGATATCGCAGCTCGATGAAACTGCACATTAATCCCCTCTCACAGGCAGAATTTGGAGCCTATCGTTGTGTGGCCAAGAATTCACTGGGAGATACCGATGGCACCATCAAGCTTTACAGTAAGTAGAGCTCAAAACAAGTTGACTTTTTGATAGTCTGAAACTAAAACAAAGATCCTACAGGAATACCACCCAATGCTGTCAACTATGTGGAAAACTACGATGCGCGTCATAAGGGTAAGTAAAAATGTGAAAGGGAAATCCTTAAAGACGGAACAATTATGGTTAACTCTGAGTTCAGTGGAACTGTCAAGCTAAAACACTTATAAGAGATTTCAGAGAAGGCGCGAGAAAAGCGAGATTTAATAGCCACTCGGCATAAATTTCAGGTGAATGGCAAATATTTTACTTTGCCCGACAGAAATCATAAAAAAAGAACTGGGAGAAAAAGCATAAATAATTCATTTGGCATGCAAATCCGTTTTGAAATCGTCAGGCGAACCAAGAAGGGGGCTGCAAAATGGAAAATAGAAAATGGAAAAGCAACAAAACTGAATATGCATTAAAAATAAACTAGAATTAGTAGGAGTAACTGAAAGATACTTTTTGAAAGCCGCAAAACTTAACCGTAAATTCAATCATTTCCCCCCCGAAACACAGGCAAAAAGCGTACGAAAAGCTCCGAAATGTATCATTCCTCCCGAGCACAGGAGCACAGCGGCGAGGACACCGAGAATCCTGGCAAGCGAAAAGGTAAGCCAAGTCGATGGGCTCATCCCCAGCTGGGTGTGCGTCGCACCGATTAGGGTTACGGGCCATATTTCAAGCATTTATGGACGACCCAACACCCTCTCACCCAGTTCAACCTACAGCTTAACAGGCCACTTGAGACAGGGCGAATGCCATAAAAAAGTAACCTAGGTAGGGACATTGTGAATTGAGTTGAGCGGTCTTTCACCGCTTGTTTAACAGATTTTCACACTAATTTGGCAGCCACAAGACCCCATAAAAATTGTGGAATATAAGAAAAGGTTGTGCAAATAAGAAGAAAAAAAACGTTGCATACTTTTTTGGGGCAGGTAAAAGTTTTGCTTTCTTGGAACCCGCATAATTGTATATCAATAAACACGCTCGGTTTGGCTTTATGGCCATTTAATGATTTGTAAATACTTGGATACAATCAAATAAATTCTTTTGTGGCCGAATTTCTAGAGGGAGGCAGTCAAAAGTGGAACAGGAAGAGGAGGAAAGCGGCATTTGAGGGATGGGCAATAAAGTTGAGTTTAAGTGCCAGAAGTTTGTTCCCCTCTTCTATTTTTATAGTCTAATTGAGTTGTGTATTTGAATGCAAGTTGAAAATGTGCTAAAACGTGAGTTGCATACTCAATTTAAGATGTTAGACTGCTGTTTTTTTGGCAAGAATATTTTCTAGTGTAATATGCAACTGAGTAGCTAGTAATGATTAGAATAGACAACTCTTTATGGAATCTAGTGTTAAAGAGATATGACTAGGATTATACAATTATTGAGGTTAAGAAGACAAAGTACTTTTCGTTTGTAATCACAATTTATTTTAGTTAATTATTTAATAAAGGGGTTTTCCTAATTGTATGATACATTTAAAATAATTGAAGTCTGCTTAGCAATGATATAAAATGATACAATGTATGAATCAGGGAGTTAACTCTTTTGGGTTTGTTTGTCGGTTACAAGCAATCTTTTGGCTTAAAGCACAAATCAAATTAAACTATTTTATTGAAGTTAAGAACAATTATTGAACAAAAAGTTGGCGTTATAAATGAATCTCTTACCAAACGTTTTGATGAATTTCTGTACCACTTTCAATCGGTTAATACCGGTTAACGGAATCAGTTACGGTTTCAATCTCTCTTAAAAGTAGATGAGCTATAGCCAACCTATTCGCTACTCACATACATTTGATTTACTGGTTTTTGACTGATGGATGGGATATGTTGGTGTTTGGCTTAACATGAGGTCAATCCTGTCAACTGCCAGTTAGGGGAATCACTGGCCAGCTAATCACAACAACTGCTTCCCGACACACACAAACATCACACGAAAGCTTAACCAATTTCCGCAGTTAAACCGCCAAGCCCATTAACATTTTCCACTTTACTCCAACACCCTTCACCCCCTCTATTTCTCCCTTTCCCGTCGCTCGCCCATAGCCGATTTGAGTCTCAGTGCGGAGAGCATTGACAGCATGTATGGAACGTCGTCAGCTGCGTCACAACATTCCAAACGTCCCAGACAGACGCTGAGCTGGCTATTCCCGCTGCTGCCGCTTGTGGTGATGATGCTACTGATGAGGATGACGTCGTCGTCGTCGCCGTCGTTGACGACATTGACGTGGCAACTGCGAAAAACTCAACTGACATTGTTGCCACAAACACTGACACATGTTTGACATAGACGCGAAGTGCTCGAAGAGATTAAGCTGTATCCGGAAGAGGAGTTCGGAATGGAGATGATGCTGCCAATGTTGGCAATGCGATGATGGCGCTTGGCTTGATTGAGTTTGTCAATGCCAAAATTCAGCTACTGATTTATGGCAAGTGGCTTAGCTAAAGTTGAACGATATGTACAACATATATCGTACTACATTGAAGATGGTCAAGTCACATCTTGTAGCTACTAATGAATAAGTCAAACAAACAGGCTTCCTATTCCCTACGCGTGCATGTTCAAGCTGTTGAAATCTATCGATAAGTATAGCTTAAAAATTCAGCAATATTGTAATATACGAGTATATAATATTAAATCGAGATATGCAATATAATTATGCAAATTATAACTCTATGGCACATGTACATAGACGTACAGCAAAAGGTTTTCCTTATTTCTTAAAAAGATTAACAAAATGTCTATTGTAAATTTGTATAAACCATGTGAGACTGTATGTGTGCAAAGTAATATTTAATTGCAAGCAAATTGAATGCAAAATTCATGAATAGATTTAAGACATTCACAAGGCAATATTTGGAGCGGGCTGAGTTCAATATGAAAACAATTTAACAAATATTTTAAAATTTAAAAAAAATATACTCAAAATACAAAAAAAAATATAAAAACTAGTGAAAAACTCAATGGAGATACATGCTCAGCAGCTGGCTGTGTATGTGAAAGGCATTAAATAATAACTTAACAACATATAAACCTATTAAAAATAAACAAAATAAATACCGAGAACAATTTCCATTCAATTTTGTTACTTTCCTTCCTTCAGCTCCCTCCAAGCATAAACAAATTCAACAATTTCTATTAAACCAAAAAAAAAGTAATGCATATCATTTACTTAACTTATGTATTTAGCATAGCCAACATCGTAAATAAAAACATATATCAGATATATATATAGAGTTATTTGTTTGACAAGCAATTAAAAATTTACAAGTTTATAGTGTAAATTATAAATATATATAGATATATAAATATATATACTTACTATATATTAAATGCACTAATAAATATAAATGAGACACAGCTTAAACATATTTAATTTACTGCAAAACTTAATCATTACAATATAAATATATATGTATTGTATATTTATTATAAACTTTGAACGGACAAAAAAATGTATATTAAATTAAAAAATTGTTTTAAAAAGCAAATAATATGAGACTTGTTCCTCCTGCCATTTTCACGACAATTCCATTTAAATTTAAACGTTTTTGTGTGCTAGTATGTCTGTGGAATTCGGTAAAATGGGAATATCAGCTGCGAACAAGTCTGATTGTATTGTTAAAGTATATTAAAGTGTAAGCAACACACATGTAAATGGCAAATCGACAGGAATATTTATAAAATAAATAAACTTTAAAGCGTTAAGTGAAAGAGAAATGGTTTGTTTTTGATTTCACTTGCATTGAGATTTATGTACTTCGAACTGCTTACAAAACGAATCGCAGCTAACTTGATTTAGTTTTGGCAGTCCATCAAAATGCCAGGAATGCGCATAAATTTGAAATATACTCAAGTGAACACTAAAAAATCAAATTAAAACAAGCAACTAATTCCAAATAAAAGCAAAATTCTTTCATTAGGTTCTCCTTTAAGTGCAGGCCAGCACGCAAAAATATCTGAAACAGCAAAAGCAACAGCAACAGAAACTGAACCAAAAAACACTCCTCAAACCCGCAGCTAATAAAAAGCCAAGCACTTTAGCTGTGTGCGTGTACGCGACTGTATATGTGTGTGTGTATTACGAGTAGTTTTTATTACATTTGTTTCCAGGAATTTTCAAACATGCCAAAACAGCTGCAACCACAGTTTCCTCCCCCACCTCCCCAGCCAACCACCATACTTCATATCCAGCTCGTTTTTCAGTGCCTTTTTCTGTTGGCATGTGTACTGCGGCCCTCGTACCCTCACCGAGTCAATGTCCAACTCCCATGAGAGAGTGTTGTGTGCAAATGTCTGTCAGTTGTTTTTGCATATAATATGTATAAATCTCAAGGTTAAAATGTAGTAAATATGCATCATAGATGCATGCATGGCTTACTAAAGCCCTTTTGCAACACTGGCTACACACACACACACACACGCTTGCTCTTGTGGCCGAGTATATCGACTCACTTACCCGTATAATGTGCATTTTAATAATGTCAAACTGCTATGGGGTATTAATCCTTGCTTCCTGATTGCAAACTGCGAAAGAGAAAAAGTAAACGGAAAAAAATGCGCAAAGAGATCAATTTCAACATGAAAAGCAGTGTGGAAAATATGTATAAATAAAATACTCATATAAAATTTCAAGCGATATTTAATCTGCAACGGAAACTTTTTCAACGGAAGTTTCATTCAATATGCAAGTAAAACAAATATTAATTCTGGAATTAAATATATTCGTTAATAGTCAATCAAAATCATTGGAATTTTACCCATTGATTACCGGGTCTAAAAAAGTAACGTGTGGAGCGTCAGAGGAGTTCTGATTCAGTCAGCAAAAGCTGACTACACTGATTGGCGACAGTGGCGGCAATGTAAGTAAGTATGCCTAATAAACTGAGAGTAGAGATGCGACTGTGAAAGCTGTGATCAAAATAGAGCTTAACAACTGTGCCTAAAAGACTAAAGGCTGAGCAAAACAGTGAAATCAATTATTAGGTAATTTTAATCACCAATTGCTTTCTACTTGGAATTGATCAGAAATCAGTACCGGTGAATGACATGATATATATTTATAAACATTAGACTAATACATGATATCTTCTTATAAAATCAGCCTAATAAGAATACTAAAAGTTCGTTTAAAATCGAGCAGGCCTGTTCCGGGGTTTTCGTTATTTATTTGAAAGTATTTTAATATTTTGTGACACCGATTCCAAAACGTTACTTTTTGATTGTTATATCTCCTCCTTAATGCAAAAAGTAGTAGTCAGATATCATGATTGGGGATCATAATTAACTGCTGAATGGCTCCAATGTGCACAGTGGCGTCTATATACATATATGTAGAATATACTTACAGAAATGTGTTTCCAGTAGATTGAGAGCAGAACTTTGACAGTCCAGAGCACATCATGTGAATGAGGAGCAAATACAATGAAGCATACCATAGCAAACCTTGCGGAACTTTCATTTCAATTGCCAGGTAAAAATAAAAGCAAAAGCGTCATAATTATCATAAAATTTGAAAGGCATGATATCCATACGAAACCGAAATTCAATTATAAAAAAAAAACCGTGAACAACATGCAATTTATAATTGCTAATTGCTACCTGAGCGCGTTTCACTCGAAATTCAATTAACAACTAGCCAGCAATTAAGTAACACAACTTTTAGATACGCTACCAAATGCAGGTGAAAACAGAAAATTAACATAATTACAAAAAAAAATATGTGCCAAAAAAGAAAAAAATCAACAAGGACACAGCACAAAAGGGAGGACGACAGAGAGAGGATAATATGGGAGGGAGTACGCGGCATGGAGCCACCTGGCGTCAGCTGGCGGCTCTACACACAATTAACATTACTTAAATACACATTAAGGTTAAAGACGCTCAATTTTTTCATGTTCTGGGGCTATTTTTTCAACGTTGAGTTGTTTATCAGAATTTCTGGGGCACCAATGCCCGCAGAGGGGAGCTATAAAAATTGCGTGACGCAGCGAACGAAAACATTTGAACACAAATCCTAAAAAAAAAAGCAATAAGATTGTTAAAGTTGTCGATGGTGAACTAAAGGATACCCTGCAGAAAGATGCAAGCCTGCTTTCGACATCGGAAATCTCGGCTCGGCTCGTTTACAGTATTGTGACAGTATCGATAAGAGGCGTTAAGCAATTGTGTTTATAATACAAATAACTTTAGACTGATTTACAATTCTTATTCTAACAAATACTTATATTTCTATCAATCTATATTTCCAATAATTGGCTTTAATAGTTAGTCAGCTCTTAACTTCTACACTTGCTAAGTTGGTATAGCCTTTTGCAAATATTTCGTGGCTATACGATATACAAATACAAGGAGAAGGCTGCCAAAATTGAAAGAGAAATCGGAAAGCGGCGTCGGAAAGCGGCGTCGACGACAACGTCAGCGGAAGGGCAATGAAAATAAACACAGTAATTAAGTTAATGAGCATTTTGAGATTTATTATTAATTTTTTTTTTTGCGCGCGGCGACACAAGCAGCACCCAAAGCAAATTATTTTGAATTTTTTCGTGGTTATTTATTATAATTGTTGGACGCTCAGTAATTGTTGTTGCTATTGCTGTTGTCGTTGCTGTTGCTTTTGTTGTTTTTTCTGCTGTTGACTGTTTTTGATTTGCATTTAAAATGCGCAAATTTGCGTTAATCTGCATAAAATTTGGTTTTGTTATCCAATGTTTATTTTATATATTTGCAAAAACTCTTTCAATTGTTTCTGCGCGTTCCTAATTGCTTTTTAAATGCAGAGAAATTATGTGAACTGTTTACTTAATTTCTAGCAGGCGCCAAGAAACCTTTAGGAAGTTGTTTTTTAATTTATAGACGGCTATAAAACTCTATGCAGACCGCACATGCCATTAACATTTTGTCATTGTCATTGCTGTGATTATGGCATCATATGAGTTCCTGTTCCCGTCCCAGGTTAACAATGGCCCATTAGCTATTTCGCTCGTTGTCCCGTTTACATTTTACGATATCACATTAAAGTTTATAACCCAGGAAAAAAGAAAATGGGTACAGGAATAAGGACAACAAAATGCTAAAATGTAAATAAATCCCAGAAGGGAGTAGCATGAAGCACTGCGGAGTCTATAGGCTATAGAAATGATTTGTGTGTAGAATATTACAATTTCATAAACGCGTAGGAGAGCTAAGTAAGTTTTTTTAAACACTCGATAAAAAATAATAGAAAATACTAAAGTTGCTGACAGAAAAAACATGAAGAAAAGAAGTTAAAATAAAACAGAATTGGATATTTAATATGAGAAATGTTAGTGATATAATATACTCTAAATTATCAGAATATTTCCAAAGTAGGCTCTGCTAATGATATGTATTTAACATATTATTATATTATACAACAAAATATATTATTATAAAATAGATATAAAATGATTTAAAAGGCTATTTATTTGGATTCCTGGAACTTCATAAATTGAATAACAATTATAGCTAAAATATTTATTTACTCACTTTTAAAACTAAATAAGTTACCTAACGATATGATTTTGAGTATAAATTTGCAATGTATTATGGCTTTGATGGGATAATTTAATATAAAATAAAATAAGAACATATTAATAGGCTAAAGAAATACATACTTACTCTACTGAATTAATTAAGACTTCCATAAAACGAAGTATTCAATAGACAAACATTGCTAAGACCTTCTATAATTATACTGAGGTATAAAAAGCGATTAACATCACATGGCAGAGGTAAACAAATTGCCGAAGCTTAGTAGACAATAACAGAAACAAGAAATGAGGACGATATACTAATCACCCAACAGAAAAGACGCGCAAACAGTCTACTTATGACTTAGTTGACCCTGAACCCACACAACTCGCTCTCTCGTCATGTAAACAAAACTACAATTAATCAAAGATTTCACCTAGCTGGACTTTATTACACGCAGCTTTGGTTAATTGCATAAATAAAGTACAAGCAGTGTAGCAAGAGCTTAATTAAGCCTCCGTCTAGCCGCAGACTCAAACTCCCCATGGAACATGGACAAATAAATAATAAAAGCACATTTTGACACACACAAACGGGGCAGTGGAATATAGTCAAATATGTGTTCATATCCTGGTAGAAAAAGTTTTCAATAGACAGCACACAAAGTGATATACAAGGAAGACCAATAAGGGGGGCATTTATATTTAAGTTTGAAATATTCTTGTTGTTTCCCGTATAGCCATTACAAAGGCAAGGCCAAAGGTTATCGAATGGCCCAGGGTGCCCAGCTTGGGTTTCGGGCTTCTCTTGAGGGTCGAAAAGGCAGGCTTTTATTAATAATCTGCGCACCAAGGAAAGAGACAGGGACAGAAACGGAAATATCCACTTATATGAAATGTCTGTGGTCTGTAATTAAACCGATTATAATTGCTATTGCTGCGATATGTGTAAAATACACTGAGCGATAATCTAAAGATATTGAACGTTTATAAATAAATACAATTTGAAGTAAATAAGCTGGAAACTGAAAAATCAAAGCTTAGACTTTAAGTGTTATGTTTGGATATTGATTTTCAATTAAATCGATAAGAAATTGTTAATAATTCTCAGGAGAATATCAGTGGGAACTGGAAATTAATAGTGTCAAAAGTCAGCTTTTATTTTATAGAAGGATATAATAGTAAATAATGCAATTTGAGAGCTCCTGCCTTTTAAAAATACTCTATTTGCAATCAAGTATTAGGATCTTCAACTTCAATTAATCAACTTTGAAAGCTCATGCATTTAAACCTTGTAGCCTTGTCATAAAATACCATCAAATTATAGTTCAAAAGCTCGCCAGATTACCCACAATTTATGAACTATAAAACTTTGAAAATGTAGCATTTCCCTTATCTCGCTTTTTTTTTGACTTTTCAACTATTGGTTTATTGAAACATCGGTGCTCAAAATGTAGTGAGCCAACCAATATGTCAGTAAACAAATATATATATATATGGTGGCTTTGTTGTTTTTTTGTTGGGTTCTATTATCACCATAATCGGTCATAATTGGACCCTTTTCGTAGAAGAGAGGCTTTTAAAACTTTTTTTGGGATTTCTTGAAATGCCAATGAAAACGACTGGAACTTTAACAGAGCTTCCCGGCGCTCAGTTGCCGCGTGCATCATGGGGATCGATGTTGGATACCCACTGATTTGGATTAACATAGATGTTTGATATGGTGCCACGCAAGGTGTCGAATCCCTGATTCAATGGCACCGGCTTGGCTCGCTTTCCGACCGTCTTCATCCAGTTCTGCCAGGCACCCTCGGACTTCTGTTTGCGCTGCTCCTCCAACCGCTCCTTACTCAGCTGCTGCTGGCGGATGCGTTCACGTTCGCGCTGCTGCTGCGCCTTCTTAATACGATCCCAATCCTCCAGACGTTTCTGTGTTGCCTCCGGCGATTCTTTGCGCTGTTGCCTGGTCTGGATTCGATTGGGACTGTTGCCACCGCAGCTTGATGAGCTGGAGTTGCTGCTGCAACTGACGGAGCTGGTTGCGCTCTTAATGCTACTTGTCGACGACTTTTTCTGCTGCAGCTCCTTTTGCCGGCACCATTCCTGGTAACGCTCCTTGGCCAGGCGCTGACGCATTGCTGTCTCGGCATCCTTTCTCTCGCGCTCTTCCTTGGCGGCCTGTTGTTTCTCCAGCTTCTGGCGTTCCTTACGCTTCACCCACTCCTGGTAAGCCGCCTGGCCATGGCGTTCCTTCTTGTCATCAAAAGTGCGGAAGTATGTGGAAGACCCGGACGAAGAGGTTGCCGACAGATTAAGGCTGAGAGATGGCACAATGTTGCTGCGGCTCTCGGACTGCTTAAGTGCCCCACCGTACATGTCTGTCCAGCTGCAGGTGGAGGCCGAGGAGCAATCATCCCGGCGCACTGTGCTCGACTTCACGTTGAAGGTGCGACTGGTCACTTGGCTCTGGCAATCAAATGTATTGGTGCTCATGTTGTCCAAGGCAATGTCCGGATCTTCTGGTTTCGCTGGGCGGCAAACTGTAGCGCTATTGATGGAGCCGAGGCTAATGGTATCATCCGACTGACTGTTGGCCTCCACACAAGGATGACAAACCGTTGCCACATCATAGGAGCACATGCTAAGAGCATCGTCTGGTAGCAACGTCGACTCGACGCCCGAATGACAAACGGTAGCCACATCAAAGGAGCCAAGGCTCGAATTATCATTCTCGCTCGGACTACAAATTGTGACTTCGTCAATGGAGGTCAGACTCAATCCATCTACGCTTGTATTATCATGCAGCTGACGATCTGCATCTCCACCACCTGCAGAGTAACGACGTGGCGTGACAACTGTCTTTTCTTCTTCGATATCCTGTTCGGACTCCTCATCGCTGTTCGCATCGGAAAGACAATCGCCACCCGCTCCCTGATCCTCGACAATGGCATTCTCCTCGCCACTCTCATAGTGATCACTGTAGCTGGCAACCGAGTCGAGATCAGCGTCAAGTCCACGTCCAAGTTTGCTATCGTATGCGTAGCAGTTTCCCAGATTCTCCTCTTCTTCCTTAGTTGCCACATAGCGCACAGTGGGCGATACATAGGACCGATTGCTGTAGCCATGTACAGTGCCCGTATCAGTATCATCATCACTCACATCGGACACGGATACCGAGCTGCTGCGAAGTCCACCCGAAATCACCTGGCAATCCACCAACTTGCCCTCAGTATTGCGACGTGCCACAAAAGCCATAACTAAAAGATCAGCAAGTGTTCTGTGGAAGAGTCGAGTTGAAATACTGGATTAATGCGATGTTGATGCGATGATTATGTCTAGTTTCTGTAATTGTTTTCCGTCATATGTGTAAGGCATTAAAATATGGACTTGTGAATATCAAGCTTCAATTCACAAAGCTGATTCAAAATGAGAAATAGAATGCCTACTTGGGAAAATATGAGTTTAAAGAAAGAGAAAGTATTTCAATATCCTCTACAAAGATCAAATATAAACATTGTATTTATTAACACAATTGAATACAAGCTCAACAAACTTATTTAATAATTTCGATTCTGACTCGCGCCTAAACACCAATCGATCTCACGACCAATGAAATAATACTATTATTAATTTATCTCAGTGTATGGGACACCACACTATGCTACACAGAAAGCGGCCCAATTGGCTCGGTGAAACAAAATGAAAACATTTTAACTAATGACACACAATTACTTAAACAACGAGTCGAACGAGCGACGCACACGATGGCAGCAGAAGCAAAAGGTAATTAAAACTACACTACAACACACATACACAGTGAGTGTGTGGCTGTTTGTGTGTGTGTGTGTGTGTGTGGGGTGTTTAAGCGTAAAGTTGCCGACTCAAAAATCGTTTGTTGTTGCCTTGTTTGTTGGTTGTCTGTTACCTGGCACAGTTAATGAGTAGCGCTTTCATTTTTAATGAGACTCACCCACACACTGAAACACGCAGACACACACACATGGACATATCAGATGCACACACGAGCTGAGGTGTAATAAAAAACTTATCGCTGCTCGCTTTTAGGCGCCCGTGTGCGACGTTTGATAGACATAATTAAATGATTTTTTATGTGCTTAATTGTTGTATCTTGTGCAGACATCGGCCTTATTAAAACAAAAACAATTAACTGCCTCCTACCTCTCTCTCTACGAGCTGCAAATGAATTGTCAAATGAGTGACAGGCGCTCGGATAAAGGTTGGGGTTTCCCTCCTTATTTTTATAAAGTTTTCAGAGCTTGCAGAAAGTAGAATGTGTGTGATTGGAGTAGCGACTGGGTTGGGCTTTAAAATGGGACAAGCTGATTACAAAATAGTTTTATTATTTCGAGACATATGAACAAGGGAACAAGAATCAATCGTTGACTTTATTTGAAGCTACATAGTTAAAAGAAAAAAAATATTTAATATATATAAAAATAGATATATTTTTAGTAAAAATAATAAAATACTCTAGTGAAAGGAGAGCTGTCAAAATTGAAGAGAAAAGGAGGAGAAAGTAATTAACATTCCCTACGGATTCTAATCAACAATATATATATGCTTTATAAGGTCAGAAATCTCTTCCCACATTTGACTGCTACATAAATTATATCGAAGTCATTTTACTATTTTTACCATTTTCTGTGGGCATATATATACAATCCAACCTTCATATATATTTATCCAGAATAAATTATTAACAAGTATCTCAAATGTAGAATATAATACCCGTTCCAGAATTACTTTAAGCATTTCTAATTGAATTTTAGACATTGCTGAAAAGCTTGAGAATGGACACAGCTGCGGTCAGGTGACAAGTGACTGGTAACTGGTAACTGGTCACTGGTTACTGGCGAACTGAAGAGGAAACTTTCGATATGAAAAGTGAGTCGTAAATTGTTAAGCAAAGAGCAGAAATTGAAATGCAGACAATGAATGCGAGATAAATTAATTATTTAGGCGACAAGACAACGAAACAGTTGATACTGAAATGGATAGGTCAAAAAAAAACTATTTAAATTTAAGCAATATATAACTATAAGGTTCATTGCTCAAAAGTTGACAATTAAATATGTTTAAATTTTAAAATTGGGCCAGGCAACAGGTTGTTATTTTTGTTACATTAATAATTTCGCACACGTACTCAAATCACTTTTCATTTTTATTTAATTATTATTTCATTTTTACTGTTACTGTTGTTTTTATTGTTATGAGTGTATTGGTGTTGCCATTGATTATTATTGGCGTTTCGTTGTTTGGCTGGGCGCACGTTTAATTAAAAACGTGACAATTTTACCTGTGGCCAGTGCGAGGCATATTTCATCACGCATACGCCATGTGTGCGCCCCTGCCCTGAACGAGTCTGCGGTCTCGGACATTTTGTTTAAATAATTTAAAACCTGTTCACAATATACGCAACTCGTCTCCATTAAATTTCACTTTCACTGTCCGCAAATTTAATTAACTCAATGAATTCGATCCAGTGGAATCGCCGAGGTCAGTGCAAGCGGCAAATCTAGGTGAAATTGTCAAAACTGACAATTTTATCTGTTAGCTTGACTACAATGTAATTTTACAATTCATTTTTACTATATATATATATTAAATGTACAATATTTTAATAAGTAATAGATCTGAAAAGCCATCATGGACAAGGACAAATGCAGATAGAAATTTGTGTTAAAGATTTTCTACTTAGAACCCTTATCTTCACTTTGTTAATGTGAGATAATATTGTAATTTTATGTTGTGCAAGAATCAAAAATTTGCTGGGGGATCACGGGATTATTGAGATCTTTCTATTTAACAAATAGTCCAAAGCATTAAGTGAGCTCGGATAATCTGAAGCCGGGTATAAACTCTTAAATGACTTTATTTCAAATGATAATATAAATCGCTCATTTTATTCATGTCTTTGGCTCTGCTATATAATTCTATTATCTATAACTCACCAGAAATTGTGTAACGGGTAATCACTTCGTGGAGGTCCTTTTGTCGAAGTTCCTCAAAGGCGGTGTACAAAAGTTTACGTTTAATTAATATATTTTTTGGAATTGTTCATGTAATGTTATGCTTGTATCAATAAGTGTGAAATTTCTGAACTGAAACAATAATTTGGCCTACTTAGAAATTTAATTCTAAGTAAATTATAAGAATTGTTTTGAATTGTTTTACTTTTATTAACTTCTGCTTTAGTTGATGAGTTTGTCATTAAATATCAAATAGTTAATTAAATGCAAAAACTTCAAGAATACTCTCTTACCTGAATAAACTTTAAAGTTCTTCCAATCAGCAAGCTTCATCTTGGTTTTCACTTAAAAAAACGTTCCACATTGGCACCTCAAAAACAAAATCAAGTCAGGACGCAACTCAACTTCAGTCAGACCACAAACAAATCAGTTAAGTGACCTCCATTCCTCCAAACAAAATACAAAAAAAAAAAGAAATCAGAGAGAAAGGAAGCAAAAGTCGCGACAACCTTTGCCAGGGTATAAGGTAAGTCAATTTACCTAATTGACTTATGGCCAAGCAGAAAGTTTGACAGTTGAATCTTGTTACTTGACTGCTTCTCAAGTGGATGATTTTAATTTGCTGAAGCAGTTGCTTTTGGCGATGAGCTGAGATTGAAGATAGCGAGTGGTGGGAATAGTCGAGAGCTGTGGTACATTAAAACTCCATTAATTTAACCTTGAGGTGTTGACTAATTTCTCTAAAATTATGGCAATAATACAGCAATAATCTACTTCCAGTTTTCACAACTTTGTTAGAGTTAAATAGGTTTTGAAACGATGATCTTTGCTTCAACTCAACACTGATCTCATAACGCAAGAGCAGATCATTAGGAGAACAAGTAAAACTTTTTTTTTTTTTTGAGAGTGCTCGACTACGAAAAACCTTGAGCCCAGCACTTACTCCTTTGAAAATTGTCTATTTCTTTTACTCTAATTATTATGTCTATTTTCGCATAGCTAATAAATTTTTTTCTCCAAAAATAATTAATAATATCACAGATAATTTGATTTTAACAAAATATAAAGACTATCATTGCCTGAGTTCTGTAGTTATTAGTAGAAGTTTTAATATAAAACAATATTAAATAATTATATCCTAAAATAACAAGGTGTTATTTAATTTAGAATCTAAATTAAATATTTTAAAAAGTGTTACACATCATCCATAATAGAACAGGCCGCCAGTTTTAAATAAACCTCTCGGGAACTCGGCAGAATTATATTATGATACACAAAAAATGGTTCAGATTTAACTTTATCAAAATGATTGAATATCAAAAAGTAAAAACATGCTTAAGTGTGCCACAAAACCAACTTGCTTGATTTAATTGCAAAGCGAATCAAAACAACTGATGCCGCAGAGTGACTAAAAAACCAACATATTCGATATGCTTGTCACAGGAAATATGGGTTCATTTGAGCTTCCTCAATGAAAAAGCTGTCAAACAATCGTTTTTTACAACGTGCCGGCCTCTGTCACTGTGAATGTGTGACAAAAAGTGAATAATTGAGTTCACATTGAAAAGTTTTCATTGCTGTGACCATTGATTTCGGTGACAAATCTTTTGTTGCTTTTCAATGTGACAATTAAATGAGATACTCTGTGATGTAATCTGAGCAATGTAATGTACTCTATGAAATATATAAATAAATTCGAATCTTAAGTTTTAGTTTCATAAATGCAATAATTAATAGAATAAGTACTTGTAAATGGATTTCTAAATATATTTCAAGTTTATTCATAATATTCTCGAATTTAATTGCTGCTTGCCTAGAAATTCGTCATTTATAATTTTGTGTGGCACATAATTTGGCTAACACATAATATTGTTGTCAAAAGCGTTATGAACTTTTAATGGTTCAACAAACTTGCAACCACTATAACTTTAAACCGGGCAGAGAGTTTTGGTTGCAAGCGACGGGATCTATTCAGAGGCAGAGCCAACAGACAACAATAATAACAAGTTTGTTAGCTAGTTAAATAAACTTATGTTGGGGCAATGTCACTCACATGTTTGTTGCACATTTCCGCTTACGTGAAAATATTAATTACCAAAATTTCATTGCCTGAACCGGTTCCGGGGGCAACAAAGGGGGGCATATCTTGTCGGCAATTCAATTAGTGGGCGACTTGCATTTATCCTATATAAATGCTGCATACTTTCAGCAATTCACACAGACACACACACACAAAGGCACTTTAGAGTGCTGGAGAATGTGTGCTTGTCGTCATGGCAACGACTCGAGCAGGACTCGAAGGACTCGAACGAACTCGTGACTTATGCACTGACGCAACCAATTATGGCTTGAGGGGCAACTGTAACTGCAATAGTGTGTGTGTGTGTGTGTGTGAGTTTGAGTGTATACGTGTGTGTGTGTGTGTGTGGTTAGCTCTCTGTGTCTGCATCTTCGTCTGCATCTAAACCTATTTTCGGTTTTAACGTTGCTCAAAAACTATGTCAACTGAAATTTATGCGTTGCGCCCAAAAGGCGGCAATGAAAATGAACACAAACATGCTCACAAATATGTCTGCCTACGTGTGTGTGAGGCCATGTGTCAGTGTGTGATCTTCAGCAGTTAGCGTATTACTTTCGACTCTTGTTTGGCTTCTGCTACCATTTCGTTGCATAGTTTATATTGTATCCATCATTGATAAGGCGTCAACTCAACGGCAGCGGGCGACGATGACGACGACGACGACGGCGACGGTGACGGCGACAATGGCAATATTTCATCAGCAGTTGTTGGAAAAGTTTCTTAATTAAATATGACAGGTAACCAACTAAGGTTTTGGGCCAACTAATTGAATTAGCCAAGTTGCCGCAGCTGCGAGTGATATGGAAAGCCTCTTGGCTAGAATTTTGAATATAGTACTTACTAATAAGTGTGAAGTGTTGGTTCTTAGAGATTCTTTTGAACGCAATTTACTACTTACTTTTTTTAATTTTGATTAATTTCGCTAATTTATTAGCCATTGCCAATTTCTTTCAGCTTTAAGCTTTATATTCTCCGAACCGGCTAAACATACCAACCCCCACACTTTCCCACTCCCACCATCTACTTCATCCCATTTTAATACTTTTAATTTCTAATATAAAAAGCCGCAACAGCTACTCATTAGTCCTGGCGCAAAATAAGCAGACTGACGAGTCTCCTGTGGTTGCATTCACACACAAGCCGAAATGCCAGACAACAGTGGTACACAGCAGTCTTCAGTCAGTCTCCCTTCTGTTCGGTAAACACTTTGAACAAGCTGCTGACAAACATTTCTGTGCTATTTGCGTGCCCTCAAAAGTATCTGCAGCCTCTCAACAATTCTGGAACTCCGCAAAAAAAAAGCTGAAATAAAACTGATTTCATTACCTTGATTAGCTGGTCTCCTCAAGTCTGCCCAGTCAGTCCGTCTGACAGTCTGACAGTCTGCCAGTCGGTTTGCTTGTGAGTCTTTTTTCAGCGTATTTATACCCGTTTGGAAAATCCAACGCAGCCCTCGCGATGAACACGTTAAGAGGAATGGCGCTAGCATGGCCATCCTTTTGGGTTCAATGCAAGCTGTAACCTCATTAGCATGCAGTTGTGAATGATGCCCTGAACATTCATGCTTATATCTGTATGTACTTAAACCTTTGCGGGTCGGTTGCAGCTTCTCTATTTAATCTAATGGATTAAATTTAATAGCTTAAGATGATTTGCTTGTTTTCAATTGAGATGTAAACATTTTTTTCGAAATGAAATAAAATGGCAGAAAGGTGATGCCATTAATCTGATGAGCATTTAAGTAATCGTAATTTTTTTGTATGGAGACTTTTTGTATGTTAAGTCTTATGAATTATTTATGTCATTGCGAGTTTTTAATAACAAATTGAAATAAGTAATTGAGATTAATGTGTGCTTATTAACATGCTTATAAACAAACTAAAAGATATTTGTTCAAACACTTCATAGGCATTTTTAATAACATTTAAATTAAGCTATAATTAATTAAAATTAACAACTTATTTATAAGCATTTGAACTTCTGATTAAATACTTTTGTAATCTAATAATCAAACCAGTACCAAATTACAACACATAATTATTAGATAATTTGTATTTGACTCCTCAAGTGAAACACTTCTACATATAATTCAATATTCCTTGTTCATTACATTTTCCCCTGCCTAATTTCCTTTCTATACAAGTATCTCGCTTATTTATCATGCCACAATTTGTAACAGTAGCCGACTAACAAGTTTGCTTCTTCCCACTCAATTCTCCATTTCTCTTACTTACAGTTCCCTTATTTATGCAGTGCACTTTGCACCTCACTGCCAACTATGCCTCTTGAAGCAAAACTAACTGCTAACTGGCAGAAAAACTTAATTAAGCATAATAGGACTCTTGGTCCTGCAGAGGATGGAATGCAGCGGCATTTCTTTTTGGCCAGCCAGCTGTAAGTAGCTGTTGGTAATTTTCGCTTAGCCACTTTTACAGACCAACACGTCGGGCGCAGGAAAGGAGTCTGTCCTTGCACAATTTAATTGCATTTCCGCTATTTTTGATGCCTTTTGCATTTATAATGCCTTCAATTGTGAAGTCTTTTTGCTGGCACGTCCTGAGAAACATAATTCAATTAATTACAAAGACGACAGGTGCAAGGCAGCTAATACTAAATATTAATCATACGCTGTATGAGCCAGCAGCGGAAATGAAAAAAAAATATCACAAGCATGGCAAATGTCAGGTAGGGGCCAAAGGTCTTCTGGGGCAGCATTTGTATCTAATAAACATGTTTATTTCATTAGCGCTACACATGCGGCCATTTCGAGAGTTTTCGTGCTTCTCGTTTTCCAGTTTTTTGTTTATTTTTTTGTTGGGTACTCCCCCAGGTCATCATTTGCCACGCCGATTGCCACGATTTCGACATGAAAAATGCGTTCGCGAAAAGTTCCTGCTGTCGCTCTTTATGATTGGGATTTGCGGCACTAATGTGCCATTGCCTTCCCTACGTTTCTGTTTTTATATATTTCTCTTCTTTTTTTTGCCTAGTAACTACCCAACGAGGAGGTCTTACGTTGGATACCGCTACGCACACTTTTGAGGCTTGTAAGTTCCTCCATCTGCTGCTGTTGCCACTGATGTTACTGATGTTACCCGTGTATCTGTATCTGACATGCTTTCGACATCATTACAAATAAATTTAGCGTGAAAGATACATTTCAACAGCATTCCCCTGACGCAATGATAGGCATTTTCCTTCCTCTTCAAATTCTCTTTATTTCTTTGACTTGGCTGAAGATTAAGGTATCTGTTTTGCGGTATGTTATACATATCCAATGATTTATTTGGTTTAAAAAAAATAAAATGAGTATGGGAACTTGTTGAAAGTTGTATAAAGTATACAAAATAAATATGTATAAGTTATCTTATATGACAATAATTAAATAGCTCTACGAATTGCAAGTGAATGCGTCAAATACTTTTAAATTAATCGATTATAGATATTATATATATTAACTTGAGTAGCGCTTTGCAAACAAGCCAAAACTAAAAATGACGTATACGTATTTTTTTGTATAAGAGTAGTTAAAGTTCATTTTAAATAACTAATCTCATAAGACACACAGCAAATTGGCTTTCTCTTTTACCAAAAGCAATTGCCATAAACTGATTTAATTAAAACCGCAAATGTAATGTAAAAATTCGATATAAATTCAAATTTCACCAATCATACACACACACACACACGCACACACATAAGTATCAATATATATGTGTGTGAATTGCATGTGCTACAATTTCAAATGAGGGAATACAAAAGTCAATTTGCTGTAAGACGCTGAGAGCTGCACATAAACATAACCATGACAGAGAGATACATATTTGGTATAATAACATACGTGACCATATTTACAAATTCCAAATCAAAATATCTTGGCCATAGACTAAAGGGGCGTACAGCTAACTGCGCCAAATGGGGCGGGGCTGCATTGTCATTGTCTGGCGTTTTGCTATGCATGTGAAATGAATTTAATGTTCGGCTCGACGATGTGTGTGATAACTGGAAGAGGGGCTGAGTGGCTAAGAGGCTGAGGGGGAAGCTAAGTGTGCGTAGCATGCTGTAAAATTTGTTAACATGTCTACATAATAATTTCAGGCTTATGACGTTGAAAGCAGCGAGAATACAAGCCATCTATTTATATGTTGGCATTATCGAAATGCCAGACAATTCTGTGGCATTTTTCGGGCCATAAAGCACTAGCGGCTCATAATTATGTTAACAATTAAATGTCTTCCGATGACCACTAGCCAACCAAAAGACAAAGAACAAAATTCGCTTTGTCTTTTCAATTTAGATTTAAATTTAAATTACAAATGTAAGCAATTGATTTAATTAAATGTCCTAATTGACAGCTAAAATATAATTACAAAAGCACAAATGACGATCCAGTAAAATGGGCATAAATAGAAATTAGATAGAATGTAATATTAATTTTAATATCTAAATAAGCGCTCGAAAATAATATTCAACTATTATTCAATTGCATTTCAATTTATTTATTTGTATTACAAAATAAATACTATTTTTAAATTTTAATAATTATAATAGAAGTTATATAAATTCATTAAAAACGGTTAAACAATTTGCTGAAACTATTATTCTTAACTTAATATTTAGTAATATTATAGGTGGGTTTCAATATTATTTAAATATTTTTATTATATACTAAAACATTTTCAAATTTGTATAAATTTATTTCAACATATATATGTATTAAAATAAATTATCTGATAATTATTACAATCAAAAATATTAATTTCTGCTTTAATTAAATTACTCTTTTAGCAGAATGCTTAATATTATCTCACTCGGATTTTTTTTCTTAAGTAGGCTTTTCATAGATATATGTTAAAAAAAATAAAAATTGTGGAATTTCAGTGTTGAACTAAAAAAAAAAAGAAAAAATTTGTAAAGATTGGAAATTATTATTCTGAGTGATTTTTAGATAACCGCGTGATATTACGTATATTGATTTTTTTAAATTATCCAGTTCTATGCTCAAATTTTTTTAAGAAATGTAAGTAATGGGTCGAAATGAGTGATTTATGTATTTTTATAGTAGCTGGAGTCACTTTGGCATAATATAAATGCAACTAGTTCTCAAAACTTGTTGAACTGTGTACTTTCTAGTCCCTGCAGCAAATGTTTCCCTTAAGGTAAATCGCCAAATCGCATAATGATTTGGTTTGGCACCCAGCAAACCGCTTACAGAAATGTAATAACCTGCTGACGGTTGACAGTGTTTCGGTGGTTCAGTGGTTGCACTATTCATAAATTAGTCATGTTTTTGCATATGGAATAACACACATGTGATGGGCAACGCTGTGTTGCTTTCATATGAAAAAGGGTGTTCTTTGGCAGGCAACACGGCGTATAATTAACAATAATGAAGTCGTAAGACCGCAATGCAATCAGCGATGCGCAAAACACACAAACTTTTACACACACACACACACAAACACATGTACTATAGACACACCACATGGTCAGTCGAAAAGCCAAAATGTATAACGAATACTGTAAGAGTATGTGAGATAAAGCTGTGTGAAAGGATGCGGCATTGTGGCCACAGCTTTCAGTTCCAAGTTATGGTCAGGTTCTGGCATCATAAAATATTTATAAACCATTTGCACGCATAATTAGGCTGTCATTAAATTTTGAGATTTTCGGCATGTATGTTACAAAAAAAAAAATAGTAGTAGTATGCAAGTTAGTGTGTATATTGTTAGTAGTACTAAATAAAACGGGTTTCATTGAAATATTAATACTCTCTACAATTGTTTATACATTATTGTATAATAAAACATTGCAAGACTTCAATTTAATACAGTTTAGCTTTGTTTATTACGTTATCTCAAAGATAGTTTTTCATGGAAAGCTACATGAATGTTGGAAAATATTATTAGTTAATATGTGCGAAATTAATATACACGAAAGATAATTTACATAGTTATAATTGATTGATTATGTTGGTCTTAATGAACACATTATATTTAACTTTCTAGGATAAACTTGACATACTCTAATCAGCTTATCACAATTTAAATGCTTATTAATTTTTATATTTATATATACTTTGTTAGACATAATACATTGGAAATTTTAAAGAGCCGGTAAATTTTCAAGAATTTAAAGCTATACACGGTTTTGTATATATAGATGACTTGTGTTAAGCGATGCCCAATTAATGTAATTATGTAAATACAAAGTCAAGAAGTTACAACTTGATTTCAAGTATTCCTTGAAGTAAATAGCGAACAAAATGTAATAAATACCGCACTAGTATTCATAATTTGCCCTTATATATTTAAAAATATAGCTTTAAGCCTAGAGATTTAAATTTAAATAGGCCCGACCGTAAGATACCGAACCACTCGTTTCGACTATATAAATTAAAATCGGGATACAATTGTGTCCTCGTAAATATTAAATTTAAAAAAAAACAGGGTTTATCTACGAGACACTCTGGTTCATTCCCTTAGGTTCTTTAACACGTATTTGCACTCACTTACATACATATAAAATCACATAAAAACGCATACTTATAATAACATATACGCCTCAAGTCTCTAGCTTTCAAATTATCTACTTTATTCGATTTTTGAGCGAATGAGACATATAAAGGCATGAGGCATCCAAAATTTAAAATAAATTTGATGAGCAATTCAATACTATCAAAGATTTGACTTATACTTACAAATAAAGTTTACAAGAATTAGTCTGCTCAGTTACAGAGTTTAAAGGACACAGTACTAGTTTGAATTGTACTTAAATCAAAAATGAATGTACTTATTACTCAAAGTACGTTGTAAATTCATTGTTATCATTAAAAATAATAAAATAACTAATCTGTCGGTCTTAGCAAATTGTAGGTGATACAAGATCGAGATCCTCAACTTTAGTAGCTTTAAGCTTAGTGAGAATGAAAGCTGGAAATGTCAGTTTGTAAGCACGAAATTCTTTATTTTTTCGCCATGTGTAAAGAAAGGGTATACGTGTGTTGTCTATACTTGCACGAACTGCAGTCAGTTACCGTTTGGCAAGTGGGTTGGCCTCTCGCGCTGGGCGTCGAAATGTCATGTCATGTCGCGACAGGCGTCAGTGCGTTATGCCAGAGTCTGTTCCATGTGTGCATGTGTGAGTGTGCGAAGGGGGGGAGTTGGAGTGTGTCTGTGTCTCTGTGTGTGTGCGGCCATAAAGTAATCAGCGGAAATGTCAATGAGCCTCCGCCATTTGCTGATGTGTCGGCGACTGAGGTTTACACGGGCACCAGCAGCAACAAGGTATACTATCATCATCCCCCCCTCTGCTCACCTTCACATTTCTCCACTGGAAAACTCGTGTTATTGTTGTCACTGTTGTAATTGTTGTTGTTTTCTGGATTGTAATTAAACATTTTTCGTTGCATATGCAAAAGCGATTGGCAGCAGTGCTGCTTTAATTGCGTGTGTATGACTGAGTGTCACATATGTGTGTGCGTGTGCGTGTGTGTGTGTGTGTTTGTGTATGTGTCGTGCGATGACAAATATTTTATGGTACTGCATTGATCGGCGGTTAATATGAGTAGCTGATACATTGACAGCTACGCTCTGAATAAAACACAACATGACTGAAATTAAATTATAGCGCATAGTCATAGGTACTCATAAGGATGAAAACAAGGAAAGAATATAGCGTAGAGAATATTTAAAATAAATAAATACATTCAGGGAAAATAAAACATGACTAAAACCAGTCGGAAAGGCTACAGTCGAAGTCGACTATGAGAGACCCTTTACTTATTCTTCTAAACGGAAATAAGAGTGACACTAATAGATAGTACCCCATAGCGCGTTGTTACGTCAACATGCTCTTCTTCTTCCTTTGGTCCGACACTCAGTAATATTGGGTTTTGAATAACTCCCGAGTTTATTGTCCGATCGTGATGAAACTTTCAGGATACATTAGGACCCCGATGTTTGTCCAGTGTGCCAAAATTCAAGGCTCCAGTTTTAAAATTGACCATTATATGGGATTTTAAGATTTTTTTGAATATCTTCCGAGATAACCATCCGATCACGATGAAATTTTCAGGATACGTTAGGACCCGGATACCCGTCCTGTGTGCCAAAATTCAGGACTCTAGCTTTAATATTTTTCGTTTTATGAGCTTTCAAAAATTTTGTTCTCGATTTACGGAGGCGGAAGGGGGCGTGTCAAAATTTTAAGATAAACTTGATCTGCTTAGCCCATAGACGAATCACCATACCAAATTTGGTGACTCTATCTCTTATAGTCTCTGAGATCTAGGCGCTCATACAGACAGACGGACAGACGGACAGACGGACATGGCTATATCGACTCGGCTGGTGATGCTGATCAAGAATATATATACTTTGTGGGGTCTGCCGGACTTCCTTCGACCTGTTACACACATTTTTTTTTTGACAAACTTAATAGACCCTTTTTTACTTTTTTTTCAAAAAGTAAAGGGTCTAATAAATTATAGCGCATAGTCATAAATAATAAATGAACTCAAGAATTGAATATAGCGTTTAGAATGTCTAAAATAAATAAATATATTTTGTGAGGCGGCAACTTAAATACCGTCTCACATTTGAATTTGAATATAACGACGGTCCTTCACGGGCTGGCACGCGCCAGCGATCGGTTACACAACACTGCAAGTCAGAGCGCTGCTTCACCTCGTCGAGAGCGAGAGAGAGAGAGAGAGAGAAAGCTTCGAGGTGAAGAGCGAAAGCTCTGTGGTGGATTGTGTAGCCGAGGTAGGCGCGCGCGAAGCTTGCGAAGGACACGTCAATTAGCGACGATCAGGAGAAGCGAGAAGACGTGCTAAGGAGCCGTGACAGAGAAAAGGGTAACGTAAGTAAAGAATAAGACGAGCACTAGGGCTCGAGTGACAGTGCAGCAGGGCACGCGTAATTTAGATAATTAATTTTTAATAAATAGAACCTTAACAACTTTATTTCATTAACAACGTAGTTAGCAATAGTAGAGGACAGTGTGGTTGACCACGCTGGCTGTGTGAAACAATCTCGGCAAATCCTCTACTTCAGTAGACTTATTTCGAAGTAATAATACGGTTAATAACCGTAGCTACCGTAGAGTCTGTTGAGCGCACTGTCGATATACCCGGTAGTGTTCCCGATTCCGGATCATGAGAGTCGTTTGTCTAACCCAAGTAGTTGTGTTTGCCGAAGAGCCGGTTGAGCGAACGGTGAGAATACCCTGTAACGCTCCCGATTCCGGTTCGTCCCACGTGTGTAGTTGTTAGTTAGCGTTGGCTATATGTTATTTCTTTTACAGCTGAACCTTTCCCGCCCTTAGTAACGGCGCCCAGCGAATCTTACAAATTTCTTGTAAGATCCGGCCGTGGTCAGACTGAGATTTGTACCCTGGCCGGACACTTCCTTACAATTTAAATAAAACACAACATGACTGCAATTAAGTTATAGCACATAGTCAGATATACTCAAAAGGTTGAAGTCAAGAAAATGTAAGCAGATTCAATATTTAAAAAAACTACTTAACTAGCGTATTTATAAATTTATTGCTTCCGTATGTTAAAATCACAAATGGAAGCATTTTTACAGTAAATCAAATTTTAAAGGCTTCATCGATTCATCTTATTAAAGACGAAATTCTTAAGACACAAAACGTGTGTATAGTTCCTTAAAAGGTGCCATTGATATATTAATTCAATGATTGCAATTAAAATCATGTTTTAGACCAAACCTCTTAGTTTGTGATAATAAATTTTAATTTTTCAAAGTTCTAATGAAATTAAAATAAATCTTTATTGTAAAACCACATATTTCAGATTTCTTAATTTTTTTTTGCCTTGATTTAAAGTTATTAAATAGTAAAAATAAAATAGAAAACTATAGAATGTATGGCAGTAAGTTGGCTAAAGATCTCTTGTCAGCTCCTTTCAAACTACAAATATAATTCATATCGAAACAGGTAATATATATATATATCTAATTTTGTTTGATTTTATTGTAAATTTATTTAAATTTTTGTTCTGTTGCTTGTAATTATTGCAGTTACACTTACATCGACACAGAGATCGTAATGGCATTTAGTGGACACATAGATTCCGATGGTAACGTGGTTTGGAGGGACGAAATCTATCCGGGATGTACGCGTATCAGCGGACTAACCTTACCATCGTCGTCAAACCAATCGAAAGAAACGGAATCATCAGATAAATCAGATCAATCTAAGCCAATGGGAGTAGAATCACATAACTATCTGCCCCGACAACGATGGGAGCAACTCAATTTGCAGGGAGCTAAGCATTTATTGTATGACGATAGGGGGGAATCATCGTCGTCATCTTCAACGCCTTTGTCTCTGCCGCCAGCACCAGATAGTAACTATGTTAATGGCGATCATAATACAGACTCCCTCTATAGCTGGACAGAGATGTACGGCTCTCTCCAGGAGATGGAGGGTCAAAGCAATGTTGTGCCCCCGCTGGAGCTGCGCTCAAAGACAAGCACGCTAGACTATCTACGGGAGTTGGGCGGCTTGAAGTTAGATCGAGAGCCCCAGGTGGCCTACGAGACTTGGTATGCATCGAAGCAAAGGTTACGCCAGCAGGAACTTCAGCGTCAGAAGGAACAACGCGAAATGAAGCAGTTAAAGGACGAGGAACGTAAACAACTGGCGAAGATTTGCTACGAAAAATGGCTCAACGAAAAGACGCGAGAGGCGACGCAACAGCGACAACAGAATCGAGTACAGAGGACGGCCAGCCAAACGTCCAGATCAGTAACCAGCAGCAGCAGTTTAAATGGCAAAAATGGACGCAATGTGTCGCAGTCAGAGATCAGGCAGGTGGTACAGAGCTGGTGGCACAAGAAACAGGAACAGCAGCAGCGCCAGCGTCTCGAGAATCAGAGGCATAAAAAGGAAAAGGAGTGGAAGGAACAACGTCGCAAGCAGCTTGCCTCGGTGGCCTGGCAAAAGTGGATGGGAAATGTCTACGGTAAGCCAAAACCGGTGCCCATGAATCAGGGCATCGATTCACTACGTGGCACCGTCTCCCAAATATACATAAATCCCGTTCCCTGGAAGCCCCTCAAGAAGGCATCGGAGAAGCACTAATTTTTTAGATTAACTTAATTAAAGTCCTGTACAAATGTAAAAAATACTGATTCAATTGATGTAATTATTTGTCTGCAGTTAAATTGTCAACATAACTCCTAACAAATATACTATGTATAAAATACAAAAAAAAAGTTGTATATTTCTTAAAGCAAATGATCGGTTCGGAACAGAAATAATTACATAAGTTTCATGTTCTTTTTACAATCCAAAAATTTATCAAATAAAATTTATCAAAGATAGGTCTAAAATTTAATAAAGATGGACACAAGAATATTAAATCTAACAAGACAACATGAACGTATTGTAAAATATACCATTAAGCATACGTCAACCTTGTAGCAGATTGTCAGCAACGGTAATCATATATTTAGTACTTATAATGGTCGGTTTATCTTTCATCTTTGCCTCAACCAAATTTAGAAATATTGTATCTTTCTTTCTAAATCTTCCTTGACTTAAGCAGATAATCCGCACGCTGTTTATCCGCTCTTTTAAAATATGTTTGATTACCATAACTAATCTTCATTTATATAGTAAAAACGTATACTAACAATTAGCTATCCACCTGATATCATCTATGTCTGCATTTTATATTCTAAAGACCCTGCTAATATCTTTACTTATTCCTTAAACTCTTGTTAGTTGCTTATCTTAATTACAATTTAGCTTGAAGTCAGATTATCATAACTGGTAGTTTTTTAAACTTAACGTTGCAATCAATGATTACTGAAGGTTCGAAATAATTAATTTCTCTTATGCATATTTTCATTTAACATAGTTGCCAACTTATTTTTATTACATTTGATATGCTGACCCAGTAACTCGATTGGAATATGTTCTGTTCTCTCGGATATTTGTTGCTATCCTTGTGCTCGCAAACATTATCGTCTAGGATTTCAAAAGTCAATTTAAACAATTGTGTCAACAGAGTTTAACCAATTTCGTAAACCAATTCGATAAATGTGAATGCATTGGCAAGAAATGATGGTGAGGAGGGAAAATTGTAAAACTGTGACAGATGAAAACAAAAAACAATTTGCAATAACAACGAAAATACAAAAGCAAACAAAATGCGAAAGCTGAGAGTGCATAGGACCGCACAGGACACTCAATAGGATTTCAATTGTTGTCATTCTCAGTCTCTCTGTGTATGTGTGTGTGTATGTGTGTGGGGGGGTGCATGTGTGTATATGTGTATATATGTGTCTGCTCGATGAAGCAGCAGCTGGTTAAGGGGTGTGTGTGACACACTCTGCCTATTTTCATTAGATTTTCCACACTACTTTGCCTGTAAAGTCACAAAATTATATTGTCAAAAATAAAATAAAGCATGTTTTTAAAAGCAAACACACAACAGAGCACCAGAGACAGAGACAGAATGAGAAAGATAGGATGAGAAGAAGCGAGTCAGGTAGAGATTGAGACATATGTGGAACTCTTTGCAAAGCAAAACCGAAATGCAAACAAAATAAGCCAAAGGCCTAAAGTTCATTTGCACAATTTCCAAACCGCTTTTGCTAACCAATCCTCCCTTTCCCCCTCTCTCACTCTGCCTCCCCCCCCTTGAGCCCCTTTAGCCCATCTCTTTGCTCTTAGGTCGCTGCACTGAACAAAGTCAAAGGCCGTGCAAAGCTTGGCAAACAAAAAGACCAAAAAGACGCTGGTAAATCCTTTTGATGAGGTCAACGCTAGTTTGGTTTCCTGCTACAAGAGCACACACACACACACACACACACACACACGCACACAGACATACGCATTGGTCAAGCCAATATTTACTTTTGTATGTGTATATGTGAGAATGCATTGATTGTGTACATCTATGTGTATGTGTGTGTGTGAATGAGCATTGGCAGGATTAAATTTGGTAGGTATTGAAGCATGTTATTCGTCATCAATGTAGTTTGCACTAACTAGTGGTTGTTGTTTGTTTGTATCTACATGTTGTCGTCGTTGCAATGTCCTTGTGCCTGTGTTGCAACTGCAACAAGCTTCAAGCAGAGCACATCCCAGCGTAGAGCTATGTAGAGTCAGAGCCAAGCCGATAGCTTGTGGAGTTCGGGCCGTTTTCATGTTGTTTGCATTGTTTACGCACTTTCGCTTTGATATTATTGTAGTGTGCATTTCGACTTGATAGACACAAACAGTCTCGTCCTCCCTTTTCTCCACCTCCATCTGTGTGTGCAAACGCACGCTTCATTGTGCAAGTGGCTGTAACGATTGGGTTGGCTTTAAAGCTACCCAAAGCACTCATTGAATTTGAGACGGAGGTTACAGACTTGAAAAAATGCGCAGTCCAGTATACGCCGGTGTTGCTATCTCTCCCCTCTATAAAAACAATCCAATTTCCTTTCGAGAAATCCTTCACTATACCAAGACTAATACCTTAATATATCTTATAACATATTAGCTTATATGCATCCTTAAACTTATATCTATGCTTGCACTTATACCTAATGTTATTCTAATGCTAATACTAATGTGTATTATAATATTAACCCTTATCCTATGTCCACAGCTGTAAACTTTTGGATCTACCCTCTCTTAAGGACCGGAAGACTTGCCTTGGCTTGCTGTTTCTCCTTTAGTTAATTAATGGGAACTTTCTCCTTAGTAATCTTCACTTATCTCTTAACTCTTAACTCTTTAAATTTAAAATCCTGCATAGAGCTTTACTAACTATGTACTAAACTCTATACTTTTATCTAGGTTTATCTTTCCACAAATTTATTAAGTTTGAGTTATATTTAAGACGATTTACATGATGTGCTTAGTAAACAAAACATTAACTGATTAAAAATGAACTGCTTAGAAAACTCTCCAGGTATCATTTACCTAAATGGACTGTTCTCAATCTTAATCCGACTCGAGTGTGAACATTTTGCATAAGAACAGAAAAAAAGGGCAACCATGATAGGCTACGCCACAGATAAAGGACAATTGAAGAAAAAAAGATAAATCGCCTCGTGTTTAGTGGTAAAAACAATGAAAACGACCTGTCCACACGGTTGCGGCGTGCTGAGCACATAAATAATGCAATGGCAGCCGTTGTCCAAAAGGAGAAAAAGAAGCAAACGCCCCAACAATTGAGAATAAGACAATACAGACTATAAGGCTGTCAGGTGAACAGTCGAGAGCAGGCGAGGTTTATGGCCAGACAATGGACTCATATATATCACAGTGATGACGAGTGATCAATAACCAAAGGCAAGGGAATAAAGCTCGAGGAGCTGTCGAGGGAGGCGGGTAGCAGGGGACAGCAATGTGTCGGTGGCAACAACTTGAAATGGCAGATATGATGAGTGAAGTTTGATATTTGATGTATTGAACAATTGCCCGAGTGTTGCATATACATATAAACAACGAGAAAATGGTCTTTGAGGGTTTAATAACAAATTAAAGCAAGAATGCAGTGTTTACTTACAAGGACACATATATAAATACATATAACTATTATTATATATATAACCATAATCCGTTTTATTATTAATTCGAGATTGAAATATCAAAATTTCTTATTCCGAAATATACAGTTCAATAGTTCAAAAAGATTGGCAATTATTCAAAGTTAACAATTCATTTTAGTATTTAATGAATTTACGAGCATTAAGTCTTACTAGTGTTCATAGTATTCACAGTCTGTCCATATCAATGCGTTCATCTCAGAATCTTAGAACAAAGACATAAAATGTATATGTTTATTAATTTGCCACAACTCGAAATTAAACTGATACTCAGACATGCAACACAATTTGGCAATATGTGCCAAAAGTTTCAGAATTACATGAGCATTGATATATAAATATGTATATGTGGTTAACCGATGACCCATTGAAAAGAAGCGCATTCAATTCAATACAAATCATTGAACACCCTATACTTAAATAGTATAAACAGTCGAATTGGTTTGTCGAGTATACATATATAGTACTTGATTAATATCAGCAATTGAGTTGATGTTGAAATGTCCGACTGTATGCGTAATATATATTTCTCTTACAATGGAAAAATAAAAAAATTATTATAATTTAACATTATATTAAAAAAGTTAAAGCAGGTAATTAGAGAAAATCGTTCGGCTTTGCAATCCTACAAAATCAAAATCACGGGAAAGCCGTCATTTGCAATGACTCTAAGTTGAACGGTGCATGAGAAGCTTTCACTTTCAAAGCATTTGTGCAATTAATACACACTCCCACCCACTCACACACACACTCACACACACATATCCACGCACAGTGCCTGCGCTAGTCAGTGAAAGAGACGTGTATGACTTACTCAAGTCAAAGGCGCGTGTTAATAACTTTTTACCACTGGCTTGCATGCTTACCAGGGGAAGGGAAAGGTGGCGTATGTTGATAAGTGTTTGTGTGTCGGTGTTTGTGTTTATGTCCTTCACATGATTTCTATGATGCGTGCAAGGCGCAGATTAAAGTGACAGACAGGCTACGCAAAAATAACAAAAGGTGGTTAAGTCCTTGTAAGTGTTTAAGTCGACAAGGCACTACGATGGCATTACAAGGACAACGTGGCATCGACTAAAGAAAGCGAAGGGAGAGAGCGTGTTTATTGCGCTGTGAAATGAGCATTTTGCAGGTGATTTAACAGTTATTAGATTTTCTCTTGCCTAAAAGTAGGCAACAGCCGAGCAAGAAACTGGTCTACTGGGACTTCAAGCTGTGTGTCTCTTTGTAATTGTGTAAAGTTTTTATTTGATCGCATCATATTTGAACTGCCAGAAAAGTATGCAAAACAAAATGTCAAAAGGCATTTACAGAGACAACGCCAGAAACAATTGCCTGCAAAACTTTTAGCCCTAACTTTTAAGCTACAAACTACGAACAATGTCTGATTAAATAAAGATTTTTCTGTCCTAAAAACTTGGTCAATGGGGGAAACGCAATCTTGCAAAAGTAAATATGCAAAAATGTTATCAAAAAGTGTTGACGAAAAGGCACAAACTGAGCAAAACTATGCATGCTTAATATTGCATTGGCTTACAGTTCAAAAAAAGTTTTATCATTGAATTCGTTGCAAATCTACTATATTTTAGTTGACAGCACTCAGTTGGCGAAATTGTGGCGAAATGAAATCACGGAACAGCTGAAATTTGCAAGCATTGATATATAGTCAACTTTGTCTAGCTTATGCTTAATTATATAGATACAAATGCAAACTTAATTCAATTACAACTCAGCTTGACTTGCTTCAAAGTCCCCAAAAAGTGTTGCCTCCTTTGTGGCGCATAAATATGAAATTCTCACGGCCACTTGTCGGCTTTAAATAAATTTTGACAGCGAGAGTGCCAGAGCAACTTTGGCACATTTCTTAATTAGCTTTATGAGTTTCAGGTACGCCAACTGTCCAAATTCCCATGCGTGCGGTCATCCAGGTGTCTCTAAGGCTCTGCTATCCTAGGCCAAACTTTTTTCCCTGAGAAATTATTATGCAAAATTATATTAAAACTTTTTGAGCGATGCTTTTGTTCAAATTTTCGTATGAGCTCAACGCATGTGGGTCAACAGGGACAAGGACAGGAATTGAACAGGAGTGGGATAGGAAATGGAGGTCGGCCTATCAATAGCAAATGCAACAATGGCCAATTTGTAGCAAATTTCTTGAGGCGCATAAATTACGCTTGGCCTCGTAATTGGAGCTGTGCTTGCATAGAAATGACGCCGACGACGACGACACTTCAAATCAAAATTCATGGCAAAGAGTGGAAGGTACTCGAAGTTAAGACCTGCAGAAGGACAGACCGATCTCTCAGCCTGTTTGCCATAAAGCGAAAGGCAACAAGGCGTAACATGCGATAAAATTGAGTTGAAAACGTGTTTCAAATCTAAAATTAACAAACTGAAGACGCAGGCAGTCAACCATTCAGTTAGCCAGTCATTCCGTCAGTCTGTCAATCGCCATGTCGCTGCTATCCGGCCAAATGTGCTGCGACATGGCCCTGCCTGCATGTAAATGACTTTTTAATGATGCCCACCCCACCACAGCCTGAACTACGTCCGACTCAGACTTCGACACCGGCACCGATTCTGACTCCAACTCCAACTCCGACTCCGACTCCAGGTCAACAGAACTGACTATGGCAACAGTTCTGGATGCCTTCCTCTGCCTGTTCCTCTATTCGATTCACTTCCATGTGCGTCTGTTTCAAGTATCATAGTTTGCCTGCCTAATTGCTGACATAATTTTGCGCTTTAATAGTTTCTCTCCGCCCTCACTCTAATAAACCTGACCTGTCCCAGTGCCAGTGCCAGACACAGAGTGTGTCCTTGCTGATATTGGTTTCACATGTAAATGAAGCTCTGATTAGCGCGAGTCATGAATTTCAATTTGTGTCTAATTAATTGTTGTTTTAAATTCTTTGCGTGCCAATTGGAGCTTGTTAAACATGCTCCTAACCTGTCCATTTATCTGCCTTTTTTCCGGCTTCATAATTGACATTACAATCGCGGGCGTGGCGCATTTCGAGTGCCTAATTCCCTTCACTTACAACTAATTACACTTTGGCTAATGCTCAAACATTTCATTTGAAACGAGCAAAGTGTATTTAAGTCAATCTGTCAATGCTGATAATATCAGACATGTTTATCTATTATGTAAGCACATTCGAACTACTCTTACTCGAATTCCCACTCTCTTCATTTCGACTTCAATTCGACTTATAGAGACTTCGAAATATGTAAGTAACCGACTTTACTTGTACATATGTCTATAAAGACATGTCTCAAAACAATATTTCTTGACATAAAAGTTTAAAAGTTTAATGTTTAATGTTTAATGTAATATTGATTAATAAGTAGAAATAAAAAGAATATAACTTTATTTTGGCTTAACTTTTATAACCTTTGTTTTATAATTGACTTAGCTGCTGCCAACATCAAAAAGGGACCTAAAGTCTTAATGCGGTCGGTCTCACTGCGATAATGACTGAAGGGGAAGTGGAATAGGCGAATATGAGGAATAAGGTGACCCCTATTTCTCTTTACCCTGTAGGAAGAAAACATTTATAGCTCAAATTATGTCGGCTATAAACAGACTTTATATGAATAAAACTTATTGTAGTTTTTACTTGTATTCGAACTATAAGATACCATACACTAATCATGGATTACGATCATTTTCCAGTATAAGTATAAATGAAAATTGTGGCTTATTTGACTTCTTAATACAAAAATATAAACTATTAATTAAATTACTAACGGTTTAGTTAAAAATGATAAGACTGTATATTGAATAAATTAAAATATAAATAAAAACTAAACATATGTCCCTTCTAGTAGAAGATAATAAGAAAATACTTCTGATACTACTGCAATTAACAAATGCAGCTCTCTGATAAATTAAATATATTTAAATAAGACAAAAAATATAATATTAAATCAATAATCTGTTCAATTAGAAGATACCCTATACTTATCCTAAATATTTATACATCTTAAACATAACAAATGTTATACTGCCTGCTGTCAGACTCTTGGTCTTGACTCGAATCGAGTTCAATCCACTTTGCTTGATTTGAAATGGTAAAATGGAAATCATACGATCTATTTCTCAGATACCATCTTTAACAGGCACTCTCCGCCTAATAGTATGCTATAAAATTATGCACTAAAGCAATGCCATCGCGCATTCCAAACAATAATTTCGATTTCTATCAATGAAATTCCGTAATATGTCTAAAATCGAAAACTAGTTTACCTCCAACAATGCAACACTAATGGAATTTCATGTTCAACGTCCCCCTTTTAAGGGAAATTCGTGTGTTGTCGATAAAGACAAATCGTGTAGCAGACGCCGTCGTGCAACTTGCTTATAAATTATAAAATAATGTTGGTTGCAATGCCAACGCGGTCTGGCTTTTGTTTTTGCTTGTAGCAACAGTGAACAGTGGTAAAGGGGGGGGGGGGGGGGGGCATGGCAGTGGCAGGTAGAGGGAATTCGGTTGCCACTGCGACTGCGACTGCAATTTTTATGCCCGCACGGCTAAGTGGCACATTTTTGGCTTAGCTTTCAGACGGCGGCGGTACTGAAATGGTCGAGCCTGTGGTTACTGCGACGACTCGAACAGCAAAACTGTCGAATTTGGAGGGCTGGGGTGGATAACGTCTCCGGGTCCGGGTCCGGGTCCGGGCAGTGCACTCGACTGTCGGGACTGTCAAATAACTGACATTACCTCGCCGACCTCGTCGCAGCGTCGCGTCGCTCACATTTCGTGACTTTCAACAATAAAAATTTCGATTAGAATGTAAAAGCCGCAACTGCAACGGCAATCAAATTCTGAGCGGGTGTGGCACAAAAGCCACAGACTCACACTCATATGTACATACTACACTCGTACTCGTATAATAGCAAAAAAAAAAATAGCTAAATTGTATATTAATAGAAAATGAAATCAAGAATGTTATTTTTGCAGACCGCTCGAAATTGTTACGCTCCAAATTATTTTAATGCAACTGCGGCAATGAAGAGGGAAATTCTAAATACACAAGTCATTTAAATTGAGCCAGTTGTCAGTTAATTATTACTTATTATTAGTATATACATATTGTATAAATCCCTAAGTAAACTAAACATTTCATTTAAATTTCCTGACAGTCTGATAAATGTTAACAAGCATATTTAAGTAACTGATCTAAAGCATATTAGTTCAATCCATACTTGTTAAATTTCGGCATTCTTTTTAGAGTTATCTATCTATTTTTATACCCTGTGCCCATTGACAATGGGCAAAAGCGGTATACTGAATTTGTGTGAATGTATGTAACAGGCAGAAGGAAGCCTCTCCGACCCTATAAAGTATATATATTCTTGATCAGTATCAATAGCCGAGTCGATTGACACCTGTCCGTCTGTCTGTCCGTCTGTCCGGCCGTCTGTCTGTCCGTCCGTCTGTATGAACGCGTGGATCTCAGCAACTATAAGAGCTAGAGACTTCAAATTTGGAATGTAGGTTCCTGAATACCATACGCAGATCAAGTTTATTTTCATTATGGCTCCGTTTCCCAGCTAAAAGAAGTGGACTTTGTAATTGTTTATCTTGCTGCTTTGCGGAAGGTTTTTAAAAAGTTTCTTAACCCAGTTATTCAACAATTTCTCTATTTTGGCTAGTGTTGAACAGTTTTCCAAGGAAATATTTGTTTTTGGATCTTTTCCATTAGTTGTGTTTTCTCGGAGTTCCTTGTCAAATGTGTTGGGGCACTTACTTACTTAGGATATCCGACATTCATTCTGATTATTGTTGAACACTCTTACACACAGTTTTATTTGCTTTACAATTTCTCTCCTTTTATTCGAATTTCATAAGCGTGCGGAATCGTCAACTGAAGACGACGTATTCTTCCCATTTGGACTAATAGTATTCGAGGGTAAGAGAGTTGGTAAGAGAGGTGAAACTTGCAGCAACCATATGTAATTGTATTTTTGTTAGATCTATCGAAATGGCATTTGTCGGTCGCATGAATAGCCGTGGCAAGTTTGTGGATTGTGAGGTGTATAGCGGAGGTCGCTCCCAGCTGCAAATGAAACCTTTTACCACAGAGGATGAGGGGGAGGAGGAGATACCGCAATCAAGGTGCTCGCGAACATATATTAAGACGTACGGCTTGGGGCGGTCTGAATTGGTCTCTATACCAAGCACAGTGCGCTTTGTGGGTGGCTCCGGATCGTCCTGCGAGGTCAACTCGATGGCCGACACGGAGATGTCCACACTGCGCTGTCACTCGCCTAGATCCTTAGAGACGGAGACGGAAACGCTGACGTTGTCTCTGTCACCTACGGAGAACAGTAGTGAGAGTAGTTCCATGTCGGAAAGTAATGTATACACTGATCCAATGTCAGAAGAGCAACCCCAGCAGAGAATGACATTTGAGCAAGGCGAGGTTGAGTATAGTCAGCTGGAAAGAGGCTCTACGACTTCAATGTGCAGCTGGGAGCCAGAAGAGGCGATGTCCATGTATGAAGAGACTCCTCACACCGAACTGGAAACTCAATGCGGTCCGGTGCCCTTTCTCGAGCTGGGCTCGGACACTGCCTCTCTATATGGCGATCCAAATGAACGATTGGAACAAATGAAGCTATTGCATCAATCCCACGAGGCCTACGACAATTGGCTATCGGGCAAGAAGCGACAGTATCAATACAAGCAACAGGCTGCACGAGAGCAGAGGAAGCAACAAAAAGAAAAGGAGGAAATTCGTCGAAAACTAAATGAGCAGCGTGTTCAGGAATGGTGCAAAAGGAAAGCACGTCAGGGCGTCAATGCAGTCCAACGCAGGACAAACAACGATAAGTCACAGTATCAATTGGACAAAGAGGCTCAGTTGCGCCTGCAGGCGTGGGAGATGCGAAAAATCCAAGAGGCGGAGCAGCGTCGTCAAGTGCAGCAAAGTCTGGCATACCGGAAACAACAGGAGCAGCTGCAGCGGAAGGAACAAGCGACACTCGCCTGGAATCATTGGATAAAGGGGGCGGCGCAACGCCCCAAACCGGTGCCACTTAATCAAGGCTTCAAAACGTTGCGCGGCACTGTCTCCGATATCTATATTAATCCAAACCAATGGGTGCATTAACGCTAAAACTAGGAACTAAATAAACAGTAAGCAATAAACAGACTAAGAATATGCTATATTTCTGTATAGAATAGTGGGTGGGTAAATAACGAGACTAAGAATTAAGCTGGATGCATGAAGCTCCTGAAATGGAATCTCTATTGAAATACATATACAATATTGCATTCTATTGGAGTGTAATTCATTACATACCACATGTAAATAACTTGAATTAGTTAATTTTAACGAATTTTCTGTTGTGACGTTAATAAAGCTCATTAATACTTTGAAATTTGTCATACACTTGCAGTTTAATATGCCTGGCTGAACTTACAGATTAGCTCAAAGACATCAATGTCATAATGTCACCAATAATAAGCCACAAACACATCATCCTGGTAACTTCCAAACAACCAAGACTGTTTTGAAGACCTGTGGTCAGTTTGATAAAAGTTCCAATAGAATTAATATATATTTTATGTTATATAAATGAAGGCATCTCTATCTAGTGTTTAAAATGTGACGATAGGTTCAATTTCAGAACATATTTTATATAATTTACTACCAATACCATACCATACGTGAAAGTCAATCGAAACTACGGCTGGCTGCAGGTATTTTATATATTCCATTTTATAAATTCTAATGGATATTCCCTAGTGAAACTTACACATTACTTGTCCGTCGAACTCATCTCTCCCATATGCACTTTTAATTTAATATGTAAGTCTAATCCATTAGCTATTCTATGGAAAATGTAAAGTTAAGCTAAAACTTCAGTTCATTAGCTTTAACTGAATATGTCCCAACGCGTTTGTAGAGGAAATCAATTACACACACAAACAAGCCACACATCAATGGCTTTTATACTTTGCTCATGGGGTTGAAGATCCCACAACACTTATGTAATCCTCATATAGTACAACAGCAACACTTACAATGAAAACATTTGCAGGCATCCTTTTCAATGGCTAACACCACAGCATGGAATAACACCCTTTAGGCCGTTTATGTTGGTTGTCTGCTTGCCAGTCTTTAGATATCGTGTTTCCTGCTTTGAGGCTCCACGCATAGCTTTCCCTTGATTTGGCTTCGGATGCAGTGAACCATAGATGTTTAAATCAAAAGGTACAATTTTTTATGTAGTATATCAGTTATTCAACAGTCATAAGGCAAACTATTCAATTTCTATTGCCTCGGCTTGATTTGTGTTTAATTCAATCTAGCACAATGAAAGTTTATGTTTAGTTTGTTTCAGCTTAAAGCTGAATCCTGTGAACTTGTTCACCTGTCGACTCTCAACAGAAACAAGAAACAACAGGGAAAAAATAAAGGAAAATTGTGAGAACAACTCGTCGCAAGAGCACCGGAAATGTATACAAAGTTATTTAATATGAAAATGGCGTGCAGCCGAAATTTTATTTGAGCTTCGGTTAACCTGCCTCCCAGTCGGCCTTAAGACATTTATTTTTGGCTACATTTTTCGCCCGAAGGAACATGGAAATTAAATGTGATTTCATATAGAAATTGACGGACGGTGCTCACAGTAGGAAGGGCTTATTGCTTGCATAACCATTGGGTTGACCATTCTGCCATTTAAGCAATCGCCTTGGGAAATTTCAATCGAATTTACACGGAGGCTCTATCCTTTATTCCTAAATGGATGCTACAAATTTTATTAAAAGAAGAACTTGTTTTTACGGTTTTAAAATCTTTGATTCACTTTATATTATAGCTGAAATTTTGCCAGTTTGTTTAAAAGTCAAAAGATTTATTTTGATTGTTGAATTATACATTGTTCATACATAAAATATCGTCGTCAAACGATATTCTCTTCTAAAGTGCACTTTTAAATCAATTATGGTATTACTTTAATATATTTATTTACGGCCGGTGCTCACAGCAGGACAAGTTCATTACTCGCATGGTCATTGGGTTAAACATTTTACTTGGAAAGTTTCCACTCAAAGTTTCCACACAAAAGCTATATATTTTATACCCTTGCAGAGGGTTTTTTATATAATACTCCCAAATGGAGGCATGTCAAACCTAATAAAATGAATAACTTCCTTATAATCAACAGCCGAATCGATATTGATATTTCCGTCTGTCTGCAAGTTTCTATGCAAACTAGTCTCTTAGTTTACGAACTATCTGGGTATAACTTGGTAGATCGGATCATATACTATATGTAAATATATAATTACTTTCCTAAATTAAACCCCATTTAATTTACGCGTTTCTCGTTTACAAAGTTGTTTATTGTATTCGAAAACCGGAATTTGGTTCCAAACTTATCCGTTCATATATTGAAATACTCTCATAATCCAAAAATAATATATGTAAATACTAATTAAATTTTAAAATGTTCTTTTCGTTTGAATTCCTTTAGCATGAGTTTAAATTTTATATGATCTTGAATTGACCTGGTGTTTTCACCTTTTCAACAGAAGCCAATAACACAATTTGCGTAGCCGCACAATCAATTTAAATGTTAATCAAATTAAAGTATCTACGCGCTTTTTAACTGCGAAACATGGCGAATGCCATTCACATTTTGTTGTTTGTGCTCTCAAGCAATTTTTTTTAATAATTTAATCCACTGCAATCGAGCGGGACGGCGTGCTTGGACCGATTTATTGAAAATAAAAACAAAACACACACTCACACAAACACACACACACAAAATAAACACGCAGCGGCCTAAGAGTGTGGAAAATAAGAGAAGCAAATATTTTTCAACAAACATTGATTGGCAACTGCTGGCGAATGGAAGTGAGTGGTTGCGAGGATATACAAACATATACATATGCATTCATTCACACAACAACAACATAGAGAGTCAGAGAGAGAGTCAGTCATGTTTACACTGAAAAGTCGTGATGAAAAACCGACGCACGCTTTGAGTGCATCAAGACTGAAGTGAAAAACTGAAAATTCATTGAAAACTGATAGCGTGTGAAAAATAAACGAAATGTGCAATCCGAAAACAAAACATGAAGTATCAATGATTGAGCTCTGATGTTTGTAAAGATGCTCCTTTACAAAATTGCCATCAGTCAGAAATCTCCTACGCGACATTTAGTCAGCATATCTGTTAGGATTGGCGAAGAAGATCTCACGTTATTTATGCCAAGAGTTCACAAAACTATTTCTGTCACAATTGTTTTATAGGGTCAGTTATCCCTCAGCGATGCTTCATTTATTGTGATTCGAAGATACTCGTATCTATCTCTTCTGATTTACAATGGTTTATTTCTCATTTATAACATAATAATTACGCAATAAATCTGTAAAGATAATTCTGTGATAATATAAATTGTGATTTTAAGATAATATTACAATCTCTTCTTAATACTTCAGTTATAAATGTCCCATAGTTTAAGGTTAGTTAGCTGACTTCAATTCGTATTAGCCTATACAAAGTTGAAATGAATCGGTCCAATTACAGTCATTTCTATGCCAACACTTCACAAAAATATGTCATCTGTTAAAATCCTTCGAAAAAATAACAGCCATACAATTTTCTAGTGGCAATTAGCAGTGACATCAATGGAAACAAAACCCAATCGAGTCCGTTGCGAGGTTAGTTTAAAAAGTAGACATGAATTGAAAGCTTTTACCCAGTCTACTACTACTTACAAAATTTGTCTATAATTACTCAAGTAAGTAGTATAGTTCTGAAAGTGCCCTCGCTTTTGTTACAGCAATCGATACGGCATTAATTAAAATAAATTGGCAAATATTCAAGAAGGCTAAAGTCTAAGTATTGCCAGAGTCAAGTGTTGCGCTTGCACAAACAAAAAAATATTTATAAAATCTATCAAAATATTTGTGTATCCTACAAAAGTATCTGTATCTATGTACATATGTGTGAGCGTATGAGAAATTACTGAAGTGAAATAAAAATGTCAGTAATTAAACATCTTGTTGAATGTCTTACGAAGTCAATTTGCACTATCTAATGAGCAAGCTAACAAACGTTTCACACTTCGGAAATGTATAATGAAATAGGAATATATAATTATTAAAAGAGACTCTGAGATATCCTGCAGAATTATATTGGACAATATAAGCCGTAGTTATACTGCAACTAATCTTATTATCTAACAAATCTATCTATCGAAGAGTCTGACAGATTGATTGAAAAGTTAATAGGCATATTTGTTACCCACAATATACTTAAAAGTATCTACAGTTCATTTGTCCGCCTGATTTAAATATTTGCGTAATTTTAATAGCTATAGGGTATACAAAAAATTATCACAAATTCGAGTTAATTAATGAAATATGCAGCTGTGGCAGAAGCGTGAAATATTTGACAAATTCGCCAGAAATTCAGAAATTGGCAAAAATTATTCAACGCATAGAGATACATAAACAATGTTGAGCATATTTAGAATCACGTATCTTTAGATATTCCTGCTCTGCCATGATACGCTGTTTTGTGGGAAATAATAATTTAATTAGCCTCACATAAACACCAGCATACACGCAAGCCCATACATTAGCACAGAGCGAGACAGAGTGAGTGTGTGAGAGAGAGAGAGTGAGAAAGAGCGTTGTATAGAGAAATTGCAGCTTATGACCTGGCAAAATTTTATGCATATCAAAAATACCAATTATGGCAACATTTTGTTGTCCTACATGCTGGCCATGTGCAATAATTTGACTGCACAAATGTTAGTGTGTGTTTATACGTGGTTCACCTGTGTGTGTGTGTGTGTGTGTGTGTGTCTGTGTGTCTGCTAGCATTTTCAATGGGGCTTGAGCGTTAACGTTCAAAAGTCAATTAGTGGTTTTCATAAATGTGATTAAATTAAGTGACAATATTGTTTACTGTTTTTACGGTTTTTAAATATTTGGTCCATTTTAATTGGCAAAAAGGGGATTGTAATTTACAGCTGAAATTTTGACAGTTTGTTTGGAAATCAATGGATTTCCCAGATATTTGAATTATGCTTTGCACAGAGAATGAAATAACAACGTCAAATGATATTTTCTCCTCCACTAAAGTGCACTTTCATATCAATTATGCTATTACTTTTATATAATTTTCAAATAAATGCACAAAATGTTAAATATTTCAATGCTTTTTAATTACTTTTTCGATGATTTGATGTCCTTCAGCTTGCATATGACATAACTGTACGTTCTTCTTTATTATTTTACATTTATTTTTGAAATCTTATTTTACAGAATTCTTGCCTTGTATTTTGCTATGCACTTTCATAATATTCACACACATATTTGTGGACCAGACAAAGCAGCTAGCTTTTAAGCCTTTAAGCGAAAACAAAACCATTTTCCACTTGTCAAACACACACACACACTCTTTGTGAGTGAGACACATGGATACACCCACTCATACAGCTGGGCCTTTCAACTGGTATGTCTTTGGATGATATTTTTTTCTCGTTTTGTTTTTTAAATCAAAAAGCGACACAACGTCAAAACAATTTGTCGTCATTTAAAAGTCGACATTTAAATAAGAAAATGCAAATATGAACGCAACCCAGGAGCTCTGCCCATGGCCAGGCAGAGACAGAAGACCGTAGACAGTAGACAGTAGCTCTGCAGCTGCCTAAATGTATGCAATAAAATTTTTTATGCGCGCGAAAGACGCCGCATACGTTTCGTATGCATAAAATTAAGCCGACTACGGACTACGGACTGACTATGAAACCAGGGACGCAGTTTAGAGTCAGGGAAATAGCTGTAGCATGGAGCATGGGGTCTGGTCGAGCGTGCCGAGCGCAGCTGTAAATATAAAGTGTCAAGCAGTGAGAAGCGCACACACACACACACACACACAGACACACACTCGCCGTGCAAAAACGTGTCTATTACAATTCAATTTGACAATAGGCGCACACAAAAGCCAAACCAACCGGCCGCACTGAGCTGCCACACACACACACACGCTCTCTTACACACAAACACACAATGGCCAGGTGCGCCCAAAAGTAGACTATAGAAAAACAGAAATACACACACTGTTTGTTTTACACTCCCTGTGACCATCAAAGCTTTTTTGTGTGATTTGAGAGGCCCTAATATAAAATTAATTCAATTCAAAACACTTAATTTTATTGTTATAATAAGTATGCAATCCATTGGTATTTCGATCTGTTTTCATTTCCGTATCCGATCTAGCTTAACTGGAAGAGGAAGGCCTATAAGGAGAAGACTGAAGCGGCATCATCCAATTGATCTTGACAATAGAAATTTATAATATTCAAATCTAGTTAATTAATGTACATATTTATACTACTTAATACTTAGTTTTTATACTCAGTTGACATTGTATATTTTCCCATATGTTTAAGTTAAGTTGTTTTTTAATAACAGAAAATTAAATGATAAAGAATCCAAAAAAAAAAAAAAAAAAAAAAAAAGAAGCTTAACTGGAATATGTGCAGCATATTTTGTAGTTAAAATTTCGATATTAATTGCATTATATTTAAAGTTACTGTTGTATTATATTTCAAATGCCAATAACAACCAAAACTGAACAAGAAAATATGAAATTACATTTTAATAAAATACAGTTTAAATAAGCAATTTTCAATCAGAATATTTGATGAGCAATGACATTTTCATTGACTAACAAGTAGTATTAGAAACATTTCTAATATAACAACAATTTGAAAACTAATATTAAATAAACTAAAATTTATTCCAACTTTGGGCAGTATCTAGTAAAAAGTTGTAGTCTATGCAGAACCAAATAAGCAATTAGAATTGTAAGCGGAGCTCACAGAAAAATAAGCTTTGGCTTTAGTTTAAAACTTCTGATTTACAAGATTTACAACAATCTGCTTACAGAAATCTTGCTACACATAACAGAACTATAGATATTAATCAGAGATATGGAAAAATATATCAAATGCAATTAAATTTAAAAACAAATTCTTTATGTCTGCTTCCATTTTATATATTCCCTTTTTATGTAAGAGTATTAACGCTTCAGTGTGTCATCAGTTAAAATCAGATGGTTTTTGCTTTTGTTTGTTTGTATTTCGGCCATGTGTTTTTACTGCAACGGAAACGTCAAGTAAATTTTTTTCGCTACGTAGTTAGTTGATGAAAAAAATAGAACTGAAAACGTCGCAGGTGGCGGTGGCCACAACAATGGTGACACCAGACCAGAGTGGAGAACGTGGAGAATGTTGAGAACGTTGAGAACGTTGAGAACTCTACTTTGCCTAGTCCCTGGGGCGTTATTTGCACGTTTCCGGTATAAATATACAACGCCCGAGATTTGTTTATGCGAAATGAAGCGCACAAAAGACAATTCGCATAAATGTTGTTGGGAGCCATGCCAGCAAACCCCTTCATCCTTCTTCCCCTGCGTCGACCAGGCAATGTAAGCAAGTGGGTCGCCAGCTCAGTGACTTGTTCCCCGGTGCGTGACTCGGGCGGAAATAAAATTTGTCAGCTTTTTGCGAGTGTCATGACTTTAAATAAGTCGCAAATATTATGAATTGCGGCACGCTTCAGGGAGTGCTCCGCAGAGATTCTAAAGTATAACATACATAACATATACAATACACCATGCCATATGGTATCTCACTAATATGTATGTAGCTCTGCCATTCCGTAATTGAATTTTGTAGGACACACGCAACCCCACAGGTAAGCGCTTTATCAATCAATCAATCAATCAATAGAGTGCTCTGAAACTCAATAACTAATCACTAATAAACTTACACAACACTGAAACTGATAAACCATCGTTCTACTTGAACAACTCACAGGCATTAGACCTGGTCAGGGGATTAGGGGAAAGAAATGTGGATGGGAAGATGGCCGGTATGTGCCTTAGCATGACTACAAATCAAATAAATAAATCATATGTGAAAACTTTTTTCAGTTAGGCAATATTTTTACACAAAAACTGTTGTACTCTTCGTATTACAATCGCCATAAGTCTTGGCTGACTGGTGTGCTATGGCACAGTGCATTAAAAGCCATTTGTAAGGCATCAATTGTCGCAGATAAGTAATAAATAATATAGTTGAATAAAGTTGAGTAGAATAAATAAATTGAATGTTTTTTTAAACTCTTTAGCTTTCACTAAATGTCACTTAAATTAGTATAAAATCTACGTTTACTATGTTTAAAGACAATGGACATTTAGGTAATTATTTCTTCCACACTTTTGAGTTAGAATATAGTATTTTGAAATTTCCCTATCACTACATAAGATATTTAGTTGGCGATTTATTTCTTTAATGGAACTTAGTAATTTACATAAGCATATTTAAGTAGCACAAATCTTTAACACTTTGCATTGCAGCTTTCGTTTTTTTACAATAAATTCATAGATAAATGTTTAATGGTGATGAAAACCACAACTAAAAATTTAATGGCATACATAAAATATATACATAAATTTATTACATAGCTTTGGTATTCCTTAAAGTATAAATCACGCCAATATAAAATTACTTTAAAGTTCTGTTAAATCATTTCTATCATTCTCTTGACTTACTTCTTTTCTGTATTGAGATTTCGACTTTGAAACTTTTATAGAGGGATAATTTAAAAAAAATTTTGGTCACTTCAGCTTTAGGAATTTTATTTTTATTAATATGTTAGACAACTATAGAATAATGGCGTAAAAGCGGAAAAATGTAATTCACATTAAAACATCAACTCATCTCTTTTATATATCAATCCACTGTGCTCGTGTTTGTATGCTAGCTTGGCCCAAAGTTGATCCAGCCAAATAGCCTTAGGCTGTAACTTGTAAACTTATTTTCCCACACACTTCCCACACATATTCTCGCATATTCTCTTACACACACGCTCACACAAATAAACAAAAAGAAAATTGTATCTTTTATCCTGTTCACCGCTTAGCATGCCCAGCAAAAGTGTGGATACTCGTATCTGATATCTCCAAAAAGCAACCAAAAAAAAAAAAACTAAATAAAATATTCAGTTGCCGATGATGATGAATGGCGTTTCGGTTAGGTTGCGTGTGTGTGTGTGTGTGTGTGTTGCATAGTTGTAGCTGCAACATGTGAAGAAGTTCACATCAATTTGTAAGCGCTCAGAAGTATGCTACAAAAAGCATTTTGTCTATTTTCAACTAAAGCTCTCTGTACATAGATTTTTGGTTTAAACTAGACTTGGCTTTAAGGAGGAAACCTCTACTTTTTTCTGCAGTACTGAGTCAGACTGGTCACGTATTATTATCGCTTTGCATTACCCAACACGAAGCTTGTCCAGTTGCCAGCCAGGGCATTCAGTTGATTTCGTTGCCAACTTATAGGCGTTGTGCATTTGACTCCAACGCTTTGTGCTTTGGCCACGTTGTTTGGATGTTTTTTTGGGGCGTTGACAACGTCCGTCAGATTGTCAACTGGCCAGGTCGTCAGGTCGTCGGGTCGTCAATTGATGGCGTTGCTGATAACGTGAGTTGCTCGCCTGCAGACCCACTAATTTTTTATGGTCACCGACACGAGGTCGCTACGGGTTTGGTTTTGTCTTTTTTGTTTTCTCCCGTTTGTTGGCCAAATGTCAAATTGTTTTTAGAGTTGTTCCGACTCTAGTTTTTTCCGATTCTTTTGTTTTTTATCAACCACCTTTTTTTTATTGGTATCGTGTGGCGAGTTTGCCTTGTAATCTGCGTTTGTGTGATGTCTCTGTTATTTTGTCTGATTTTAGGCGCGCCTGGGATTACAATGGCATTGACTGAGCCATGTGTGTAACCGCAATGTGTTCAAAGCAGCCAACAGGCAACTCAAAACGTGCTTATTTCGATTACGTTGGTGACCAAAGCTGAGGTTCGCAATTGGCGGCAAACTCAATTAAAGGCTTGTGGTCTCTTTGAAATCACTTAAAGCTAAGATAAAATAGTTCAAGTGCATCTAATCAATAAATTCGCAGTAGTAGTCCAATGATAGAGGTTTCTTAAAGTATTGTTAATTTTAAATAGTTTTGTTAATGATTTAATGCATTTATATTCAAAGAAGTCGAAAATATTTACAATAAATTAAGTATTGCAAAATGTAATAATATAATGTAATATACAGTTCAAGGTGCTATTTATGTAAATATGTCATATTTATAAATAATTTTGCATATTACATTGAAAAAAGTGACCAAATCGGCATTCAACATTTAAATAATAATATATTTATAATATTTTTTAATATTGCAATATTAAAAGTTAAGCTAATATTTATTTATTGATGAGCAATTTAATTGATAGGCCAATTTAAAAAGATAATTCTTACACCACATAAAACCAATAAAAAATTCCCCACACAGATTTTCTAATATAATTTCCACATGCAAATTAACTTTAATTTTGTGAGTGATATTGATTTTTAACATGAAATTGTGATACCCTTTAAACTGAAATATTTTAAGATTTATAACCTTAATACTCATCTCTAATCACTGCTACTAAGCTAGACTAGTGTCCTTGGCATCCCAAGCAGCTTTAGCAGAGTATCTACTAGTCGCACATTTCTAATTAGAAATGCATTCCTTGCATGCCTCATCGGCACCGAAATATGGTAACTCCAAATTGGCTGAACATCTGCCTCTGTGTGTGGGCATTAATTAATTTTATATTCATTAGAATATCTATAATTTATATGATAATAATTTGCGCAACAAAATTCAAAATGCATGGAAATCATCTTAATGGTAAATCTCAAATCAATTTGCCAAAATACCACACACGCACACACATACGTATAGATGGATACATTTAGATACACACACACACACATACATACATACTTGTGCAGGCACGTGCAATTGAGCAAAATATAATCACAGTAGTTTATCTAAAATAGCCAGAGAGCGAGAATCAGGAGGTCGTTGAGGCCATCTTCAACGTCAACGGCGACGACGACGACGACGACTACGACGATGACAATGTCAACGGCATTTACATAAGCTTGGTGGCCATTTTGTATCTGTGAATCTTAAGCGAAGTGCATGCCGTTGAGATGCAACCCGCAGATACACAGGAACTGCAATTGAAGACATTTGTCATGCGAAGAGTTTTGGTTAAGACCGCCTTACGGGATGGGGCTGGGTTGATGCATGGCTGAGGCCACTGCAACTTGGTTAATTATAACGGCTGGTGCTTAAGTGGGCGGAGTGATTAGAGGCGGTAGGCGATGGACGGGGCAATTGTAGCCGGCGGTTGTGCAGCAAATTGCAATTCCAAGAGACGCACCGGAAGGAAGTGTAAAATTCAAATATGACAAATGACATGAACTTAAGCGGCTGCTACTGCTGTTCTTGTTGTTGTTGTTGTTGTTCTTGTTGTTGTTGTTGTTACTGCATGGGTCTAACCAGAACGTACACACACACACACACACACACGCAAAAGATTTATTGTGTGCGGTATGTAGAAATTATGAATATCTTAATATTGTGGCATAATTTTCAGTTTTGGTGTGTTTCGGGTTTGATCTTGTCTACTACTAACTTTAATTAATAATTTTGTAATTTATCAATTTATATTCCAGACTCGTGCGTTTGCTGGCATGCAACTTGATTGCAGACTTGCAGGCGCAAAAACAAATATTATGACAAACTGCACTTCAAATCAATACAAAGGTTCTCAGTGGACTCAGTAGACGTAAGTAGAAGATGCCAAGTAGCCACATACTACATGTTAAAAGAAGAAATTGTCGGTTGTATACATTTTGAGCGTCCAATTGATCAATATTTAATATTGATACCTTGAAAGCGTTGATTTTGTTGCATCAACTGATGCCACACACACACACACACACACACACACATGTGTGTGTATGTATCAAAATAAACACATGCATATAGGAGATTATGTGACCCTTCTTAGTCTTAGCTCTAGAGAAATAAGCCTATTGTGTCTGAAACTTGGTACTAGAGCCATAAGCCTATTGTGGTAAATTAGTTGGCAAATCGAAGCTGAAAAGCTGTTTATCGGCAATTTCAGTTGTGCAGCACAAAGTTAATTCAACATAAGGATATAATCACGCATATTTGCTGAGACAATAGTGTAATAATTGTCTAAACGAAGATAAATGTTTGCTTAAGAATTATAGTAACAAATTAGTATTTGTAAATCGCATTAAAAAATGCAATAAATATAAAAAGATATTATTAAGTATTAATTGTTATTATATCATTTTATGGTTTTCAGTTGAGTTCGCCATATTGAAGAAATTAATGTTTTTCTTCCAGATTTCCAAACTTTATCTAAGACGGCTTTATATTATTAATTTGTGAGTTAAGTAATATTGTAACATTTTGAGCCCTAACCGTGAAAATAGACTAGATAGTAGAGTTATAAAAACACTGATCAATTTGCTGCAATTTCATAGCAAGAGCGCATATAATAATGTTTTCCAGCACTGTTGTTTAGGAGTTGTCGAGCACTAAAAACTCAAAACAAACTGAGAGTTATACTATAATAATGGGCGCATTCAGTAGGTAGTTCTGATCAGTAATCATGATACCTGATCACTACATTTTGCATTCAGCAGGAAATTTGATACCTGATCAGTGTCAGGCAGCGTTGTATGCCCTGGGCATAGGCTTTCGTTCTAAAGCAGCGCTGCCCGCACACGTACAGTATATATATATATATATATATATAAACTTTCGTGTGGCGTCGCTGCTACGACAGGTTTCTGTTAAGGCGCTGTCGTTTCGCTGTTAAGTCGCTGTCGTGGCGCTGTTATGGCGCTGTTGAAGCAAAGCAAATTGAATCAGCTGCTGATCAGCCATAGTGATGCTAGGCTGCGCAATTTTTACGAACTGTACATTGCATACACAGAAAAATAAATGTTTAATGAAGTTTTTGAAAAAGTATTGTTGTTTATGTAAATTATAACTAATATATAGCCCTTTTATGCGAATACAAAATATAAAGGGGCTATAAATGGGGACGACATACTTTGTAAAAGCAAGAAACGGCACTTGCTTGTAGTCTGTTATTATTCTGTTAATTCGCACACTAACGCCATGAAACATATGACTGTGTTGGTGCCGACCACTGTACCTGATACTGATTACTGATACTTTATGACAAACATCTGTTTATGTTCTGCTTTTCTGTGTTTACTTTTTACGTAGTAGGCTGATTTGTTAAAAAAGTCATCATGTCATTCAGCAGGTACTGATTATTTATCGATCATAAAAATGTTGGGATTACTGAATGAATATGGTAGATTGTCTGTACATATATTTGAAAATATTACATTTATACCATAATACCATAGTATTTAAATAGTAAGCGATTTCCACAATAATAGTCGTGGTCCAGTCTTGCCAGACTATCCAGCCAGACTATTTAGTATAGGCATAAAAAACATTTTATTAATAAAGAATATATTTAAGTAATTCGATTTATATCGATTTTAAACTGTGGTAAAAATAAATAAAATTAGCTTAATTATTCACATTCAATTAACCAGACTTCTGAATTATTTTGACTTTCTTAAACGTATTCAATTTTTTTATTTATTCAAGCATAACAAAAATCTAAACTTAAAGTTATAGTTCATACCTAACAGATTGAAGATTACACATTAAATATTATAGTACTTGAAAAGTGTTCATTGTCTACCAATTGCGCTACTTTGTCAGCTGTAAAGTACTTGCTAAAACTTTGCACTAAAACTTTGGCCATTCACACGCACACACACATTTATACAGAGAAATGTAATCAAGTGAAATGGAAGCCAAATCAAAATCAAACACTTGCCACACTTTCCATCCAGTAATTCACACACAGTTTCCAGTTACAGATTGTTTAATTGTGTTCGAGCTATAATCAAAGTATATGTTCAAATTTATATATATGTATATATATATATGGTTGACATTTCGCAGCAGATGGTTTAGGAGCTGCAACAAATGGGGGGCAGAAGTGTTCATGTGTGCCACATTAGATTTGATTTTGCTCTCAGTTTACACACTTTGATTTCAATTACAAAGTTGCTCGAGAGAAACAATAACATGAAATTGCTGGGCATAACCTCTATAGAAATGCCAGCTGCAAGTTTTATGCGCACCGCAAATTGCATTAGTTTTCCTTCCCCGCTCTTTGTTCTTCCCCTACGATCTTACTTCCCCTCATTCCATTTTCTTTTGAAATCGCTTGAAGAAAAAACCTTGAGTCAAGTTGCAAGCGCCACAAGTTGCATGTTAGCAACGCGTAAATTTTTTTGTTTATTACCTCGGCCGACAGACAACGAACAGACAACAGAACGAGCAAGTTTTATGTGTGGCAAACAGACAACGAACAACAACAAATGGCTTACTAAATTTTTTAATTTATTTTCCAGCTGCATTGTACGGCGGAAGCGTTTAAAATCGTAAAAGCGGCCACGCCCTGCCCACCTCAAGTCACTTCATGTGTAATTAATTGCACTTTAAATTTGTGTACAGCTTACAGATTATTTATAGGAATTATACAACACATTTAAGAACCTAATCACAGATTTTAAATAACCAATATATTTATCTTTAAGATTTATATTTAATTATTTTAAAATTAAAACGGTTTTATGTATAAACACTAGATAAAATATGCAGAAGTTATATTTTATTATGTTTTTAAATAATACTACATGTTAGAATTGATTATAACATTTTAGATATGTCACCCACTTCTTTTATATTTAATAATACAAACTGACAAATATTTATTAACTATTAACACTTAAATAATATAGTTTAGTATACAAACAATATCAACCAATATTAAAAGAATTCAAAAGAATGTTACAAACTGTATTTAATAGTGTTAAAATTCAAATATGACATTCTACGCTATGAAATACTAATTGTATAATATTAAATAAATCAAAGCAAGCAAATTATATTTGTCAATTTAATCAATATCATGCAACCTTTTCGTAAGGTGCTGAAGTCCATTTGAAATTGACATGTTGAGATAAACCCATTCACAGAGAACCGCAAAACAACCGCTTACCATGAGTTCATGGCAATTGAAGCCACGACCAACAGTCAACTTAAGCTACTGCACTCAATATAATCACAAGCTAAATCACTTGACCAAGTAGCTACTACACATACACATACACCACACACCCAACCATACTTATCTTTATGCATAAACCAAGAAGAGAAAACCCCCTCAACTGAATTTTAGCTTGGCGTTATTGGAGCTTACGCCTTTCGCTCTAAAACTCGCCCCACCGACAAGGGGCATAAAGCACATTCCACAGACACCCAAAACCAGTTGGTCCTGCAACTCTAGTCGAACCCGATGAGCCACTTCAGCCTGGCCACATAAAGTGTCATTAGCTCGAGTGGAGGAGCTACTCCTAGAGCTCTAGAGTCGAACTGACTATTGCAACACAGCGAGTACATTTCCCAGATTACATCGCAGCCAGCCGCTAAGCAAATAAACGCTTAAGCATAAAAATATGAAATTATTTGCTTAAAAAGAAAATCCAAAGAAACGCAAACTTTACTTTTGAGTAGCACGACTTTGAGATACTCTAAATAATACTTTTTTGCATCATATGTTTACAATATGTTTACATTTTTATTTAAATCTATTTCTATGTATAAATTAAGTATACAGTTAAAGTTGCCCTTAGAATGTGATTTTCAAATCTTATCATAACCCAAAGTCACCAATTAAAGCTGATTACTATCTCTATTTATTTTCTTATACTCTTTTCCGTTCTTATTGTTTATCTTCTGAACAAGATCTTTCATTGCTTTGTAGTGGATTTTAATATTGGCACTAAGTAGTTATCATGGCGTCGTTGGACCATTCGAAATGAAGTGGCATCTTGTTTATTATTGTTATTATGGTCTGTTTATCTTTTTTCGTTTGTTCAAGTGTATTGCGAGTAATTTTTCGAGTATCTACTTTTCGACTACTTATTTTCTTTTAATTAAAAAGCAAATTGCACTCCGACTAACTCTCTTTCTCCTCTATATTTTTCTCTCTGGCTGTCTCTATCATTAGGCTGATTGAAAACTGCAATACAGAATGAGGCTTGAAGTAAGCAATTTGGCAAAGGTAAATAACAAATAATAAATAACTGTATACCGTGTCGATATTTAAGTGCTTCTAATGAAAGAAAGACCAACTCGAAAACTGGAAACAGAAACTGCTGAATAGTTAAAGGCGCTCGCTTCATAGAAATAAGCACTTGAGCCACGAAATGTTGAAAATAACCAACCGCATAATGACCACAGTAAGGGCTGCAATCCTCGAATATGTTAGTATGTGTGTGTGTCTGTGTATGTGGGGCGTCTAATGACTTTGAAACGTATGCAGCAAAGTCAAAAGCATGCACTTAGTGACTATTATAGCCATGTTAATCATAGATGCCAGCATAATGGTAACTAAGAACGCAATGAACGTGCATGACGAGCATGTAAAACACAGAACTCAAAACAGTAGGTGAAAAGTGGTGAAGGGGTGGGGGGGCTATATAAGTACCCTAACGTATTGTATAGGGTGCTTCAATCTGATCAATAAATAAGTACGTGTATGAATTGAATAATTATCAATGCACTTGGGAAAATCGTATAAAAATTCAGATTGTGAGTGCTTTCACTAAAGAACAGAAAATTCACCGTGTGAGGAGTATTGATAGATAGGTGATAGATAATATATATGTATAATAAAAAATACTAAATAATAAATCGTTCCTAAGCACTATTTTGTTAATATTTTATATTATCCTTCACTTCTTATTTATTAATAATTTTATTACAACATTTAACGTTCAGAAGTAGTGAGCTTTTTTACTTATTCAAGTTTACAGATTATTATTACACATCTCTTTATACATACCTTCAACCTTATAAACAAATTTAGTTTCATTTGCTACCATATCATACTTTTAATCGTTTTATGGATACCCCTAATACTTTGCGACTACATCACTGTGATTTCTCGATAATCCTAACTAGTACCTGTGCAATTGCAAATAACTATGACAATTAGCTATAACAATAAAAGCAAACAAACAAACCGAATGGCATGCAACAATTGCATTGCAAACTTTAAAATCTGGAACTAAATTTAGTTGACATTTTTCTTGACAATTACCTTGTGCTTTTGGGGCCAATAAACTAGGTACAGAGTGGTACAATTTGTTGCGGTTAGCTTCCGCTCGTAATTAGGCTGCTCACACTTAGGTTGTGTGGTGAGTTTCCAGTAAATTCAACACACGCCCCAATTGAAAGATAACGACCCTACAACCCAGGTGGCAAGACATAAGAATGAACATAAGGAAGCAGCGGGGAAAAAAAACAAAAGTGGAAAACGGTTGGCAGTAAAAGAAAAGCAACGAAATATGCGCAGCCGCCATGTAAGAAAATCTCAAGGCACATACGAGAATGTAACAAAAAGTTTATGTACGATATATATTTATATATTAATACCAGCCCTTCAAATTACAATTGGAAATGGGATATGAGCCTATAAGGTAGATGGTAATAAACATTAAGTAAAATCGAGACAACAAGTTTGTCAATTCCCTTGTCATTCACAAGTATAGACTCACGTCAAACATTTAATAGCGAAATTTGCCATTGCACGTTTTCTATAGCATACTTAGCGGCGCTTCTCTGCGCATTACATAGAAAGTATCTGAGTGTGTGTGTGTCTGATTGTGTATGTGTTTTTTTTGTGTGCGTCGCGTATTTATTTATTATTTAGCAGCAACAGCCTATCGCATGTTCCGGTAGGCGTACATTTTCCCATTTTCAATGTCTTCGCATTGGCGGCTCATTTTGAACTTCGGCATTTCTTCGTATCTGTGTGCGCGTGCATGCTTGCTTATTTGGTATAAACATATTTCCTTCCTTTTTTATGGTTTTGTTAATTTGTGCTGCCTTGAGAAAAGTCGCAGCTGTGTCACGCATTCGATTTGCAGTTTTTGAACTCAAATCAAATTACGCATACGCCACGTTACGGCAGTGATTGTCTAACATTTCTTTTCATAAATGGCTTATTATTTTCTCAGGGTCATAACATTAACATTCGTATGCTTAATAAATTCTTATTTATTTTAAACAGCTTAATACTTTCGATTAATTAAATTTAATTGCTGAATCAAGCTGGATTAAACCTTGATATAACAAATATTTAGCCTAAGTTGGTTCAACTGTGAAAGCTGATTGAAATTATAAATAGTTTGTTATACATCTGTCAATTACTTATACTTTTTACTTTTGCTAACAACATAACATTATTCAATTTTATTATTCATCAAAGTACTAATTCTTTTGTCAGAATATGTTTTTCTACTGTGATATCATCATCGCATCAGGTCAACGTGTAAATTCACCACTAAAATTTCCCTTTCGTAACGAAAAGTCCCTTTCAACTAAACGGCTAAAGCAAAGCTACAAAAATAGAAACATTTCAGTAACGCAACGCATTTCTATGATGGAACAACTAATGAAGCTTGTCGAAGCTCACCACAAACTAAGCTAATTTATTTAGGCTGACTGTACTCTAAATTATGCAATAAAAGCTTACAAAATAATATAACATTTAATAATTTGTAAGCAACATTTCGAAAATTAACTTAAAATTGTGATTTACTTTGTATGCATTATGCATTTCATGCATTTATGGATATTGCAAAATAATCCTCACATAGTAGGCGAATCATTTGTGAAAAACTTTCGGCTATTTATGATAAGCTTAAATGTAAATTAAATTGGTCAATTGTACTCGAATACTCTGTAGGTTTTAGACGTTAGGCAGATCAGCAAAGAGAGGCGACTGTGACTTCACAGTGTTAAGTGAAGCATTAGGTAGAAATATGTATTGTTACTCAACGTTCAAAATTCTGAACTCAAAAAGTACAAGGCGAGTATTTAGCTTGAAAACAGAAGTAGAGTGTTTTTGTATATTCTTAAACAGGATTCGCAGTCGAGGCGATATAGACGTGTCCGTCTGATTGTCCGTCTTTTCTTTTGTATTAACACCTATATCTCAGGCACTAAGTATAACAGCTATAGGAAATTTGGTGACAATAGTGGTGCTGAGTTTTTTTAGAATAAGTATAGAGTTTCCCAAAATCAAGTCCACTCGACTGTAGCATTTCCTACTACGTAGTATATTATACTTCTGGTAGACTATCTTTATTTACAGTGTACGGTGTAAAGTAAAGGGTAAATTTTAGTTGAGCACTTAAAACTTGTGCATCTGTTTGACAATGGCTCAAGCAATTTTCAGCAACTGCAACTGCAAATTTGCATTCAAATTTACGAATCAATTATAAACAGATATTATAACTGACAACAATTGAAATGAAACATAATAATAATAACAACAATGATGGCAAGTTCAAAGTTACAGATGCAACATAACAAGAACGAATATTCATTAAACGAAAATTGCAGCAGACTGTTACACAACTTGTGTACAAGAATTGGGTTTATAGTAGTTCTCTCAGGTGTCACTAAAAGTAAGTAAATTCTAGGTTGCGGTCTCCATTCGCCGGCAATCTCTTTTTCTCTCTCTCTAGCGACTCTTGCGAAACTGTAACACGTTGACATTGACATGAAATTCAAATCAATTTTGCAATTGCAGAGAGAGTTGAGTCCTAGACCCCAGAGCTGACCCGGCAGTCAGCAGTCTGAGGAGTTTGTAACCACAGACTATGAGAATGGAGGGGTTAGGTAAATGTAATGCCGTAAATTGAATTCAATTAATACGTTTGTAAATGTCATCAGAGTGTCCAGTACGGCAGATCTCAACTGTTGCCCCAGCTACACTTCTGTTATGAAACATCGAAGTTCTCCAAGCTATGGGCCAATTCAAAATAGCAACAAGAATTGAAGACTCGAAATTGAAAATATGATGTTGATTTATGCCACATACTGTTAGGTTATCAAAGCCAGTTCAATTAGCATTTGAGAACGTACTTAATATGGTAACGTTCCTGAGTTGACTTTAAAGAAAATGAAAATGCAATAAAGTTTTTGAAAATATAGTTAGTTTATCAGTTTTTCCGCAAACTTATTAGGCAGGAACTTCTGAGAATCCTAAGTATCCTAAATGCTTAGTCTTTATGTGTCAAAACCTTTGCTGTGCACATTTTTTGTTGTGCGATCGAATTGTCCAGATGTTATATATTTGAATTATCATTAAAATTGTAATTTGCCCTTTTCCGATCTATGGATATCCTATTTGATATTTGGGATGGTCATGGGTTGTGTTTTTAATGAACAAATAAATCAATCTAGTTCGTTCGTCTAAATTCGTATGTTCGATCGAGTTCCTTTATAGTTCGCTATAAAAAATATAAAATAATACCAAACAATAGCAATAACAGACCTTTTTGGGTAACATTCGCATAAATAATATGCAGTAGCGAATTACAAGATCCAAAATATTTATGTGGACATTTCGGGCTCAACAAATCCGACGTTCGCATACTAAACCATGTGTTCATGTTTATATTTGTATTGTTAAGAGTCTCCGTCGTCTCGTCGGGAACTTTGTCTGATAATATTATTATAATACTTATAATAGTATCTTAGAAATTAGTCCAAAATTACAATATAGTTATAGCCTTAAGGCTGCTTGTTTACAAGTGACATTTAAAGGTTATATTTAAATTAGCGATAAGTTTTACAGAATTATTAATATTTACTATTTTTTCTCAGGATTGAGGATGTATTGACAGTGGTTCGTGAAGTGTTCAATCGCGGTACATCTCATTGTTGTATGTTAAGTAGTTAGTCACACACACACACACACACACAAGATCAGAATGAAGTCATTAATTTCTTTAAATTTAAGTTTTGTTATCAATAAAAGTGCAATTCTTTGAGAATTTTACTATTACTTAAAATTCGATCTTAAGTCAACTTTTAAAATGAATGTTTCCATATTAATACTTTTGTTCTAATATTAATAAGAGCTATTTCCATAAAAAACTGTTAAACATTTATCAACAATACATTTAAAATTATAGTCTTTGTATATAATTCCCCAATTTATCCCCTATTTTGTATTCATTCCAAGCCTCCATGTATTTGTTTCAAAACTAAGCTATTGAATTCCAAAATTTTGGTAATTTGCCGATAATTTTAATAGATCATGCCCAAAGTGCAACTGCCTCATTATAATAAAAACAATATCTAATTGATTTCTCATTATTCCCGCACTGCGCTCATTTTAGCGTAATTAATTTCGGTTTCCATGAGAGTGTGTATGCTCTGTATAGCGCTCTCCCTCTCTCTCTTTCTGTATCACTCTGTCTGTCTCTGTTTGACTAGGCAAAATTAGAAAACTGGCCATCCCAAAACTAACGGTGCCACTAAAAGCCAACAAACTGCGGCTGCAATTAATTTTTCGTGCAAATTTAACGCGAAAATCGCGTAAATAATCAAAAATTAGATCACAAACAACAGCTGCTATGCTGCAGACCCTCATATCCAAGCCCACGCCCACGCACACGCCCACACCCACGCACGTGCCACGCCTTTACCCCAAAATAGTTCCCAGTGATTGCGGCGAGTTGTCGGGCATTGCTTAGGCCTCGCTCGGTCGCAGTCATGAAACAATAATGTCCACAAATTGACGCCACAAGCTGTTGGTTCAATGAGAACACACACACACACACACACACACACGGACGCCGAAGCAGGCATACTGATACACACACACACTCTCACAGATGTCCGCACTGGTTGCGTCTGTAGCACTTCCTCAGTGACGCCATATTGAATTTGTGCCTGATGCCCGATGTCCGATGCCCGATGCCTGATGCGTGGTGCCTGGTCTCTGAGCCTGAAGGCTCCTCTCAGTCGGTTCTGGCTCTGTTTTTATTTGCCTAGTTGTTTTCTGCTGGTTAGCTGCCTGATTTTGCAACTAGAGCCTCAACAAGGCTCGTGTTGCCGCGCGTGTTGCTAACGAAAATACAAGCAAACATATTGCCTGGCTCTACAGTTATTGTTGTTTTAGCCCCTCCTCTTGCTGTTGCTGTTGTTTGTTGCATGCCAGGGGACACGGTCGCACTCCTTCTTCTTGTTGTTGTTTAAAATGCATTGTGGCACCATACCGAGATCTGTATGCCATCCAACTTTTCAATGCATTTTTAAGTCGCATGCCTTCCAGATTATGCCAAATTCTCGACTCTGTAAGTCAGCAGAATGTAAACTTAATATGCAGTCAACAAGTGCGTTTAATTTAATCAACACTTGATAATCGATTTTATAGCTCAAAAACATATCTAAAAGTTAGTTTAATGCTTAACGTTTTAAAATAAAACCTTTAAACTTCATGATAAACAAACTGTATATAATATTTTTAAATATTTTGAATGCTCACATTTCTTAAATAAGAATCATATTGTTTTCAGCAAAATATTTATATTTTGAATATTCAATAAATATACAAATAAACAAGAGTTTAATTTCAAACCATCAAATTTAAATAAAATAAATTAAGTGACTTAGTTTGCAATTCAAATTCTTAGTTTAATTTATTTATTTATTTTATAATTGTATCTCTCAATTATATCAATCATAAATGTTATCTCTTGGCTTATTTTAAAGTGGATTTCTGGCTTTTAAATAAGTAGATTTATCTAATTTCGAGGAATGTCACATTTACGTATATTATGGAAGTTTTCTACTGCAACTCGTCGTCTCGACCTCTTCACCAATTAATACGGCAATACCTTCAAAATAGCCTATCAAATTTGCATGTCCGACTATAAATAACAATTAAAATTTTTATCCACACAATAAAACAATTTGTGGCTTTTTGCACATATTGCGAGCAAAATAGAAAAATACGAAATAAATAAAGCACACACAACATTCACAATGTGGTTAAACACTCAAAACTGCAAAATAAATATTTAAAAATGAAATAACATTTAATAATAAAACTAAATAAACAAAAACAACAAAATATTTAAATAAATGCCATAGACATTCAAATCAAATCGAGACGAAAGTCCGCAATTGCCAAATAGAGTTTGAAGCGGTCAGCTAACCAAAACAATACGGAAATATATCTTCACTTGCACTGGTTACAATGTGGCCTCTTTTTTTTCCTAGTCCTTTTTTGCTCTTTTTTATTGGCGCCTCATGTTTATGTTGTCAGGTTGTGTTTTCTTTTTTTTCCTATTTTTTTTTCTGTTGGCCGTGTAAACGAGTCAATTGTTTCCGCCTCGACGATGAGGCAATCGACTGCGTCTGTTTTTATGGGTTTGAGTTTGGATTTGGGTTTGGATTGGGATTGGGGTTTGTGTTTGTGTTTCTTCTCGTTGTTGTTATTTTATGGTGTTGATATTGGCAACATCCGTTTTGGGAAAAGTTTTTGCTATGTGTCCGTCGACTCTGGGGGCGTTTTGACATGGGCTAATAAGCTTGTTTCGGTCTGTCATTTTAAACAGAGATGAGAAACAATCGCATATATCTTATCATTAAATGGGCTTAAATTTACTTATTTATAGGAAAGGGTTTAGTTAAGTTTTGATGGAGTTCTTTCAATAACGTTAACTTGAAGTCCCATCTGAGAATATACTGATGATTATGATAATAATCATAAATTCCAAATAGTTAGGCTTAGGTATTTCACATTTTTCGACTTAGGTTAAGTTTGGCACTTTAATAAGTATTCCAAGAGTTATGAAAATGTCTATGTATATCTCAGGGATATATTCTATTCCACTTGTTATAAGTACATATAAGGAATAGTATGACTACACCAAGTCGATACCATAGATATTAAAAAACCTTATTACTTAAGCCCATTGAGAAACTCATGAGCATATCTTTCACGGATTATCTAGCGATTCACTAATTTTTGCCCCGGATTCGGCACAATTAAATAAAGGCTCATTAACATTCCCATAGGGTAATTGCCAGTTACAATTTGCGCATCTTATGTTGGCACTTGGAACGTCAACTGCGATACATAATTAACCCTTATTTGCACACTTTATGACCCGGACCATAAAAAGGCCATTTAAATTACAAGGCGCAGAGTACAAAGAGTTGGCCATTTGGTATGTGCAGAGCAATTTGTTGATGACTTCGAGTGGGCCCATAAAAAGCGGCCAATTGGCAAAGGTGAAAGAATGGTAAGCATCGGCTTTAAGGCAAATTGTTCGTTGTGGCCTTAAAGCTGCTTACAATTTGGACGCACTCTAGGCAAGCCGCTTAACTTGCATAATCCAAATATCTGGCCCAAACGCAGGGCAGACTCTTGACCCTTTTTCTTTTCCTTTTTTTGGGCCAAGCGCCATCAAAGTTGAATGCGAGTGCGTGTCTTATACGGGCAGTGGTCATCATCATGTTGGATTTGCTCCACAAAAAAAAGTAACTACAGAAGAAGAATTGCTTGTTAGGTCATAAAAATTCAATAGCTAGGGGTTCATTTTGTGACCAACCCCTAACAGCAGAGCTTTAAAACTTAACTGCGACCCGGGTGCACTGACATTGTCTGCGATTGCCAATGCAACTGAATCGAAACTGGTTTTCGGACATTGTCAGTTAAACTGGTTCGCACTTTTATGATCATTAGGTGAGTATTGAGCTTTTCGGTCGTATTCAGCCCTTCTGCAACTCCTTAAAAGTCTTCTGCTAATAATTCTCAAACTGTTTAAGTCCATGCAGAGTATAACTGTCCGGAGTTTTGCTGATCAAATCACAACCTTGTGCAGTGGCATTATCGCAAACAATGAGGTCACAACCGAGTTGCGATTATTGCTAGTTGAAAACTTTAACCAATATCTCGCCCTGTGTGAGCTCTGCTCACGTTGAGGCAATTTTTTTAGGCTCGAAAGAGCTGATTTGAAAATAAATACAAGAGAAGGAGAAGAAAGAAGGAATGAAGAGCTTAAGAAAATAAGAACTTAAAACGTAACAGACGACGGTATTCGAAAACGAGATATTTTCGTATTTATAACTATGAAAATTAATAGTCCTAACAAGCCGATCAGTCGAGCGCGCGCGACAATAGGAAACCCTGTGCAGGTCTTCAAAAAAGTATTTTCATTATAATGCAATTTAAATATAATGCTTGAAGTCGATCTGGCAACACTGAACTGCGGCTTGTTCGAGTTATGGGCGAAGGGGGCGTGGCATCGCCATGAAATTTTCTGGGCACATTAAGCCCAAGCTTCTTATCATGTGTGCCAAGTCTCAAGTCTCTAGCTTTAACATGGCTTATGTTATGGTGACTTTTCTAATTAAAAAAAAGGGACTTGATATTGAAAATTGAAAATAAAATTGATCTGGTTATCGTATTAAGGAACCTACATACCAAATTTGAAGTCTCTAGCTCTTATAGATGTTGAAATCCACGCGTTCATACAGAGGGACAGACAGACAGACGGTTGGACGGATGGACGGACAGACAGACGGACAGGTGTCAATCGACTCGGCTATTGATACCGATTCAGAATATAAATACTTTATGTGGTCGGAGATGCTTCCTTCTGCCTGTTACATACATTCACACAAATTCATTATACCGCTTTTGCCCATTTTTAATGGACATAGGGTATAACTATTCCTGAATCCCTTGACATTGATTTTAAACAAGCGAAAATCAACATAAACTGTAAATCACTCAGAAATCCAATTTTGTGTCGACTTAACTTAACTATAACAATCAAAGACCTTATTGCTGCTTAAATATTTCAAACGAGAAAAAGTTATGGAATTAGTAGCAAGCAGTTAAAAATATAACTAGAGTTTTTATGTAAGTCAAAATTACGTAAACCTAGATTTTAAATAGCTATTTAAATTATATGACTTTGCAATTTTTATTTTAATACTTTTAAATAATTATAATAAAAGTAATAATAATTTCTGAAGTGAGTTTGTAAGTGACTTTTATACTTTCAAAACATATATATATTTACTTATTAAAGTATTTTTATAATAAAAAAATGCTATTTGAATTAAGTTTACAGGCCATCTACTCTACACGATTTGGATGTATGGATTTTTTTTTCTTTTTTGAACTGGACGTCCTGAGTGAAGAGTAGATCGTCGAGGTAGAATCACGACTCTGGAGATAGGTGCGCAGAGGCTTTCGTCTTAACCAGATTCGTATGAGAAAGTTAATCTCTCCCTTAAATGCCTGCCTCCGCTTGATCTGTAAGAGATCAATTTCATTTAGATATCTGGACAATTATGGGATCCACTCACCTTTTCCTTAAGTGCAACTTTATGGGCATGCCAGAGTGACTCAAACACTGCAATGATAATGGATACAATGATGCCCACATTTAGCACCACAAATAATCCACCCAGTGCATTCATACCAAACTGATCATCACTAATGGTAGTGCCATTTTTATTACAAGTGCTATTACTATTAAACCATCTATCTCGTAATTTATAGAGCTCGCCCTTCTCGCTGAGCCTTAGAATGCCAACACTGAGATTCGACCTAACGGCGTCATCTGGAGTGAAGTAGAAAGAGATAATTCTGTAGATATTTGAGGACCATAAACTTGCTAAATAATCTTACTCAGTGGCACCGCAATTCCGTAATGCTTATCTCCGAAACTTTCACCCAGCTGCGTTAGTTCGCAATACTTGTGCACATAGAAATTTAGACTGGATGTTTCCATTAGAAAGGCATACTTTCCCTTATTTGATCTGACGCGATCAACACCCTCCTCATTGTTCTTAGTGAATGCATCGGGTTTTGCAGTCAACATCTTGTTCCAGGCCATACGATTATCTGTGTCATTTGATTCCGAGAAGTAAACAGAAGTAGCTCCGCCTCGAACTGTACCGAACTGCACTTTGTTCTGATCAACCAAATCATGCAAAGAGGTAATGCTTCCTGTCATCTTTGAAGCAGTAATAAATGAAGCCAGCTTGGCTATATATGTTTGAGAGACGAGTAGGGCAAAAATCCACCAGAAGGCTGTCAGCAGACGCATCGGCACGCCCCTAAAAGAAATAAAAATAATTTCTAGTTCATGTACTTTAAAAAAGCATAGGGATCTATTGAGTTTATCAAAAAAAGAAGTGCGTAACGGGTCAAAGAAAGTCTGGCAGTCAATAAATTCATTTCCCAGGGTGACACTGAGTCTAAAATTTTTAAAGTTGGGTAGTACTATTTGTTTTAAACGTACCGTGGCAACAGATCACAACCCTGATTGAGTATAGAACCCATGACAAGCCACATTGTATTGTGCAAGTGCCAAGTATTCTCAAACTCCTTCTCATTAAACTCATTGAGAACCGGCGGCTCCCATTCATAGGAGTCCATGCGACCGATTAGTATTAATACCATTGCTGTAATTAGCATGGCAACCATAACATAAAACCACACTTCCATATCGTAGGGTTTAAGAAATTCGTAGAGTTTAACTTCTGGAGGAGGTTCCTTGTACGCCAAGATGCCAATGCCCAACTTCATAAATGGCGCTGTGAAATCCACAACCTTACGACGCGCTTGAGTTATGGTCAAATCACAGATGCCAAGCTGTGCATTCTGATTTAATGGGAGAAGAAGAGTGGACACTTAACTATATTATGATAAATATTTGGAAAATTTTTTTGTGGTCACTTACATGGTCCATTACTTGCCTAATTATGCCATCCCATTCGTCAGTCTTCGGATTATAGCTACCATAATTGTTATCTCTCACTAAGTCGATGCGGAAATCAAATTTGCATTCTTCAGATAATTTATACAGGAGTTCCTTAGCGAATCCTTGGTAACGGTCATTGCCCTCGTAGTGCACGCCTTCCGGTGGATCACTTTCAATTAAACATTTGATAAGTATGTGTTTAACTTTAGATTTAACAATTCGTACTAACAGCCAGCTTAAGTAGGGCTCGCCCAAACGTGCGGCTACTGTATATGTCATTTTCTTTTGAGAATAATCTTCCTTGACTTTAAGTCGTTGCTCTTTCAATGCCTCAGATGAGTTTTCTTTGATTTTGCTGTAGTCCACTAGGTGCCGATCTTTGTTCCAGATGTGTGTAACAAGATCGATAATCGGATTGTAAACCTCTAGATTGAAGTTCTCCCGCTGACCATCGGCGGTGATTTGCAATTGTTGTGTCTTGTACGGCGGCTTCACTTCCTTTGGTGAGAGCTAAAAGTAAAAGGAGATATTACTTTTTTTCCGTGTCTTATCTGAAATTTCTTTGAAGTTCCAAATTCATTTTTAAATATTACTCAATTTATTTAGAGGAAGCCTCCACAATTCCTACCTCCTTCATCTGTTTCACCAAAAGCGGTCCTGCCTGCCAGAATCCATTCCCACAGCTAAGCTGAGGCAAGTAGAACCCGGAACGTTGACTTAGTGGTAAGATGGCATTATAGAAAAGCACAATCGCATCGTATATCAGCTGCGAGCCCAGTGATGCAAACTATTGTAGTAGTATAAAAATGTTTATTCTTCAGACTAATTTGACAAATTTATGGCTCAACTCACTTGATCATTTCCCTCATTATCGAATACATCGATCTCGACATTCGCCGACGGAGGAATATAGTTGCGAATTCGTAAGGCGGCAACAGTAACTCGAAACTCTTTCGAATAGAAACGACCGGTGTCACTGAGATGAGCATCCAAATTGGTTAAGAAAAGATGCTAAACAAATAAAGGGAAAGACAGAGTAATGGAATGGGAAAAAATGGGTATAAGTCTGTGAACTCACATTAAATGGTCCAGTCATATTATAAGTTATTGACGCATTGATTACTTCCGATATTATGTCGTAGGGACAGTCAAGCAGCACGAACTTCTCACGAGAACTGCTAATACGTTTCCAGAATATGCGATAGTCGTCGCCACGCTGAAACTCCTGAAGCTTAATCCCATACTTATAAAGTTGTTTCGAAGTAAAAAGGTCCGGAAACCGTGCGAAATCTAATGAAAGATTGAAAGTGAGTGGAGGGATGTAAGAGATTAATGGGGATATATAAACTAAGGCATTAGCTGTTCTATCTACTATCGAAATTATAATATATTATTTAAGTATGAGAATATATTCTATTAGTAATATTTGTAGATTTAAAAGTAGTAGCAAGAGTATTAGTAGTAGTATTAGTAGTAATATAAGTAGTAGTAGTAGTAGTATAAGTAGTAGTGGTAGTATAAGTAGTAGTAGTAGTAGAAGTATAAGTATTAGTATAAGTAGTAGTAGTAGTATAAGTAGTAGTATAAGTGGTAGTAGTAGTATAAGTAGTAGTAGTAGTATAAGAAGTAGTAGTAGTATAAGTAGTAGTAATAGTATAAGTAGTATTAAAAGTATAAGTAGTAGTAGTAGTATAAGTAGTAGTAGTAGTATTAGTATAAGTAGTAGTAGTAGTATAAGTGGTAGTAGTAGTAGTAGTAGTATAAGTGGTAGTAGTAGTAGTAGTAGAGGTAGTAGAGGTAGTAGTAGTAGTATAAGTAGTAGTAGTAGTATAAGTAGTAGTAGTAGTATAATTAGTAGTAGTAGTATAAGTAGTAGTAGTAGAATAAGTAGTAGTATTAGTATAAGTAGTAGTATTAGTATAAGTAGTAGTAATAGTATAAGTTGTAGTTGTAGTATAAGTAGTAGTAGTAGTATAAGTAGTAGTAGTAGTATAAGTAGTAGTAGTATAAGTAGTAGTAGTATAAGTAGTAGTAGTATAAGTAGTAGCAGTATTAGTATAAATAGTAGTAGTAGTAGAAGTAGTAGTAGTATAAGTAGTAGTAGTATAAGTAGTAGTAGTATAAGTAGTAGTAGTATAAGTAGCAGTAGTATAAGTAGTAGTAGTATAAGTAGTAGTAGTATAAGTAGTAGTAGTATAAGTAGTAGTAGTAGAAGTAGTAGTAGTATTAGTATAAGTAGTAGTAGTAGAAGTAGTAGTAGTAGAAGTAGTAGTAGTAGTAGTAGAAGTAGTAGTAGTAGAAGTAGTAGTAGTATTAGTATAAGTAGTAGTAGTAGAATTAGTAGTAGTAGTAGTAGAAGTAGTAGTAGTATTAGTATAAGTAGTAGTAGTAGAATTAGTAGTAGTAGAAGTAGTAGTAGTATTAGTATAAGTAGTAGTAGTAGAAGTAGTAGTAGTAGAAGTAGTAGTAGTAGAAGTAGTAGTAGTATTAGTATAAGTAGTAGTAGTAGAAGTAGTAGTAGTAGAAGTAGTAGTAGTATTAGTATAAGTAGTAGTAGTAGAAGTAGTAGTAGTATTAGTATAAGTATTAGTAGTAGAAGTAGTAGTAGTATTAGTATAAGTAGTAGTAGTAGTAGTAGAAGTAGTAGTAGTACTAGAAAAGGTTGTAGAAGTAGTAGTAGTAGTTGTAGTATTATAAATGGTTGTAGATGTAGTAGTAGTAGTATTAGAAATAGCTGTAGAAGTAGTAGTAGTAGAAGTAGTATTAGTAACAATTTTATTAGTAGAAGTAGTAGTAGTAGAAGTAGTATTAGCAACAATTATATTAGTAGAAGTAGTATTAGTAGAAATTATATTAGTAGAAGTAGTATTAGGAGCGAGAATATTAGTAGAAGTAGTAGTAGTAGAAGTAGTATTAGTAGCAATTATATTAGTAGAAGTAGTATTAGTAGCAAGTATATTAGTAGAAGTAGTATTAGTAGCAATTATATTAGTAGAAGTAGTATTAGTAGCAAGTATATTAGTAGAAGTAGTATTAGTAGCAATTATATTAGTAGAAGTAGTATTAGTAGCAAGTATATTAGTAGAAGTAGTATTAGTAGCAATTATATTAGTAGAAGTAGTATTAGTAGCAAGTATATTAGTAGAAGTAGTATTAGTAACAATTATATTGGTAGAAGTAGTATTAGTAGCAAGTATATTAGTAGAGGTAGTAGTAGAAGTAGTATTAGTAGCAAGAATATTAATAGAAGTAGTAGTAGTAGAATTAGTATTAGTAGCAAGTATATTAGTAGAAGTAGTATTAGTAGCAAGAATATTAGTATAAGTAGTAGTAGTGGAAGTAGTATTAGTAGCAAGTATACTAGTGGAAGTAATAGCAGTTGCGTAGTAGTAGCTAGAATATTAGTAGTATTAATTTGAGTAATATTTTAAATAATATTCAATAATATGAAATATGTAATTTGCTATTTCACTTCATGCAGTATTTAATTAATAAATTTTATTAATAAAATAACAAATTCTTAAATCATAACCAACTAATTTTCTTGTACATTTTGCACCCAATTGTTTTACCAAAACCAAGACCCATAATTAACTTACGAGCATTGCGTTCATAGGCAATAGTAAACGATTTCCAATTGAAGAACTTGCTGTAGAGTATTTCAGAGAGGGCCGTAGACAGTATATGTTCCGAGGGGGCAACATTGATGGTCATCTGATGATTGAGACGCTCTCGTAAGGATTGCTGCGGATGCCAATCGAACTGCAGATGCGGAATGCCCGTCATATTGCAGAGCACCTCAACGATATCTTGAAATGATTTTATAGATGATCGTACAAGTTTTAATGGCCATAAATATTTTTGTTTAGAATGACTCGGTGAACTAGCAAAACATACAATGAAAGTGGCGAGCAAAACAACGCAATGCAACAAATGGAAAGACCCAATAGATTTAGCTGGCAACGTTCCAAAAAAACCACTCGCAAGTGTCCCATCTAGTTGGGGACTACACGGCTCTATGGCTCTACATATTCGTGTATATGTTTATTAACTGCAAAAATATTTGGAACTAATGTTTTCTTTTGCCAATTTAATGGGTAACAACAAAAATCATTAACGAGGTTAGTGGCATATTGAGAATATATGTACGAGAATATACAAATATAAGAATATACGTATTTATTATGAGCTACTCTCTCGTGATCTGCCTAAAAAACATGACAGAGAAACGCGCTCTTTCGCTATAGTATACACGTGTGCTCTGTCTAGACTTGGGGGACATCAACAATAAATATGGTTGGCATATAATTTTATGACGCTGATATTGTTTAAAAATAATTTAACTTATCGTCCATAGAAAGTTTACTTACCACTGCCTGCCTTTGAACTTGGCCCCAAAATAGCAGCTACACCATTTCCAATCATCTCACAAGCTGAGTAAAGTTAAATTAATGTCAACAACGTTTTTTTTCTGTTGTCATATATAAATAACTACTCACTCAAGTCCTGCAGCAAAAAGCTATCATCTAAAGTTATATAGTGCTTTTGAGGTTCCAAAATCAGCACTGGATTCAGGTCGTTTATTTCCTTAATAGCCGCATCAAAAGCCTCTGCCAGATAAGTTTCAGAGTCAAAGAAAATGGCGCCTGCATAAATTAAATTGAATTAATTTAAATGCATGATAAATAATAGTTTATTATAATGCAATACAATAATGTCTTATTATTATAATTATTATTTATTTATTTATTATGAATTTATGTTCTTACCGATTTTAATAACCAATCCCTCATCATTAGCACCGCTGCTTAAAACTAATGCTATAAAAATGAGAAACTTTAGAGTAAACATGACTTTATAGATAGTTTCCTTTTAGCACTTTAAATGTCCAGCGAATATATTCATGGTGTTTTTATATAAGGCATTTCACAAAAACACACACTCTTCACAATTCACTTTATATTCATATATATAAGTATCAAATAAAAAATATCCAAATCAAGCGCAACAAATATTCCACTCGAAGACGACGACGAAAACACAAACTATTTGGAGAAGCCACCATATGCCAACTTGGACCTATCCGGAGCACTGCACACGAAGCACTGAGCTACTAGAAAGACTATTTTTTGGAGAAAGCAAAGCAGAAGTGAGATCGCTGAGGAGAGGGCTGCTTATTTTAGTACCAATTTCGTGGGAGGGAAGCGGAGCAGAAGTGGCATTTGTTTTATGGGCAAGACAATGGTCACAGAACAAGAGCACACCAATCTTTCGGCTATATAGACTGTGACTTGAGCTACAGCTGGAAATGAGCCAAATAAATTGAAAGCAAATGTGGCCTGAAACTGTGCGTACCCAAAGCCCACGCAGAATTTAATGTGGGGTATATTGAATAGCATAAAAAAATGCTTGGGAGAAAAATAGCTCTATAGAAAAATCTATTTATAATATTATAATAAAAACAAAATGGTGAGTCTATATAATCATTACTCAATAACTGTATTTTCTTTCAAATATTTATACAATTTGATTTTTAATTTATTGACCAATTCGTATTCCAACTTTATTCTCTAACTGGCCGTCTTGCTGCGCGTTTTCTCCTTTGAACTGCGCCTGGATTCCGATGATCGTCTGGATGACTTGTCAGCATTGCTGCCAGTACTGCTGGATATTCGCATGGGCTTTTTCCTTACCCAGAACTTCAGTGCAAATATTATCTCGGCCTTTAGAGCCTGCCATGGCGTAACACGCTCCTCCACGGCTACATGCTGCACATTCCAGAGGAACTCAACAATGCCCAGAATAACACCTGCCAGAACTCCTCCAACAAGTACCAGAAAAACACCACCTAGCTCTATGATGGACAACTCATCGCCATCCACCTCATGAACTGATTCACAGGTAACATTGTGCTTCTTCCACCATTTGTTCTTCAGCTTATAGAGCTCCCCCTTTTCACTCAGCTGAAGAATCGAAACGCTCAAATTCGAACGATAATCGGCTCCTGCAATATATAATTTAAGTTATATTTTAATTGATAAATTATATAATTAAGTAAATAAATAAATATATATAATGTAACGTAATGTATATAATAATAATAAATAAAATAAAATATGAAATGAAATGCGAAAGGAGGCCAATGTAACAATTTGTGTACAGACAAATTTCAGGAGTACTCAAGTTAAATTTGAAAATTCTATATATAATATAAAATTCCAAGTCAAATACAAATTCTCATAATTTCATTTTAATTTCAGAGGAATGCTGGCAATCTTGGAATACTCTACCCCACTAATATGTTTAACCTAACCAAATTTATAACGAGTTTTAGCTCACCTAAGGGTACAGCCAATCCATAATGCTTTTCACCGATTTGTCCACCAATCTGTCGTAAATCGCAGTTTCGCTCAATGTTGTAGGTCATGCTGGTAGTTTCCATAAGGAAAGCGTATTTGCCCTCCTCCTTGAGCACACGTTTAACACCCTCCCTGTTGTTGGAAGTGAATGCAGATGGATTGAAGCCCTTCATTTGATTCCAGGCACGCTGATAGTCGGTATCGTTCGATTCTGAGAAAAATAGGGAGGTGCTACCACCGGACATACTACCAAAGCTGACTTCATCCTGATCGATCAGCTCTTCCAAGCTGTTAATGGTGCTCTGATATTTGTTGCTGGTCAAAAAGGCCGCCATATTGGCCGTGTAAGTACTGAGCATCATTAGGGCAAAGAACCACCACATGCCAGTTAGAATGCGCATATGAGGACCTCTGAAATTTGGATTGTGTTTTCAGGACTTAGTGTCTTAGGATTCAAAAATTTGTTTCCCCTATGGAACTTGTCAAACCTGGGCAATATATCGCAACCCTGTTGCATAATTGAGCCAACCATTAACCAGCAACTGTTGTTCACATTCCAGATATTTTCCAACTCATCGGGATCCATAATGGCAGGATTCGGCGGCATCCACTCCCGATAGGACAGTCTATACCATGTTATGGCAGATCAAATCGAAACCTAATAAGCTGATTACTCACCTGGCAATCAACACAAAGGCTAACGTCATTACCAACTGTGCGAATATCGTATAGGTCCATACATCATTAGCAAAGGGCTCCAAGAAGGCAAAGGGATTCTTTGGTTCCGGCTTAGTCTTATAATGCAGTATGCTAATACCCAGCTGCATAAAGGGTACAGTGAAATCAACAAACGATCGACGCAGTTGAGTGATCGTCAAATCACAAACTCCAATCTGAGCTTGCTGCGAAATATTCAATCACTTAAGAGAAGCTTTGATCAGGAGGATAGAATCGATCTTACATGATCTATGAGCTTTCGAATGATGCCATCCCACTCTTTAGTCTCAGGATTATATTTTCCGTTACCATTGACAAGCATAAACTCAAAATCGAAATTCATCAGCTCGGAAAGTTTGCTAATCAGATCTACGGCATATCCCTCAAACTTCTCCTGACCTTTGAAGTTCTCGTGATCTTCTCTGAAATTGCACATCAATTAACATAATATATGTATATAAAATCTTGACTAGAATAGACCCTGTATAGCTTTTTATACAAATTAGCCTAATTATTCAAATAAGTAATAAATATTATTATTATTTTTAATGGGATAACAGTTAGGATCCATCTATTTGTAATGGCTGAGGAAAAAGTATAAAATGCTGTGACAAACGGACTATTCTGAATGGCAACCAAGACCATTAATACTCTTTTAAAACTTTACAAACTATATATATAATATATATGTAGCTCGTTATTAAACCCACTTCATCATAAAGTATGGCTCCTCGTAATGTGTCACCACTGTGTAGACCTTGCGTTGCACTGAGAAATCTGTTGATAGTACTGAACCCTCCAATTCCGGATTCAATTTTCTTTTCTCTATGCCATTATCTGGTGTCCAAATCATCAGAGGCTCATTGACCGTCGGCTTATAGATTTCCAGATTGAAATGTGTGCGCTGTCCATACTCATTCAGTTTCATGTTTTCCGTTTTGAAATGTGGCTCTACATCGTCCTCCGATATCGTTTTCATTTCACTTATTATATATTCACCCATTTTCCAGGGTTCGCCAAGGCGTGCTTCACAGTCGCCGTTGGGTGGATAAAACTGTTGCATCGCAGTGATCACATTACGAGCCGAGTTGGTGAACAGCACAACAGCATCATAGATGAGTATGGGTAGCATCATTTGACTACGAAGAATTTGCTAGAAGAGAAACAGGAAATTATACAATTTTAAATATTTTATACAATTTCCAGACACTGCCTACATCCACTTTGCTTAAGCGCGTCTTCTTACGCTCATAGGGGTTTATATCCACAGTTTTCAAACGAACCGACGTTATATTCGCCATGAAGTTTTCATTGTAAATATCCTTTAAGCCCGAGCTGTGCGTATCGAGGTTGGTAAGGAACCAATTCTGTAAGTGGACAAATACATATGTCGAAAACTCTTCAAAATCTCAGACGTTTCAAAAACTTACACTAAACGGACCCTGGAGTTTGAACTCTACAGAGGATTTCAGCAGTTCCTTTAATGATTTTGGTTCGCAATCCAAAATAATTCGATGTTCATGAAGGGTTTCATCCGCTTCCTTCCATAGAACCCGATAATCCCCAGCATAATCTGCTAAATCACGCAGTTTAACCAAATCACTATTTAGCGCATGTATGTTCATAAGATCCTGAAGACGAGCTAGTCCTTTAAAATGATAAAGAGGGTATTTTTACAGCTACAAAATTTAATTTAAAGAATAACTTAATTTCCTTGGAACATGTTTTATCTGTATGCAGTATGCAGAAAACTCCAAACTAACGTTAAATCATGTAATATGCTTATCACGACTTACCCTCTGGGGTTTCATAGATTAGCATAAATGTGCGCCATTCAAAGTTAGTTTTGATAATCTCATAATATGCACGGGATATGGCTGATAACGAGGGAGCCACATTTACGGTCATCTGATGATTTAAATGCTCTTGACGCATAGCCTCGAGTTTCCAATCAAATTGAATATGAGGAGTACCGGTCATGTTCGCGATTTGCGCTACAATATCTACGAAAACAACACAAAACGATTACAAAATAATGATCACAACATATGGTCTGACAAACGTACCACTAGTTGCCTTTGAACTTGGTCCGAAAATAGCCGCAACGCCATTGGAAATCAGTTCACAAGCTACGCGGAAGATGTGGCCTGATATCAGTCTGGGAAAATTTTTGTTGGGTATTGCATGGAATACTTACTGATCTGCTGGAGCACGAAACTATCATTGGTTGGCATATATCGCTTGATGGATATAAACTGTAACTCGAAGAATTTCAAGTGATTCACCTCACGCAGAGCCTCGTCGAAACTTAATTCGATTTCCGTTTCATTTTCATAAAAAATGGCGCCTTTAATTGAAAGATCTCAATATTACTGGGCGAAAAAAATATGACAATATGGTGGTATATATATAAAAACATACCCACTATGATTTTCGTTTGCCCCTCGCCGCCAAAAGCGAGGGCATACTTTAAAAATAACACAAAGTAAATGTAAACTGGATACAAATGCATCTTCCAAAAAAAAAAAATATATTCTAAAATACTAGCTAAACAACGCACTCAAACTAATTGAATTTTCTAAATGCAGCGGCCATTTCGTTGTTGAATTTTTAGCTATACAAACGGGCACATACACACACTACAAAATTACGTAAATTTTTTAAAACTGTATATTTTATTTTATATTTTATTTTCAGCTATTGCTCCACGCGACCGCCACATCCAGTCTTGGAGCGCTTAACACGCACACTGACCGCCCGGTAGAACTATGCCCGCTCTCCAACTATTCCACTGCCAATAACTCAAGTATTCTCATATCTAGACAGAGATTTTCTCTTCTATTTTTTCTCATTTTGTTTCTCACAATCTCTTGAGGAATTGCCATGTGCCATTTGTTGTAGCATGGCATTATTTATGGCGCTTGTCGATGACGTAGGTGGCATTTAGTCTACCATGCAGTGTGCTGATTTTTTTTCGACATTTTCACTCCTAATACTGAATTTTGATTCTTTTTTTATTTGTTTTGTTTTATGTTTGTCAGGGACTTTTCATATGATGTGCCAAATAATATGATGTTCTGGCTTTTGTTTGCTCTTGGCAGATGTTTTGATCTCCAAAGTGGTCGATTATACTTTTGATCTTGTCGAATCTATTTAATGTTTGCACTAAACATGAGAGAACCATGAGTGAATTTATAAACAGATTAAAGAACTATAAAATTCACTGTCAATAAGCAGAGTAGATTCATTAGGACAGCACAGAAAAACTGATCACAATATATGTACTAGTTGCACTTGCACATTAAATTTAAAAGAAAATTAAATATATAAATGACATTTATCAAAATTTAAATAGAAACTTTCATTCATACATTTTTGCACACTATAAAAAGGCTCTAGAAAGTTTGTGTAACAGATTCACACACAACCCGCAACACAATTGTTGTGTCTCTAGCTCTTATTGTTTTTTAGATCTAAATTAACATACAGACGGACAATTCTGTATCGACTCGGTTGTTGATGCTGATCAGGAATATAATATATGTACACTTTATAGGGCTTCCAGTCTTCCTTCTGTCAATAACGCATATTTCTTTTTGAAAAATTTAATAGATCCTTGAAATTTGTTTAAAGCACATGGTCAAAAACAACTAAATAAATTCAAATATGAATATGCAACATGAATAAAATGAAGTTTGAAATAAACAAAAGTATTCAGAATTTACTGGGGTGTTTCAAATTCACTCATTATCTTTTAGACATTCATAGCTCTTGCTTAATATAATTCAGAAACTCAATAAGTCAAGACTGAAATCCATTCACATTTTTAGGAAGATGCGCTTTACCCATGGTTTGAGTTTGAACCTTGGTTCAATTTTATATAAGAAAAATATATTTTCTATATCTTTGCTAATTTAACAAAAACTTACTTAAGATAATCATTTTATTATTATTATTCCAATGTTTCATAATCAAGTTAAAAAAGCATATAGAAGTATGAAATAAAAAATATGAAATATTAACCATTATTTGATATATAAACGGCTCAAATTCAGGCTCGGGTTTAGTTCACAACTAAACCTAAAATCCTCAACCCGATTAGGTTCTGTTCAAAACCGATAAAAATATTAACTGAACTGAAATATTGAATCTAAAAAAGATGTTAATGTATTTAAATTAGAAGATGTACTGCTTTATTATTGTATCGTATTTAAATACAGATAATAAGTAAAAGGAAAAGTAAAAAGATTTTTTCTTATAAATATATATTTCTAAAATGGTATATAAAATGGTACTTTCAATGATTTTATTGTCAGTTCCTTAAAAACCAGTTACATTATAAGTTCTTTTAAAGAAAACTAAAAAAAAAAAAAAATAAAGATTAATCACAAAAAAAGAGGTGAGATGGTAATAAAACGTTGCAACATGTCCAACCTAACAACTTGTCCCATGAAAAAGAAAAAAAATATATTTGAAAAATGTTTGACCAAGCTGTGGACATAAGCGTTGTAGAATTCAAAGACTATGAGGACTATCTGAACTCATTCACAACGAAGGATGATGTTATGTATCTGGGAAAAAAGAAGGTCGCACGCTGCCTTGTCAAATTGGGATATCGCTCCACCAAAGTACCATACGATGAGATGGAGTTTTTGAAGCGGACCGAAGTGGCAATGCAGGAGCTACGACCAAAAATAACGGGTATCCAACCATTTAGTAGATTTATGTCTCCCGATAATACCGATCCAGTCTTACTGGAGTTCAAGAAACGTGAAATACCAATATTTAGCAAAGAGTTATCGGTAAGCTGGCACTTACGTAAAAGAGTAAATTGTGTATTGTACTGTAAGTGGCCCGCAGACAATTGTGTTTACTACGTCAGTAAATAAAGATGGATCTGAGGTATCGGGCTATCTTGATTTGAGCTTGAGCTGGGCGAATGCTCTGCGTAAAGCCTTTAAGCACACTGATTGGAAAGGCATCTATGAGGGTCATGCGAGGCTAAAGCCAATGTCTCATCATCTGAGCTACAGAGACCCTCGTAGAAGTCAAGTCCAATATACCGATAGCGATAACTTCAGGGTAATGCACGATCGTATCTATGGCCTGATATTTATGCACAAAGGTGATCACAAGTTTATTCCCGTTGGTGGAGCCTGGAATAAGTTCTCGAAAAATGCAACTCGAACGATGGCAGTTTCCCCTAAATATGGTACTATCGTATTTTACGATCATATTGTGCGCAAAAAGGTATAATTGTGCATATATGAATAGATTATTTTGGGAATTTGACATACCAAATTATGCAAACGTTTACCTGATAAGGTACTAAACAGAATATATGAAATTAAGTAGTAAAAGTTCTCAATTCGCTGGCGAAAGTCCAATAATAAAATTTGTTTTGATTTTTCTCTCTCTCTCTTCTGTTGTTTAGAATATGTTTAGCACAACAAACCACAGAGGGCGCTCTCTATCTCTCATTTTCTCTATGCGGTCAATATGCTCAGATCTAAGTTTTAAAATTAGCATAGTTCAGTTGAGTTTTATTCATCTATATGGGCGACATAGCTCATTGTATTCTAGACCTCTCAACGTTATAGTTGCAAATTTCTTAGCATCTTTTACATCATCAGCAAAAGAAAAACAAATACAAATTATAAACTTTAATTAACCTATTAAAATGCAAATATATCAATAAAATGTGGTTTAAGTATATATATTGGCTGGTGGTGCTTGTGGTGCACTCTGTCGCAGACAGGGAGCAATTTATGGTGGGTAAGTACCAAAGAAACTGGGTCAGCTGCATTCAGAATTTCTATATTTGCATTTTTTCATTCTAGGTAGCATTTTTACATCGGACAAGGAAGAAGCGGAAATCGCATTTCGCACGGCTGTTGATCGTGCAAATATTTTGGAAAGAAATATAGAACTTGTCCCAGTGGTGGTCTATGCCAACACAGAAGACAGTTTTATAATGGAGAAAACAGGTGAACAAAACAAAAAAGAAGAGTTATTTTGATAAAAACAATTTGGAAAGGCAACAGTCGTGAGAAGCCGATTGTGAAGAGCTCTGTAGAACAAAACAATTATCTTTTAAATTGCTCTAATAATTCGTTTTATAGATACACATCTACATACCAAGTTTGTTGTCCCAAGATCTCAGAGTCTCTGAGATCTAAGGGTTCATACAGACGGACAGACAGCTGGACAGACTGACTTGGTTATATCGGCCGGATTGTAAAAGCTAATCAAGAGTATACATATTTCATGGGGACTGTCACGACTTCTTCCGTTAAACCCCTTTGAACTTTTTAAGTACAAGGTCGACAAATCATCTTCAGAGTTCTGAACTTGTTTATACAGCAGCTTTATAAATACTATAGGAAAGAGGTGGTATTGTATTCCTTATTTTAATTTAGCAAATCAAATATAGTAGACAAAAACTAAATTTGTTGATTCTACCCATGACTATTTTGATTAGTTGAATTATTATATTAGTATAATATATTCAATAAGCCCTTGAGCTCATTTAAATGTTAAATGTTGATTGAATTTTGCAAAAAATATATCTGAATATGTGAGTTTAATTAAAAAGGTGTATTCAAAAAATAATTATAGTAAATGATATAGAATTTCGATTGTAACTTACACTAGGCAAGTTTGTGTAAGATATAGACTTAAGCAAAACAATCTTCTTTATAGAAAAATCACTCCAATGACAGGTTTAATAAATAGAGTACACATCTGGGTAGCTGTATTAGATGTACGGTCTACTACATAAATATAAATATATCCACGAAGCTAATTTGATCAGTAATATAGTTTATATACCTGCATGGTAGTACAAACTTTGATAAAGCAGCTAAATTTAAAAAACGACTTTACTTTGCAGTTTGTAATCTGATTTCGCAGGGAGTGATTGCCATCTTTGGACCCAACACTGGAAGTAGTTCAGGCAAGTTTTGTATAACAAGTGAAGATATACACAGTATTTGAATACTTCATAATTTTCCAGAAATAATTGCTTCAATTTGCCACACCTTGGACATACCACATATTGTGTACGATTGGCAGCCCGATACTCGTCTATATGAACAGTCCACAATGACCATCAATTTGTATCCCGATAATCTACTATTGGCACGCGCTTTTGCAGAACTTGTGCAAAGTTTTGGATGGCGCAGTTTTACAATTATCTATGAATCCGAAAAGGGTAAGATAATGTAAGCTCTTGATAGCGAGCTCAATCTGATTATTTTCCGTCCTCAGAGCTGCAACAGTTGCAAGATGTACTTCAGATTGGAGATCCGACTAGTAATCCAACAACGGTTAGACAGCTGGGTCCAGGCGAGGATCAAAGACCCTTCTTAAAGGAAATTAAACTGTCCACCGATAACTGTCTCATATTGCACTGTTCCCCCGAGAATCTGCTGAACATATTGGAACAGGCCAAAGAGCTCAAAATGTTGGGCGAATACCAGGTAAGGAACTGAAAAACCAAGAAAATTTGAGATACTTTCTGTATTAATTGTCGAAAAGCAATAGGATTTAAATTGTTAGATTGCAGCATAATCGTCTAACGAGTTTTCTAAATGTTTATCCCATTTACAGAGCGTCTTTATACCCATTCTTGATACACACACACTGGAGCTGGGCGACATAATGAACGTGGAGGCCAATATTACGACAGTTCGGATGATGGATCCCACAGACTTTCACGTCAAGAATGTGGTGCACGATTGGGAGGAGCGTGAGAAACGCGAGAATCGTTATTATAAAGTGCTGCCCACACAGGTTAAAACTCAGATGATTTTGCTCAACGATGCAGTCTGGATATTCTCAAAGGGACTCACCGAACTTGGAATCATCGAGGAGTTGAAAGCGCCAGAGATTGAATGCAAACGTAAGAAACCCTGGCCACAAGGCAGACGAATCATAGAGTTTATGAAGGCTGTAAGATATGTTGAATTTAGTAAATGAAGACATATATTTATCTAAATCATTTAAATCTTTGATAGCGCTCCGAGGAGGTCGCCACAGGTCGCGTGGACTTCAACGAATATGGTCAGCGGAGTTTTTTCAGTTTACGATTTATGGGAATCGAAGCTGGTGGCTTCTTAGATCTGGCTATCTGGGATCCAGTCAACGGTTTAGACGTGCTCAACGATGATGAGGAGAGTGAAAAGCGTGTGGGTCAAAAGTTGTCAAACAAAACCTTTATCGTCTCCTCGCGCATCGGAGCACCCTTCTTGACCCTAAAGGAAGCCGAAGAGGGTGAAGTTCTGCAGGGAAATGCACGCTACGAGGGTTACTCAATGGATCTCATTGATAACATAGCACGTATGCTAAATTTCAAATATGAGTTCCGTATGTCACCAGATGGCAAATACGGCAGCTTAAACAAGGCCACCGAAACCTGGGATGGTATTGTTAAAGAGCTGATCGATGGAGTGAGTACAAAGTCTGCCGATTTAATGAACATTAATATATTATTTACTGTAGAAAATAATGATCCATAAGGTAGAGTTTAAAATGTGTTTGGACTAGTTTGTTAGTGTATCGATTAGTTACATAAAACAGAGCATTTATACATAACTCCAACTGGGATTTCTTTGTTTTCTGATATGCTAAGAAATATCAATGTTTAATTATACAATTTATTATTTCTATTCTTCATTTCCATTGCAGAACGCTGATCTGGGTATTTGTGATCTTACCATGACCTCATCCAGACGTCAGGCCGTAGACTTTACGCCACCCTTTATGAATCTGGGCATAAGTATTCTATTCTCAAAGCCACCCATACCACCCACAGACTTGTTCTCATTTCTGTCGCCCTTCTCGCTGGATGTCTGGATCTATATGGGTTCCGCCTATCTGTTTATATCAATTTTACTATTCGCACTGGCTCGCATGGCGCCGGATGACTGGGAGAATCCGCATCCCTGCAAAGAACCGGAGGAGGTAGAGAATATCTGGTTTCTGCACAATACCATGTGGCTCTCTATAGGTTCGCTCATGGGTCAGGGTTGCGATATATTGCCCAAGTGAGTAGAAATGTAAACTATACTCGTCAGTTAAATGATTAAAAGTAATTAAAGAAATATAATTATAAATATAAATTAAATGTATTTCCCGTAGAGCTGCTTCGACGCGTCTGGTCACGGGCATGTGGTGGTTCTTCGCACTCATGATGTTAAACTCCTACACGGCTAACTTGGCTGCCTTCTTGACCAACTCCCGGCAAGCGAGCTCCATTAACAATGCCGACGATTTGGCTGCCCAGAGCAAGATCAAATATGGCGCTCTACTTGGTGGTTCCACATTGGGTTTCTTTAGGGACTCCAATGTCAGCACATATCAACGCATGTGGGCAGCAATGGAGAGTGCTCGACCCTCTGTCTTTACTAAAACCAATGACGAGGGCGTTGAACGTGTTCAGGTTTGTGCAGATATTCAATTCAACTCAAGCAATTGAAACTCAATCTTTATTCTCAAATTGCAGAAAGGCAAAAATCTATATGCATACTTCATGGAATCCACAACGTTGGAGTACAATGTGGAACGTAAATGTGATCTTATGCAAATTGGCGGCTGGCTGGATTACAAGAGTTACGGCATTGCCATGCCCTTTAGTTGGTTACCTATTGCATTTCAGAAGATTAACTCAACTAAGACTTAGATCCCTTTTGCAGACTCACCCTATCGCAAGCAGATAAGTGGAGCTGTTTTAAAGCTGGGAGAGTTGGGAGTGCTCTCGGAGCTGAAGCGCAAATGGTGGAAGGAGATGCATGGCGGTGGCAGTTGCAAGGGCGACGATGAGGGGGATGCTGACACCCCAGAGCTGGGCCTAGAGAATGTAGGCGGCGTCTTTCTCGTCTTGGGTTTGGGTCTAATGTCAGCCATGGTGCTGGGCTTCATAGAGTTTTTCTGGAATGTCAAATCGGTGGCCATCGAGGAGAAGGTGAGCTTGATTATTTATTTATGTATTTATTATATTTAACGGCAACTAAAAGCAATCAACCAACAATAATTTAAAATTTTACACAATTTATAATTAACTTTAGGAATATGGTTTATATAATTTATAAATTGAAACAGCAAAAGTTAAGTTAATACCAGAAACACAGCTTAAACCGCTAAGAGTAAAAAGAAACATACAAATTTGAACTTGGTAGTCAAGCCACAGGAGTATAAATAAAGCCCTAATTGAAGTAAATACAATATGAGAATCAAAGTTTAATTGATGATCTTTAATTTTAAATTTATATTTGACACTTTTCTTAATTGATTTTAATTGTTAATTATCATTCCCTCACTTTACTTTAATTTTTAAACAATATTTTGGCGACTGCTTTTAGTTAATATATATAAATAAAGTATATTTAAAACTAGCCAAAAGGTAAAAATATCTGCTTGCAATAAATAATGAGAATTGGAAGCATTATACGATTATATTCGAGACTATTTCCCTCTGCCCGCTTAGATCTCGCTGAAGGAAGCCCTCAAGGCGGAGGTTATGTTTGCTTTACGCATTTGGATAACCGCCAAGCCGGTGCGCACCAGTGTCGGATCTAGCAGCTCGTCCTCCTCATCGTCTTCGAGTTCCTCATCCAAGTCGAAGGGCTCCAAGTCGCGTTCTTCGCGCTCCAAGTCCTTGGGCATATCCAGCAAGAGTCTAAAGAGCTCCGGGGATGTGGAATCGTCAGTGCACAGCAAGCTGAAGAAGATTGGCTCCATGTTTTCGTTGAAATCACATAGGACGGCAACGCCTCCCATTGAAACTGGCTGGAAATTGGATAAATCCACACAGATGAGTGTTGAAGCTGGGCCGGAGCCACAGGATGAGGAGCATGAGGAGGATCCTCCGATACAGATGATACAGCGACGACATCATCATCACCATCACCACCATCATCATCATCATAATGAACCGGAATCTGTGGAACATCGTGACAGCAAATTAAGCAATGGAGTTTGAAATTTAACTTACATTTTGATGCTTTCAAAAAGAGTGCTTAACCCATGAATGACCCAATCTAATGGAAGCTCCCAGGAATCTTTTTAATTGAAAGTTTACAAAATATAATTAAAATGCATTTACAAATTATTTTGGCCTTGGAATTACGAAAATTCTTTTAACCATGGGTTAAACACTCTACGTCTTCAAAGGAAAAGTATTATTAAGAACTATGTCAAATTCGGTTTTTGCGGTTTTTATTATTTTTTTTTAAATCATTTTTTGTTTGCTGATTTGGGCATATTGACATGATATTTTTTTGAATTTTGTCACATTTGTTTTTAATGAATTTAATTGATTAGGAGAATCTCAGTTTGTAAATCGTTTTTCTAATACTTAGTTATTTTCATTAATTATTTATATTAATTATTTACTTGCAAAGCTAATTGAATACGTTTGTTGTTGCTCATTGTTTAAGGTACATTTGAGTTGATTATCTTTATACTCTTTACTCTCATATTCTGCTTCATATATATTTTTTTTTTTTGGATTTTTGAGCTTCTTTCGAATGATATACTTCCTATGTATTACATTAACGTAGTTTAATGCCCTATAAATAAATACATATATTTTACAAAGTAGAGAAAGTAACTAACGGAATGAGAAAGCCGACAGTTAACAGGAAATTCTGAATTCGGACCTAATCTATACGAAGTTAAAGTTATATACAAGAACAAATTGAAGAAATCAATTATGAATTAATTATTGCTTAGCATAGATATGAATTACATTAATGTATTGGCTAAAATACTTTTTTTTTGCGATTTTTCTCTGTCGAGTATTTGTTTTTTTTTTTAAATTGATTTTGTTTTTTTTCCATTTGTTAAACTTAAATAAATTGCTTTAAATAATTTGCTAATTTCATAAATTTTTTTTTGGGATTTTTCAACTCTTTTGGGCTTTTTAAAATGCAGAGAGCGTTTTCAACCACACTGTGATTTGTCAACAACCATCAGATCTTTGTGGGCGTGGCGTCGTGGTCAATCCTTCGCTGCTATGGCCACGGGCGGAAACTGGCGCTCGTCGTACAGCTTTGTGGGCGTGTCAATGGCATCGCAAAGCTTGCGAAACTTGGCGGAATCTGAGAAGAAAGACATTGATGAGCATTTGATCAGCTGGATATCATAATCATAATCACCACTCACCTGACATGGCATCCGTCTGCTCGCCACGCAAAATGCCCGCATAGCTATTATCTGGCGCCGGATCCGGATTCTCGATGAGCACACTGGCCGCACAGCTCTTCAGCATGGTCAGCGATTGCTGTGGCAGCGTCGTCGCCGGCAGAGGCTTCGATTGCGTGCGCAGCACACTCTCGCTCAGCTGCAGCTCAATGACATCCTCGAGTGCACCACGCAGATCGTGCACCGCCAGCAACTTGCAGGCGCCACCACGCTCCACATTGAAGTCGTGCATGTAGAGGAAACCGTCCTCGCAGGCAATCAACAGCCGCAGCTCCTTCTGCACTCGCGTCAGTGCACAGATGTTCTTCAGGCCCGACTGGGGCAACGCAACCGTCGCAAAGGCTCGATCCTGGGCCAGCACATCGCTCACCTGAGCGGGCAGCAGCAGCGAGGACACCGCCTTGGTAAACATGCCACCCCAGCTGGCAGCAACCGAAGTAGGTGCTGCCTCTGTGACTTCCTCTGCAGTCGCCTTCGCCTTCGCAGTCGTCGCAGTCGTCGTGGTCGTCGTCGTCGCTTCCTTGGTCAGACTGTCGGACTTGGCCGCCACTTCAGCTAAAAGAGAAGTTGATTAGTTTATTTATAAATTTAATTACTTATATCTTGATTTAATAATTATTATTAAATGTCTGTTATTTATTTATTTGTTGTTTATATATATTTTTTATAAATTGGATTTATTATTGATATAAATTAATTCATTTATTTATTTATTTACTATTTATTATTTATTATTTATTAATTATTATTTATTATTTATTATTTATTATTTATTTTTTGTTATTTATTATTTAATCTTTATTATTTATTCTTTATTATTTATTTTTTACTATTTATTATTTATTTACTATTTATTATTTATTCATAATTCTTAATTTAGTTCTTTATTTATGTATTAATTTATATATTTAATTTATTTCAGTTATTAACTAATAAATTTATGTATTTATTTAATAACTACTTTATATATTACTTTTTATTTATTTATCAATTTTTATATGCTATCTATTCGATTTATTACTTATTTATTTTATTATTTCTTTAGTAATATATTTATTAATAATATTTATTTATCTACCTATTTGATAATTAATGTATTTATTATTTAAATTGATTAATAAATGATTTATTATTCAAATTTATTAACTTATATATTTATTTACATTTAGGTATATAAACTACTGTTTATTATTTTTGTTTTATTTTATATATAATATAATTTGTATTTAATTATTGTACAACTCGTTTTTTATAATTAATATAAATTCAATTATTTACTTTGTATATAAATAAAATTATTTACTTATTTATTTATTTATCTATTTATTTATTATATGCAATTATCATAAATTGTATATAATAATTTATGTATATAAATTGATTTATTTTATTATTTATATAATTTAATTTATTTAGTATATGTATATCATCTATTATTTATATGAATTCCTTTTTAAGATAGTTTTACTATTCATTTATTTAAATAATTATTTACTTTAGCTATATATTTTAATTATTTTATTAAATAATAATTTTATTTATTTATATTTTATTTGTTATTTACATAAATAGATTAATATATATATATATATATTGTTATTTATTTATATTATTTGTTCATTTATTTATAAAGATTTCAACGAATTCAACACATACCTATGGCCTTCAGTTCCGCCACCTCCACAGCCTTCGCATCGATCTTGAAGACGTGCACCGTTTCCGTGTTGGAGGAGGCGCACAGGAAGTCACCGCCCGCTGCAAATACCAGGGATGCGATCCTCACACAACGCTTGACGCCTCGCCGGAACTCCTGCACCCGCTGTCCATTCTTCACACAAAAGACGCGTATCACAGTGCCACGCTCGGAGGCGGTGGCCAATAGAGCTCCGCTGGGCGAGAAGGCAAGCGCTGAAAGGGGCGTGTCATGCGCCTTAATTGTCATGCCCGTTCTTAGTTTGTTGGCATTGAAGATACGCAGTTCGCCGCTAGATTGACAGATGGGAAACGCCAGATGCGAGTTGAGGGAAAGCGCACAGAGTCCCAGCTCATTTGGCGCTATGTTCTCGATGGAATGCAGGATCTTCATGTCGCGTATGTCATGTATGTGTATGCTTTCGGCCAGACAGACAATCAGTCGCTGTCGATTCATGCGCACGCAGAGAATCTCCGAGGGATAGAAGCAGTTACAGATGTCCTGTTTCTTCTTAAAGTGCAGCATCTTCAGACAGTTGGGCTTCTGTGAGGTGACCAGCACCACCAGAGAACTGTTGAAGAGACGCTCCACAATTCTTATTTGCTCCGTATTGTCCTTGGCAAAGATCTCCTCGACCTTATCCGGTCCCGCAATCGAGTACAGACGCAGGCCAGTGCTACTCAGCACAGACAGGGAACTGTAAATGCAAAGAAACCGATATTATATAACATATCATAAGTGATCGAAGTATCTATGAACATTTTAGTTCGTTTAAAAGTGTGTTTCAAGAGCTCAAATAAGTCATTTGATCAAAAAAAGAGCTAGAAATAGCTGAGACATTATCAAACTGACATTATAAAATTGAAAAATCGGCTTTAAGTGCATTATAATAACTAACCAAAAAGATTTTGCCGTACTATAAACTTATTTCCATAATAATTCCTGCATTAAAATATTTAAATATCTTTGTTTGACTATTATATATTTTTAACAGCAAACATATTTATCTTTTTTAGTGTATTGAAATTTGATAATTGCAAAATTGAAAAATAAATCAAATCATTCTTTAAAATAGCCAGATTTCTAGAAAAACAATTCATCAGAGAAGTCAATAAATATAATATTATTTGATGTTTAAGGCTGCTGCAACGGCTGTTCAAATTCAATTGTCTTCAATATACATTTATAGTTTTTTAATTTTTTTATTAATTTTTTTTTGTATGTATTAATTTGAATTTAAAAATGAAAATAAAAATAAAATAAATATTTTAAAAACTGAAAGTCGATGATGTCTGAAGCGGGGAACGAACCTAGGAGTCCTGCACGACATCTAATAAACCCGCGGCAGCTGTTTGCTACGGTACTTAAAACTGAATTTTTTAAATACGAGTATTGGGCATTTAAAGTCGAGCACACTCGACTACATAATTCCGACTGATTGCAATTAAGAACCGCCAAGTACCTACAACGGAGACACCACTCAAAACGTTCTCTAACGAAGTAAACAACACGTTGAGCAACAGTTTCACACTTAAATACAGCTAAAGTCAAATTAATTATGAATTTAGCCCTCTCGGGCTTCCAAAAATTGCCGTAGTGGACGGTATTTCACGTCCCCATGGCGGGGTATTGGTTAAAGTTTTCAACTAGCAATAATCGCACCTCAGTAGAACTTCATTGGTTACGATATCGCCTCTGCGCAAAGATAACCTAAACAGGCAAAACAACGAGTACTCTATGCTTGCGTGCCTAGAACCAGTTGGGAATTCCAAGCAGCATGCGTGTAAAAAGTCAAAGCAGTTAAACGTTCTGCTGTTACGAAAAGTACAGCATACTTCTGGGCTGCAATTGTTGTTGTAGTTAGTGTATTTTGGACAACATTCGGAAACTGCATCCCTTTTTGTTGCATATGGTTGGTAAAAATAAGGTGAGGGGTTGTCAGAGGATTGTGAGTTGCAGAAGAGGGTTGTTTACAGTTAATGGCAGCTGCCAGAAATGCACAAATCATAGCAGAAGTAAATTGTAGCAATTTAAAAAAATATATGAACTGCTTAGAAAAAAAAGAAAACATCAATTAAAAAGTTGTTTGATTATTTCAATGCTATGGCTGCGGTGGCATTCGAACCCTCGATTTATTACATTTTTCACAGAGTGAAAAAAGCAGCAACAGAAACCATCAACATGATAGTCTAATAATGAGTTAAATACATGCAATTAATAATGCACTGTTTATATAGCACTAAATTAAACAAACAAAAATATAAAAAAAAAAATAAATAAATATGAGCATAAGTAAATAATTAAAATATTGCCGCCGCAACAAGTTATAAACAGCAGCTGCGTTTGCAAGAGCGAGACAACAATACGTGCCGTTGTTGCTTATGCGCCTGAAAAAATAATACCAAAACAAAGTAGATACCAAAATGCTGCAAATTTAGGTTATTTCGACATATACGTTTTGCATTAGAGATGAACGAGATGGTGATATTGCTGACAAATAGTAGTGAGTGGAGAACTTCAATTAATTTGAAATAAACGACATTAAAGGGGATAAATAGCTAACTTGGTCAAAACTAGTAGATAGAAATAGCTAAATTCTCAGCTTTACATATTTGCTGTATTCGTAACAATTGAATTTTGGGTATCACAATCTTATTTTCTCAATTTCCCGCATTAAAATAATTAAATACTCAATTATACTCTGTAATAATATATGTTAGACAGAGAATTTATTGATTTTCTTAGGCTTTAAGCTTTTTGGCAGTGTAGAAATGTAGTAAAGTAGCCAATTTTCTAACTAATAATTTCATTAAATTGTCTAGCCCTTTCAATTTCAACAATAGCTAAATCTAGCCAATAAATAGCTAAAATAGCAACTCTGCAAATAACAATGTAAATATTACCCATCTCTAACTATTTGTTTAATTTCATTTAATTATTCTAAAATTGAGATCAAGCTATAAAATATTTTGGCTTGTACTTTGTACTTATTGCTAAGAGAATTTGCAATTGTGATGGCGCCTAAATCAAATCGCTGGGCGACAACTGGGATTCCCCCTCGGCCAGATAAATGTGCAGCGCCTTGTGAAGCAGCGCAATTCCCAGTTGCTTCTTCTGCTTCATGGCCCAGATCTGCGCCGGGCCGTAGTAATCGCCGCGCTTCAAGTTCGTCAGATGCGCCAGGCCGAGAGCATCGATGATGGACGCCTCCCTTGTGTACGCATCCGTGGGCAGAATGTTGTGGAAGACATGCAAACAGACGACGCCGCTTCCATGCTGCCAGATGTCCAGAATGCGCTGCAGTTTCTTGCTGCCCGCAGAAACACTTTCCCCCGGCGGCGGCGGCGACTTGAACAGCTCCGGCATCAGCAGACAACGCTTGACTCTCCTGCCTCGCTGCTCCGCTGGCTGCTGTAGATGGGCACGCGTATGCTGACGCATTGCGTCATAGAGATGCGCATAGGGGCGGGAGGATTTGCCCTTGCCCACGTAGAAGATGGCGTCCAGGAAGCGCGACCAAATGCACAGCGGATCCAGAAAGGCGCGCTCGCCGGGCAGATTGCGTGAGATGCGCGGATCAATCAACATGTAGATGAAACTCTGCTTCAAGTGACCCTCACGCAACTGGCGTCCAGTCGAGGAGGCCGTGGCAAAGTGTGCGGCGGAGTTCCTCTCGTGCGCCATATACTCCTCGATGTGGTCGTAATCTTCGCGGGAGCGCAGCGTATGATGCAATTCCACGGAGTATTTGATCTGTGCCGCCTTCGCATGCTTCTGTGCCGCTAGCAATGCCTCCGTGTTCCGTCTGTACTTGATCAACTGCTTGATGTACAGTCGCTTCGTGGTGTGTGTGATGGGACCGACGGGAGCGCCAAGCTGCGTCAATTCCGCACGCAGTGCATCCGTCTCGTAGTCCGAGGGCAGCGTCAGTTGCGTGCTCACGCTGCTGTCCAGCGTGGGAGCAGGCGACGGCACCGTCAAATGCTGCCGCTTGGCGTTCGCTTTCTTTACGGGATTCTGCAGCAATTTGGTCTCGTAGAAGACCAGTCCGTTCTCGTCGTCCGTGTGAACATATGCCTCCGTCATTTGCAGATAGTAGTCCTCCTTTTTGGGCGTCTGCTGTATCTCATCTCGAGCGGTGTGAAAGCTCTGCTCTAGCACGCACGCCTGAGCCACTTGCTCGACCAGTTCCCCAAAGGCGGCTCTGCCCGATTCAGCAGCTGCCTGCTCCTGTTCATCCTCCGCCTGTTGCTCCTCCTGCCTGATCACCTGCTGCACATGCTGCTCATAGTCAAAATCCTCCTGCATCATTGCCTGCTCCACCAGTGCCTCCACTTGCTCCTCCTGCAGCAGCAGCGACTTGCGAGCACGCGAACGCTCCACTTTATCCCGCCAACTCTCGATCAATGTGAGACGTCCGCCGGGCGACTCTTCGTGGCTTCTCAGCTCCGCCAGATGATCCCGCGTGAGCGTAAATAGATTGACGGCCTGCTCATCGGGGTAACTGGGCTGCGGCTTGTGCCGCCTGTGCGTTATATTGATGTAATAGGGCGAGGTCACGTCGTGATTGTACTGAATGCCTGATTTGGGCGTCCTAAGCAGCTGATTCTGCTTTTTCTGCTGCTTCTCCTGGCGAATGTGATCGCTGAGCAGCTGCAACACCTCGAAGTGACACTCCTCGATGGCATAGTGCACGGGCATCTTGTGCTCATCGTCTAACACATCCGGTCGAGCGTTGTGCTCAAGCAGCAGACGCACAAGATCTACGCGACCGTAAATGGCAGCGATGTGAAGGGGCGTCATATTCCCGTCGCACGCTGCGTTCACGTCCACCTGGTCACTGTCGAGGAAGCGTTGCAGTATCCTCAGCGCCAGTTCCTCGTTCTGCATGCCGCACACGTAGTGCAATGGGGACAATCCGCGTTCGCAGGGAACGACGCTCGAATTGATGACATTTCTGTCGAGCATGGCGAATATGTCTGACTCGTTCTCGTCCTCCAGCGCGTCCAGCAGCGTTAGCGCCAGGAAATTGGCACGCTGCTCCATCGCGTGCAGTTGTACAATTGATTTTTCACACGTCCGGGCTTAAGTTATTCAATTATTCAACTTTTCAATCAATTATGCTCCAATTTCCGCCATTTTCAATGTCATTGTTGTTGTTTATATTTGCTGCGCTTGGGGTTGGGTATCGATGCGCTGTTATCGATAGCTTATCGAAACAGCGAAGCGATAGTATAGTAGAAAACGATTTATGCAATTAAGTTACTATATCACGACCATATTCTCAGCTCTTTGGTGACTAATTTCTTTTTGTTTAGTTTAGTTTATCATTTAAATTATTAACTTGGGTTTTAAGTATTAAGTTTTTTAATAAATTATCCTCCAATTTCCGACATTTTACGCCAAAACTATTAAAAGCGAGTGAAATTACAACTTATTTAAGTTGAAACACGACTTATTTAAAGCGGCAAATTAAAGTCGTCTGTAGAATATTGATATACAAATTATAGCGATATTTGTTACCAAAAATATATGGGTTAAATATTTTTCTTTTTCATAGCGAAATAAGATATTTTTAAATATATGAACACCCCTATATCGATATTATATCTATACAGCCAAGTATTTAAGTATAAAATATCCCCATGTCTTTAGTCACTACTTTTCTTTTAGGAGAGCATTTTGAGTTCTCATCTAAACTGTGGCAAAGTAAGCGCATTGAGCATATATATATTTTTTTAAATTAAACAGACTAATTTCGATCGTATTGATATTCAGTGCAATATGGTCAATATTTATTACCATATGATATTTGTTCGATACTGTATTTGATAATTTTACTAATGCCAATATCGATATTTTTATGCAGATCCCATCCCTACTGCACTTTTGATGTGGTTTGGTATTTTTCTGATTATTTTATGTGTGAAGCGTTGCCAGACTGCAGAGCCGAGTGTTGTAAAACGTAAAAGAGCGCGCGTCGTTTTTGAATTTGCAGTGAGCAGCTTTAAGCTTTAAGTTGTTTTCATTGTTTTAATACGCTACTACACTTGAGATTATGCAAACCCATTCGACCATGAACAAGTTAGAGCTTGAGATATTTGCGCCAAATTTAATTTCAAGCACGTTTCACAGTTCCCCCAAAACGATAGGCGGACTTTATCTGAAAGAGCAACAAATCTCAACACGTGTCTGCGCAGACGATTTGTTTATTGGTTATTGTTAGTGTTATTGTTTTCATGGCATTCAAACTAGTTTCTAGAAAAAAAAAGAAGCTCAAGGTCTTCTCTTGCCTCAGACCCCTCTGAAAATCGATGAGAGACAGCCTTGTTTGCGGTTTGTTTTTATTATTATTATTATTATTTGCTGTTTTGTGTTGTTTACTAGCAAATGATTAAATATACATATTATTTTTGTGTTGACTCTGGCAAATTGTATTGCAATGACGCATAACAAATCACAGCTGTAAGTGCCATGAACAATAATACCTATATCTTTAAGCAATCGCTCGAAATAAATTAAATGCACTCTCAGGTTCATTCGCATTAAGAGCAATCAGAAGAGCGTTCTCAATAAACCGAAGCTTGTATACTCTTCTCACTTGTATTACACAGTGATGGGCAAAATATTTGAAGCAACTAATTTTCTTGTTATTTTGCATATTTTCTTTCATTTATTCTTTTACTTGGATACTTAATACATGGATTTGATTTGAAATGACAAAATGCGGATAGTTTTTGATATTATTTCCATTACTGTGCATAAAGTACGTTAAGTAAATGTTTTAAAAGAAATAAATGCAATTCTTAACAATATTTAAACATAGTGGAATGCAATATTCGATTTTCAGACCCTGTACTTGGCAAGTATTAAGTTTGTCATTAAAAATGTGCGTAACGGGCAGAAGAAAGTCTGCGGACTACATAAAACACATATATGCCTGTCTGTCTATCCGTCTGTCTGTCCGTCCGTCAGACTGTTTGTCCGATCGTCCGTCTATCCGTCCGTCTGTCTGTCTATCTGACCGTTCGCCTGTTTGTCCGACCGTCCGTCTGTCTGTCTGTCCGTCGGTCTGTCGGTTCGACCGTCCGTCTGTCTATCTGTCCGTCCGTCTGTCTATCTATCCGTCCGTCTGTCTGTCCGATCGTCCTTCCGTCTGTTCGACCGTCCGTCTGCCTGTCTATCCGTCCGGTTGTGTGTCTGTCCGTTCGTCTGTCTGTCTATCCGTCCGTCTGTCTATTGGTCCGTCCGTCTGTCTGTCTATCCGTCCGTCTGTCTGTCCGAACGTCCCTTTTTCTGTCCGTCCAATCGTCCGTCTTTCAGTCTATCCAACCGTCTGTCTGTCCGCCCGTCTGTCCATTCGACTGTATGATCAACTATATCTCATAAACTACAAGAGGTAGACTCACCAAACTTGGTATGTGAGTTCATCTATATCCCAAGCAGTATAAGTTAGTCGTAGAATTTTGCCACGCCTCCTGCCGCCTTCAAAAATCGAAAACGAATGTTTGAAAAACGTATTAAATGAGCAGTTTAAAAGCTAGTGCCTTGAATTTCGGCACACAAAATAAACATAGTGGTCCCGTTGTGCCCAGCATAGATACAGGGTCTCTAACAGTCGGGTTCACTCGACTGTAGGATTTCCGAATTTTATTAACTTGTTTTAAAAACTTGTTAAAATAATTCTTTGATTAACTGTATTGTTATTAATACAAGTATTTAGTTATTTACAGTATTTACTTCAATTTCACAAATACAGCAAATATCAAATTTAAAAAAGCTTACAAAAGCGATTCTAACTTGAATTGAAACTGCAACGCAGTCTGATTGGAAGCACACAATGAAAGCGTGTGTGAAGAGGAAGACGGAGAGTTGCGAAAAGACACGCAATAACAAAACGATGTAAACAATAACAAATAATAAATAAAAAAAACAAAAAACAAACCCATTGAAGTGCTTAACTATTCGAGCAGGTTTCCAACACGTGCTTCGACAGTGTCTTATATTTATCAGCGCTTCCCTTGCACCTGCAATTGCAGCTGTGCCCTTGAACTTGGCTCTCAATCAAATGCCATTGATACTATGTCTAATTGGACTTAATGTCGGTGCATTCACCCACATTGGGCTTTTAAAGCTAATTGATTTGCTCTGATTAGAAAGCGTTTCGCTCGCTATCTCTTTCGCTCAGTCGTTCTTTGTTCTCTCGCTTTGTGACGCGCTGTCTATCAGTTTTGTCGTTTTTTTCTAGTTGTTGTTGCTTTTGGTAATGAATAAGGAATGAGGCATTTCTTAAGTGTTTTTGTTTTTTCATATTTTCGCCATAAGCAGCAATATTGATTGTTTTTGGAATTGTTTTTTGTTTTGTTTTCTTTATGTGCGTCACATGCATTTTGTTTAGAGAAGATAGAAGAGGAAGAGAGAGAGAGAGAGGGGAGACAAAGCGAAAGAGAGAGAGAGAGAAGGCAAACGGACTGTGTTGCCAGAGTTTCAAAGTCTAATATATGTAGCTGTTTTAATAAAATTAAGGAAGCCAATTTATACTATTTTTATTGCCAATATATTTCTACAAAAAACTCAAAAAGTAGTCAAATTATTTATATTTTATTAGTCAGATTAATAGCTAATAGCATTACTTTAATGTTTCCAGCTTTTACAAGCAAATAATAGCAAAGTTTAGCTACACAATAGTTAAACTGCCAACACTAGAGATTAAAAGAGAGACAGAGAGAGAGGGAAGACTCTATAGACAGAGAGAGCAGCTGCCCAGTAACGGGTTTTGTTGCTCTTGTTGTTGTTGTTGTTTATTCTCAATATGACATCAGCTGAGCAAAAATAAACAATCTCTTAAATACAACAAAACGCATTAAATAATTAAAATCAAGTTTATTCAGCTTGCAAGTCACAATGGCAGCAGCATCAGCTGTTGCGCCTTCACAATAGTGTGTGAGTGTGTCAGAGCTTGCATCTGGCTTTGTGCAAATAGAACATATGTATATATTACACTGCACAACAAACTTTAAATTTAACATTAACATTTGACAACAGAAAATCAAACAATTCTATTGTTGAATTTAAAATATGTTAACAGCATGTTAAATGGCATTAACAGTTTATTATCTATCATCATCTTTGCAGGCTAGTGTAGTTTACTAGCTTCGCCCCTCCCCCTGCTGCCCATAAACTGTATTTCATAATAATTGTATGTATGTTATTCTTATTAGAACTGGTTGTTTGCATGTTCTAATAAGCAAACGACAACATTACACGCTCACACACACACACACACACGAGCTGTTATTAGCAGCCATTGTAAGCCCCCTCCCCCACAGCAGCTGTTTGCTTGTTTGTCGTTTGTCGTTGTATCTCAATTTTTTTCTATCTTTTTTTTTTGCCACAATGACCTTCTTTATGTGTGTTTTTGTGTGTGTGGGTGAGTTAGGAAAAGGGGGTGGGGGAAAGGGATCAATTTGTTTTAACTTACGTAAAGTCCTGGTTGAAATTCATTTGATATGCTGCCATTTTAGCAATCTGTTTCAGCTGCTTATTTTTATCTATTTTTCTTTTTTATCTTATGCTTTATCTTTTATTTCACACACTTTCACTGTCTGATTTTTTTTGTTTTTCGTGTTTCCGTTTTCGATACGATATGTATGGTGATATGAATTTATTGCACTTTTCCACAGCAAAAAATACAAGAATTCACAAAGAATTGCGCTTTTAAAATTTTGCTAGATACAAATTCAATTTTCGACGTTGTTTTTGTCCGTCTTTGTTGTTTTTCTACGCTCTTCTTGTTTGCTTCTGTTACATTTGCAAACAAATGTTAATGTTAAATGCTCAAATGAACTGAACAGTCGAAAATTTCGTCAAGTGAGCTATGTGCATTGGAGTCGAACTACTCGTTGTCGTCTTTTTTAGTTCAATCGTTCATTTTTGACACGTGAACCAGATCAGTCATATTGTTCAATTGCTCATGAACATTCACTCATTAATTCTTTTTCTTCAGTTATTCAATTTATTCAATTGACATGCATTACACTTCAATTTTGTACTGTTAATATATTAATAATAAAGTAATTCAACCATTTTTGGCAATTAACATTATCTAAAGATACTTAAATTTAAACCGACTAACAACAAAATAAACTAAATTGTTCATGAATAACTGAACAAATTTAATTAGTTCATTATACTGAGTAGTTCATTTGAACTTGCTCAGAACGGAGCGACACAACGCTAGTCGGCCGACCACCACAAATTTCAGAGTATTAATCGGGCGCCTATCGGTTCTCATGCGTCGAAAAATAAAGTAAATTAATATAGTGCTACAAAAGTGATTTAAATAATGCCTAATTCGTGCAATAAAGTGTTGTGCATTAGGCTTACTTAAAGTGCAAACAAATGCCGCGCGTGTTTTGTGTTTTAACTGCTGTTCTGCAAGTGTAGTGTACAAGTTTTCAAGAGACTTACACATATTTTTTCAGCAGACGCATGAAAAATGGCGGCGTCTTCAGCTACGGCTGAATGTAAAGAAGAATGCAAAGATAAAGATGACGATGCATTAACTACAACGCTGCACACATGTGCAAATGATCCAGATTTTGCAGTAATATGTGCGTTTATGCAAAAGTTTGCTAAAGATTTGGGCTTGGCATTGCCAAATTTTAAGCAATTGCAGGAGTGGTTGACAAACAACGATGAAGGTACGTGTATGTATGTATGTACGTGCATACAAATGCAACTGTGTGTGCGTGAATGACAGAGAGAGTGCGAGTGACAGAGAGAGCGTTCGCTTGTTTGTATTATTGTTTGGTACAAAGTAAAGCGGAGACCGTAAAAATTAAAAAAAAAAAGAAAACAAAAACAATCACAACATTTAGATAACATACCTCATACACTCACTTTTTACAGTGCCCGAATTGCGAGACCTGCACATTAAACTGTTGCGCAAGACACGGAAAACGGTGCACGAGAAAAGCTGGGAATCGGCAGTGAGCAAATTCTGTTTCGGATACTCGGTTCAGGATGCCTGGGAAATTGAACGCTTTGGCTACCGCAACTCCAGTTTAAAGGTCAAACTTCGCATTCTACGCGTGAGTAAAAAGCGACTGATTGTCGAAGTTCACATAAAAGAGCTGTTAAACAAGAGTTCTTTAGAGCTTAGATTTCACAAGTATTTCCATTTAATTAATGTGTGTTTTCTCCATTAGGAACTTCTCGAAAGCCAATTTGAGCGTAATGCCAAATTTCGAGCTCATATTCTGACGCTAAATGCGACTTCTTTGCGTGCGCAGCCAATTGGACGCGATCGCTTGGGTCACGCCTACTGGTTGACACAGGATGGCGACTGTAATTTGAGGATATATCAGGAACATTTGGATGAGGAAATATGGCAGGTGGTTGCAACAAATCGAGATGAATTTGTGAATTTAATTGCCCGCCTGCGTGGCAATGAAGTTGTCCTGCCCTCAAAGGACATCGGTGAGGCGGATGAAGACACCACAAGTAGCAGCAGCAGCAGCAACAACACTGCACAGCCGGCGCTCCCGCGGCCTCCCCTTCCAGAGGAACAACAGGAGCAGGACGACGATTCACACGAGGCAAAGGTGCCCAATTTAAAGATCAAGCTGCAACCGGAACAACAGGAACCGGAAGCCAAATTTAAGAAGGTTAAGGTGAGTATATTACCTTGGCATTATAGCTTGCCGTTCAACTGACCAATTTCCTTTGTAGCCGCTGCTCATAACGCAAGCCAAACTCGGAGGATCGCCTGCGCCGGCCAAGAAACGTCATCTGGAGGATGTGGACAGCAGTCCCACAGCGCTATCGGCGGAGGAGCAGCAAAAGAAGCATCGACCCACGCTGCTGGACACGAAGCGCATCAAGAAGCCCAGTCGATATGAGAGTACAAAGTCCGAGGATGATAATGAGGTGGACTCGGAAGATTCAGAGTTGGATGAGGGCGAAGAGGAGGAGGAGGAATCTCTTGATGGCGAGGAGGAATCACTCGACAGTGCTGCTGCCGACGAAGATGAAAACGAGCAAAACGTCGACGATGATGATGAAGAGGAGGACGATGAAGATGAAGTCGGCGAAGCCATTGAGGAGCCAACGCTAATAGTTCGTGGCCAGGGAGCCGGTCGGGACTGTGATGCGATACCTGAAGCAGATCAATTCTTTTGCGCATTTAAAAGCGATGAGGAACTGCAAATTGTAGGAGAGGTCATAGAGGAGCCATTGTACTTTGTTTATGGCTCGGGCAGCGGCTTTGACTGCCTGGTGGGCAATAGCAAGAACGAAGAAAGCACAGAGGAAGCCACATCCAAGCCAGAGCCTAAGGCCACATTCTTTTTTGGCGAGCCAGGCTGTCTAAAACTCAGTCCTATCAAACAGACACCAAAGCAGGAAACTAAGCGCAGTATATTCGATAGCATTGGCGATCCAGAGCCAGAGAAAACGAATGGAGAAAGTCTTAAGCAGGAACAGACAGTAGAAAAAGAGACGCCGTTGCAAAATGGAAATGAACCAGCGGAGGAAACAGCCAAAAAATCAACAGATTGCAGTGAAAATGACAAAACTGTAAACGCAGTTGAGGAAAAGACGTCAGAAATAGATTCCAAGGAGAAAGTAACTGAAATAACGACTGAAGATCCAAGTGAAACGAAAGAAATCTCAACTGAAGAACTGGAAAAGCAGGAAAATGTCGAATCTAAATCAGAGGAGAACATCACACAAATATACAAGGTGAAGGTGATAGAAAGTAGTGAGGAAAATGCTAAAGCAGCGCAAGAAAGTATAAAAACGGAGACAGAAAAGGCTGCAGATGAAGTAGACAGAACAGAACCGATTAAAGAAATGGCTGAAAAAGTCGAGAATGTGCAGAATCTAAGCAAAGATTGCGAAAAGAATGAAACAAGCACAGAGGAATCAGATAAACTCGCAGAGAAACCCACTGAAAATAGTACACCGACGAATACAGCTGAGAAAAGCTCAAAACAAGAAATTGATACGCTTACAAGCGAAAAGGAAACAATTGAAACTGAGCATAAAAGTACTACAGCAGTGAAAACTGCTAGCGAGTTGGTTATACATGGCAAAGTAGCCGCAAATGGCGATGAAAATGTAAAACACATTGATAATACATTGAGTCATAAAGACGATACGGCTAAAGCCGTTACAACAACGCCTACAATGGTTCCCGAACCAATTAATAAATCAACAGACACAGTTAAAAACGACTTGCCCAGCACCTCGAAGATTACGAGTCCAAAACATAATCAAAGCTCGAACTCTGAACTTTGCAACGAAATAGAAAAACCAAATGAAGCCAAGCAATCCTTAGTGTCAAGTGTCGCACCCGAAAGCGATGACAAAACGAAAATAATGCCGCTGCCGAATCGAAAACGTCGTTTAACCGACTTTACGCCGCCAAATCCTCGTCTATCCACGTCGGAGAGCGAAGTTGATGCTTATGCCGAGCTGCCAGCGGAGGAGGAACAACAACAGCAGTTGGCAGATGACAATGACGATGATGACTTGGATGTGGGTGGCAAACGCATTAAAATGCGTCCAAAGATTACCAACGTGGAGGCGCGTCGCAAAGTGGAAGCGCAGAAGACACAAATCGAGGAGACAACATCCTCCAGCGGTGAGGAAGATGCGCGAAGTCGCCGCAAGATTATAGCGCCCAAGCGGCAGCTGGAAAAACCCAATCCCATCAAGACGAAGCCAACTTTGGCCGAAATCATTGAAAAGAAACTGAAAAAGACGCCGGAAAAACCAGCGGAGTCAATAGCGACAGAAAAGGCAGAACAACTTGAGCCAGTGCTCTTTACGCCGCCTAAAAAGTCTCCTATAACAAAGCCCCTCAAAAAGAATCTGCTTACACAGATTCGCCAGGAAGCTAGCGATGAGGAGGCCACGCCTCGAAAGCGTACGACCAGCGAAAATGTTGTAACAGCCTTGCCAGCTGCCCAAACAGTCGGTGTGGAATCATCGCAGCAACGCAAGCGACGCAGCAGCGAAGATGCCAAGGAATCCAAGGAGGCGAGTGTTACCGAGGAAAAGCCTGCAGTCAGCGAGAAACTGAAGCGCAACAATGAACAGGAGGAGGAAGACGAAGCAACAGTATCCTTGACAATGCAGCAGGAGAAGACGCCCAGCGAGCAGGAGATTCAGCCAGTCAAACGGGAAGCTTCCCCAGTCAAACGGGAATCGTCGCCAGTCAAACGGGAAACGTCGCCAGCCAAGCAAGAAACACCGCCAGTTAAACAGCAAATACCTGCAGTTAAACAGGAGGCGACAGAAATTAAGTCTGTGGCGTTGCCAGCTGCTAAAGTGCAGGATTCCAAGTCAATTAAAGAGTCAACTCCACCGCCAGCTAAAGAGGAGACGCCGCCGCCTGCTGAAGGGCTGGGTCGACGTTCTGGACGTCGTGGAGGCGCTGCGGTAGTTTACGCAGAGTTGCCACAACCAAAGCGTACCAGGGGCGGCCCAAAGGAGAAGCCCAGCGTGGAGAGCAAGCTACAGCTTAAAGAAGATCCACTGAAATGCGAAGAGGAGCAGCAGGATGATGAGAAAATCAAGGAGGAGGATGAGCAGGAGGAGGATGAAGATGAGAAGGAGCAACATCAAAAAGTTAAGGCAGTTGTGAAAGCAAAGTCACCCGTCAAGGTGGAGGAACAACCAAAGAGTTTAGCAACCTCCTCGGAGACGGCAGCCAAAGCAGCAACTCCAGGCGTTGGACGTGGCCGTGGTCCGCGCAAGAAGCGTGAGGTGGATACCACCAACATTATCGATACGAATGATTCGGAGACGCCGGTGCGTCAATCGCGGCGCATAGCACAGCAGAAGATCAAGGAAGAGGCGGAACGTCGCAAATTAGAGGAGGTGGCGTTACGCAGCATGAAACAGCAGCTCAAGAAAAAGAAGAAGGCCGCCATGGAAGCTGATCCCACCGTCTTGGAACCTTCTGGTGAATCCGAATCTGCTGAATCGGCCAGCGAAGCGGAAGAGACAAAGAAAAAGATTAAGAAGAAGTGTCCTGGCAAAGATGGTTGGTCCTCCGACTCTGAGGAGCAAGTTGAAAGCGAAGAGGAGGAGGAAGAGCCACCACACTACGAAACCGATCCTGGCTCGCCGCTCTTCAAATCCGATCATGAATTCTCACCCGAATCGGAGCTGGAAGACGAGTCTCAAGTTGTGCCCATGAAACGTGCTCGCACACTCCGCAAGGAGAACGCCGATGAGGATGAGGAGGACGAGGCTGCTGCGGAGGCGGATGAATCGTGTCAGAAGTGCGGCAAGTCCGATCATCCCGAATGGATACTGCTGTGCGATACGCCGGACTGCAACAAGGGCTATCACTGCTCCTGTCTTAGTCCCGTGCTATTCTACATACCCGAGGGTGACTGGCACTGTCCGCCCTGTCAGCAGGAACAGCTTATCGCCGCCCTGGAGCAGCAGCTGCTGCACTTCGACGATCTGTGCGCGCGCAAGCAGCAGGAGAAACGTTTGGCCGAGGAAGCTGAGGTTAGCAAGAACTTTATTTCAATTACTTATTATACAGGGACAGGGACAAATTTTAATGGTTTTTTAGTCTATTCTCATAGCTGCTTAAATATGTTACAGACATTTTCTAATCTTCACTATAACAAACTAAAAAGAACATTCAAATTTAAAAAAATCGTTCATTCTATTTTATTTTTCAATTTTTAATATGTAGATAATTTTGCAATTCAAAAATATGTATTTTAAATCATACTGACCTCAAGTGAAGCTGCGCGTACTTTGCTGTGTTATATTATAAACATTTACTCGTTTCATTTTGGCTTTTTCTCACAATTTCCACAATTTGTTTTGCAGCGTGAGGCAGAAGCTGCTGCAGCTGCTCGAACCGCCAGCGAGTTGGAGGAACGCTTGACTCTGAATGCACGCAAGAAGGAGGACGGAGAAGATGGCGAGGATGACGATGAGGACAACGATGACGACGACGATGACGATGCATCCAGCAAGGCCAATAAACGCAGCAAGGCGGACAAGACGAAGCGGAGACGAGGAGATGGACGTAGCAATAGGAGAGCGGCGAAACGAGGAACACGTCGTCGTCGCGGTGGAAAAGATGATGGATCCGAAAGCGGTAGCAGCGGTACGAAGAGTGGAAAGCAGTCGGGTGGAGTTGGAGCACGCTCCGGCAGCTCCAGCAGCAGTGGTAGCAGTAGCAGCTACTCTGACTCGGATGATGAGCCCATCTACAAGTTGCGCAAGCGGAGACAGATCAATGTGAGTTACCGTCTAAATGAGTACGACGATCTGATCAATTCGGCGCTGAAGAAGGAGATGGACGAGGTGGCGGGTGCTGGGAATCTGGGTAGAGGCAAGGACATCAGTACCATTATCGAAGCAGACAAGGAGAAGACGCGTCGAGAGGAAGGTGACCAGTCAGAGGACGAGGAGGAGAAGGATCAGCAAAAGAAGGTTGAGAAACCAGCACGCGAATCTCTGGACAAGTCAAGCAATGAGGATGACAGCAATGGGGAGGAGGACGACGACGAGGAGCCTCTCAAGGCATCTAAGAAATCCAAGATCAAAGTGGCGGCTCCTCCAGCCAAAAAGAAGGCACGCAAATTAACCACACTCGATGTCAGTTCCGAGGAGGATCATGGCAGCGACGAGGACTTTAAGACATCCAGTTTCTCCGACGACGACAGCTCGCAGTCTGCTTCGGATGACTCCGACTCCAGCCTGGAGATATACCGACGTCCTGGGCGTGGCAAGAAACAGCGCAAGGCAGCGAGACGTGCGGCACGTGAACGGCGCAAGGATCGCAAGTTTGTGGTGGAGGAGAGCGAAGAAAGCGACGAGGAGGAGCAAAAGAAAACCCGTGCCAAGACCAACAAGTCGAAGAAGAAACGCAAGCAGGATTCCGACTACACGGAAACCGAAACCGATGATGATGACGACGATGACAATGGCTCCGAGCTGACCGAGAACATGGACAGCGCGGATCTGTGCGACGATACGACCAGCGAAAGCGGCGACTGGAAGCCATCGAAGCGGAAGAAGAAGGCGTCCGCGGGCATTGCACGCAAATCTCCCAAGTTGAAGAAGCCTGTGATCCAGAAGAAGCCCAAGCAGCTGGAGTATTCGGACGACGACATCAGCGAGAGCGAGGAGGAGGAAGAGGAGGACGACGAGGACGAGCAACTGGGCGCCAATGGTGTGCCCATGTCGGGCAAGGGATCCGGCAAACAACCGCGTTCGCAGCCACTGAAGAAGACGACGACAGCATCTTCGACGGCGACGTCGACGACAACGTCGGCATCTGGCAAGTCATCCGGCAAGGGGAAGGGCAAGGGCAAGTCTGGCAAGAAGAAGAAGCGGGCGGCATCCTCGGACGAGGGTGGAACGGGCGGCGGCGGGGGCTCTGACGAAAGAACGCGCACACGTGGACGTCGGTATGCGTACATCGAGGACTTTGACGACGACAGCTCCGATGGCGGCATCAAACCTGGCGTACAGCGTCCGGATACGCCGCCCGAGGAGCGCCAGAAGTTCATACAAAAGCAGGAGGAGATTAAACGCATGCTGGCGGAGAAGAACGCCGAAGGCGCCAAGCTGGCAGCCACGCCCCGTCTCACGCCCATCAAGGGAGCAACTGGATTGCAGGAGAAGCGCACGCCCAGCAAACCAGGAGCAGCTGCTGGCGCCGGAGACTCACTGAGCACGGTGCCATTGTCCGTCATACGTCAGGCCAAGGTGCTGGATATTGATTATCTGCAGCGTAAGGGGGAGGCTATCGATGACCTGGACGATGTGGATGAATCGGAGCTGGACGATGCTGAGCTGCCGGACGATCTGCCCGAGGATATGGAGGATGCCATTGCACGTATGGTCGAAGAGGAGGAGCAAAATTCGGCTGCAGCGGCTGCCCGGGAGCTGCCCGCTCCGGATGAGGTGCTACGCACCACGCCCATTAAAGCAAAGGCGCCCAAACAGCCGCCTGCCTTGCCTGAGCAGTTGCCCAGCGCATCAGGTCTGCAGGAGCCGATGCGCAAGCGTTTGCCTATGCCAACAATGCATCCGCCGCTTTTGCGGCATCTGTTCCCCGGACATGGCGCTGCCGGAGCGCTGCCTGCTTCCTTGTTGCCGCCGCCGCCGCCGGGTATGCATCCAATGCTGCAGCGCCACTTGGCACCGCCGCCGCCACAGGCCATGCAGCTGCTCCAGAACGCGCTCTCCGCTCCGCTGGGTCAGCCGCTAAGTCGCGCCAACTATCCGCAACAACAACAGCAGCAGCAGCAACAACAACAACAGCAACAGTTGCCGGCCATGCAGCGTTCCCTGCAACTGGGTATGTCCATGCCAGCTGCTGCCGCCGCCCATCTCATGCAGGCTGCCGCTGCCGCTGCTGCAGTGCGTCCGCCGCTGCCGCCGCAGCAGCCGCAAGCCGATTCCAAGCCGCGTGGACGTCGAAAAAAGGTCACTCCGCTGCGGGATCAGCTGCAGAAGCAACAGACCGCAGCAGCCGTCACCGCCGCCACCTCCACTTCAGTGGTCGGCGACAAATCCACGTCTCCTGGCAAGGCGCCGCCGCCCTCACAGCTCTTCAAGCCGCACGAGGAGGCTCCCGTTCCTCCAGTCTCTCAGGCCTCTGTCATCACGCGCATGCCGATGCCCTCGTTGCTGCCTCCCGCACATGTTCGCGGTCCAGCGCCTCCACCTGGAGCTGCTGCTGGCATGTATCCGAGCAGTGCAGAGCTGGCTCGCTTCTACGGCCAGCCGCTGCCGCCTAGTTCTGCGCTGCGGCCCACGTACGGTGCTCCGCCTCCGTTACGTGGCGCCCCGCCCACGTCGACGGCCGGTGGAGTAGCAGGCGGTACGTCCAATTCACGGCCACCGCCCTATCTGCACGGTCCCGAGCATCACGGTGGTCCGCCGCCGCCGCCCGGCTCCTTGGCTGGCGTCTATGGCGCTGGACCGCCGCCAGCTCGTCACGCCTCGCCGCATCTAAATCCCTACAGGTGAGTCGAGTTCATTTTCTAATTAAATTTAATTTAATTAATGGAGATTTTACAATAAATCCACCAATGTCAAAATTAATAGGTTGCCATTTTTACGACCTTTAAATATCCATATATACTTAGAGATAAATAATTTACTAACTGTCTCTAATCTTTTGCCAGAACACCGCCCATTTATGGCAATCCCAACTATCCGCCTCGAGTGGCACCACCCGGAGCACCCAATATGCGACCCGGTGCCGTGGATTATGCAGCCGGAGCACGTAAGTAACCACTCAAGATGTGCTATTATTTCATTCCTAACACTCGGTTGCTTTACTTTAGGCGGTTATCCACCCTATGGCTATTATCCACCACCTCTCACAACTCCACCCGCGCATGCGTCTGCACCCAGTTCAGTGATTGTCAGTGCGCCGCCTCCACCGCCTGTTGCGCCCACAAATCATTCAGTTTCTGCACTGACGCGCGGCAAATCTCCAGCACACACGCCACCGCCCGTTCCAGTTTCAGCTGCAGCTGCCATAGTGAATTTAGCGCCAACACCAACACAACCACCACCACCGACACCTGCGACTGCAACCACAACGGATGCACCGAAGTCGTCCGTTATCACCAGCAAAAAACTAATCACACTGGAGGCCTACTCCAATACCAAATCTCCGCTGGCCGTTGTGGGTGATTCCACAGCAGATTCACCTGCGGCCATTGCGCAGGAAGAGGATTCCAGCTCGGCGCACGGCAACAGCAGCAATGCGGCAGCTGGGAACAGTGTCGGTGGCGGCGTTGGCGAGTTTAGTGGCTTGGTGAGCTACTTCAGCTCGCAGCAGGATGATTATGACACATAACAAACGCCGCCGTCAGTTGCCAGCTTGTATATAATGTAGTTGATCTATATATATAGGAATGTACATGTGTAGAGTAAAGCGAATCTTGTCCCATGACGACGGGGGAACTTGGCTAACCCCTCGCTTCAGGCCACTTATTGAAAATTTGAGTCCACACATGCGAATGAATGGAAATGTGCATATATTATAGATTCATTTAAGATAATTGGATCTATGCAAGGATGTTTTAAATTAAATATATATTTTATTTATTTTAAGTTTAGGATATTATTTTTGTGAACGTATTCTCTATGTGCTCCTAGAGTCGATTCGATTGGAACTGCAACAATTTAAGTATTTTAGTTTAATTGTAATTGTAAAGTAAGAAAGTTGGAATATACGATATTTTCGATCGATATGTTAACGCTAGCCGATATCTATCGAGCACGATATCAATTAGACGCATTGCAAAAATAATGATAATAATTTATATACATATATATATATACCGAGAAACACACGCACTACCCTATATAATATAATATATATATAGAATACTAACGTTAACTAAACTATAAATAATTGACAATGCATATTAAGTATAAAAAATTAATGAAACTATATTGACGAACACTAAAAATACAAAACGAAATTAAAAGAGAATCAAATCATCAAATAAAACTATTTAATATTAGTTGAATAAAAATTACAAATATTAGTTTCATTTCCGGTCTGTCGAGTCGAGTTCCTTGCAGTTTATTAACTAAATTGCCAATCAATGGAACTTCTATGGTCAAGCGTATCTGCAATCAACTGAATATTATCATTTTTATTATTGGGTTAAGATTTTTGGCTATTTCTTTCCGTTGCAAATCTTTCGCATATGCATAAATTCGCTAATGGATAACAGAATACATTATGAATCGAGCGTGTTATGGATAAATAACTGTGCAACGTGTTGATATTTGCATAAGTCATAATAAGTTTTGCTAATCAGCTTTCAATTTGGCCTAAATGTATATGTGCAAATATATTGACTTTTGATCTATTGAATGCACGGGTTAATAAATGCAAATTTACTTATCAGGTCACACATCATTGAAACCTTACGAAATTGCCATTCGAATTGTTATCGAATAGCTAATTTCAACATTTAATTCCTTCGCTGGGTAATTATTTTATTAATTTTGGCATCACATATTAGATACTTGATGAATAAGTATTGTAATCAATTTTATTATTACTTGTATATGTTTATTAATAGTAATAATTTATTATGTTGATAGAATTATAGAATTTATGGAATATTTGCCAACTCAAGGAATTTTATAAGTTGTATTTATATTCTGACAACTATACGATATAGTCTTCTGATCTTTACCATGATATTGACAAATTCAGTGTTATTTACACTATTATTATAATAGTTTATTCTATAATTTGTTTTGTGTAGTTCCAAACTGCCTTCCATGGCTTTCCTCCAATTCGCACAAGCCGCCTGCTTAAGGCTCTCCTTCACTACATACAAGCTACCCGCTTAAGGCCTTCTGCCAGTACACACAAGTTGCCTGCTTAAGGCCTCCCGCCTTCCGAACTATATGATTAATTTTCACTTGAAATGTAAATTACCTGCGGATGATGTCCTCACGAATGTTCGCTGATTCCCATTTAAGTCATAAGCAAAAAGAAAATAAGTCCAATTAAGATAGTTTAATTAAAAGTCTAAATTATATTTCGTAAAACGGCCAAACTTATTTTAGAACGAAGAGTACCTGTCTGAAAATCTCTAGAATATTTTAAATTTCAGTCTGCTGTGTTGTATTGAACTATTTAACGTATTAATGTCAAATGGTTATCAAACAACGAGCTAACTAAATAAGGGAAGTATATCAAGTTATTAACTTCTACAATTAAGAGGTAACGTATCTAAATCATATATCACAAAAGGAGTTATCATTTAAATGAATTCAAACCTGAATATAATTATTAAGATGAATGGAATGAATGGAAGAATCACAGATTTACTATATTTGAATGCAGTATTTTGGTGCCATGATAAACTTTTATTTTGTTCTTTATAAATTAAACTAAATTTCAACTATTAGTTCTGATATAATACAATTTCTTATTTATTATATACAATTTTTATTTAAGAAACTTGAAAAAACTTATATTTTAAATTCAGATATTAATTAAATTAGAATTAATATTCATAATTAGAATTATACTCTGATTTCTGAACAAAAAGTAACTTTTTAATTTGTATAAAGAAATCTGAGTTATTTTTTGAAAAATGACCAAATATCTACTGTTTTATAATGTAAATTTTTAATAAAAAGTATGATCGACTCGGCTCCTGATTTAAGTGAATAGATCTGCCCTTTAAGCTCTTTGATATATGTAATAACTTCCTTATGAGTTCAACTGATCCCATTCACATTAATTTCCTTAGTGCTTTTGTTCAAGTTTCATGGTCATTGTATATTTCTTTTGATTATCCTCATTGGCGATTTGGTAAAAGCAGCAAATGATTTGCATAATTTCGTAGCGCTTTTTATGGCACTCGACTTTTATAGCCTTTCGATATTTCCATTCTCCATAAATGCATATATATAAAGTTCGTATCACGCAATGTTCATTATGAAGGGGTCGCCCCGTTGCTGTTCGTAATTAAGAGACTTTTGTGTATTTACTAATTTAATATTTTTTTTATTTTTTATATAAATTTATTAGCTAAAAATCTCAACAGAAACTTTGCATAATAACAACAAATAATCAACAACAAAGAGTCAGACGCCGTTTATTAATTTAACAAACGGCGCTGCCCTGATGAGTGGATGAGAGAGATGAGCTCTTAGAAACGGAAACGCTTGGCTGGCACATTGTATTCGTATCCACTGGACTCGCTAGCGGGTGCAGAGTAGACTGGAGCAGGTGCTGGGGCAGAGTAGACTGGAGCAGGTGCTGGGGCAGAGTAGACTGGAGCAGGTGCTGGGGCAGAGTAGACTGGAGCAGGTGCTGGGGCAGAGTAGACTGGAGCAGGTGCTGGGGCAGAGTAGACTGGAGCAGGTGCTGGGGCGGCAAAGTCCTGCACAGGTGGCAGATACTCAGGAGCGGGATGGGAAGGAGCTGAGAAGACGGGTCCGGGAGCGGGAGCAGAGTAAACTGGGCCAGGTGCGGGTGCGGGAGCAGAGTAGACTGGAGCTTCTTGTGCAGGGGGCAGGTACTCGGGAGCTGGCTGAACTGGAGCAGGTGCGTTGTACTGGGGAGCGTTATACTCGGGAGCGGGAGCCTGGAAAGCGGGGGCGGGGGCGTTGAAGAGTGGAGCTGGGGCAGAGTAGACTGGAGCTGGAGCTGGAGCAGGAATATCCTGAGCAGGTGGCAGATACTCGGGAGCTGGAGCAGCAACAGGTGCACTGTATTCGGGAGCTGGAGCAGGAGCAGAGTAGACTGGAGCTGGCGCTGGAGCAGAGTAGACTGGAGCTGGCGCTGGGGCAGAGTAGACTGGAGCAGGCGCTGGAGCAGAGTAAACTGGAGCTGGAGCGGGAGCAGAGTAGACTGGAGCAGGTGCTGGAGCAACATAATCCTGCACTGGGGGCAGGTAATCAGCTGATGGTGCGGAAGCGGGTGCCGAGTAAACTGGAGCTGGTGCAGGAGCAGAGAAAACTGGACCTTGAGCTGGTGCTGAATAGGATGATGATTGAGCCACAGCTGCCGAACGGATGTCAATGTCAAACGATGGCGTTGGCTTATCGTAGGCATAACCGTTGCCTCCGCCCAGATTCAGATGCGAGACATCGGCCGAAACGGCGGCAATGGCGCAAACAGCCAAAACGAAGAATTTCTGCAAAAGAAACAGAAACAGAGACAGAGAAGGCGATTATAAAAATCCGTGGAATTGATGATCCATGTGAGATTAGCGACCAGTTAATTGACAGGCCAATGTTAAAGGTAAACAAATGTAAGGTCAACTCCAAGTATCTTGATGGATGTGTTGTGATATGTGGTCGAGTTGAAGTTGTGGTTGCAGCAGTTGTACTTGTTGTCGTTGTTGCTTACCATTGTTGTTGATTTGTTGCTGGTTAGCTTGTAAAGATTCGTTGGATTTGGTTTGACCAAGTGGCTGACGCTGAATGATGACAACCAGCAGATGCGACACCATTTATATACCCCAAAAAAACGAAGCCACTCAACTAAAAGGTTTCACGTATAGCTGGCCGAGTTCAGATTGAGATCTTCCTCTCTATCTTTCACTCGCTTGCTTGCTCGCTCGCACGCTCAGTCTCGCAAGCCTTCTCGCTCTAACGCTTATCAACGGCGTCTGCGCGGCTGAAGTCAGTCGAAGGTTTTGCAATGTCAATAGGGCGCGCATCGGGCATTGCGGTAGCCGATACTCGATACCCCGACACGCCAACGCATTAGCATATAGACACACACACACACACACACACTCCCATACGTACACAGAGCGAAAACATAAATTCGTATTAAAAACCACTTGATTTCTAACTAAGATTGAACTTATTTAAGTACAAGAACCATTTAAGAATTCTAAGAGCTTAGATTTACAAATTTTAATTTAAGATCTACGATAAATTGTGTCGTACAAGAGTTTCGTATTTCTTATTATTTGTTTATTAAGTTTACCTGTACTACAAGTATTAAGTTTATTAAAGATATTAAGCAATCATTTTGTATAACTTTGTTTAATTTTGGCTGGTTCCTCTGTGTTTGTTTTATGAGTTCACCACAGTCATTACTTTAAAGTGAGTTTTCTTTTGAGCGTTTGAAATAAAGAATATATTTGTAATGATTCAATTATTACTTATTTCATTACTGTAATATAATGATTATAAACTGATTATTATAGTATTGAAGAAATCTCCAGCAATTTTATAATCATGGCAAATGTGCAAAGATTGTTTTGATAGAAACTTTATAGTGTAAATCTTTATTCTATTCTCGTATATTCTAAGTAAGTGATGTTTTGATTCAATAAAATAAAAATAATCATTGTTTACGTCTCCTAGTATAAACTTATTTCTAGTAATCCTAGGTTTTACATGATTCAAATATTATTTAAATATTAATTGCATTTGTTTAAAGAATTATTAGGTATATTTCCAACAATTTGTACTTATATAAAGAATGTAATTTATGAAAAACAAATACTTAAGTTGAGGTCATTCAAAATTATCATCTTCTTTTTCTCTGTGTATGCTTAACCAAACCTACACCTAAATAAATCAAAAGGTAATTTAAGGGCCAACAGTAAGGGCAAATGTCAAAGTTTGTTAGCCCTTTTCATGCATATTAATGTGTGGCCAAAACGTTTATCGGCCAGCAATTAGTGTGGTCTTAGCCACAATGCTAATTGATATGTATAAGCGCTGCATGCTTGGCTTCTACAGCTCAAGGATAACCATAAGCTATGCTGCAGTCGAGCCAGACCATTCCATTCCATTTCATTATTAAATTAATTTGCAGGCTGTTATGTACACATAATTTGGTCTTTATTTTAATTGTTAAATGAGATATTTACAAGTTTCATTTTTCTTTATATTTATTTTGGGATTTATTTTTTGCGACTTTTACCCAATCGTTGCATTAGTTGGCATTTATTTTTCTCCTTCTCTCTTTTTCTCTTATCTTTTTTTCTTTTGCTTTTTTTTTGTTTTGGTTCGGACACCTTTTTCTTTTCTTTTGGCTTGGCTTGCGTCTGGTTTGGGAGCATTATATTTTAGTAGTATTGTTGCTATGGGGCCGACCTTCAGACGGCCGACAAAACCTGATTAATTTGCTTGTATTTAAGGCGATGGCAATCAATGCATATTGGTTAATGTTTAATACATGCAATTTGGATGGCATGTTTCACTTAAAACCTTACGACTTAAAACAAAATCAATTCGACCAAACACGCATTTGCTTAGCCTAGTTTGAAGCCCTCGTCTACTGTATTGTTGACCTGGCCACGCATGGGGCGTCTATTTTAAAGCCGTTTTAATTGTGACCCTCAATACGTCACAGTCAAAAACGTAGCCGCAGGCAAAAAAGCAACAAACAACTAAAATATTCGCAAAACGCTCATCTCATAATTGGTTGTCTGACCATCTATAATTAACCAATTATATGTCATAGGGAAATACATAACTCGACAAACCCTACAATTTTGAGGTAGGCTTCGTTTTAACGATCTGCATTTAATATAAATAACTTGTTTTACAGACTATTTATAATTTTCAGAATTATCAAATAAATATATCGAATAAAAAAGATACTGACAATTTCCGAACAATAGCTTGCCCAATAACAACATATTTAGACCAAGAGAAGCGGCAACTTGAAAGTGAATTAATTGATTTTACTGCTACAAATTAGCGTAGATTACTCAGCTAAACTGCCATTATGTTTGTAAAAAGCTTTACGAACGTCAAATGGTGCCAAACAACATTAAAAGCTTTTTGCTTTTCAAAATGCAAAAGCTGCGCGCTCAATAACTCTAGCTGCAACACTTAACAACACTGTTTACGGTTTACGTGGTCTGGCAACACAGCAAATTTGCTTGTTTTTGTAAATAGGGCAACACTTGTATAACAGTCGGTTGATTTTAAAACTGAAGAAATATGTTTTGTGATTTAAGAGTGTATAATGACAGTTAGACAGTCGGGATCGAGGGCGATCGCATTATCATATGGAATCAACAAAAAACATACTGCCAATCGCTATATATATTTAAAAAATATTGAGTTGAACAGACTCTAGATTAATCTTGTCTGTATGACGCAATATCCACAAACCAAAGCACACAAAACACTTGTCTAAGAACAAAAAGCAAGGCTTAGTAATACAGTCAGTTTCAAGAGATTGACTATCTCTAATATCAGTTACTATTCTGCTGACTAGCTCTATGTATTCTAAAGAGTTCACTATTCCATCTTCTGTAGATACACTTAGTTGAAATAGATCTTGTTTTATCCCAATCAACAACGAAAATAAATATGTATAGAGCTTGAACTAGATAAATACATACAATTTTCAAAGTCAATTATTTGGTATTTAACACTTGGTTACATCTAAAGAAAAGCTTGAGCCTAAACATTTTTACACTGTAATTGATTTATGAAAATACGTTTTGATTCAAGAGTGCAAAAAGTAAAATTATGTACATGTCTGAAATAAATTTTGCTACATTTAACTAAGTATTTTAAATATTACTTCAGCTGGTTGAACCACATAAACATTGATTTAAGTATCTGAATTTTGTTATCTAAATTCATCGTTGAAGACTGAAGTTGAATCCGAGACATAACAGCGAAAATTTTCAATCGTCATAGGTGTTGTCATCTCCAGGGGAAAAAATTTCACTGACTTCGAGAAATTGAGCCAAATGCTTGGCAAAGTATACTCCAATAATGATTCCAGGCAAAATGGTTATTGCTAGTCCATATATATAGTACTTATCACGCTTTGGCTCTGGATTGAATCCTCCAGTTGAATTATGACTCATCCGTCTTACGGACCATTGGTTAATTAAACGCCTTGTTAGGATTCCAAACATTTATATCAACTTAGCCAATTGTTTCATCTTTTAGAATCATGATTTTTTCAAAGCTTTTATTTTTGTATTATCTTAATTTAATATACTGACGTAAATGGCAAAACTTTCTCCATACTCAAGTTGTTTAAGCAACACGCACTTAATTCAAGAACTCATTGCGCATGTCTCTCTGCCTAACGGTTTCGAACGTCGAACCAGCTTTATATGGCACTTCCGTTCTGTACTCAAATATTTGCCAACTGTCCGACGGTCCAACTGTCCGCGCTTCACCTGACCAATTGTTGAAGTGTCTACATCGTAGTCGTCGCCGTCGTCGTCTCTTCCTCCCCAATGCTTGAGTCTAATGCGTTTTGTCTGCATTTTTTTTTTGGTGCTTGTACTTCATATCCATAATATCTATTTGGCCTGCACTTGCAGTAGTTGTATGTGTATGTACTGGTGTGTCTGTTTAACGGTGCGTCACATGCAACCAAACTTGAATCTGGGTTCACTAATTACCATTCATTAAAGTCTATCTAAATTGTCTCATCTATTTTTATTTTCTGACTTATCGTAAATATACTAATATACAATCTACAAGACAATAAAAATTGGGTAAATTTTTAAGCTCAGAATGTAAGACATTGTGATCATGTAGAATGCATATTTTGTCAAAGGTTGATTAATAATTAAAATTGATACCTTTAGAATAGTCTAAAGAAGTTTAATGTGATGAAAATGTGACTACGAAAAGCAGCAACTCATATTTTCAGAATTTAGCAGTTTTCTAAAACATTCGAGGTCTGTTTTAGTTAATTATAATAGTAATTGTATAAGTTATCTATAAAAAATAGGAAAGAATGATAAGTGTTAGATTATTTAACATTTGGCGAAGTCAGTTGAATCTTTTACCTGAAATGATTTCGTCAAAAATGTAATCAAAATGAAACCGTTTTGACTTTGAAGATGGTAGAGATTGTTTTGTTTATAGGAGTTCCAATTTCATTCATCATTAATAAATTAAGGATCACAACGTCGACATTTTTAATAGCAGTCTGTTGTTTCTTTAGCTTGTCTCGCTGATGATTCAGATCCATTAGTACGTTATAAATTCAGGGGTCCTTGGCAATTAAATTTGCTTCCTCTTGTGAAATTGTTATGCCACACTGCCCTCATATGAACCCTATTATACCATTTTGAGCGACCACTTTAACCCAATTCCTTACTAGCACCCTTTTAGATAATTTTATCTTTATTTTTTTATTACTTGCTGCCATTTTTGTCAAGGGCATTTTGGGCAAGTTCGTTGCCTAAGTCTTTCGTTGAGTGCAATTGCCACAACAAGAGTTGCATATAAGTAGATTCCGCTTCCGTTTGCCATTTCGCACGTACAGGATTCTCGCACATTTTTATGGCCCAGGATTAGGACCCGGCCCAGACTGGTAAATATTTGAAAACAGACCTCGGAAATCCCAAGCCCAAAAGGAACATGTTGAGGGTGCAATGTAATTAGTAGGTTTTTTCTAAGGAACTAGCAGTTAATCTCGAAGTCTTAGCCAAGCTCACGCAGTGACGATCAGGTAACCTAAGATGAATTCGCCGCAAGTTTGAGTCAGACTCACGAAGCCGCCATTAAAACTTAAGTCAGCGGCGTTGCGCCCAAACGTCATGCCGGCAACTGATAAACCCGCAAAGCTTTCAGTATGTTTTCAACTGTGGCGCGCTGTGGACGTTAAGGCTGCCTCGAGAGCTAGATAGGTGTAGGTAGTGTGTGTGTGTGTGTGTGAGAGTGTGTATAAAGAGTATGCTAGTATGTATGTGTGTGAAAGCCGTTAAGAAGTCTGGCACTGGTACTGAGTAAGCCAACGAACGAACGAACGAGCCAACTAGAGACAAGACCGAAAGAAGAAAAAAAATGAAATAAAATCTGTAAAACGGGCACGTCGCGCTATTTTATTTTCATCTCTTTTGTCGTACTTTTCTACCTATCTAACTATGTATTGGCTGCTCTGCGACTCTCTACCTTCTTTCGGCCTGCGTTTTGCCTTTTCTGCTGGCGTGTCTTGTGGTCTCAGTCTTTGTATGCAAGTGTGTGTGTGTGTGTGTGTGTTGCGGTGTGGACTGAAACTTCAGGTGCAGTCGCGTTGAATTTCTTGAACAAGTTTTAGTCAGAGTTTGGCCTTCGTTTGGCATGGTACAGTATACGCATTGGCTCCGTCGCCGAATCTTCGATCAGACCCTAAAATAATAATTGACAGTGCCAGTGCTAGTGTGTGTGTCTGTGTGTGTGTCTATAAGCGGCTCAAACTGGATTTCTATACAATTGTTTGTGCACTACTTACGTGTCATTGTGTTTGTGTGTGCCAAAGGATTTGTGTATTACATTTTTTCGCCAATCAAAACGCGTGCAATTCAGCAAATAAAAAATTTGCAAACAAAATGAATTTTAAATTTTTTTATGCTGTAAAAACTTAGTTGCAACAACAAGGGGAAATGTGAAATAAAAACACCAAACAAAATATGCAAATAAATATAATAAAATACTAAAGAAAACTTTAAAAGCAAAGGAAATTTTGTTGCAGAAATCTAAGAAATCTATATTTAAGAAGAGGAACTAAAGTTCATAATATAAATAAATAATTAAATATTTATTAGAGTCAAACTTAAAAGATGGAAGCAACATACTATGTACCTTATTTAGTTGCTACGGAAATACATTAACTATTACTTTACTTGGCTGTGTTCTTCTTCTAATAGAGGTACTAACATTATTCTAGCTGTTCATCGCCATTGATCTTAGGTTTTGCTCAAGTTTATTCATGCAAGTTAGCTGAACTTTAACTATACTGCTAACCGCTGATGCTGCTGCTGTTGTTGTTGCTGTCGTTCTTTTTGTACCACTCCATTAACTTGTCTCTGGCTTTTGCACTCTACGTTAACTGACATTAGAATACGTACGAGCACAACTTATATTCATACTAACTTCGCATGCCAGCTGCGCATTTACGCTCCCATTAACCAGGTAGAAATGCCATACGGGAAACAGGGGAAACAGGCACAACAACAACAAGTGTTTTGCGCAATGACCAAAGAAATTAAAGCAACAAAAGAGAGAGAGAAAAATAAAACAGTAGCACAAGTATAAAGTATAAATAAAAAATATTTAAAATTGCAGCTTGTGGTTTCAGCACTGAAGTTGCCAAATAGGAGAATTGAGGCGAGTTTGTGGCCTAAGTCTTTTGTTTGAGTAAAGTACAAAAAGAAAACACAAATCCGTTGAAGAACACAGCAGACTCGCCCCCAACCAATATTTCATTTTAATTAACATAAATATTTTTCTTAGATTTCTTTTACAAAACTGTTCCCATTGCCGTCTTAAGGTCTTAACGCAATCAGAAAACGTGCTTAGCATCGTCAAGCGGCTCAGGTGCTTGAATCTGCATGCATAATTAATATGCCGCTAGCCCAACCCATTAAAATATTATAGAACATTGCATAAACATGTTCGTTTCATAAATTTCATATTTCGTGTCGCGTTGAAATCTGATTTGTGTTTTAAACTTAAGAAACTTTCAACTTAACCTAACTCAACCGTACTCTCAACTATCTCTCTACAGTGCAACAACGTTGGCCTTGTGCATTGAAAAAACTACAGGCACATTCAAGTATATTTAATATTAAATATATAAAGTTAACTTAAAGTTGCCATAAACATCGAAACAACAACAACAACAACAAACTACATATATATACTTAGTTATAAAGAGACCACAGTTGACAGTTGTTGACTGTGTTGCATACGAAACGGGAAGACTTCAAGGATAACCAGCTGACATGCCACATAAATTGGATTATTGAAAGGCAGATCGCAATATACAAACCAACTTATACATATTCTGTGTGTATAAAGGCTGCATATAAACAGAGGTGAGTTGCACATGAAACGAAGGGCATAAAAAGAACTACAGTACTAGTAGTACTACGAAAATGTAAAATGCATTTTCAATAAAAACCGGTATGCAAAGTTCCAATAGTAGATTGGTATAATATTAAATATTGAATATACATTGTATGTTAACCTTTTACTGATAGCTGACTATAGTTGCTTAGAGTCCAAAGATCTCAAAGTTAATTTTAAAAAAAATATGATGCTCCATCACTTCTAAAGCATTCCCGAAATGTTAGATTAGTTGATAGAATCATTCGATAGGAAAGCTGTTGGCTGACATCATATCTCATACTTCAACTTTAACTTCTCAAAAATGCCACTTCATGCCGCGCCTTTCGGTACACTCATTGCGCAAATATGTGATTATCTATGGTAGTTGATAAACAATAGCTACAACTATTTATATTTTTATATATATAAATGCAATATTATAATAGTAAGTGTACAAATGGCACGCTTTCATTTTGCCAAGCGACTAGCATTAAAATTGATTGTGTACTAGCTGCCACTTTAATTGTGTTTAAGTAATTGATTGATTGCTTCACGATTGAGGCAGCGATTGAAAGAGATAGAAGACTGGCCTGACTGCAGTCAGATATGGCATATACAAGATGCCAGGGAAAGACCGTATAAGTAGCACAGCGGCAATCAACATGAAAGAACAATTTCTTTTACTTTCTATAAAGCAAAACAAAAGCGCCGACTGTCTGACGTTTCTGTGCGTTAGTCTGTCAGTTTGTCAGTCTCGCGTTCGTTTGTCACATTTATTCAATAAAGGCCAAGTCAACTTCCAAGTGGAGACTCAAAAAGCGAGAGCGCCGCGCCACAAAGAGTTAACCTCAATTATATCTTTATTTTTTTTTCGAGACGCACTCGCCGCGTGTTGTTGCTTAATACCAAACAGAAAACAATAACAAAACGCTGTTTGTTGTTGTTATTTTATTATAGAAAATTTCACTAACTGGAAGTGAAAAGCAGAACAAATGACGTGCGAGCTGTTGCTCTCTATCTGTATCTCTCTCTCTCTCTCACTCCCTCGCACCTCGACTGAAAGATCTGTAAACAAAACGAAAAAATAAAACTGAATCGTTTGGCAAGCATTTTTATAAGCTGAGTTCACATTTGATTTGGGTAAATAAACCCGTTTTGTGGTTTCTTTAGTACGACACTTTATAGATGAGTTCTGCTTAATAATTTAGATAAACGAATAAATGAAATTTTTTCGTGCTGTGTTTATAAACCTGTGTAACTTGTTTAAGCCTGTGTTTTATGGGCAAAGTTTTAATGATTAGTCATAATTTGTATATTAGCAAGTGAATGAAACGGAAGTTTAGCTCAGCGTCTGAATCTGACTACAGTTAACAGAATTACTTTCCCCTTCGATACGAAAACTGCAGTAATGGATTTTTGAAATTGTTCATTCTCTTTTCTCACTTGAATCAATTTATCCATTACCCAATGATTCAATCGACATTCTTTCAGTTTCGAATTTCCCAGAAGTCAGCATTTAAATACCCTGAAATAATCCACCTATTGTTGTTACCTTCTATAAATAGCAGCTGACGCCTAGACGACGGCACTGTATCCTGAACCGAACTCAAAACAGAACCCTAAAGAAATCAAAATCAATTCACAAATTCCAAATTGTACGCAGGTAATAAGGGAACAATTTATTTACCTGCCTAAAGGTGCAAGAAGTCAGTTGAAAGGCAGACGAAATTGGACACATTTTGTTAACTTATGATCAAAAAGAAACCCCTCAAGAAAAATTGACAAACAGACAACAATGCATCAAGTGCCAGTTAGAAGTAAAATAAGGGTTCACAAAAGAGAGGCGTATGACTCATATAACAAGATCTATGAAACTGATTAGAGCCAAATGATCAAAGCATTGCTATTGCTATTGCCGTCATCTTCTATTCGTGTGTAGATTATTTAGTTTTAGTCAGACATGCGAGTTTGCTATTATGCTTGAACAGAGTTTTGAAATTATAATTTTAAAATAATTATATATATTTTGGGATTTCAATCAGCATCATTTTCTAATCAACAACTTTTCCTTGACAATGAAAGTTCCCAGACGCCGCTTCCGTCTTTTGGATAGTGAAAGTGCTGCAAGTTTCAAGCTCATTCTAAAAGCGAATTAATGTTGCTCTTAAGCATCTTTTCTGCGACAACAACGACAACAACGACAGCGAAAAAGCCGCTTAATCATCTTGAAAAACAGTTGACAATAGCGCGTACTTGGTGTATGGAATAAGTTTCATAAGTTTTTCCGACTCCACATAGATATCATCATATCTATAAGGTGGGCGCTTTCACGGCGCCGACGTCGATTAGTTACAATTGACACGAAAATTTTTCTCTATCTTTTGTTTGTTTTCATAAATTTTTTATTTTTAATTGTGAGAATTGTGTGTACGGGGCGCATATAATGCTGCAAGAAAGTGGATCTCTGGATCGTCCGGCAAACGTTTGACGCTGTCATTGTCGACAATTGTTATAAAATGATTAAGCATTGGGGAACAGACATTGGGGGTGGCCAGAGGTGTTAATATACTCAAAGTAAAAGTGATTCCTTTTGTAATATTAATGAATTTAAAGACTACCTTTTAAGTGGACCTTAACACTACTTCTTATTATATTTGACTGCCAAGTCAAATGAATTAGACAACTAACTGGAGTATCCTCTTGCAAGGGGTATCCTAGAACCCTATGACTATCTCGTCTGTAAAGATTGAACGTTTCCTATAATTATATTTAACTGCCAAAACCAAAGACATAGACAACAAACCTAAACATAGTTTGGCATTTGGGACTCTGGGGTTACAATTCAACAATGTAGTTAACTGACAAACACAGCCATAAGCGGACTTAAACAACGAAACTGTGCATTCCTTTAGCATGTAGACGAAATGAGGATCCTAGGCGTATATGACTATTTAAGAAACTTAATTTTTGTTGACTATAATTATGTCCATGTTCAGCTTTAACTATTGCCTTCATTATATTTGACTGCCAAATCAAATGACTTAGACAACAAACCTGTGCATTCCTCTGCAAACGCTCACTGTCAGGTTACAGTCGAAACTTTAAACAGAAAATACCTTGGCAAAAAAAAGCTATAATATTCACATGACTGCTTCACACCACACACACACTCTCACACATACATGCAAACGCCCTCAGCTCGCTTGACTCTTGACTTGTCTGCCTGCATATTTATTTTTCAAAGTTGGCTTTAACCTGTTTTTGTGTGTGTTTTGTTGGACCTTTTCGCTGCATTCTGTTGCTCATCTTTGAGTTTGGCGGATTAACCGCGCTGCGTCTTGAATATCAAAAAAAAAAGTCACTAAAACTGTCGAGTGTATGTGTCGGAGCTCATGATCATGATAGGCTGCATGATATCACAGTTGCGTTTGCCACGCTGACTTCACTCACCACAGGCGCGGGTGTGTTTGTGAGTGTGTGAGTGTAAGAGTATGTGTATGTGTGGTATGCCTGCTTCAGGTGCGGCCCATTGCATATTTAGAGTTTTATTTTATTTTGGTTATGAGCAAGTTTTTCACTTCACTTTTCAATGTGTTTAATGAAAACATTGCAAAGCAAAACTTTTTCTTGTCTATTTACAAATTAAACATTAATTGCGCCCCCAGACTACGCCTCGTGTCCGTCGTTGTCTCCTTCTTATAGTGTGTTGTGGCCATTGCATTGTGAAAGCGTCGGACAGTAGAAATCATTTGACCATTTGTGTGAGTGTGCTGTGTTATGTTGTATGCTCTGCACAGCTTTCATTAGCTTGCACATGAAAACAAACATTGTTTTTATGGCTAAAACACACTCGTTGTTAGTTGATGTTGCAGCTGCTGCTGGCGACGCAACGGTGGCAAGTTAAACATAAGATAAACAGCAAAATGCGTCGACGCTTTGGAGAGTGAAATGTGTTTAGTTAAGTTGTATTTGGTGATCAAACTGGACTGTCGACTTATTTATCAATGAAAACTGAACTGAATGAGAGGAGAATAATAAAGAAAAAGTTGTATGAATGCAATTTAATTTCAGTTCTTTATCGGAGTCTAATTGTAATTGCCAGCCAATAACGAAGGCTCTTGTGGCCCACACTGACCACAAATTGTATGCATACACACACACACCGCACTAACCTTCGCAGCTCATTAGACCCTTTAAGCAGTTGCTCTCACCGCAACTCGCGCACTCAGCTCCAATATCAAAGTCTACTTGTACATTATTTATGCCAACCCAAATACCAAGCACTCAAAATGCTACATGCCACAAGCCGAAACTAGTTCAATGGGGCTGCCCAGCTGGTTTTTTGTCTCAGCTTTTAGTGTTGGTGGCAATGCTGGACAGCTGGAGTTGGAGTTGCTTCAAGCGATGCTTCTACCTGCGAGCCAAATTTAAACACACAAATTTCCGCTAAGGCAACAGATCAATAATACACAAAAACACACACACTTAGACAACAGCTGAACAGAAATGAAATCACGCTGCGATCAACACTAATAACAAGAACAACGTCCACAATAAGAAGAAGAAATTTACATAAAAATCTGGTTTTTGATTGTAGAACTTTTGTTTGCAACGATTCATTTCAATTCGTTGCGCTGAACGGCAGTCGTTGAGTCTGGCAAGAATTCATAACTGTTTCAATGCGGATATTAAGATATTTTCGAGTATATTTCCAAATGAGAGTGAATCTACTTTGAGTATAATATAAAGGGAATTCGAATTGGGTTAAGTGAGGTGATAAAATCGTACACTCCTAACCGTTAGGGTATATCCCTTGATCTTTCCCATAGAAACTGATTTATCAATCAATATGAAAATGTACCTATCAGTGAAATATCGATAATGTCTAAACTGAAGAACTTTCCGAGCATAATAGGTAACTTTTATCTATATACGGATGTAAATAAACTGTATAAAATAATATCAATAAGGCGAAAGTGAAGAACGTTGCGTTATAATAAGTAGTCGACTTGTAACTAATAAAACTTAACTGTATCAATGTGAAAACTAACTATGCCAATATTGTATTAATAAAGGCAAAGCTGGAGAAATGTAATAGACTGTAGAAACTAGTATACTATATCAATATGAAAATAGACTATATCAACACACCACTGCTTTGATTTTTTCTGATCTGCATATGAATGCACTGATATTTATTCCAGTTTCTCTCTTGATATCTTGCTCCGACTACAATCAATTGGCAATCAACCCAATTTCTGATATGCGAGCTGTCATAAAACCCCAATTGACCTTCAAGCTGTTCAATTTACAACATGGCTGTAAAAGCATAAAAACCGAAACTAATAAATTTTTTTTGATCATTAGTTGGGCGGGCCGAAACGAGTTTTGGCACAGTCCCGAATTCGCGGGGTGTATTTATATGTGTGGTCAATATTGACTGACTGACTGACCAAAGCGCCAGACAAGTGTTCAAGTGAAAGTTCAGTTTGCTGTTTGAATGAAAAAAAATACCAAACTGGTAAATGTACGACTAGCAATTGCCAATGTGAAATGGAAAACTAAACGCGGCCCATAAATGGCAAGCCGGCAGCTGGCGGCAAAAAGTTCAGCTCGAAAAATTATTTTGCCAGTTGACTTTTACCATTTTGTCTGCAAGCCCTAGCTATTGCTCTATAGTCAGAGCCTACTGTATGTTTACCAGTCAGCCGCATTTAGTCATCGTCTACGTTTTGTTGGCTGCGCTTAAATGTCGAAGGTGTCATCAATAATGGGGGCCCCGGCCCCCAGAAAACTGACGACCGGTTTCTGCTTGATGCTGTTGTTGTTGATCTTTGGTTGCGCTCGGTTGTCTTGTGTTGCGTTTTTCATTTGTATGCTTTGCATATGCTTGAAAATTTGAATTTAAATTTTGATTGACGCTCCATGAGTTTCAGCTTTTTCCGCTGCCTCGTGTTATTGCGAAATGACGCTGCAGACATCTTTGTTTAAAAGTTTTTGTTTGATTTTTGTTGCTTAACTCAAGACTCTTTTTTGTTCTATGACTTGGCTAGCAAAGTACTCTTAACTTTTTCGTATCCATGGAATATGTTTTGAAATCAAGATTATTTCAGTAATAAATAAAAATGTCGTTTATTGTATTCAAATATTAAATTTTGATTGCTGCTAGTTATCTCAAATAAAACTGTCAAGTTCGTTGCCTAAGTCTTTTGTTTTTATGTTCAAAAAATGATCGAAATTAAGGATATTTGAGCTTGCTCGCATAAACTATTCGCTTTATAAGTAAAATATTCAAAAATTTAAACATATCTTATCATTTGTCACTACATCGTTGTCAACTTGACCATAAAATAGCTGTTGCAATAAGATTTGGGATAAGCATCTTCCTATTAAATAATCGTTTTATCAATAGCCCCATAAAGGTGTCATGCATGGTGATTATGAAAATACGCGCTACGTAACAACAACAAACATTAAACATTAACACACAGCAACAGCAACAACACCAACTTCCCAAGCCGCCCATTTTCATGTAAATATGTTGTATATTGCGAAATGAATTGGCGCATAATCAAGTCGTATGGATGCATAATCAAAGTTTAATTAAAAAGCAATAAACCAAAGCGAACATTTCAAACCTTTCACTCTCGCACGGCACTTTATTAACATGCTAAATACGTATTAAGTTTCGGATTATTTATTATTTGTAGTTCGTCGTAAACGACAAATTTAATTTGCATATTGCAAACTGCAGTTTGGTAAGCATTGAGCCAAAGACTGGTTGATCGTCACAATCGTCACAATCATTTGTCCAGACATTTTTTGTTTGGCTTTTGAATTGCCTTTTGGCATAGTTCGTGCTTTGGTTCGGTTCGTGCTCATGGGATTCGTTCATTAGCTATGATTGTATAAGCAAAATATTCGCCGGGGTGTTGACTTCTAACTGACTGCTAATTGTATGGCCCAAGGGAGGCGAATGTCTCGAGAGAGCAAGATTTGGGGAAGAAGTAATAAAGCAATTCAATTAGTCATAGAAGTGGAATGAGATTAACGGAAATTACAGTTAAACACAGTTCGAGGCGTTTACAGTTTGATTTGGGTGTTAAAATAAATATAATTTAATAAATCATACAGAGCAGAAATACATTAAATATTTATACACAAGTTTAATTATTAAATAATTACTTAACTCTTAGTTTAAAAATAAAGTTGTTAATTCATCTCTTCTTGTTTGACTTTGACTCTTCACCACAAATTAATGTCAATGTTGAAAAACCTTCATTTGCTCGGTTAAGCTAATGACTCTGCTATTTTTGGCCATGCCCATTCGGCCCACGCCCCCAAATTGACGCCGTCGAGGCTTAATTAAGCAGCAAAGTAAATATACATGTCGTTTATAAACAAACCTCTGGCTCGGCATACAATTTTTGGCGCCTTTCCGTAGACTAAACAATGGCAGCTATCACCCACACACAAATATTTGTGCTGTACAACAACAATAACAACAACAACAACGTTAACATTAACAATGACAGCAACAACTTTGCACAGCTACGTAGCCAGTCTGTTGGCTGCAAATGTTTGGGCTGCAAGTTGCTTTCTGGGCCAAACCACATAGCCAGCTAATTGCAGCAACAACAGCTGTGTCGGCTGGTAGCTTACAAAAAATGTGGTTTGGGTGGCTATACAGCTGCAGGCTGGATGCTAAAACATGTACATATGTGTAGTGTAGACGAAGAAGGGTGAAAAGACATATTCGCTTTAATAGTAGATATAAAGTATAAATATAAATATAAAAGTAGTCGGATATGTGCTCAACTTGCCAGGTATAAGATTGAATAAATTGCCCAAAATTTATTCAAAATGAAATGCACAAGAGAAAATTCATAAAATGAAAAATTTTACGCGTTGCATAATTCAGGCAATTAAGAAGCGACGCCTGACGCCTTGTTGCTTATATTATTATTTGAGCAACAAGTACGAGAAAACCTTAAATTTATTTTACTTTGCTTAATTAGCACTGAGTGGTGCTGCTGATGTCGTGTGGTGCGTGTGGAGTTTACTACGCTTACTTGCAAATTATTTTGCATTTCAATCATAAAAGCCCCCACCGACATTGTAAGCTGCTTTCAGTGGATCTTGGCTTATGTTTCAGCCTTTCGCATGCATTAATCACAGTTATCTAATAAGTAGTGTAATATTCACATGTTTGTGACTCTCTGTTTGTAAATGAAACATGTGCAAGGTGCTGAGTTGTACAACCTTCGCGTTTGACTAAATTTAAAGATGGTCAGCCTCCGTGTGTGTGAGTGATTGTAGAGACTTTGTTTGCGGAAGTTTGGTAATGGGTTGGGCTTGGAAAAAAGTATCAGATACGTCAAGCTTTACAGCTGCGATCATTGCCAGCATTTCATAAAAATCAATAATGCAAAACAAAAGACTTAGGAAACAAACTTGATTCGATTAAATTACAAATGAGTTATTGTGATAAGTTTTGCAACAACTCGTATAATAAACAAATATAGTTATCATTTCCATGAGAGAATCTTATAATTTTGTTATATTTTAAACATTTGTTTAAATACTTCTTTTATAGTTCTGGGTAAACTGAACTTTCAGTAGTCTGCCATCGTTTTTTTCCCTCATACAAAGCTAACACTTTACCGCTTTATATTCTAACACCTCAATAGTTTACCAAAAAGTTTAAGCAAACAAGAGAAGTAAAAACACGTTTAGCTGTCCGAGAATCAACAACACTTAAGCAACATGTGTTAGTTATAATTACTAGACAATAACGGCAACCTTGCGCCTCGATCTCACCTTACAATGCGACACAAACACCAGACCGTATGACTTATTTTGCATGGCATAGTATGAATGAAAGGTACACTCACACTCGTACACTCACACATACATACAACCAGTATGTCTGGGCATTTAACAATGAGATAAAAGTGAACTACAGAGTTCAGACAGACACACACTCGTGATTTATGACAACAATGCAAAGAGCCTTAAACTTTGTCTCTGAAGTGGAGTACAGAGAGAGGGTCGCAAAAGGAGAGAAAAAATGATTGTACTTGATATGAGCTTGACTTTTTAAGCTCATGAAAATTGGAGAAGGGGTAATTGGCATAGAGCTTAGGCAAGAAGAGTTAAGCTTTGAAGTCATTTTAATTTTGCAATTGATAAACTGGTTTGCGAGATTAAATAAACGGACAAAAAAGCCAAATCAGTCAAGACATTTAAAACTTCAATAATGTAATTGAGAAATATATATATTATAATCTAATAAGGAAATATTTCAAACTAATACTTAAGAGAAACAAGTTTGTTTATTTCGAAAGTTTTGTTTTCAAACAAGTAAACTTTTCGACACACTTTCCTTACTTTAGAACATTATCTACTAAATTTCCAAATATAGTATAAATTCCATTCCGAATATTTAGCGAAACCAAAACATATTAACCCCGCCATTAGTGGAATTTATTGCATGGCAGCGACCTCGACATTAGTCAGTTAGTTAAAATATATGCAAATGTTGGTGTCTGGCTTGAATTATGCGGTTTAAGTGTATGTCCAAAGAAACTTTCTAAACCGCATTCACAAAGTCTTAAAGCCACAAACACGTGCTACGCTCTGGTCTCCGAGCTTTAAGCTGCAGATGTGAATAGATGGCTAATCGTTGAGGTATTTATAGGAAAAATGGTTGGATAAAAAACGAGAATCGATGTCATGTGCGATTCTATTTGGGGTGTGAATAAGCTAACCAGTTTCGGCTTATTTATTAAAACTTTTTGTTTATTTAAAATTATTATTATTCGTTTTGGGGCTAGGCATTTGTTATATTGCAATGTACAATCATTTTATGCCATTTATTGTATTAAAATCTTTTCTGATTGCTTTCTTGCAGGCTGCCCCATTCAACTTTAATTGGCATCAAATCGGCAACATGACCAAACCGACGGCAGCCAATTCGCATTGGCTGGCCGCTTTGCTGTTGGCGGTGGTGCTGCTGATCCACACAACCACAGCGGACGAGGCGTTTTCATGTCCAAATGGTAAGTTCGCATTCAACTTGAATTTCGAATTTTCTTCAAACTACAAACGCTGCACTCGAAACTTGAAACAATTCAAAGAGCACGTGCGTGGCAAAGCTGCAGGTGTGGCACAAACTTTGCGCATAAATCAAAGCGTATTTAATTGTAATTATATAGTTAGACGAGTACACACATACATACATAAATATAGTCAAACGGATGTTAAATTCAGTTTCAAGTTTTGGCCACGTTTGTATCTTGAGCGTTTAGCTAAAGTAAATAGCAATTAAATTTGTCGATACTTTGATTTCGCTTAACTTTAAATTGTGTGTTTCATTTTGTGCATTTTTTTTGTGTTCTTTGATTAAGTATTTAATTATAGACAATCGTACGTATTGTTAAACTACCTAAAGGAAATAGCAATGCAATATATCAAAGTTATCGGATTCAGCTATCGACTTATGATGTCATTCCTTTATAATATTCTGGACAGATAATCTGTAATAGTGAAATAGACTTTGTTTTTAATCTATTTTCAAGGTTTGCGTGGTATATTTAAGCTAATTTTCTTAAACCATTGGCTATTTATAAACACACAAAAGTATGCCATCCCCTTGTAAGTCGCTCAAACTTATTAGCTTTTCTTTCTTAGCTCCCATTCTTGCTCATTACTTTTCGTTATTATTTTCACTTTAAACTCTAGAGAGCAACATCATGAGTCAATGATAATGCTGAAGAAAAATGTGAAATACCTACTTACGGCCTGTTGTATCTAATGATTACATTAATAATTTTCAATTTCCGGTAGTTTGTAGGCATATTAAGTGTATTGTTTAGAATAATAAATGACAGAAATCATGAGTATTCAGTTTTCTTTTTAGCTGCATAACAAATTGAGGTCTATTTTTCCATTTTCCATGATGATAAGCCTGAAATTCTGGAGTTTCAAATGTTAATGATTGTTAATTATGTTAAGTGTTCGCTAGGATTTGAGATCTTTTCATCTAAAATAAACTGGCTATCATTAAGCTCCTGTCATAAACTCAGCGCACACTTGAGCCATAAAAATGCCTGAGCGGCATAATCGTTAATGACAAATCTACAAATCCAACACAACACAAAAGTTGGCAACCTGCCAAACAAGTTGGCCAGATCTAAAATCTAAAAAAATCTGCTACATTTTGGCCATAGCAAATGGAAAAATTGAAAGAACTCGCCTAATACTCAACTGACGGAAATGCTGGACTAGCTAATCAATCATTGTATGTGTGGCCGGTAATGCAGTCAACACTTGCGGCTGTTGCTACTTCTAGTGGGGCCTTTCACTCAATGGCCACCTACAACAGGCAGCGGCAACAATAACGGTTATTACATATGCCAAACTGGTTGTTATTATGTGCCCCACTGGGCGGTAATGCCAAGAATGCTCGCCATGAGGCAATGACAGCACACAATTTTACAACGCAAGAACCCTGACAAAGAGTGTATTTATATGGCATACTATATGTATACGAGTACATATACTGTGAGCACTCGCTCGGCATCGACACAAGGCCAAGACGGGAGACCACATCTCCAACCCCATATGAGAGGCGAGACAAGTTTCGAGCGTAGAAAAAGAAAAATACGTTAACGCGCTTTGAAACAAGATTTCTTAACGGTTGTTTAATGCCATGCCAAGTTTGCCTGACTGACTGACTAACTTGGCGATCGGTTTGCCTGCATCTACTCTTCCTTCTCCTCTCCTTTCTTCATCCATCCCATTCTTCCAGTCCCAATCTCAGTCTAGCTGGCATGCTACTTCTTTCTGTTGTTGTTGGAATAGCTGTAGCTGCCTCGTATTAACTAGCTGCAGTTGCAGTTGCTTATTAACACTTTTATATGCACACACACACACACACATAAGCACCTGCCATACCACGTAGCCGCCAACTGCGCTGCGGCCAAAACAAGTTCGTTGCCTAAGTCTTTTGATATTTTTATGTTACGTTCGTTGTTTTTTTGATTCATATGCAAGTCAGGTTGCACATGTATATGTGTGTGTTACTTGTTTTTAGGTGCAGTTGTGCAAAAAATAGGCCAAACTGTTGGCGGCTATTGCAATTGCTGTTGTTGTAGCTGCTGTTACTCAGCTTAAGCATTGCTTTTATTGATATATGTATCGTATGGTCTGGAATGGGCGTCAGAGATATGGGCGTAGTTACAGTACTGAACAACTGTCAGAGTGACGCACAATTGACAGATCTACAGTTACGTATATATATTTAAGTAAAAAGAATTCTGGAGCTACTAACATATTTAATTTTTTAAAATTACATTTGAATAAAGTTTATATATAGTTAAAAAAAAGTTACCTATGATTAAATTGCATTGACAAATATTTTTACAATATAAAATATTTAAAATTTGTTGTTTCGAAAGTTAAGCAATACATAATTTAATTTAATTTTGTATATATTTGAAATTTCATAAAAATTTTAGTCGATTCGCCTGAACAATCCAGATAAGTATTATGTAAATTAAGTTTATAGCTCTGCTGTTGATTCAAGACGCTCGCTTTGATATTTATTTAAGGATTAATTGCAAATAGATTTAATGGGCTCAAAAAGGGGCCTAAGTTGTGTCGTAAAATTTAAAGTAAATTCAAAGCACATTTAGATCGTCAGCAATTTCCAACTGTGGCCACACCAAAGTTTGTCTTCATTATTTATCACTCAAGCAGCACATCTAACTGTAAATGGCTCAAATTGATAAACTGACAGACGGACAACGCAAACAGACAGAAAATCTTACCTAGAAACGAAACGAAACGCATAAGTAGACAAAAAACAACAACATCAACAGCAACTACATCAGCAACAAGAAGGCAAGAAGAACTAGAATTAACTTCTACAATTTTGGACACGCTTGAGCAAATGCCAAGAGCAATAGCTCTAAAAGCTAATTAAATCAACTTCTCTGCGTGAGCTTCTTCTTTCTCTTCCTCTTTTCCCAAATCTCGCATGATAAATGCAGCATTTTGAAATGAGTTTCTGGGTCAGCACGCACAATCCAAGTGATATATGACACACTGATAAGCCGAAGTCTTATGACACACTTGAAAAACGTTTCTGGTAGAGTATTATTTATGATTTATAAATTTCAGCATTTAGCAAATCATAGAGCGTAAAATGCTCATGAGTTTAAACAAATTTGTTGGTGGTTTATGGAAGTCAACACTTTTCCAGTTGACTGATTCCTGTGTGAACTGCTAGGCGAAGTAGAGAGACAGAGGGGCTTGGCTGAAGAGTTAAATGAACTTAACATTACATTTCAGGTTTAATGAACGTAATGAACGGACATTGACGGGTATGCAAAGACACTTCAAACTATGTATTTACAAGGTAATCCGCAATTAAACAGCTAGAATTTCAAGATATATTCTTGTCCATACCGCTTTCTACGCAGTGCAGAAGATCTCTACGTTTATTTTGTAGATTATGTGGTAAAGATAAATTCGCATTGCCAAGGCAAAGTAATGCATGAAAAATGAGGTTAATGAAAGGGGCACAAGAAGATTTATTGCACTTGTGAAACTTATGCGTGCCGAGCAACTTGATTTTCACTTTCTGGTTTGGTCAGAAGAACAAACAAACAACAACAACAACAACAAATAACAATAACATGAAAAACAATGCTGGCCATTAAGTGAATTTCCAAATTGCCTAAAATAGGTTTATTTGGGTTAACAGCACGCTTGATGAATAAATGGGGAAGAAATAAATGATTTATGAACTTGAGAGCTAAAAGTTAATGTTTTACAGAATACATAGAAGAATACAATAAATTGAGTATTACAATATATTTCTTTCTTATTTATTAAAAGTATATTAATCTTTGACTATATGCCAAAATATCTACCTAAAATATTCTCTCAGCTTCTACAAGGCCATTGGATTGTTTCGATAACTAGCTTAATAGCCAAATAATATGTCCAAAATTCTACTGTTCTCACAGTTTAGGCATTTTTGAATCTAGTGCAAGTATCTCAGCTGTGAATTTAAAGAGCTCTTTGCAACTTTAAGTTTGATAAAGTGCAGAAGTCTGTTGTCATTTATGGTATAGACTCAAGAGTATGTGTGTGTGTGTGTGGCGCTCCCAGCTAGTTAGACCTTATGTCTAAATATATCTATAAGCATCAACATTTTACGTAAGAAATTCTCACATTATTAATTTTGTATTGTTATTCATAAGATTTCGTCAGAGAGCGTAAAGTTTGCTGAGGTTCGCGCTCGCTTCGCTGAGTGTTGAGCCTGAAACTATATGTAGACAATGATCAGGCAGTTGTTAGAGCTCTGACTGCTTTCAGCTGGCAATTAGAGCACGGCTAACAAATGCAATTGGTGTTGCATAGGAAAAGGCATATAAAAGACTTAAGAGCAGGTCTTTAATGTGGGGCAACAAACAAAAGGCAACAAGAACGAACAACAAGTCACGCAGCAAATTTGCATGGCAAATGGCTTACAAAACTTCCTGGCAAGAATTTCAACTATGTGGCACAATTCAATAAAGCAGTCAAGAAGCAGTCACATACACAAACACACACTCACATACAAAGTAAATAAAATAGCTGAGAAACCAGCTAACCTTGTCCAGCTGTTGCTGCACCCAGTCCAAGAGCAAAGGAATCTTAGAAGCCATTGCTAGTGACGTGGCTTAAATTGCTTACATAGGTTGACATACACACATACACTTGGTGGGAGTAGCAATAGAGAGAGAGGGGAAAGACAAAAAAATAGCTGATCATTAAAAACAATTACATGAAGTTTGTTCTGTTGCCCGTTCCGTAGTCTCTTTTCGCTTTTGCCGTTCGACTGATTTCAATTGAAGCGTGGTTAAGAACCAAAGAATCCAAGTGTCTGCACTTTGCGAATTCTGCTTCTTATTTTATATATATATATATATATATATATACTTTTTTTTGTTAATTGGCACATCGTACGGTTATGCTGATGGATTTGTTTGGTCTGAAGCGTTGCTTAAATTAAATACAAATTGTTGCGGTAAATAGACAACAAATAAATAAATTGCAAATTGTGGCAAATAGCGGTATACAGTTGTGAAAACAGAAAATAAAAAAAAAAACATAAATATAGAACTCACGTTGAGGTATAAACGGTAATTGGCCGCCAAATTCCACTCAGCACATGCTGAAGTGCTGTAGAGAACTGAAGTGCTGGGTATATAAATTGGCAGAACCAGTTGGCCATATGTAAATTGAACATGGTACCTGGTAAAAATGTTAAGAAATTGAAGAGTTATGTTAGCTAACATGACAACTTGTCATAATTATTTTAGGTCAGTTGGCCAAAGGCATTAAAAGTAGACTAGACTTAGTTTAACGTTCAAGTTGAGACAATGTCAAAGCTCAGACTTAGGCCTAAGCTCAAGGTGTGTCTAAATGTTGCAGATGGACCACAGTTCACAATTGCGAAATGTATATTTAAGTCAATATTGTATGTCAATGTGAATTCGGCATTTCCAAAAGATTTGCATCTTTAAAAGTGTAATATTCTACGATAACTATCCTTATTCGCTTTATTATCTAACTGCAGAGTTTTCTCCTTTCTGCGATATTTCCAACATGCTTTTCAATGTCTTTGACTCAAGTCACAAGTCAGATTCTGTGATTGTTATCTGGTAGACTTTAAACTTCATCTACACGGAAATCGTGAAAGTCCATGCCAAATCGTAACTATCTAACAGACTGAGCTATGTCATGAAAAACTGTAACAACTTTCCGAGTCGGGATAAAAAGTAGCAACACCAAAGCACCGATCAATGGTTGTGGCAACTTTTGTTGACTGTTTTCAAACACATCGCAAATTGTTTAAATACTTTTGCTTTTTTTGAAATGCATTATATATATTGTGCGCGCTTTGCCGCATATTTTAGACGATTTGATTTTAAATGAAAGCTGTCAATCAGGCTGACAGAAGGCGGCTAACAGCGGCGGCGTCAAGTGGTAGCAACTTTCCCATTTTTACCAGGAAAACGCAACGCATTTAGATTGAGGAAAATGAAAGCGCCACGAGCTGACCAAATACTTAATTGTAATTAGCTGAGTATATTAGTAATTAAAGACTCGACGCGACTTGATTAACAACTCAATTGCATCTTGTTTTTAGTTATCTCGAGAACAAGTAATTAAATCTGCATACATAGCTAATATGTCACTCAATGACATGTTACTTGTAGATAGAAAGCCAACTCCATTATGCTAAACAAGTCGTTCCGATTGAGGTCATTGTGGGATAGAGAACTCAGCGGGAAGTCAACTGCCAATTGCAACTGAATGTAATTCCGAAGAACTGACCAAAAGATGTTGTAGAATTTGATGTGTGGTGTTGCGACAGGTTAAGAGCTCGGTTATGGGAAGTAATTTTCTTACTATATCTAACAGGGGGAATTAAGTCGTTTTATGTGTAAGGCGATTAAATTGAAATGCGAGATTTTGTGGGTATCAAGTTGTGTTCCCAAAATAGTTAAAATTGAAGCGCAGTAGCATTTATGGCAAGATTGAAAAAGGTTATACACAGAAGTGCTCTACAATTCCCTAGCAATCCATAAGCATCAGTCGTTGTTCCTGAAATTTAAATTAAATTAATTAAATACATTTTAAAAGAATTCATTCATTACATTAAATGTGCAAATAAATACCTAGTAACTTTTTGAAATAATGAATAATTAATAAATTATTTGTTAGAAAACTCAGTCATATCAGAAACACCGGTAAAGGATTTTCTTTGAAATTTGTGAAATATAAGAAATAATTAAAAATATGAAACTATAAGATATGGAGCTACACGGAAGTCTCTTGAATTGCCAACTGCAGAAACTTATAGTTACAGATATTAAAACAGAAGTCACAATCTGTCTGAATATTTTGGTCTTAAGTTCTTAAGTTATGTAATTAAATATTCATGTAAATATTCGTCTAAGAATATGGTTTGGTTAAGATAACAATTCAATGACAATGAGATTAACTTACATTTAATTTATTATATACTGTATGTATAGAGAAGTCTTATATTCTTTATTTTACCTCACTATTAAACGTCAATGCAATGAAAATTATAATTTTACCATTGTCAAGTTGAAAAACCCGTTTTCAATACATCAAAATATTTTGTAGTGAAATTTCGCAATGAAATTTGAATGCAGTTTCCCAAAAGTGCTGTGACCTTGTCTAAACTGAATAAATCATTATCTCTGCTTTTTGTATTTCTATTTACAGGCTGGGAACTGCGCGGCTTAAATTGTTATAAATATTTTAATATCAAACATTCGTGGGAGAAAAGCGCCGAGCTGTGTCGAAGGTGAGTAAAGCCATAAGCATAACCATAATCAGATGATAATTTGAAAATCAGTAGACTATATATTGTAAAGATATATACATATATATAGCAATATGTATGTATGTATATAGGAAGCGGTGGATTCGGCTCTCTGATTTAGACAGTTTGCGTTGCGCTGAAGTGGCTCAAAGTGGTTACGCTTCAATAAGTGCAGCTACCTGTTCTTCTTGATAGATACAGCGATACATAGATAGATAGATAGATACATACATACTAGTTGGCTGTCTAGATATATTGTTGTTGCTGTTGCAGCAGCAGCAGCAGCAGTTGCCGTTACAGCACCGCATTGCATTTCCGTTGCCGCCGTTGCTGACAGTTAACTGTCAATGCCAAAGTGGGCTGAGTCCCAGGCCAAAAAGGCAGACCAGCAAACTTGCCAACAGCTTGACCAAGTTTGAAATTGTCTTTCAGGCCTGAGTGGCCACAGCAATGCCAATGGAATCGATAAGCCAAATCTATGGTCGATGATTCATAATATTATTCATTCTTTCATTACTTGTTTTGTCGTTGTTGCCTTTTTCCTCTTTGCCAGTTTGATTCGAGCGAAAAGAAAGTCGTTGTTGTCGACATGGTCTTCATCGGCGGTCGTCAATAAGCTTCCGGCGTTCGAGGTACGAGGTTCGGCTCCAAAAGAAAAAAAAATACATGCCTGATTCGGTTTTTGGGTGTTAACCTGCTGTTGACCCAAATACTTTCGAGCGGTCCGTCCACAGACTGCACCTGCCCAATGATTTGAGTTCAGTTAAGAGCTGGAAAACTGAGAGTGTTTCGATTTGATTGGAACCGAAGTTTACGAGTATTTCGATTATTATTTCTGCTCGCTTTTAATGAGCGTGTGAATCGTTTGGGCATTCGGATTGACCGCGGGGCCTGTGGGGTGAAAGTTACATCGGAATGAATTAATTTTCGGCAATGTTAACTTTGAAACATTAATAAATCTATCGACCGACTGCTTGCAGTGTCAATGGCCTACGCAATTTCACTTCGCAGTCAAGTGTTAAATGACAATTACATATGCCCGGCACAAGCTACACGGCCACTTGACAGTGTGTCCAACTATAGACTACTGGGGATGGTGGGGGATTGTCTAATGTACTCGTCATTTACATGCCATAGACCTCGCCCCAGTCCAATGACAATTAAAATGCGACTGGCGTTTTATTATTTCTGCTTCCACAAGTTCAACAAACGACAAACAACTCTCGAGTGCTCGAATTGCTTAAGCGTTAGATTTGCCAAAAACAAAAATATGTATAAATATATCTTTTGTACGAGTAACAGAGCGCATTGTCGTCTTTCGTAAACTCTCGAAACTTAAACATAAAAATATTTGTTTGCGGGTGAAATTTTCTTTATATTTCTTTTTAACGTTTTTGCGTGTGCAGCATGCGAAATGCGTAGAATGAAGGAAAGCGCCAAAAAGACGTTAACATTACAAGTTAACGGAGCTGTGACCATAGATAACAAAGCACTCAGGGATTTGGGATGGGATTTGTTGGCTCAACTTACTTTTGGGCGTAGCCAAAAAGACTCAGTGAAAAATTGTATAAATGAAGTTTTGGCAGTTGCCGTTTTGGCTTGAAATACTTTGGTTAGCATTATGGTAAGAGAAATACATTAATTCAAAAAGAGGTTATATTATAATATATATAAGTTGCTGCAAATGAGTTCGAACTCAATTGCAAATATATCAAAAAAAGTTAGAAACGTTTTTCATTAATATTTTCTTTGTATCCCAAATGAAATACAATTAGTAAAGAGCTATAACAGGAAATGCTATGATTTTCCTTGCTATACTTAAATATTATTTAGCCGAGTCTCAACTCACTCTTCAAATGTTGAACTACAAATCTTACAAGTTCTCTTAAGTTAAAGAACGAGATTTCATTTAATTAAAACTGCAAACTCTCAAATATCTGCTCAAAATCAGTTAACATAACATTGGAATGTGGCCAACAGTAAATAAGCAAATTGGTGAAAATAAGCAAGTACAGTCAGTCAACTAAATGCGACAACGAATCGCTAACTGAACAACCAAACATGCCAGACAACAACACAATCCCTTGTCAGATACGAGTACCAACACCTCTACTTGATGTCTATAGCCTGAAGTTGTCTGTAGTTTTCACTTGGTGCCTGTTATATAGCTTGAGGCGTGTGCAACATGCATAATTTTTGGCATGCAGCTGCAACCAATGCAATTGACACAGACGCCCACGCTGCGTATGCGTAATACGTATTTGAGATCTCTGACAACGTGAGTCAGTCAAAGGCAAAGCCAACATATTTCCTTTTGTATAAAAACTTGTTTCTGACTTGGCTCACATCTACTATTGTATAGTAGAACCCATAAGCCAAAAGCTGTGACTTTTGGTAAATGGATATAGAGTTTTGCGATTGGAAACGAAAGTTTTCTTTTGTCTGCGTGCTTAGACATTTTGGGTGCGTTTCTTGTTGCTACAGATTTGGGGCAGCAGCATAATTAATGCAAGAGCTGAAAGTAGAAAGTAAAGCTGCAGCTGCAGCTGCATAATTGAAATTGCGTTAAGCTGAAGCTGAAACAAGCCAACAATTACTCAAGTTCATTCTTTGTTCTCTGTTTTCTTCCGCAGATACGGCGCCGAGTTGGTTGCGATTGATAGTTACGCGGAAAACAATGAAACTCTGGCGATAGCACACGCCAGTGATCCCAATCAGCGTGCCTCGGACAAGTATTGGCTGGGCCTGGCATCGCTGGATGATCTACGCACAAATACCCTAGAGTCGGCATCGGGTGCATTGATCTCACAGTATTCGGGATTCTGGTCTCTGCAGCAGCCGAATGCCGAGTCGGGTGAATGTGTGGCAGCCAGTTTTGCTGGCAAAGCACAGAGCTGGGATCTGGGCACCTGTGAGTCGCTGTTGCCATTCATGTGTCGTGCCCCCGCCTGTCCCCAGGGTGCGTTGCACTGTGCCAATGGAATGTGCATCAATCAGGCCTTCAAATGCGATGGCAGCGATGATTGCGGCGATGGCACCGATGAGCTCGACTGCCCAGCCCAATGTCACTATCACATGCAGTCCGGTGGCGATGTCATTGAGACGCCCAACTATCCACATAAGTATGGAGCGCTAAGCAAGTGCAAATGGACGCTGGAGGGTCCGCTGGGCAGCAACATCATACTACAGTTCCAGGACTTTGAGACAGAGAAAACCTTTGATACCGTGCAGGTTTTAGTGGGAGGACGCACCGAGGATAAGTCCGTGTCGCTGGCCACGCTCAGTGGCAAACAGGATCTGACTACACAACCATTTGTGTCTGCCTCCAACTTCATGATCGTCAAATTCACCACAGATGGCAGTGTGGAGCGTAAGGGATTCAGGGCCACCTGGAAGACGGAGGCCAAGAACTGTGGCGGCACCTTGAAGGCAACTCTGCAGCGTCAGATTCTGACTAGTCCCAATTATCCCAAGCAATATCCTGGCGGTCTGGAGTGCTTGTATGTAATTAAGGCACAGCCCGGTCGCATTATCTCCATTGAAGTCGATGACCTGGATATAGCTAAGGGTCGCGATTATTTGCTCATCCGCGATGGCGAGTCTCCCATGAGTCGCACCATTGCCCAGTTGACGGGCAAGACGATGCAGAATGAGCGTGTCATCATCTCCACCGGCAATGCCCTCTATCTGTACTTCAAGTCTAGTCTGGGAGAGGCCGGCAAGGGTTTCAGTCTGCGCTATATTCAGGGCTGCAAGGCTACAATTACGGCTAGAAATGGCACCGTTACCTCGCCTGCCTTTGGCCTGGCCGACTATCCAAAGAACCAGGAATGCTTCTTTACTATTAGGAATGGAGCACGTGCTCCACTCTCACTGAAGTTCGACAAGTTCACCGTCCACAAGAGCGATAATGTTCAGGTCTTTGATGGTTCCTCCACCTCCGGACTGCGTCTGCACTCCGGCAATGGTTTTACGGGAACTGCTGCTCCGAAACTTACCCTGACCGCCTCATCTGGCGAGATGTTGATTAAGTTCACCTCGGATGCACTGCACAATGCTGCGGGGTAAGTCTTTAGATATCTTGTAATCCATTTGTATTTTAAAATTATCTTTAATCTTATGCAGAGCTGGGAATAGTGATAACATTGTTTAAACATGCATCTTTTAACTAATCTAAAAAGCTGTTTTATTAATATTTAAATGAAAAACAAAATAAAATGATTACATCTCAGCTATATAATTAAATTAAATGTTTGATTGTCCATCTTGCTTCAAAATTTTACCCCAGAAACCGCAAAAACAACTTTAGACAATTCACATAAGTCTGGGAATCTTTTTCATTATCACTCCGCAAAGTCAAGTGATTTTGCACTCAGATAAAATAAAACGTGAAATATATTAAATATATTAAATAACTTTTATCGCTATTCCCCGCTCTGCTTTGGTTGGAGTTGTTTCCTGCAACACCAGTCTACATTTGCACATTATAATATTGATTATCTCGATTACAGTTGGTCGGCCACCTTCTCTGCGGACTGTCCTGAGCTTCAACCTGGTATCGGGGCCTTGGCCTCCAGTCGCGACACGGCCTTCGGCACGCTGGTCAGCTTTACATGTCCCATTGGACAGGAGTTTGCCACCGGCAAGACGCGTCTGGTTACGGAATGTTTGCCTGGTGGCAACTGGAGTGTCTCCTACATACCAAAGTGTCAGGGTAAGTCTTAATATTCTAGCCTAAATTCGTTGCTCTTTTCACATGGAACTCCCTTTCTCAGAGGTCTACTGCGGTCCTGTGCCACAAATTGACAACGGCTTCTCCATTGGCTCCTCGAATGTGACCTATCGCGGCATTGCCATGTATCAGTGCTATGCCGGCTTCGCCTTTGCCTCCAACGAACCCATCGAGAAGATTTCCTGCCTGCCCGACGGCCGTTGGGAGCGTCAACCCCATTGCATGGCCTCACAGTGTGCCGCCCTGCCGGAAGTGGCTCATGCCAATATGACCTTGCTGAACGGAGGAGGACGCAGCTATGGTACCATTGTACAATACGAATGCGAGCCTGGCTATGAGCGCAATGGACATCCCGTGCTCACCTGCATGTCCAATGGCACCTGGAGCGGCGATGTGCCACGTTGCACGCGCAAGCGTTGCTACGAATTCCCCGATATCGAGAACGGCTTTGTTGTGGATGCTGCGCGTGCCTATCACTTTGGAGATGAGGCCAGGGTACAGTGCTTCAAGGGATACAAACTGATTGGCAGCAATATCATGCGTTGCAGTGAAGCACAGCGATTCGAGCAGCCTCCCAGCTGCGAGGACATCAACGAGTGCAGCTCCTCGCAGTGCGATCTCACGACCACCGAGTGCAACAACACCAACGGATCCTTCCATTGTCAGTGCCGTTCCGGCTTCACGGCCACCACAGAGTGCCGCCCCGTTGCGGATCTGGGACTGGGCAATGGCGGCATTCCGGATGACAGCATTAGCACCTCGGCAAGTGAGGCAGGCTACAGCAAGGGTCTGTTGCGTCTTAATACGAATGGCTGGTGTGGCGCCTCCCTGGAGCCAGGTGCAAACTGGATACTTATTGATCTGAAGGCACCCACCATACTACGAGGCTTCCGAACCATGTCTGTCCAACGTCCAGATGGCAATGTCGCCTTCAGTTCCGCTGTGCGTCTACAGTATACGAATGATTTGACCGACGTCTTCAAGGACTATGCCAATCCCGATGGCACGGCTGTGGAGTTTAGAATACTGGAGCCTACGCTGTCCATCCTGAATCTACCGCTGCCCATTGAGGCGCGCTACATACGCTTCCGCATCCAGGACTACGTCGGCGCTCCCTGTCTACGCATGGAGTTGATGGGATGCACCCGTTTGGACTGCGTGGATATCAATGAATGCAGCAAGGATAATGGTGGTTGCGACCAGAAGTGCATTAACTCACCCGGCGGCTATGCCTGCGCCTGTAACACGGGCTACCAGCTCTACACCTCCAATGGCACCGCCGGCTATCACGTGGAGCGCTCCGAGTCGGGAGAACGCGACGGCGACACCTATCAGCGCAACAAGACCTGTGTGCCCCTCATGTGCCCCGAGCTGCAGGCCCCCGAGAATGGTCAGCTGCTCAGCGAACGCAACGATTATCATTTCGGCGATGTGGTGCGTTTCCAGTGCCACTTTGGCTACATCATGAGCGGCAGCTCAGTGGCCCTTTGCCTTTCCAGCGGTCAGTGGAATGCGAGCGTACCGGAGTGCAATTGTGAGTAGAGAAATGGGAAATGATCAACGATCACTCAATATACTATTATCATTTGGATGCGTGTCAGACTCTATAAAGTATTTACTTTCTCTATCAGTCACATCCGTCTGTCTGTCCGACTTTGTGTCTGTTTCTATGCAAACTAGTCTCTCGGTTTGCTATATCATATAGCTGCCATAGGAACTATCAATCTAAAATTAAAGTTTGGTATGAATATTTGGTATTGTCTTATGTATCCTGATCAAGATAAGTTAAAACCTGATTATTATACTATTTAGCTGCCATAGGAACAAATATTATAATATTTAATACAGGTATCTGCATGGGTATAAACCTTTTCGAGTGCCAACAATAACCAAGAAGACTGCTACTTGCTAAATACTTATATATTCCTTTGCTCATCCCCCATCAGATGCCAAGTGCGTTTCCTTGCCCGATGACAAGCTGGAAGGTTTGACCGTTGCACGTCCCGACCCTGAGTCTGTGCTGGTTCCATTCCGTGATAATGTGACAATTAGCTGCGGCTCTTCAGGCCGTCAACTTCGCTCCACTGCCTCAGCTGGCTTTAGACAGTGCGTCTATGATCCTAAGCCGGGTCTGCCCGACTATTGGCTATCGGGCATGCAACCCTCTTGCCCCCGAGTGGACTGTTATGCTCCCATGCCGACACCAGGTGCTGAATATGGACAGTTCGTGGACACGCGTTTCCAGAGCAGCTTCTTCTTTGGCTGCCAGAATACCTTCAAGCTGGCTGGACAGACACAACGTCACGACAATGTGGTGCGCTGTGGTGCCGAAGGCATTTGGGACTTTGGCGACTTGCGCTGCGAAGGACCTGTGTGCGAGGATCCGGGTAGACCCGCCGATGGTCGCCAGCTGGCACGCAGCTATGAGCAAAGCTCTGAAGTTTACTTTGGCTGCAATCGTCCCGGCTACATTCTGATCAATCCCAGACCTATTACGTGCATCAGGGAACCGGAGTGCAAGGTTATCAAGCCACTGGGTCTGGGCTCGGGCAGAATTCCTGACTCGGCCATCAATGCAACCTCGGAGCGACCCAACTATGAGGCCAAGAACATTCGCCTCAACTCAGCAACGGGCTGGTGTGGCAAGCAAGAAGCCTTCACCTATGTCAGCGTTGATCTTGGACAGATCTATCGCGTTAAGGCCATTCTGGTTAAGGGTGTGGTGACCAATGACATTGTCGGACGTCCTACAGAGATACGTTTCTTCTACAAGCAGGCAGAAAGTGAGAACTACGTTGTTTACTTCCCCAACTTCAATCTGACCATGAGAGATCCTGGCAACTACGGAGAACTGGCGATGATCACGCTGCCCAAGTATGTGCAGGCTCGCTTTGTGATCCTGGGCATCGTCAGCTATATGGACAATGCCTGCCTGAAATTCGAACTGATGGGATGTGAGGAACCCAAAGTGGAGCCTCTATTGGGCTACGATTACGGCTACTCCCCGTGTGTGGACAACGAGCCACCGATCTTCCAGAACTGCCCACAGCAACCCATCGTGGTGCGACGGGATGAGAACGGTGGTGTTCTGCCCGTTAACTTTACCGAACCCACCGCCGTGGACAACTCCGGCTCGATTGCTAGACTTGAAATCAAGCCCCAGAACTTCCGTACTCCCAGTCACATCTTCAAGGATACGGTGGTCAAATATGTTGCCTTCGATTACGACGGCAATGTGGCCATTTGCGAAATCAACATAACCGTGCCTGATGTCACTCCCCCATTGCTGCAGTGTCCTCAGAGCTATGTGATCGAGCTGGTTGACCGACAGGAAAGCTACAATGTCAACTTCAATGACACCCGCAAGCGTATCAAGACTTCCGATGAGACGGGAGATGTTCGTTTGCAATTTACACCTGAACGTGCCACAATTAAAATTGGAAACTTTGAGAACGTGACGGTCACCGCCACCGACAAGTACAACAATCGGGCCAGCTGCCACTTCCAGGTATCCGTCCAAGCCTCACCTTGCGTCGACTGGGAGCTTCAGCCGCCGGCGAATGGTGCCATCAATTGCTTACCCGGGGATCGGGGCATTGAGTGCATTGCCACCTGTAAGCCGGGTTTCCGCTTCACAGATGGTGAGCCCCTTAAGACCTTCTCCTGCGAAACTTCTCGCCTGTGGCGTCCCACATCCGTTGTGCCAGACTGTGTGTCCGAGAACACGGAGCAGGCCGCTTACCATGTGACTGCCACCATTACGTACCGTGCCAACGGTGCTGTCGCTCAATCCTGTCTGGGTCAATACCAGGATGTGCTCTCCAAGCATTATTCGGGACTCAATCAACTGCTTTCGCAGCGTTGCTCGGCGGTGAATGTGAACATGAATGTGACGTTTGTGAAGTCGGTGCCATCGCTGCTCGAGGAGAATGTAGTCAAAATGGACTTTATACTGTCAATTTTGCCAGCAGTTCGTCAGCCCCAACTGTACGATCTCTGTGGATCCACTCTGAACCTGATATTTGATCTGAGCGTGCCTTATGCCAGTGCCGTCATTGATTCCTTGCTAAACATCTCCAATATTGGCAATCAATGTCCACCACTACGAGCTCTGAAATCGCATATCACGCGAGGATTCAACTGTAATATGGGAGAAGTACTAAACATGGATACCAGCGATGTGCCCCGTTGTCTGCATTGCCCGGCGGGCACCTATGTCTCCGAGGGTCAGAACACCTGCACGAACTGTCCACGTGGTTATTACCAGAACCGCGATCGCCAGGGCACCTGCTTGCGCTGTCCCGCCGGCACCTACACGAAGGAGGAGGGTTCCAAAGCGCTGAGCGACTGCATTCCCGTTTGCGGCTACGGCACATACTCCCCCACTGGCCTTGTGCCCTGCCTGGAGTGTCCACGCAACTCATTTAGCGCCGAGCCACCCACCGGTGGCTTCAAGGATTGCCAGGCCTGTCCGGCCCAGACCTTCACCTACCAGCCGTCAGCTTCCCACAAGGCACTCTGCCGTGCCAAGTGTGCGCCAGGCACTTACTCAGCAACCGGTTTAGCTCCCTGCTCGCCCTGTCCCCTGCATCATTATCAGAGCGCTGCCGGCGCACAGAACTGCAATGAATGCCCCAGCAATATGAGGACGGATACTGCCAGCGCCAAGGGACGGGAACAGTGCAAACCTGTGGTCTGTGGTGAGGGTGCCTGCCAGCATGGCGGACTCTGTGTTCCAATGGGACATGATGTGCAGTGCTTCTGTCCAGCCGGATTCTCGGGACGTCGCTGTGAACAGGATATCGATGAGTGTGCCTCACAGCCCTGCTACAATGGAGGACAGTGCAAGGATCTGCCACAGGGCTATCGCTGCGAGTGTCCCACAGGCTACTCGGGCATCAATTGCCAAGAGGAAGCCAGTGATTGCGGCAACGACACCTGTCCCGCCCGTGCCATGTGCAAGAACGAGCCGGGCTTTAAGAATGTGACCTGCCTGTGCCGCAGTGGTTACACTGGAGACCAGTGCGATGTGACCATTGATCCCTGCACAGCCAATGGCAATCCCTGCACAAACGGCGCAAGTTGTCTGGCCCTACAGCAGGGTCGCTATAAGTGCGAGTGTCTGCCAGGCTGGGAGGGACTTCACTGCGAGCAGAATATTAACGATTGCGAGGAGAATCCCTGTCTACTTGGCGCTGCCTGTACGGATCTGGTCAATGACTTCCAATGCGCCTGTCCGCCTGGTTTCACCGGCAAGCGTTGCGAGCAGAAGATCGATCTGTGCCTCTCCGAACCATGCAAGCATGGCGCCTGCGTGGATCGTCTCTTTGATCACGAGTGCGTCTGCCATCCCGGCTGGACGGGATCTGCCTGCGACATCAATATCGATGACTGCGAGAATCGTCCCTGTTCCAATGACGGCATTTGTGTGGATCTTGTCGACGGTTACAGCTGCAACTGTGAGCCTGGTTACACGGGCAAGAACTGTCAGCACACCATCGACGACTGTGCCTCGAATCCTTGCCAGCATGGCGCCACCTGTGTGGATCAGCTCGATGGCTTTACCTGCAAGTGTCGTCCCGGCTTTGTGGGTCTCAGCTGTGAGGCGGAAATTGATGAGTGCTTGAGTGATCCCTGTCATCCCGTGGGCACCGAGCGCTGCCTGGATCTGGACAACAAGTACGAGTGCGTTTGCCGCGACGGCTTCAAGGGCACGCTCTGCGAGACCGACATCGATGACTGCGAGGCTCAGCCTTGCCTGAACAACGGTTTCTGCCGGGACCGTGTAGGAGGCTTTGAGTGCGGCTGCGAACCGGGCTGGAGTGGCATGCGATGTGAGCAGCAGGTGACCACCTGCAATGCCCACGTGCCGTGCCAGAACGACGCCAAGTGCATTGATCTGTTCCAGGACTACTTCTGTGTCTGTCCAAGTGGTACCGATGGCAAGAACTGTGAAACTGCTCCCGAACGCTGCATTGGCAATCCCTGCATGCATGGCGGCAAGTGCCAGGACTTTGGATCCGGCCTCAACTGCAGCTGTCCTGCAGATTACGCCGGCATTGGCTGTCAGTATGAATACGATGCCTGCGAGGAGCATGTCTGCCAGAATGGCGCCATCTGTCTGGACAATGGCGCCGGCTACAGCTGCCAGTGTCCGGCCGGATTCACGGGCAAAAACTGTGAGCTCGATATAGTCGATTGCAAGGACAACTCCTGCCCTCCGGGTGCCAGCTGTGTGGATCTAACCAATGGATTCTACTGTCAATGTCCGTTTAACATGACCGGCGATGATTGCCGCAAGGCCATCCAAGTCGATTACGATCTGTACTTCAGTGACCCCACCCGTTCGACGGCAGCACAGGTGGTGCCCTTCCCGACGGGAGAGGCCAACAGTTTGACCGTTGCTATGTGGGTTCAGTTTGCCCAGAAGGACGATACTGGTATCTTCTTCACCCTGTATGGCGTGGAGTCCGCCCGCATGACACAACGTCGTCGTCTGCTGCTCCAGGCTCATTCCAGCGGTGTTCAGGTCTCCCTCTTCGAGGACGTGCCAGATGTATTCCTCAGCTTCGGGGAATACACTTCTGTCAACGATGGACAATGGCATCACGTGGCTGTCGTCTGGGACGGCATCTCTGGCCAGCTGCAGTTGATCACAGAGGGATTGATCGCCAGCAAATTGGAATACGGTAGCGGTGGAGCTCTTCCTGGCTATCTGTGGTCGGTGCTCGGTCGCCCTCAACCGGATGCAGTCAAGCACGAGCTGGCCTACACAGATATGGGCTTCCAGGGTACTGTTACCAAGACTCAGGTCTGGGCACGCGCCCTGGATATCACCTCCGAGATACAGAAGCAGGTACGTGATTGTCGCTCCGAGCCAGTGCTTTACCCTGGCCTGATCCTCAACTGGGGAGGCTATGAGATGACCTCGGGTGGCGTGGAACGGAATGTGCCATCGTTGTGTGGACAACGCAAGTGCCAAGTGGGCTACACTGGCGCCAACTGTCAGCAGCTAGTGGTGGACAAGGAGCCACCAGTAGTGGAACATTGCCCCGGCGACTTGTGGGTCATTGCCAAGAACGGATCCGCCGTGGTCACCTGGGATGAACCGCACTTCAGCGATAACATTGGTGTTACCAAGATCTATGAACGCAACGGCCATCGCTCCGGCACCACGCTCCTCTGGGGCACCTACGACATCACTTACATTGCCTCCGATGCCGCTGGAAATACGGCTTCGTGTAGCTTCAAGGTTTCTCTCTTAAGTGAGTAACAGATAAGTCTAACTGGGATAATACAGTTTACTAATTCGATTTGTATATCTTTTTATAGCTGAATTCTGTCCACCTTTGGCTGATCCCGTGGGTGGTTCCCAGGTCTGCAAGGATTGGGGTGCAGGTGGTCAGTTTAAGGTTTGTGAGATTGCTTGCAATACGGGTCTGCGCTTCTCCGAACAGGTGCCCGAGTTTTACACTTGCGGTGCCGAGGGCTTCTGGCGTCCCACACGCGAACCATCCATGCCTCTCGTCTATCCATCCTGCTCACCCGCTAAGCCTGCCCAACGTGTATTCCGCATCAAGATGCTCTTCCCCTCGGACGTGCTCTGCAACAAGGCCGGACAGGCTGTGCTGCGCCAGAAGGTGACTAACTCGGTGAATGCACTGAACAGAGACTGGAACTTCTGCTCCTATTCCATTGAAGGCACAAGGTAAATATTCCCGTGAATGTTCTGTTAATTTAATCGCAATTGGATACTATACTCGTAAGTTATTGAAAAATCAATTTTACGCAGTGTCGGGCCAAAGAAAGAAAAAGAGATACATCATAATTGTATTTTAAAATTTATATTATTTAAAAATCATAATCGTTACGTTCGTTACGTTCCCTGGATTATGTTTAATTAATTTGCTGTTTCTCTCTCACAGGGAATGCAAGGACATTCAGATCGATGTTAAGTGTGATCATTATCGTGGCGCCCAGAATAACCGAGTGCGTCGTCAGTCCAAGGATGGCGGCGTCTACGTAATGGAAGCTGAACTGCCAGTGGTCAAGTAAGTAGACCCTTGAAAGAGGTCAAAGATAGAAGAAGATGAAACAGGGATAGCATGTATATATATGTCTCCATGTGTGTGTATTCTGTGTTATATGTTTGTGTTCGTTAACCCAATTTCTAGCGAGGATGACGATCTGGCTTTGACGGGTCGCCAGGGACGCCAACAAACTGGCGGCGATACATACACGCTGGAAATAGCCTTCCCGGCTGTTAAGTATGTCCAAGCACCTCACTTCGATAATGATAACGATAAAGATAACGATCAATTGCACCCGATCTCTCCAGCATTATCGCACCCAGCACTATCACTTGTCTCAGACTAATCCAGCTAATGTCTAACCATCCAATTTTAATTCAACCAATCACAAATGCTTCAAGCTAACCCATGTGTTTTTCGTTCTAACCCCAATCGATTGAAATCCGGCCAAGTTAAAACACACGCCATATCCTAAGCTAATCCCATGTTGTTTCCCCATTTTTCCCTAGTGATCCTGTGACGCACACGTCGACGGGCGATCGCTCTAGTGTGAAGCAGCTGCTGGAGAAATTGATATTGGAGGACGATCAGTTTGCCGTACAGGAAATTCTGCCCAACACTGTGCCGGATCCGGCCTCATTGGAGCTGGGCTCCGAGTACGCCTGCCCCGCCGGTCAGGTGGTCATGATACCCGACTGTGTGCCTTGTTCCATTGGCACCTTCTACGACAGCGCCAACAAGACGTGCGTGGCCTGCGCCCGTGGTAGCTACCAGTCCGAGGCAGGTCAGCAGCAATGCAGCAAGTGCCCGGATATCGCTGGACGTCCTGGCGTTACAGCTGGTCCTGGTGCTCGCTCCGCAGCCGACTGCAAGGAACGCTGCCCGGCCGGCAAGTACTTTGATGCTGAGACGGGTCTATGCCGCTCCTGCGGCCATGGTTTCTATCAGCCGAATGAAGGTGCCTTCAGCTGCGACCTGTGCGGTCTTGGACAGACCACACGCTCCACGGAGGCGACCTCTCGCAAGGAGTGCCGCGACGAATGCAGCTCTGGCCAGCAACTGGGCGCCGATGGACGCTGTGAGCCCTGTCCCCGCGGTACCTACCGTCTGCAGGGTGTGCAGCCCTCTTGTGCCGCCTGTCCGCTGGGCCGTACCACGCCCAAGGTGGGCGCCAGTTCCGTGGAGGAGTGCACACTGCCGGTGTGCTCACCTGGCACCTATCTCAATGCCACACTCAACATGTGCATCGAGTGCCGCAAGGGCTTCTATCAATCCGAGTCACAGCAAACCGTCTGCATTCAGTGTCCACCCAATCACAGCACCAAGATCACGGGTGCCACCTCCAAGAGCGAGTGCACCAATCCCTGCGAGCACATTGCCGAGGGTAAACCCCATTGTGATGTCAATGCCTATTGTATTATGGTGCCGGAGACGTCGGACTTTAAGTGTGAGTGTAAGCCTGGTTTCAATGGCACTGGCATGGTTTGCACAGATGTCTGCGACGGCCACTGCGAGAACTCGGGCACCTGTGTCAAGGATCTCAAGGGTACCCCGTCCTGCCGCTGTGTGGGCTCATTTACTGGCCCACATTGTGCCGAGCGTTCCGAGTTTGCGTATATTGCTGGTGGTATTGCCGGCGCCGTGATCTTCATCATTATCATTGTCCTGCTCATCTGGATGATCTGTGTGCGCTCCACGAAGCGTCGGGATCCAAAGAAAATGCTGACGCCAGCTATCGATCAGACTGGATCCCAGGTGAACTTCTACTACGGTGCACACACTCCCTACGCGGAGTCCATTGCCCCCTCGCACCACAGCACCTATGCACATTACTACGACGACGAGGAGGACGGCTGGGAGATGCCCAACTTCTACAACGAAACCTACATGAAGGACGGTAAGTCTCCTTTAAGAATGCGTCCACTTAACGCTAGAGTTTCGCATTAAGTAGATAAGCTTTAAACTCAAATCCCCGATCTCCTTTTTGACTTATGGATATTGTTTCTTACAGGTCTGCATGGTGGCAAGATGAGCACGTTGGCCCGCTCCAATGCGTCGCTCTACGGAACTAAAGAAGACTTATACGATCGACTGAAACGTCACGCTTACACGGGCAAGAAAGGTGAGTTCATCTTCGATTCACTTCAAACGTATTATTAATTTCTGTTTCAATTCTCGTTTTCAGAAAAGAGTGACAGTGATAGCGAAGTGCAGTAAACCATCAACGAAAAGAAAACACAAATAACTTAAAAACTTAAAAAAATGTATAACTTTAAACTGCTTTAATGTAAAATGTGGTCATAAATGTATAGGCACTGTAGAGGCAAAGTTCTAACACTGCCCCAAAAGAAAACAATCGAAAACAAATACTCATTGAAAGCGAAAAAGTTGTTTCAACATTTAAAGTGGCAAATTAAAAGCTTTGCATTGAATTGCTGTAATCGCTGGCTTAAATGTATAACTTTTTTTGAAATTCTTAAAAAGCTTTTAGCAAATTACGTGGCTTAATGCAAAGCTTATAAGCTGATTTTAAGTAGAGAAAGAGAGAGAAAAATCTTAATTTAGTAACTCCCAGAAGTGCTCTTTAAATATGAAATCTAAACTGAAATTAAGTCGAACTTATAATACGAGTATAATAAATGATAAAATTGTTTTATTCTTAAGTATTATTTACCTACATATACGCACATAAATGACAAAACTTTAAGCTACCTTGCTTTAGAAGGTATTAAATGAGTTCAATTGCAATATACTTATAATATAAATAAATGTACTTATTTTCCAAACTTGTTGAAAAATACGCGAGTGCTGTAAAAAGCAAAATCAAATATAGTCGTTATTTTGTAATTTAAATAAACAAAAACAAAACCAACTTAATTAATTAATTAATTATGTACGAGTAATTTTATAAACACTTTTGTATATCTGTATAAAAGGAAAACCGAACTAATAATAAAAAGCAAAAGCTTATGTTTATATTTAAGTCTGAGTTTTATAATATAACAAAATATCTTCAGGAAACGATCGTTTGCTTATCAAAATATGACTTCCAAACGGGCGTGTTTAACTTGTTCAATGCCTCGTTCATCTTGAGTCGCTTGTAGCGCGGTGTGCGACTTATGAATTCTACTGTTTTATCTACCTCTATATACACTTTTGTCCTGGGGGTGAAGTAACGGCAATAGAAACGATAACAATGATTACTAGTGCTTGCCAGAAATGCTAAGGCCAGGAGACAGGTGAATGCGTTGATTATCAGGGTCTCATGGCTATAGTATGTTTCCTTGGGCATAATGTTCAGACCCACCACCAATGTCTGGACCATTACATAAATGGAAAACTCCAGAGCGTTCCAAACTATTAGCATACCCGTCTCCAGCAAAATTATGGCTACAACACTTTCGCAAATACATTTCAGAGCATGATTAGCTTCATAAACTTTAAGCGGAACCAGTCGGCTATCATAGATAATATCCATAAACGCCGCACAGGCAATGAATGAGGGAATTTTTGACCCAGGTGTGTTAAACTTCGTAGGTGGTTCCTTAAATATGGCGAAGTTTAGTACGAAATGTATCAATCCGGCAACTAAAACCGATTCCAACGACGCCATTACTAAAATAAGGCAAATAAATAAATATATATTCTACATTCGACTTAAGATAATAATTACTTGCTTTGAAAAATATTTATTAGCTTGGTAAAATAGAAACAAAAAATTTAAAACCAGTTAATGTCAACAAGATACAAAATAATGAAATGCTAATAAATGTTTTACTCGTTTTTCAAATAAAACGGCAAGGCTGACGTGATTAAAATTCTAGCTCAGTAGTTTTTATAAAAGTATGTTCTTTTCGAACGTGTAGTCTTTAAAATATATATAGATGACTCCCACGTTCTTCCATTTCAAGACGTGTCAGGGCGTAGTTCGATCTGTTGGATATTACCAAATTATAAATAATTTTGTGTTTTGTGTAATTTTTTTTTATTGTTTCTATTCATTTATTGATATCGATTTGAATTTCTTTTCCTGATGAATAACCAAAGCATCAAAATTTTGGGGTGCCTAAAAGTATGCAGTTGTTTTAGTTTCTGTTTTGATTTTCCGCACAGCAAATGCCAACGAAGTCATGCCGAATTCCATTATTTAGTCGTACAGGCATTGGAGTATCCTACTGTGAAGATCGGTATGCTGGCAAGCTATCACCATAATCGTCACGGACAGTGGCCAGGTAATAGCGCCATTTATCTGGCTTTCATGGTGATAGTAGGTATTTTTCTGAACAATTTCCAAGCCCAGCAGTAATTGTTTGGATAATAAATAGATTGAATATTCGACTGACATCCAGAATATCATACTAACTTCCAATAAAAAGATTGTTGTAACCGCCTCTAAAAAATATTTAATACCCTCTGAGACATTCTCGAAGCTATTCGGAATAACACGATTATCACTGATGATATCCAACACCGCCACGAAAACGATAACTGTGGGCATTGCTGGGCCAGGTGTCTTTAGCTTCGATTGTGGTGTTGAAAATAAGCTATAACGGAGGATTAGATGCATCATGCTGGCAATCAAAACTGAATCCATAGATGCCATGTTGAAAATAAGGTAATTTCAAGCCAAATAAATATAACAAATTTGAAATTTATGTGTAGGCAATTTATGTAAAAATTTTAGTTGACTATTTTTGAAATGCTCATGTGATTGGAAATGTTATATTTATTTTATTTGCTACTATTATATAATAGTAATAGTAATAATAGAAGAACCATAACAGGTTCTTATTACAATGGCACGTAACTACGTTTTGCAATAGCTTACGGAACCAGAAAATGTATTAATTACATATCAATTTTAATATACAGATTTCCTCGGCTTATACATCTGCGTATATGAAAAGACTTCTCCCTTGCGATTGACATTTCCCAGTTCCCTCTATTAACTGCCAATATATAGATATTTATTTTTTTGCGATATTTAAACCCAATTGTTGCACACCGCCTGTGGTCTTGAGATTCAAAAACATGTATTTGTAGATGCGATTGAAATGTTTATTCTTACAGTGACGCAATCATATTTATTAAATGATATTATTGATAATAGTCGTTGTTTGTGTAAAGTAAAAACAGTTGTTTGATCCAAAGTTCCTAAATTGTTGAGTTATAATTGTAAGACTTATAGCGCTATAGTGTTGCTTGCTTTCTTACGAGTATAACCGATTTATTTTATTTATAAAATAAATGTAATTTGGAGAACTCAGTTTGAATTCGATTTTGATCGCGCTGTCGCAGTGTTCATTATTTCGTTTATAATTTATAGATATGTATATGATGATGATGATACGAGGCCCTAATCCTTACGAAAATAAAAAAGCAAACCGACAGCCATGCCACAGAATAGTATTGGGTAGCTCAGTTTACGGACGCGTTTGCCACAAATGATATGTAGTAGGGAGTGGACGAGACCCACTCGTTTCTTGGTCTCGTCATCTTCCACCTGTGCAATGTTCTCACTGCCCGCGATCATCTCAGACTGTAAAAGATCATCGCAGGTCTGTGGCAGAATAGGAGCATCGCTATTGACCAGTTGGTTGTCCTTTTGGAGTAGCTTGTGCAACATTTGGATATCGTGTGCCGCCTCCAGGAGTTGCTCCACTCGGATATGCTTACGTTCGATTGCACTAGATCCCATTGAAAAATTCTCAAACCCTTCGACTTCTTGGCACGAATCCTTCGACTCAGTTGGCTCTTGTTGTTCTTCTTGTTCTTCTATTGAAAGTTTTAACTGTTTTTCAGCATCAAGCTTGATCTCCTCCTTAAGTTTCTCAGTATGCAATGCCACGTCCGCCTCCATCTCAGCGACAGCACGTTGCAGCACTCGAAGAGTCTCCTCCTCAGCTGTATCCAGTTCCATAGAAGTAATAGTCTCGGTACTGTTCCTTTGTCGGGGCGTTGAATTGCTCGGCCGAGGACTCTCAAATTCGCAACTCGAATTATCATCCTCTATAGTCGAGCAGCCCATTTGCACGCCGGAATCTTCAGTTGTATTAACCAGAGTGCTGGTGCTGCTGAAACTGTCATCAAGTTTCTTCTTTATGCCCAGTGACTTCATCAAGGACGTATATTTGCGAGAATGATAGCCATTGCCCATGTGTATTGGTCCCGGAATTTTAGTTGGTTTCAGCAAAATATCACTATTGATACTAACTGATTCACGATTACTGTTTCCATTCATAATCATATTAACTGCCTCGGATGTACTTTCGACTTTGGATACTGCTGAGTCTGTTGCTGACGATGTGTCTGTTGCTGTAGATGGAGCTGTGTCTTCATTTGGATATTCTGTAATAGTCTTCAATTTGTCGTTCGACGGAGTAGCTTGAACATCGCAACTGGCCATTTTTGCTAACTAAAGGATTAAGTCGAATTGGTATGTTGTTAATCAACATTTATCTATGCAAGATTTCGCTTACCCTGGACTATTTGCTGCAAGACTGACAGAATTTCAGACCGATTCGAGTAGCAAGACTATTTTTATGGTTATTTTGTCGAAATTTACTGGGTGTGAATATTTTATTATAAATTTAGGCCTGCACTGCTCCTATGTTGACAGATGAGAAATTCATTGCGACAAACACTACGAATGGCCCACTTTGGTAAGTACACATAACTCATATCTTTAGTGTTGGAAAATGCCATCCAAGTAAGTTTAGAAAAATACTTCTTCAATATTTACTATTACTATGTAAAGATAATAAATATAAGAATGCATACAAGGTGTCTTATAATCAATCAAAGGCTAAAAATTATCAATATTTTAAACTAAGCAACTTATTTTGTACGATTAAAAGAATGACTTCTAAGCTAAAATCTCATTTTTCGTAGAAATTAATTTGTTTGAATGCATAAGACAAGACGAAATGCATAATCTCAAAATTCTGGAACAAATTCTCTTTATCCACTGAGATTGGCGGTTACATTGCATTAATATAACATTTACTAATTAACTCAATTTTTATAGTTTTATAGTATTTCGAGTTTTTATTCAATTATATTTAGTAGTAGTAGTTGGACAATTATACTGTTTCATGGCGATACAACTTTGAATATATTCAATTTGCCAATCATAGAGCTTATGTCTTATGACTATGTCTATTAACTGATTTATTATATGCTTTTTTCTCTCTCTAAGTATTTTGAATTTATATTTAAATTATAGATGCTGTGATTCTCTGATTCAGTTTGTTACAACCGAGTATTTGCGTGCCGAGAATTGCATCTTCCTCGGATAATGTTGCGCGTTGTGTGATACAATTGTCTCGATACTGTTCTTTTGCTGGGGCGTTGAATTGCTCGATCGAAAACTCTGCAATTCACAACTCGAAATAGTATCATCATCTGCAGTACTTGAACAGTCCATCTGTATGGCCGAATCTTCAATTGTTTTCACCAGAGTGCTGGTGCTACTGAAAATGTCATCATGATTCTTTTTTATACCCAGCGACTTCATAATGGACGTATATCTGCGTGTATGATAACCATTGCCCATGTGTATTGGACCAGGAATTTTGGTTGGTTTCAACGAAAAACCATTATTGATACTAACTGCACCCAGATTGTTGTTTACATTCATAGTTATATTATCTGCTTTGGTTGTTGTACATCTAACGTTGGATACTGCTGAGTCTGTTGCTGCAGATGGAACTGTGTCTTCATTTGGATATTCTGCAATATTCTTCAATGTATCGTTCGACGGAGTAGCTTGAACATCGCAACTGGCCATTTTTGCCAACTAAAGGATTGAGTCGAATTGATATGTCGTTAATCGACATTTATCTAGTGAAGGTTTTGCTTACCCTGGACTATTTGCTGCAAGACTGATAGAATTTCAGACTAATTCGAGTAGCAAGATTATTTTTATGGTTATTTTGTCGAAAAATACTGGGTGTAAATAGTTTTTATTATAAATTTAGGCCTGCACTGCTAGTATGTTGACATATGAGAAATGAATTGTGATAAACATTTCGAATGGCCCCCTTTGATAAGTATACATTATTTTGTGTTGGCAAATGCCATCTCTAAGTTCTTTAATATATATTTTTTCCCAAAGATGATCCCAAAGCACAAATATTGTATATTCTAATGAGTAATCTCAGGTTGCGCAATTATTAAAACCCGAATACGGGTTATTTCAAGGCTGCGAACATGTTTTGATTTAAAATATGTTTTTCCTTTAAATTGAACCAAGTTTCAAACCAAACTTTAGGTTCAGATGCTCTTGTAACCGGTGCGCACTCATCAGCTATGTTCTCCAGCTACAGTTCTAAATCTAATAAGAAATAACTATATTTTACCCAAAAGTACAGGCTATTTCCTGTAAAAGATATAAAAGATACAACCATTCGCTAAATAAATCGTGAAATAACGCAATTATTTAATGTGTATAAGGCACAATGTTAACGATTATCGAAATATGCAATCATTATTGTTTTAAATAATAATATTTTGTTTTATTTCATATTTTAAGACGCGTCTAAGCGTAGAAATAAATAAGTACTTAGTTAATTTGGTTAAGATTTATGGCAGATACATTCTGTTGCTTGGGTCAACTGGGTTTAAAAAACAACAACAACAACTGCGAGTGCGAGTGCGACTGTTCAGTTCTCCAGTTCCACCTTGAGCTTCAGATGGGTGGGCAGTTCGTTGTAGATAAGGGGCGGTACACGTGCTATGACGGGAAAAGAAGATGATGAGCTTGCGAGTAGGCAAAATACCAGGGCCAATGGGCCAGAAGGCCTATACTCACTGTTGCATTTGTAAACCAGGTCCGACCATATAATCATCTCTTGGGAAAAGCAGAAAACGCCCAGACGTCCGCCCTTCAGGGTGAGTGTGGCATCGTAAACGTTGTGCGAGTCCAGAATCAAATGTTCCCCCTCATATATGCTAAGTAAGAATGGATTTCAGTCGTCCATTAAGAACATTCTACCTTCTATTATTCATTTGGAAAACTTACCGCAGCCGGATGAGCCCAATTGCAGGTCGATGAACCAAGGACCAGCGATATGAGGTCTTCTCCTTCCAGCCGGCATTCAATGGATCCTTCCAGAGCAGCCTAGCCTGTCCAGGCGTATCTCCGGCATGCCACAGACTATTGCGTAACATGGAACCAGGTCCCGTATTGCTGTCAATTAGCTTGATCTGTACACCCGGCTCGGCGGAGGCACGGAATGGTGAGGATTGCCAATAGGTTTGGGTGCCCTTCTTCCACTGCACCACATAGAACTTGCGATTGCTTTGGTAGCTGAAGATGAAGCCCACATAGTCATCGTCTGTATCATCGTTTATATAGAATGTGCCCTCAAAGTCGACACCCCCGAAGGAATCGCTGCCCACAACCAGACCGGGATCGGAATTCAAGGTCTGCGTGATCTCTGATCCATTGGCATGCACCTCCCAGTTGGGATCCAGCTGTGCATCACCCTCCGGATCGAGAATAACCGATCGTATATTTCGGAAGTCGGTGCGATGAATCATGGAATTGTTTGGACAGTTATCGATGATATTGGGCGTGCCATCCTCATCCTCATCATCCTCGCAGACATCGCCCTTGCTATTGTGATTGGCATCCAGTTGATCTGGGTTTTTGGCCAGCGGACAGTTGTCCCTATAGTTGGGCACACCGTCGCCATCCATATCATCGTCACAGGCATCGCCCTTGCCATCGAAATCCGTGTCGAGCTGATCGGAATTGCTGACCATTGGACAGTTATCCTCCGAGTCCTGTATGCCATCATCATCGCCATCGATATCGCTGTCGCAGGCATCACCCACCAGATCCATGTCGCGATCTTCCTGTGCAGGATTCGGAATTGTAGGACAATTGTCGCATACATCGCCAACACCATCGTTATCCACATCCGATTGATTGGGATTGCGCAGCAAGGGACAATTGTCATATTGATTTATCACTGAATCATTGTCGATATCATCGTCACACTCATTGCCCAGACCGTCCTCATCTGCGTCCAGCTGCCTGCGATTCGAAATGAAGACACAATTGTCACAGGCATCGCCGACACCATCATGATCCGAGTCCAACTGATCGCTGTTATAGGCAAACGGACAGTTATCCTTGCTGTTGACCACCTCATCGCTATCCGCATCATCGTCGCAGCCATCGCCAATGCCATCCAAGTCGGCATCCTCTTGGCCGGAGTTTGGCAAGTCCGGGCAATTATCGCGTCTACAGTGAACATCCGCACAGTTGAGCGACTCATCCGGCCATCCATCCAGATCACGATCACGCCCACAGATTTGCCCATTGCCCGCCCAGCCAACGCTGCAGCGGCATTGATAATGATAGCTATCCGTGGGAACACATTCCGCATTTCTCGAGCACATGCTGCCATCGGGACAAAGGTCTGCTGTGGACAGACAGCTAAAGGTTCCATTGGCCACATAGCCATCGTTACACTGACATTTGTAGGAGCCCTAAAAGGATCTAGATAGTTAGCCAAACTGATGTAGTTACCCCCAAAAGTCTACTCACAATGCTGTTGTGGCAACTGGCATGTTCTGGACATCTGAAGAAGCCCATCTTGCATTCGTCAATGTCCAGGCAGGTTTGCTTCTGAAATCCAATAGCTAGATAGTCAGCAGAGTAGCCTGCTCAAAATACAGTTCATTATTTCGTTCGGCATAAGGCAACCTTCTCTTTTTCCCTACCATGAGCGTGAACACCATCAAAGCCAGGTGGGCAAGGACCACAGCGAAATCCAGGATTGAGGTTGTTGCAGAAGGCAGATTCATCACAGGGCTGATAGAGCGCACACTCATCCACATCGCGACAGGTTGTGCCGTTGATTTTGTGGCCACGTGGACAGGAGATGCACTGGAAATAGGGTGAGAAACCCAATTCAATGCACTCGACACCTGGCAAATTGAAGCAAATCATAATATTGATTGAGCATTATTGATAAAACTATTTGTAAAGTATGAAAGTGTGGATATTAGTAAGCAAAAGTGAGGTTAAGTTAACAAAAAGTGTAGGTTATGTTTTTAGAAACTGTACCAAATCATGTTTAAGGAAATTGATGATTAGTTTTATTTATAGTTTTTATCTAAACCTTAAATATTAAAGGCCAGAGCCGAATTTCGCTTTCTGTGAAATTCTTTAAATTTGTGGAATATTTGTGGAATATTTGCGAAAGTGAAACTCGGAACAGGCCTGACAAACTGATAAGCTCTAATAAAGCATGACCAGAAAATGATAGTGAATAAACATGAAGCGCAATGGAATTCAATAAGAAAGATAAAGGCATATGAAAGATGATTTTGATAGATAGAAAGTAAAAGTGGAAAAAGGAGAATTTTATTTACCAAAAATTGTATCCAAAACGCAGACCAGTGAATTCGATTATTGCTCAAATAAAACAGCGGTATTTTTTTTATATGTTTTTGTTCTTTTTTGAAAAGTATCGTATAGTTTTTATTCACGTTACATTATAGGCATTTTACAGAGAGGATAATTGTGGGGAAAGAGGACAATTTCGGTACACGCTTATAAACTCCACTTTCTGGGCATTCGATGGTATTTTGATCGGGGGGTCACATAGTATTAATAGAGCATTACTTAAATAAATCTTTCTTTATTGTTTTAGTTAATTATTATAGAGTGTTTTTTTTGTTTTAATTTTATTTTCATTTGTATTTTGTAAGTAATTGGAGAGTTCTATTGTTACAGGGCGATAATACTTTGAATGGATTCCATTTGCCAATCATAGAGCTTACGACTTATGACTATTTATAAAGTGATTTATGATGTGCTCTCTTTTTTATTTTTCTCTAAGTATTTAGAATTTATAATTAAATTATAGGTGCTGTGATCTGATTCAGTTCGTTACAACCGAGTATTTGCGTGCCGAGAACTGGCTCTGCCTCTGATAATGTTGCACGTTATGTGTGGGCACTAAAATGTTGCCTAATAACGAGAATTTATTTATGCATTAATATCGTATAATATTTAAGAAAAAATCAAGTAAATCCACCCACTGCAATCACTTAAGACTTTTTATACTTTAGCCGAATTCAATTAGCCAACTTGACTTATAAGGCGCAACATTCCAGCACGCCTCAAAGATGACTAAGTACCCTACCTTCAACTCTCTCTGTCTCTCGGTCTCTCGGTCTGTCCGATCTGCACTCTAATTAGCAGCCTTGATTCACACATTCATTGAAAATTGCTCGGTTACCCTATAATTTTCAAGGGATTTTCAATCAAAAGGCTCCAGCGATTTCTTTCTGAGCTCCGAAATGCGCATTAATAAATCAAACAATCGTGTGAATTGTGTGCGCTACCAGGAAATTGTTAGGGTATTTTAGTTTGCCTAGGCTTACCAAAGGTAAAAGTTAATCTCTTGCTAATCTGATCTTATTCTAATTATAATAAACTAATAAATTCATTATATTTTTATAATCAGGAATAAGTTTAGTTTCTTTTTTGACAAAAAACGATTTAAATAAACATGAAACTCAATTATAGTTTAGCACCAAAAACCTAGATAAATCTGCATATCTAATCATAACTGTCTATCATGTACTGTAAGAAGTAAAGAAAACTCTCTTGAAGAATAGTTTATATTTTAGACTTTGTATATCATAGGAAAGCAATTATATTTACGAGTTTACTTGTTCATAATACTCAGACTTATCTGCTGCCCAACCTTCTTAGCTATTTAAACAACCCACACAGTTGACTGTAGCTCAAGGCACGACAAACTCAAATTAGCCATAAAAGATGTGAGAGAACAAAACGTGGCCCCCAAAAACTCCACTTGAGACTTCAACTAATCAAAGAGTCAAACAGACCGATACACACAACACACACACATAGTTTTGTTGTTGTTGTTGTTGTTTATTGACTTACCTGAGGGGCATGGTGCGTCCAGACAAGGATTACGTATCGAACATGTGCGTCCATCACCTTCATAGCCAACCGGACAGGAGTCACACTGGGCACCGCTCACAGTATCGTGACACTGAACGCCTCTGCAAAACGGGGGGTAAAAGTCCAGTATAGAGTTTTGGAGTATAAGAATATTACTAGTTGTGTATATGTGTACATATATGGTTGGGTTTGTTATTGTTTATTATTATTAATACTGACAGTCAGGAACAAATATCAGGCAACAAAAGATTGTAGAAATAACCGAATAACCATACAAAAGGCAAATTTATTAATGATGTTCAGCTGGGAAACAGGGGAAAAAGGTTACAGTTGGACCCTCTCTCTGGGACACAAAAGCACCGACAAAGCGCAGTCAATACACATATGCAGGTATGTGTGTGAGGAGGGGTTCGGGATTGGGTTTGGGTTTGGGTTCATGTTCGGCATTTCGGATATGCACAGGAAGAGGGAAGAAGACTCGCAAAGAAAACAAATTACAATTACAAGAAAATGTTATTAAAAACCGTTGAGGCAAAAATAAATAAAAGACGAAGAAGGCACCATGTCTCTTGGTTGTAGTAGGTTGATAATGTCCATCCAAATGGCCCATGGCCAAAAAAAAAAGTGCAGTTACAAGCCGACCAGCTTGGCTGTCTGGCATGTAAATTTCTCTTTATGGTTGAGCGAGTAGTGTGGGATTCGCTTTTGGCTTCCATATAACATTTACATTTACATATCATGACATGGACATTAGTTCGTATTCGGTTTTACGGTTAACTTACAACAGTTCCAAACTCTCCCAGGACATAACTCATTGCCAATCGGTCGTCGCAAATTTCGCAGGAAGTCCATCACCTTCAGTCAGACACACAACTACTGTGCCCAACTGACCCAGAAGCCATTCGTTGCCATGTTTTATGGCTAAGCCCACAAACTTTGAGTCGTAGATCCCCACGATCATGTGGGCTGAGCAAGAGCCACATGTAACTAAAGTCAAAGCCCTGAGCAGTTAGGTTCTTTAGCCCTGAAATAGCCAATCTTAAGTCGAGGCATCTGTTGTTGTTTGCATATTCAACATACGCCCATTTTCTCATGTTCCTGTCAAAGTTACCATTGAGTTTAACGTGTTGTCAAACTTGATTTCGTTTTGTTAACTTTATGTTTGCCAAATCAGACTGTAAAAACTGAAACAAACAGCTTATTTGATTTGTTAAAACATAAAACACAGCGGCGTTGCCAGAAATGAAAAATAAATTGTAAAACACTTAACAGACAGTTTATCCGCACGTTAACTGACATGAACAAGGAATCACAGTTAATACGTGACATTTGTGGTATGTTTCAAACTGATTTCGATTTTATTTCATGATTTCGTGAATGCAAATCTATATTAACTAAGTAATTGAAGAAACGACACTTGTTGTGCACTGATTTGATTTTGAATTAGTGACAATCTACACAAAACTAAACAAATACACAATAACACAAAATGCCAAAAGAAAGTGTACATTTTTTTTTAAAATAATAATCTAATTATTTAAACTTACAAGGTACTCCATTACAACAACATTTAAGCACTTGCATAGTCAGGCAAACAAAATTAAATATAAATTAGACTCGGATCTTATTTACTTATATCTTTTAGAGTAAACCTAATTCCTTTACTGGGTTGGATTGATCGACGAAATCTTAATCAGAAATTCCATTTACCTCAGAAGTTGTGAATACTATCTGGCAGGTGCTATAGAATTACCAAAACTACGTAAGCTGGTATGAATGCAATCACTTTAATATGTCTATAATAATTATTATAGGCAACATATGAAGAACTATTAACTTAAGTTTTGCATAATCATTTATATCACTATTGAGTTGAAAGTAAGTAAATGTAGAACAACTTGCCACATCATAAGAAAACTGATGAAGAGGCAAGTCGGCAACCACAAGTTGAGACTTATTTGGCAGATGATTGTGATAAAGAGAATTACATCTTATAATATCCCACGTCAAATGTTCAGTTGTAGGAAGTGTATAGCCACGAATGGCGCATACTTCCAAGTACAGTGAACGTTCTATAAATAAAACTTGCGTGAAAAAATGATTTTTAAAAACATTATTCCTACTTTTAGGTATTTGTTCATAGTTCAGTAAATATTAACTAGAAGTGAATTTTTAATGAAAATATATTTATAAATAAACATAGTTCATCAAAATATCTTTTAAATAGCTATCATAGACATTAACTATATATGGACAGAAGGTGACTTCATTTTATAAATTAAGACTGGTAGAACTTGGAGTTTTCTGCAGAGCCTACTGCTTATCGAGTCAGCACTGTATCTGTATGGAATTGAAGCGCAATAAGAGCTCTAGTGTTGTTGTTATTCTAGTGTGGTTTGCGCTGTCAGTTGGTGGCCAACAACACTTGTCAAAAATGTGTGAGAGTGTGCGTAGGAGATGTGTGTGCGTGTGTGTTTGTGTGTGTGTGTGTTCGTCAATATTCTGGTAGAAGCATTTGGCGGCAACGCGCAATTAGCAAAAAGTGTTAAGTACTTAAGTGGCAAGCGGCATCGCGATGAGGCGGCGCTGTTGCTGTCCATGTTCACGTCCATGTCGACAGACAGTGGACAGGGGAAGAGGCAGAAAAAGGGGGAAGAAAGTGTGTGCGGTGCCACAAAATGTTGCGTAGGGGTTTTTTCGTTGTGTCCGGCACTTTGCGCTTTTCTGCTTTGTTTCAGTTCACTCGACCATATTGTCTTAGCTGGAGCCGGGTCTTGAGATCAGCATCGGCATCGGCGTCGTTTGAGTGCTGGGAAAATAGTTGGCCAAGCGCATCGAGGAACGCATTAGCATTTCTGCCACCGCCCTGCTGCTGCTACGTTTCCCCTCCCTTCAGCAGTTGCATCCCACTCCATTCTAGCAGTTAGCATGACGAACCCACTTGCCGTTTGCCTTCTTGTTGTTGCTCGTTCTTTTTATTAACCACGCATTCATAATTCATAATTCCAATTTGCTGCTGCCTGGACCAGACTCTGTTGCCGTGTTGCCTGGCTGCCTGACTGCCTGCCAGCCTGACTGTTTGGTGCCGACTCTGGCTCCTCTGCTCGAGTCCAGTTCAAACACTTTGCCAGGCACCACCCAAAAGACACAAAACCTTTAGACACGGACCTCGGACCCGGAGACGTCGGACAAGGGACTGAGTAATGTGCGAACATGGATTTGAAGCCATGCAAAAAGGCTTTTAGGCCATTTACATTTGGCAAACGCGAAATGAGCCACAAAACCAACTGACATGAAGGCTGATTTAAGCCTTTAACAGAGTGAAAGATGGCTCAAACGAAAGGCTACTGAATATAAGCATACATTCATTTTTATACTCATTAAATCTACTTATTATTTTAAAAGGAACAGCAACAAAAGTTTTGCAACGACAAGAAATCAATCAAAGTTTGAACCAGGAAACACAAATAAGAGTTATGGGTTTAAATATAAATAAGAAACTCCCAGATATGCTTTAAAAAGATGGATTATCCTGGAAAGGTGGATATTAGTCAAAGTTCTACGTAATGTTCCATATAGTTTATATATTTCAATTTGACACTTTCAGCAATTAAACTTTTTCGAGAATTACAATTACATCACATAGACAAATCTTCTAATCTTAGTCACAGTAATAATTCCCTTCACTCTTCTCTATCTGATTTCACAGCTCATACTGTCCTGAAAGTATTTGTCATCAGTTGCTGATAGATTTCAATGCCTTTGGCAAGACGTGATGAACCCATTTTAACTTTCCCGTTCATCATTTTTCTCAATCATTGAATACTGTTCTAACAACTCCGCCGAAGCTTATCTATTATTGGAGCTGCGATTGCTGGTCGCATTTATCCCACCCAAATTGCTTCTAATGGTAGCGCATGCCATGCAAATGCATAGCACTTACTCCTAACAACAGAAACACTTGGCTCTACTGTCCAGGCTCTCCCTTAAAGGAGTTGCTGCATCTACAGCAACAACAATGTGGCGCAAGCTTTGGACAAACTACAACAAACTGCCATAAAGCGGCGTTTATTTTGCCACAGGCCACTTATCTGTGAGGTTGGCAGTAGGTTGGCTGCTGGCTCCAGCTTCAGCTTCAGCTCCAACTCCAGCTTTAACTCTAGCCAACTCAGCTTCAGTTCCAATTCGGGCTTGGTATCGACTTGGTCTTGGCTTGTTTTTGTTTTCATTGCTGCGCCTGCACTCGACGTATAGTGGGAATAATACGCCAAATTTATATAATTTGTGATACGAAAAACAGATTTGCATTTGGAATATATTAATAACAGTTGCCATAGAAGTTCTGATATACTATTCTTAATGGCAGCTGGTTTAAAATGCTGAAACTACTGTACTTATTAATAAGCAAACCAGTCATCTTGGTTATTATTTGCACGCCAAAGATTTTATACCATGGCAGAGTCCTGTATTCTATATTCTATCGATCTTTCCTATGACAGTTATAGGATATGGTAGTCAGACTTTAACAAAACTTGATCAGAAAACATAAAACAATACCAAGTATACAATCTGTGAGTTTGCTTGAAGAATCTTGAGAGATAACTTACGAAACTTTGATTTACGACCAATTTTTTCTATGGCAATTATATGATATAATTTGATCAGAATGTTAAAAACAGTTCTGTGAATATAGTAGAGACATACATCGTCAAGATATACGATAAGTGAGTATGCTTGAGATATGTATCTCAATAAGCCACAAAGATATTCATACTAAACCTTAATTTTCGACCCATCGTTTTCCATGACAACTATATGATATAGAAGTTATCCGACTTATACCAAATTTGGTCAGAATGTCTAATACATAACCAAATAAATAATCTATGAGATTGCTTGAGTTATGTCTAAAAACATAATATCTTGTCATACTGAAGTATAACCTACGACTGTTTGTTACTATGTGCATATAATATGATAAAGTCGTCCGATCCAGGTGGTTCCGACATATGTACTACACACAACAGAAAGACGAACCTATAACAAGTTTCATCCAGGGAGCTTTAAATCTAAGAGACTAGTTTCCACAGAAACAGACGGGCAGACAGAAAGACGGACCGCCGGACAAACGAACATGGTTATATAGATTCGCATGTCTCATTTAATGCTTTACATATTTCAAAACAAAGTTTTAATATCCTCTGCAAGTATATACAAATAATTAATCTAAAGGATGATTATAATTTTATTATATCTCAGTTTGACTGTGCGCCTAAACTAATATCCATTTGTTTGATTTGTCCCACTGTGCGGCACACGGCACTCGGCACTCGGCACGGGCAACGAACCAAACAAACAGCCAGAGCCAGTTGGCTATTAATTTGAATTCAAGCAGTCAAACGCTGCCTCAGTCCCGGCGACAACAACAGTCAACAACAGCAACAACCATAGCAACAGGAACAACAACAACCGCAGCAGTTGCAACAACAGCGACAACGTCGACTTGGAATCAATGGCTCCACTTTTGCGGCGCGGCTGTTGCTTTTTTGGTGCGTAGGCGAACTCGATTCGCGGCTGAGATATGCGTTCCACCGAACTTTGATGTTGCTGTGAACCAGCTACCCTCGCTCTCACTCTTTCTCATTCTCTCCATCTCCATCTCTATCGCTATCTCACTCAGTCAGTCTGTCAGTCTTTGTTGTGGAGAAGCTGCTTTTACCAGTCAAATGTTTGCTGTAAACGTTTTGTTTTGGACCAGGCCTAAGAATCTGTGGGAAAGTTGCCATAATCAAATGGAATTCTGTTTTTGAAATTGTTCACAACATGTGTATACACATGTTGTATGCTGTATGCTGCATGTTGCAGCTGCAATCGTCATCCAAATCTCTATCTAAATCTCAATCTTAACCAGGGTAATATAATCTCTCCTTCTCACTCTCTTGATTGCATTGCTGATTATTTCATCATACGCATAATTTAAATTGAACAACAGCCTTAGTCTAATCTTCAGCCTTGGTCTCAGATTGTGCGTTGAAAGGCAGTGAAACTTTTGATGGCAGGTTGGGTGTAGCCTCCGGCTAAATTATGATTGGATTTTCTAGTTAGGGTCGCTATGAGAAGTTTTAAGATTTTAGTAGGACAGCGTAGTTTTAGAAATGGAAAGTACAGCTGAAACAACTGAATTTGGATGATATTGGGGGAAGCAGTAAGCAGAAACTATCTAACTTATGAGTTATACGTATATTTTATCAAACGCTCTCACAGGGAATACAATTATATTTTATTAAATAAAGTACATCAATAATTAATATTTTATTAAATATCAATATCAATAGATACAGTAAAAGTATTCTGCATCAGTAAATATTTTAGTTCTGACTATTAAATGGCAGATTCAGTTAATACTCTATAACAACATTTGTTACGTATTCTGATAATGAGATGAAACCCCATCGGAGAGCAGAAATCAATGTTCATTAACAGTTGTGGGCACAAAGAATACTATTTGGTATGGCCAAGCCCTTGTGGCAGTCGATGATGATAGACACACCGCACAACAAAGGATCAACAGGTGTGCATGTCATTAGCTCAAGTTTTATGGCATTTTAATAGAATTGATCTTGGTCATTCAAACTCGGAATACGACTCGGAAAAGTCAAACAAACAAAGCGCTGACCATGTTTAACTATGACGCCGGCTACAAACATCATTTCGTGGGTTCTAAATAAAAACGATGGTCCAGAGGCGCAAGAGTGAGTCTACATATTGTGTATAGTATGGTATGTGTATGTGTTTGGAGTGTTCGGTGTGAGTTTATCCGTTTACCACACGCATTGGCCACATTTCATCGATAATGAAAGATGACAGTAACGAGTCGGCGATGCTGACAACATTTAAAACAATTTTATGCAAATTAAAATAGGGTCGTACAACCCAAGGCGCACCCTGGCCTAGACACCTACAAAACACACACACACACACAACTGTTGCCCGTTTTCAATAATTTACACAAATTTATGGCCAAGCTTCCCCTGCGCGTGCCTCACTTGTCGAGTGCTGTGCGGAGAGTATTGAGTTTAGGGTTCTCACATTTCACAGACCGAAATCACTTTAAGTGTTTTGACACAATGAAGTCAGTCGGTCCACAGTTCTTAGTTCTGGGTCCTCTCATTCAATGTATCTGTGCGGGTTCCCCACACATTTAACTAATTTATGCGTCAGTTTCAAGTGCCATTTGTGGTCCAGACCTCACAACTTACCGATGCCCAATCCCAAAACGAAACCTACTGCTTCTTCTACTACATCTTCTTCTACATTATTGCAAAGGTTTTGTTGCATTTTGTTTAACAATTCCTACAAAATATTCTTCTTCTAAACCGTTATAGTTTTGTTTAACATATTTATGACATGTCTATTCAAATTTTACCCAACTGCCAGAATTGATGTTTTTATTAGACAATATTCAGATATTCTGTAACATTCTGCTGTGGGTCTTATGCATAATTAGTCGATAGTTGACTCGGACACAAAACGGGTCCAGTAATAATGCCCAGTAAGAACTTAATGCCACTTTCTTCCGGTGGAAAACCCACACTCCATGTGGGTGCTTTTACGACTAGGTTCCGCAAAAAAGCTACACGTGTCTTGGACAACTTCCAGCTGTGCTATAAAGTAGTCATCATGTCAGCGGGTGACTTAAGAGAACTGTCTTTTATTTGTCTCTTAAATAAAAAAATCACACTTCTCAGATGATACTCTAACCCGAAGAGCTTTGAATATTTTCAGATTTAAGGGAAAAAGAAGAAGTGAGCTTGTAATAAGTATATACAGTATATATTAATGAGTTTTACTTGAATTTCTTAATATAAGTGTAAGCAGCTTATCTAAATAATTGTTCCTGAAATGGTATCATACTTAAATCTTGTGTTTTTGTTGTAATGTAAAGTGAAATTGTTTAGCTTAAGTTTAAGTTTATGAAATCTGCGCTTAAATTTCATTTGTACCTCCAACCGTTTTAAAGTTAAACTCATTTACAATTTTTGTTATAAAGTGGCCCAAATAAGCTGTGAGCGACTGTAGTTTCAAATAATTATCTCAGGGAATAAATATTAAAAATGAAAATCAAAAGAATAAATTAAAATATCGCTAAATTAAAACAGAAACGTACATTTCTAAGAGTGAAATTATTTTGTTCCTTGAAATATTATTAAGAAGATAATTTTACAGAGAAATTCTTCTATTCAAGTAGTCGTCAAATTTAAATTAAAAGAAGAATTGTATGAAGAATAGGTAAGAAGACTCTACTTTGTCAGTACTTGTTACCCCCAAAAAAACCTCTACGCGAGGTAAAACTCTAGTGTCGAAAGCTGGTTCAAGCCCCAAAATTTCTGATATCATATTTTGTGACAAACGATATTAAATTTAATATTTTAACTATTCTAATTAATATAAATTAGGCATTCCGCACATTCTTTATACCTAAACACAACTTATTGCACTGTGCCGATTGTTTTCTCACGCTTGCAATACTTTTTTTCAGTTTCAACTTAACTTAACAACACAAATTGATTATATATTTAGCTTTTCTTATACTATTAGCTTAGTTAATAGACAACCAGCTTTAAAACGTTGTTAACTTAAGCTATTCTTCTGAAGAAGATTTATGAGCAAAGTGATAAACTTGAATGGCATTAAGTGGAGTATCAAGAATTGATGTGCAAAGCTCTTAATCCGACAGGGGATTAGGCATTTTGCATATTGTGATTGTGATTGGCATATCAAGAGTCTGAGATCTAAGCACTTGTCATAAGGGTCTATCAAGTCTAACTAATGGCTTTGGGGAAACTGTTTAATGATACCTCTGCTCTTTTTTTCATTCAGAAATCGTAGATCAAGGGGGAAGAATTGAAATGTCAATGGGCAACACTTCTCAATCATAGATATGAAAGTCTTCAGCTGTCTGAAGTGGCAAGTGGGGGAAAAAAGCGTCGCTTGACTGCATCATTAAGCCATAAACAACATCAAATTGCCATTAAGGCCATATGCAAATAATTGCAGACTCAAAGAGAGAGAGGTAGATATAGAAAACCCTTTTGCGAATAAATCTGCTGAACGACATTTTGCGTGTGGCGGCGCCTTTCAAGCGTCGGGCGTCCATCTACGTCAAGAGAAGAGCATGACAAATACAATTAACATGAATGCAACGGCCACGCCCTAAACGCCATTAACAACAGTGAGGACATGGGATATGGGGATATGGGGATATGGGCATATGGGCACATATAAAAGAAACTTAAGTTGTAGTTAATTCTTTTCTTACAATCAACTTACATAAAGCAGGGCCTGTCCGCACAACTGACGCCCGGTTTGCAGAGTTTACCGTCGCCAATGAGGCCGGCAGGACAACGGGCACACCTGGGTCCCGAGGCGCTATCATGGCAATCAACGCCTGTGGGCAGCAAAAGCTGGAGTTGGAGTTGAATATGAAAATGAAATTGGGTGCGTCACTTACCAGGATAACAAGGATTCGCAGTGCGACAGTTGGGCTCGAGTCGTATGTTATTATCGCCACTTGGCTCCTTGCAGCCCGCACAGTTCTCCAGCAGCATGCGCAAGTAGGCAATCTCCTGGCGCTGGTGGGCGACGTCTTCCCGCAGCAGCTTAACCAATGCCAAAAGATCACTCAGCGATCTTGCGAGGGCGTCTGGAACAATGAGCACAAAAAAAAAACCGTACAAAATAAGAGTTTAAATAAAGCAACAATAATTCATGAGTCGCTGTGTGTGTGTGTGTGTGTTTGTGTGTGTTTCTGTGTGTGTGGGAAGCGTTCAGGCGTCTGACAAGATTAAGGAATAACCAATGCTTAAATCGCACTCATTTTGAGCATTCGCCCCTCTCTATCCAACCAATTCCTGATTGCAACCTAATCCGCTTTGTCGCTTGGACGAGTCTAAGCCCGAACCCAGAGACTGGGCTTCAATATCCAGCTGCTAATGCGCTGCGTTTTAGCGCTGTTTAATGCAATGCGACAACAGAGTTGAGCACCCAATTCGATCTCAGCGCAGTCAGAGATGCCTCCCACATTCACGATGAATCACAGGCGCAGTCACAGTCACAATCACTGTCACTAATTTTGTGAAAAGCTGCTGAGTTTATTCTTGTTCATAAAGCGCATTTCAGTGTATGATAATAGATTGAAATAATATAATATATTAATAATTCTCTATATCTCTCTATAACGATTTCTTTATAACATACTTTTCTAATTAATTTCTGATCAATTTAAATAATGCTTTCATGATTTCGACTTACATTTTAATGTTACTGCAATTTCAACAGTGCGTTTTTAAGCACCATTTCATGATCTCAAAGTTCACACTAAAGCTTACTATGAATTCTTCCTCATTTCATGAAGTGGAGAAACACAACTAACCTAACTTTTTACTGCAACTAGCTGGCAACGCTGAACTTACAAATCTGCTGTGCAGATCCCAACGTATTTAATTACGTGTACATAGCATTCTTAATTGACAAAATGAATTAAAGTCGGGCATTAATACCAAAACATTTTGTTCTTTAAGCGTATTTCATTTAAAAATAAGTCGCAGCTAACTTAACTCTGCACTTGAATATACATTTTTGACTCTCTGGCAACTCCCTGCGTTTCACTTTATAGTTTTGTTCATTGGAAAACATAAAATTTCATAGTTTAAGTCGAACTTCCCTTGTAAAGAATATATAAATATGTATGTGTACGATATATTCTTAACTCTAACATCAATTTAAGCCACATTGATCGTAAATATTGAAAATTTATTAGTAACTTGATTACTTTAACGATCGCTGAGTCACTGAGAATTGATATTTCGTGATTCACAAGGCCTGGTGTGTTACCATAATATCTGCACAATTAGTTGTCCAACTGACAAATACTCTACAGTTATCCTCCGTTTAAAGTGGCTCTTGGCTCATCTCTAAATCTCATATGTTGCATGACGCCATGCTAGACACATGGCAACAAAACTAAACTAGTCCAATGTTTCAACGGTTCCATTTTTATGTCCGTCTGTCTGTTTGAGTGAGTTTTGTCAACATTGAAAACGCCGCCGCCGCTGCCGCTGCCGCCTCAACGCCCAAACGCATCCGCATGAGGCCATGAAAAGGAGGAAACGGATTGTAGGGGAGAAGAATAGGGGGATTTGGTTGTATACTCGATCTCTGATCTTGTTTTGTTGGTGTGTGCAACCTTCGCTTCTATCTCGTCGGCGTCATTCATTACGTTTGCCTTTGCGATTTAACATATGCCGCCTGGTCGCCTGTCGCATGTATGTGTGTGTGTGAGTGTGTGATGCATGTGTGTGTGTGTGTGTGTGAGTGTGTGGGTTCAGAGCGTGCTACCAATTTGGCGTTTTGCACTGAGCTAGATAAATAATAATTATGCTTGGGTCGACATCGACCGAACTGCACACAACAACACTCAAATCCAAACCCAGACTCAGACTCAAACCTAGACCCAAACGAGTGCACAAGTTATTCACAGGCTTTGGCATATCTCGGGGTTCATTAGTGTTGTCTTTTCAGTGGGCGCTCCTAGCTTGTTTCTCTGTCACTTAGCTGCGACTTATTGGCAGATCAACATGTGGGTACTCACATATGTACTCACAATCATATAGATATCTGCTCGTAATACTCATATAGCCATATACGAGCATTGTAATTAATTGGCCGCAGATTTGCATGGCATTATCGCATTAAATAACGACACTTATTGCTCTGGCCGTATCGGTCTTCAAAGGAAGGGAAGGGAGTAAGTTTATATATGTATATATCATGAGCTAAGCCTGATGGAACAGCTGAAAATTGTTCACAGCTTGGATTTACAAGTAGTTTAATTTTGCCATAACTTTGAATGGTTATTGTCAATATTATAGAAGTGAAACGTAGCTCTATTTTATTTATATACGAGTATAAATGAATGATATGATTTACTTTGAATATATTAAAGTATTCACTAAGCTATTATTATACATCTCAAACTAAGGTATGAATCATGTAACTTGATCAACAAAACCCTTAGATGTCTGTACAATTTGTAAGTTTGCTGTTTGCTTCTTTTTAAACACCTATAAGTCATATTTTTTCCCAACCAACTCTTAGTAATTTTGGCTTAATTGAATTATGTACCTTGACTGACATAAACGCCAACTGTTGCAGCCAAAAGATCTATGCAGAAAGAGATAAGTTAAGGGCAACGCCTTGTAAAGGCCACCGTCCCACCCAAAAAAGTTGTTGAAATCCCACTGAAATCCTGTCAGCAGGCGATTCACGCCCCAAAAGCGACGAGTGTCATCGACTTGCTTTATGACTTAACTGAGATTGGTAAGCAGAAAAAACAAAGTGTTGGGCTATAGCCTACCTTCACAATCTCCATGCATGATGGGTATATCGCCACGTTCCACATCCGTAGGTATTTCATGTTGTCGCTGATCGACGCCGTCACGGGCTAAAGTTGGCTCATGGTACCAATTGCTGCGCACATCGCGTTTCTTGTTCTTCTCTGCAAGATTTGAAGAATTGTAGGCTTTAGAGCATCCCACTGGTGCACCACAACTGATCGATAACTTACCACGCTCGCTGATCTTGTTCCGCAGCATGCGGCGATTGCCCCGACGATGCAAACCCTTCTGACAGTTGGCACGCTGCAAAGAGTGTTCCATGTCTGCATCGAAGTGGAGTGGATATTTACGTTCCCTAAACTGTGGAACAAACATAAAAAGATTGTTATGCACAGAAATAAAATCCCAAATTTCAAACTGGATTAACTGATTAATTAATTTCCTAAGTCATACTTCAGTGTAAACACTTAAGTATTTTAGTAATTTAGTACATTTAAACTTCAAAGTATTAACACTTGATTAAAGTACAATTTAAAGTTGATTCAATTATATTAAACTCTGTAACTGAGTACAAAAACATCTTTTAGGGATCCCTGTGCCTGTCTTCAGTCGGAACCCCAAAGATCTTATACCCTTGTATTCGATTTTCAACAGATCGTTCCTATGGCAGCTATATGATAAAGTACCAAGCTTGATCAGGATACGTAAAGTAATTTCCATTACACAATGTGTGAGTTTGGTTATAAAATCTAGATAGACAACAAACATTCTTATACTAAACTTTAATTTATATAAAATACTTAACTCAGTCAAACTTAATTGAAATACAACAATTTTCTATATTTGCACTTACCAGTTTGATTACCGGATCATCCATTTGGGTGTAGAGCTTGGCCAGACTCATGTCAATGTCGTGGAAAGTGCTCGCCTTGCAGTCCACAAAGAGTGTGATTCGATTCTTGGAGAACTGCAGGGCCAGAGATCGTATGGTGCTCGTCTCATTGATATTGGGTATATCAAAGTTGCGTGATTCGGTCGCTCCATTGGCGCTTATATCCAGCGTAACACGTTGCTGTTTGCGATCCAGGAAGAAGGACATCTTATGCTTCAGCATGGGAAAGTCGATCATGAACAGCGCCTCGATCGAAATGTGCAGCTTGCGGCGGGGTCTGAAAAGGGTCGTTAAAGTGTGTGCAACAACTTGTTAAACAACTGATAAGCTTGTCATCAAGGCTAAGGTGAATTTACCTGATGTGTCGCGTGGATATGACAACATCACCTTTCCTGATGTACTGCTCCAGCTCAGCAGAGGCAACTGTGACAAGGCGAGAGATAAGATAGTCAAAAGGTTAAGACAAAAAATTAAATATCATTGCGGGAAATGGTTTTCAAGGTGAGGAGCTAAACAAGGTAATGAACCTCTTCACTGACTTATATCAAGGAATTTATATCATATCATATATGTAAATATATAAAAGGTTGCAAATCATTCCGATTTGGCTTTCGAATGAATTGCGTGTATACAAATCAAGGCTGCAACCGGTATTAAACCAAGCTTCGATGAACCGGTTCGGCTCGGTTTCTTGATTTAACTGAACCAAATATTGAAACGAACGTTTTAAATGATCAATTCCTAGATCAATGGAAAACAAAACTAATTAAGTTGTATTTGAATTTAACCAATATTCGAAACAACCGACCCGAAGTCTTTATCTATTGTTTCAGATATAAACAAATAATAAATAATATATGTGTTTATATAAATATATATTATTTGACCCTTTCCTGAATATTATGCAACACATACAGTTTTGAATTTCTCCATTGATTGTTTTCCAAACAGGGTTTTTAGTGTTATTACTTTGTATTGGTTTCTATTAAATGCCATTTTGGTGAATTTCTTTTCGAATTGCTCACTTTGATACTCATTATTAATTGCCCACAAAATCTTGAGACTTGTATCGAAGCGTTCGAAATAAGTTCAATGGGAAATAGAACGAACTATAAATAAACTTGATTGAACGAACGATCTATTTGTCTGATTCTTTTGTTCATTACAAAGTTAAAGACTTAGCCAAATTCTTTTACATTGTTTCACTTTGTTTTAACCCAATTTAAATATAATTTAATTTTGCAAACCGCAACCGTAGCTGGTAGCTGTAATCCACTGGGTTTAACCAAGCCCATGCCCATTTTTGATACAAACTGTTCTATTATTATCCTCTCTTTATTGTAATTTTATTAAGAATAAACTAATGATTAAGAGAAATTTAGAAAAGGTCACAATTAATTATTATATCATTGAATATTTCACAATAAATACTATAACATTAAAAACACTTACTATATCACCCAACGAGTAAAAGTCAGTTATTAATTGCTATTTAATTTCATTATTGCAAGTACTATATCTTCAAACTGTCTAATAAAATCAAATTTAAGATCAACGCTTTAAAATGTTAAGGAAGCCAAGTCTTCAAGCTGTTATTATAGTAGTACTGAATTTTCTTTAACGATATTTAATTAAATATTTCCTTAAATCACTCAAAAACTGAACTATTTAATATTAATAAATTGGTATCACTGGATCTCATGCCAAGATTAACCCAATGATTGATTTGTAGATTAAATTCAAGCGCAAACTATATTATTGCCTGTTTTCCTATACAGTACGTCCTATAAAGTCCCAACCTAGACAAACTTCCGCTAGGAAAGTGATAGATAGTTACACGCATCGATTACAAAATCAACATAAAGTAAAACGAAGAACAAACAATGCGTGTGGACAATGTTTGCTAATCCTTATTGAAAATCTTTGGCACTTGCTCTATCAGTTTTCGCGCCTGTTAGAGATTATTACAACACTTGGCGCTGTTTATTTTGGTCAGCGAGTGATCGGATAATCTCGCCGCATGTTGACCCAGAAAAAAAACAGAAAGAAAGATATGTGAAAAGCAACCAGATACTTATTTGCACAAGATCCAAAGACCCTATACATAATGTAAGTATGTAGAATTTCACGCATGTGTGCGGTTATTTGTCATGTGTAGGAGCTGTGCTTTGACAGGCGCATGTGAAGTGACCTTCACGATATCGTGCCACACTCAGTCAAAGTTGGACTCCACATGGCGATTGCAATTGCAATTGCAATGGCAACTTGGCCAGCTCGTGATCGGGCAACGCCAACGCCATTTATGGGGCAGGGAGGTCGACAACATGCTGCAATTGCAATTGCAACTGCAACGGACAACTGACACACGACGTTGACGTATGCTTGGCATTTTCTGATTTACATAAATCGCTATTTGAGTTGATATTTGGGCGATGCCAACTGTCAGGCAAATATTTACCTTGCGGGCTGGCTATCGCATGTTTGCCCATAAATACAACGGTAAACATAATGCGGGAATGCGGTAATGCGGCACCTACCTGGATCCAGTGAGAGTGATGCAACCTCCACAATCGCCAGCCCCAATGCGGCCAGTCCAACTAGCAACACGCGCGTCCAATTCATCGCCACACTCGTCTTCACTTCGATCTGATGTGTGCCAGCGTCCGCTGTAATATAAATAAAGTGCACAACAAACAAGACAAGAACAATTAAATATGGAATATCACTTTTTCAATACCCTAACATTTGTAAAAAGCGGGGACCATACGATTATAATATATATATTAAATTATATACATATATATTAAATTTAAATTAAATATTATTAAGAAATAAAAAAAGAATACTCATATTTTTATCAAATATAATAGTAATGATATAATAATTGAATTAAAATAAAATTAAATGCAAATACCAAAATAAAAACACATGAAATGTATTAATTATTATATATTTTAGACATTTTTTTAGCATTAAATTTTTAAATACATTTTACTTTCCATTTTAATAACACAGATTGACAATATGAGTTAAGATATAATTTGGTTTTTATAATTAATATTTCCTAATATTTTGTTCGATAAAAATTTAATACATAAATTTATTTTTACAATAAATAATATTAAGTAAAAGTCAATCCTGTTTCCAAGATACTCCATCCAAAAATTTTATATTTGTGGTATATTCTTTCATCCCAATAATATTCTTTAATTTCATTAAACTCTTAAACTATCTGGTAAAAATACCAAATTAATATAGAACTGTTCCTAATCAAATCGAGAAAAATATTGTGCTCTCTTTTCACAAATGTTATAAAATACTAATATACTTAGGAATATGATATGGGAGAAAGATAAAGCTTATGTTAACTGATGTGAAGTAATTAATAATCAAATATTGTACACTATTTTAATAAAATATGTATATGTTCTTTTATTTGTCATACAACAAAACAAAGTTTCTTATTGATTAGTTTATATTATTATATTATATATAATTTATTATAATTAATTTTATTATCATTATATTATATCTATATTATATTTACTTTTCGAAATGTATTACAAACAGAATATATTATCATTATATTATATCTATATTATATTTACTGCTCGAAATATATAACAAACTAAATATACTCTCTGTAAGGGTATATTGTGAACACAAAAGACACTCAGTCGGTGGTTGTTTATTTACGTTTAAAAATAAAATCCCATAAAATGCATTGCGGCTGGCCCATAAAATCGCATAAAATTAATAAATAAAAATCAAATTAAATTGCTATAAAGAGTAAAAAAAATAAAATTTTAAATGAAATGTTTTGCGGCATTTCCCAAATTCTTAACATGCATTTATTGAACTAAAAACTGTCTACGCCTTGCTCTGTTTTTGTGCCGGAAGTGTTGCTCCGGTATCACCTACATATATATATTTATAAGTATAAGTATATACCGCTCTTTATCTATCTATCTATGTATATCTTTCATCTGTGCGGCCATCTGTGGGCGTAATAAAGCATTTGCAGCTTAAGTTTTTTATTTTCCTATTTCCACTTCTGTTGATTTTCAGTTTCTTGAGATTTATGTTAGATTTTTGCAATCATTCTTTCGTCGGATCGTGTTAGTTAAATAAATGTTTAGTTGATGTGTTTTTGGAATTTCAGTTTTGATTCTCATTGACTTTGCTTTTTCAGGTGCGGTTACACAGAGGAAACGGGCGTTCAAGCTAAAAATTTCATTTGTGGCATTTGTTTTATGTTTTTTAGAGTCTCTTTTATATGAATCTTATGCGTTCTCAATTTAAATATTAATAAAACAGACAAGAATAACTCTTCAAACAGCTGGATATTATTAAGAAGCATCTCAAACATTTCCGTGGCATTTGTTTATAACTATTTCCGTTGTTTTCACAATTCAGATTTTATGTTTATCTATATGTCTATCTAGTCCTGTTCACACTATGTTAATTCGTTCTAAATAGAGTAAAGAAGATATTTCAGAGAAAGAAGCTCAAACAAGTATTAAAAGTAAGAAACTAATGCAATTCTACTAGTGTTATTCACTTTATATTTCTTTCTTCCTGAATTGAGAGATCAAGAACATAATTAATGAATGTGTAAGCCATGTATTAGTTGATCTCTCACATGGCCATCACATTTCAATTACAAGCCATAAATCGTACAACTAACTAGTCAACTGTTTATCTTATTGCTCCATTACCACATTCCCTCCAATTTCTCCACACTCCCAATAAATAAACCCGTTGCCAGCAACAACAGCAAGAGCTACCGTCAATTGAAGTAATTTGTTATCGGGTGCTTAAATCTTTCAGTGATCAAAGGCTTCAAGAGCAACAGCTTTATAACTCTAGGAGATTGAAGCTAGAACCTGGAAGCTGTGTAATAGTTTCCTTCACTAATAAATTGTTCAAAACACACAAAATTTAACGATCAATGAAATAAAATAAAAAGCAAAGTAAGTGCGCATTAATTGGCATTAAAGAAGAGGCAATCGTAAAAAACCCAAGTTGGATTAACACACTATGGAGGAGTGTTATAAACTACTTGTGAAACCACAACAAATAAGTACGATATAAATCGAATAGAAAATCTTATTTCCATTAGAGAGAATTTTCATGCTTATATAAACACAAGAAATGTGGCCATCTTCTCGGCCTTTTTAACTTGGCTCTAAAGGGGTCCCAGGAATGTGGTAACGGTCGAGAAAACAGCAATGTCGTTATGGCCTTAAAAGACAAGAACTCAAGAACTTCTGCCAATACTGGTCGAAACAAACTTGAGTGACAGTTATGGATTTATAGTGGCAGTTAGACCATTGCCTTCTGAGCCGCTTCTTTTTCTCAGTCTGTCTAGTTCTGGCCATGTTTTAGACACGCTCTCTACAATGTCACTGAGTCACAGGCACACAGAACATGTGCCATTTATGGTCGAAATTGCAATTGCCAGTGTTACAACAGACTTTACCAGTTCGTGGAGCCATCTACTAAAACTAGCTGCTAGTCTGGCCAGGCACTCTGGCTGAGAGCTTTTTAACGTAGTTTAAGGTTTTTATGTGCCACTTGACAGAGTTTATTGAGACCAGGAATTATATTTAGCAAATAATTAGGATTACGTACTTAGTTGCAACAGCTGGAGTACGAAATATTGATATTAAAGTCAAAACTTAGATATGACTTTTCTAAAAGACATAAATAATGTTTGGTCAAATAATAAGGGTTATTTATGAGCGAAAATGCGATAGTTGTACATATTCATAGATAAATGCTACAGTTGCAAATCTATTGATAAATTCCATAGTTACCTCAATCTTAAGACTAACCTGATTTCTAAATAATATAACCATCTAGATACTTTACAAATCAACTCTGCTGCCATATCATCATCACTGTTGACCATCTAATAGTAATCTGTTAGTTTCAAGGTACATTTTCTGATATTAAGAAGAATAATCGACTGAATAACCACTTATTCTTTCCGTAGAAGACAGGATTAGATCTTCTAAGCACTTGGCTTACTTCCAAATAAACGAAAGGTTCTACAGAAGTCAGGTAAAGCTCTTCGAGTGTTCATTGAAACGTATAAATGTTCAGATAGTTCAGATAGCTACTGGGACCGCAATCACTTACACCGCAAAGAACATTTCCCACCAAATGTCAAGCGAATGCCTGAAATCCCCACAGTCTTCGCGCACTATGGCACTAAACTCATAATCCCCAGTCCAAAATTTATTAAATACTTTTTAATGCCACTCGGGGCATACACAGATAGATAGATCTCTGTCCAGCGCCCACGCAGTCAGCATAAGTCCAAAATGTCTTCAAATGGATGACAGCGCGTCGCCATAGAGACGCCGGCCCATCAACTTAATAAAGCGCACAAATCAAAAACAATGATGCTGAGGTTTAGACATACATATACGTATGTCTATACATTGATTGACATTTAATTAAGCAAAGGCAAATGCACACGGAAGCCGCAAAAGACGAGAACGGCGACGGCGACGACGACGACGATGACGACCACAACAGAAACTGTCACCCACTGGCCGGGTTAAAACCTTACTGATCTAAGTCGATCGAACAAGTTTGTCGGCATCATGACAAAAGGCGTTGCTTGTTTATCATCGGTGGAAATTTGATGCTTATCGAAAAAGTTTTCCAATCAGATTGAATGGAAACTGGCAGGCGCCCTAAGCACACACAGAACGGGTTGATCCTGAAGTATGTAATATATTCTTGACAGAATAAACAAGTATTCACAAATATAAAAAAGAATACCAAAACTGGGGAAACAAATAAAAAAACACAATACTGGGCAACTTGTAATATGGAAACTAATATTAGGGAAAATATTAGAAAAACTCAAATTAGGGAAGTCCAACATCCAATAAAATATAATAAATATATTCATTTCTTCATTTTAATTTTTAACAAGCCGATCAGTCGAGCGGGCGCGACAGTAGGATAGCCTGTGCAGGTCTTCAAAGAAAAGTATTTTCATTATAATGGGATTTAAATATATCGCTTGAAGTCGATTTTGCTTGCATCGAGAGTAGCTTGCGATAGTCTGGCAACACTGGACTGCTGCTGTTGATTGCTTATGTTTACCGCCACAGAAGACGAAAGGCATATCAAACATACATGAACAAACGCGTCTTTTCGTTTATTATATCGTCGACGCGGCGCAGCGACTGCTCTGCTACTGCGCTGCGACGCATCTGCCGCGCTGCAAAAATTTGATCCTTGAATAACTTTTGAGTTAAATATCCGATCGTACTGAAATTTGTAGCACACATTGAGAGTAGGATACTTGCCATGTGTGCCAAATCTCAAGTCTCTAGCTATGAAACTGCTCTTGTTATCAGCTTTTCCGAGTTATGGGCGAAGGGGGCGGGGCATCGCGATGAAATTTTCAGGACACATTAAGCCCAAGCTTTTTATCATGTGTGTCAAATCTCAAGTCTCTAGCTTTAACATTGCTTATGTTATGGTGATTTTTTTAATTTTAAAACCAACGGGACATGATATCGAAAATTGAAAATAAACTTGATCTGCGTATGGTATTCAGGAACTTACATTCCAAATTTGAAGTCTCTAGCTCTTATAGTTGCTGAGATCCACGCGTTCATACAGACGGACGGACAGACGGACGGACAGACGGACAGACAGACGGACAGGTGTCAATCGACTCGGCTTTTGATACTGATTAAAAATATATATACTTTATATGGTCGGAGATGCCTCCTTCTGCCTGTTACATACATTCACACAAATTCATTATAGCCTTATCTGCCCATTTGTAATGGGCACAGGCTATAAAAACGTCATTTCTGCAAGTATAGTGCATATTGTATTTTGTAGAAAATATATTTCTATAGCGAATAATATTCTTTAAGAATAATCCCTTTATTTTGCATGAATTTCCTTGCTTGCAAATTAAAAGAATACAGTGAATAAAACTTTATGATGTTACACCAAAGAAGAGAAGCTTTTCTTATTATCAAATTCTTGCATAATCCATAACTTTTGATTACTATGTTATTTCTAATAAAGTTGTAAGCAAATAACAAGAACAAAAATCACATGACTCATCTGCATTTCCTGATTGTTGGGACAGCCCTCGGTATGGCATTAGAAATTCAAATATTTTGACTATGGCATCGCTCGCTAGCATGCAACATGTGCCCCAGGGCGATGAAAAGAGCGCAAAAAACGCGATCGCTGGCTACTGCAACTGAGTTGGCTGTGTGGCGTGTGGGTAGGACAAGTTTTCGCGTTCGTCGTCATAGTCGTCGCCACAGGCGTCGTGTCACTGAAATCAAATCAGCCGCGTTTAAATGCTCAACCGAAAACTCAAACTCAAACTCTTCAGCTTCCAAGTTGAGCTCCAAGTTTGAGCTCGAACCGCTGGCAAACCTGCTGTCAGTTGCTGGTTTGACACGGAAAGAAACGACGATCGGCGCCTACGCATCTGAAGACCCGGCCCCAGAGATAGAGACAGGGAAAAACAGAGAGATAGAGAGTGAGGCAACCCAAACTAAGCTGTGCTTAGGGAAATACTTCAACGGATTTTCATTTACAGCAAAAACTTTCTTTGGCTTTTGTTTAATATCTCTTATTTTACTTCAATTTAATTGAAAAACTAAACCGATTTTCTATCGCCTTCGCATTTGAGTTTGAGTTTGGCTGATAAATTGGTTTCATTATGGCACGAGCATAATAGATTTTTGTATAACTTCCGGCGCAATTCGAGTGGAATTTGTTTTATGTAAAAGTGTCAAGATACCAACAAGTTCAATAGCACTTGACATCGACATTTCTGTATTTCAGTTTTTCTGTATGTCAGTATTTCTCTATTGATTTCTTTACGTATCTATTTAAATTATTTGGGTTTTCCGATAGAAAAAAATGCAGTAGTTGACAGCTGAAAAGTTGGCCATTCAGCTATTACACAAACAGATTTTATGCTCCTTCGCCGACTCATTTCATAATATTGAAAGGTCTGTCAATTAAATATATGAGTACGGTGCTGATTTTTGATTTCTGGTATGGTAATTGCCGCCTGCCAAGCGGCTCAATCAAACAACAAACCAAAGAAAAAAAACAGATAAAAAGGTGCATAAATTGTCAGTGTAATTGGGGCAGAAGGTGGTAAATTAATGACGTTTAAATGGCATTGGAAAAAAACAAGAAAGAATCGTTGAGTTTATAGTGCTGAACTTGGAAATATCCTGGAAATTATTATTAATAGATAACATTTATATTTTTCATCAAATTCTTGTACTACAATCAAATTATCTTGAGTTGAATATTTAATAAAAATACTAAGCATTATCTGTTTTTAAAATGGAGGAACTAATATAATAAATATATTAAAAATATGTCGAAAATTATTTGTATGTAAATATACCCTGAATATAAGATAATACTAAATGCTACTAATTTTATTGATATATGTATATTTTGTAAAATAAATTAGCTCAAGTATTTACTTAAGAAAATATTAAATTTTCTTCATAACCATTTTTGAATTTAGAAGTAAGTTTATTATCATTTAGTGCGCATTTTAAAACAAAATAAAATATGGTAATAAATATATGTATGGTAATATAACAAGTTTTCAATAATCATCATTTGACTTAAGCACATGCCGTAGGTCTTTATCCGGCAGCAACAAAATGGCTGTAAACATATAATTATTGCCATAAACAACAATGGAATATGTCACAAATATGGCTGCTATATAATCAAGTGATTATCTCAGCTGCTTAAGCCACACCCGGTAAATCTGCCAAGCCAATTCTCAACTCTAAACACCAAATTATAATTCAGTTAACACCAATCCGCAAAATCGTCAGGCAAAAAAAAAATGCTTATATTTATTTTCTCGAAACTTATAAAATGTTAATCAATGATATTTTAAGCATTCGCTGAAGCGACCAACTTGGCGCCACGTTTCCCATTTGGAAAACAAAGGTAACTATTTTGAATACCTGTCAAAACTGTTTAGAATATGTTTAAGCTGTAATTAAGCCAAAAATCGAAAAGCCATTAACTTACTTTGATGAATCATTAAAATGAAGCTTCGTTTCTGCCGAACTTGAATCACATTTGACGCCGACAATCAAAACAAAAACCTCCATTTTTATTACTTATTATTGTTGCATCGATTTGAATTGCAAATTTGATGTTGGTGCCGAAATGCAGTCAATACAAAGCATACAAATTTGTAAGCCCTAATCTGAATGTGAATCAGCCTATGACTTTTACTCGAAACGATGCGCTAATTTGTTTGCCACAATTTTCCAGTTGATTTGCATTTGCTTATGAACTCATAACTTGAAGCGGAAATATCATTAACAGCAATATTATTTATGTTTTAATAATGCCAGAGGCACACTCACCATCACCATATATGGCCAACTCTATCAACCACAATACAATGTCTTTTATAATATATTCCAAATAATAAAATAAGCAGCTAACCGCACTCTCTGAGACATCGCGTCGAGGCAGTTATAAATTGTTATGGTAATTTCATCAGTGGGCGTTTTTTAATTGAATTGGTTGAAACGGCAACCAACAATAGCGAATGTTGAAATCAAATAAATATATTATACAAATATGTAAGTATTCATTTGTAAAAGAGACTGGAACATGCTCGCATTTGGTCAGATGTGGTGTTTAACGCTCGGGCAAAACAAAGTGAAGAAAATCGCTTAAAACCAAAAAGGAAATGCCAAACAAATTGTAGCTGCTGTGTATCTTATAAAATATTTATTATATACCCTGTATAACTAGTAACAAGTTTATTTATAATCAGCAGAAACAGTCAAGACATCGTAGCTTGTCTTAAAGTTCTTCTGTTTAACATTATAAGCACAATTTCCTCAAATCTGAAAAGATGAAGTTTTGATTTGCAGTTGTCCATTCACATGTTAGAACCCGTTTTTGTATTCTTTTTATAACAAAAACACTGAACTTGTGTGGTATATTTTGTATACTCCTAAAACATTTCTCTTATTCTTCTTCCAACATTTTATAACACCCAATTGTCCTCAGCTTGTGGAAAACATTTTAATTTGCTTTAATATACGACTCATAAAGATCAACCTGCTTTTAATATGTGTGGAAAGCCTGGTAATTAATAGATTATGACTTGGCTTTGGTATTTATGGCGCCAATGAAGATAAGGCCAGAGATCTTTAGATTAATGTACAGACGTTGTTTGGCCCGTAGCCAAAACTGGGTGTGTCTAATTAATATGTATCGATACTATTTGAATTACAACGACAATTAGCATGATTTATTATCAGATATGAAGATGGTGAAATGCTAGATTTCTTCCTTCTCTGCCGCATAATTATATTCATAAATTGGTCAATTAATATGGCTAAAATTACAGACCTGTAAGAGTTATGAAAAATATTTGAATTATTGCGGTTAGGATAGCTCTAAAGCTGAAAGAAATGGTTTTTCGAAAAGGTCTAAAGTGTCTTATAGTATATTTATGTGTTTCATAGGAAAGACTGAAAACTATAGATTATTAAAACAGATAAAACTTTCAAGGCAATTTAAGCTAACGAAATTTCTTTATGGCATTATTAAATATTCATGAAGAATTATTGTTTGCTTTAGTCTATTTAATAGTAATAATTAAACTATTATATATATTTTAAATACTTTTCATTTCACTTTCTTATGTCTATCCAAGAGAGAGAATTACCACCCAATTGGTATGACTTGCTTAACTCACTTAAGAGCCGTTTTATGGCCCTAACACTCACCTCTTTGTCAAGGACGTTGCACGTTCAACGTTTCCGTTGTTTGCTCTCTGCCACTTCGGCTTTCAACAACTTTGTAGCGGCTTCTTACTCGTACTTAATTCAGACAGAGGCAACTTGAGCTGATGCCACTTTATGCTGTCAACGCAAATGTATTTAGAATAGCAACAACTTGAGTTACTTTAATGGTTTTGCCACACACACACTCAATTTCCTGAATTTTCGGGATATTTATACACTGGTGCAAGATCAAACAAATCGCATCCAAGGCTCTATTCAACACTATAAGTATCGTTAATAAAACGGATGCATTAATAAAAATGTAAAACCCTTTTCCAGAGACAACAAACATAAACATCAAGGCGGAGAGGCGGGCGCGCGCGACTGTAGAGTACCCTGTGGCAGTCATACTGTGCACAGACATACATATATATATATATGTGTAAACACCCAAAAAAAGTTCTTTTCGGCATGCCAAAGATTTGATACCCTTGCAGAGCCCTGTATTACATTTTCAACCGATCTTTCCTATTACAACTATATGAAATAGTAGTCCGATTTTATCCAAACTGGATCAGACTGTAGAGATAATACCAAATACACAATATACTATCTGTTTGGTGAGATATCTCAATAAACCACAACTATTTTCATGCCAAGCCTTTATTTTCAAACTATTTTTTCTATGGCAGCTATATTAAATAGTGAACCGATCTTAACCAAATTTAGTCAGTATGTATAAGGCATACACAAATGCATAATCTGTATGATTGGTAGATGTAAGTTGAATACAAAAAATAGTTTTTCATACTAAAGTGTGATTTTTGATCGATTGTTGCCATGGCAGCTATATGATATAGTGATACGATCCGACCGATTTCAACATATGTACTGCCTGCAGCAAAAAGATAAATCTATATCAAGTTTCATCCAGGTAGCTTTAAAACGGAGAGACTAAACATACAAACAGGTGGACAGGGCTATATCGATACGGGTGTTGATGCTGATCGATAAAATATATACTTCATGGGATCTGACATCTCTTATTAAATGCGTTACACATTTCGTGATAATATTATAATACCGTATGCAAGGGTATAACAAATATACACACACACACACACTCTACACACACGCGAAGATCTTTTCGATTGATTTTATTAGAACGAACGGCACACGCGACGAGTCGCGACGTTGGCGACGATCCTCCAGCGATGGCAACGACTACACGACTGAACGAACCTGTGGATGCGGCTGTCGTGTAGGCAGTCAGAGGCTGGCCGTCCGGTGTTCGTGCTAATAAAAATTAAAACACTTTTATGCTATTAACAACAAGAACGCGAACCGACGGCGATGGTGAAGCCACCTTGACAGCCAAATGGAAATTGGAATGGAAATGGGGAATGATGCTCTGGCGGGCGTCTGTCAAAATGCACCACGGTGACAATTTAACAGTCGTCCATACTGATCTGTTGTTATTTGTGTGATCATTGTGCTTATAACAACAACAAACGAGGAACACTAAAAGCCGTCATAGATCACGATCAAAATGCGACAAAAGTCGCGCGCGTTTATCGCTAGTCGCGCGCGTTTATTGTTTACCTCAGTCCGCTTTATGTACCGTCTTGTTCAACGTGCAAACGCACACTGAAGGGTAACAGCCGCGACACCAACATCAAAAGCAGCAGCAGTAGCAGCGGCAGAGACAGCGACGGCAGCAGCACCATTGGAGGCAGTGCGAGCAGCATTTGTTGTTGCAGTCGACGACGTCGTCGTCGTCGTCGCCTGATTGCAGTTTGTTTTGTTCTCAGCTGTTGTTGGCTTTGGCTGCGGTGATGCTGGCAACATGTTGTTGTTAACTTGTTGCTGTTTGCTGTATGGTGTTATGCTGCTGTTGTTGTTGGTATTGTTGGGAGAAACGCGTTCAGCGGAGCGACCGCGCAGCATTTTGTCTTCGTTTGTGTTTCTTTTGACGCGTGAGTAAGCTGCGACGCCCACGTGCAAATTTGCGTAAGCGACCGTAGCGTTGCCAGACTGTTGTTGGCTTTGGAAAGTAAATGAGTGGAAGATTAAGAATTGATCGATGGCTTTTTGGTATTTTTGATTTACTAGACTTGATAAATGCTAAATCAAGTTATTAGTTCAAATAGAATGAGGATTAGCTTCAGATAAACGATTTAGAGTTGGAGGTAAAAATTAAGGACATGTCTGCTGAACTTATAAATAGAATTTTAAGTTAATCTGGTTTTTCAAGAAATCTCTAGCCAGAGAACTAAACCGAATCAAATATAGGTTTTGATTTTCAACTAAAGGTTTTCGTTAGGGCTACCGGTTTATTGTATGTTTCCGTTCGCAAAAGAACAAGTTAATCAAGAAGATTAACTTCAGTATTTAAGCGATTTTGGTAAAGATACAATTTCAATGAGTTCAAATTATTATTTATTAAAAGTAATACTAAACTAGCCGTTATAAATGAATCTTTTATTAAACGGTTACGGTTACCAATTTCAATCGGTTTTTATCGGTTAGGATTTCGGTATAGGTTACGTATTGAATCCGTGTCTGTATTAACCAAAAGGCATCACAAAAACAATTGCCGGAGGTATAATTCCAACCAAATGCTTAAATATTTATTGAATGTTTTAATTTAATTAGAACTGCATAAATTACATTTTGACAGATTTACGAAAATATGTTAATGAAAGGAAAAAAGGAAAAGTAACAGCGACATTAAGTTTGACTGTTATCCAAAGCAATTGTCATTATAATCTCCAGATAAGTGTATAACACACCTGATTTATTGTTCATTGTTATCCTTTGCTAATTTTCACTTTTCCTAGCATTTATTATCCAATTAGGCTCTAAGATAGGCAATAAAGGTTGCTCTTATTTTGAAATACGAAACCCAGTTGAGCAACAAAGTTGCCTTGGCCCATAAACCACTGAACAGACTCTGAACCCTTTTTATGTGTGCATTCCGAAACATATCCCGGGCAATATACTATTTACACAACTTTTGAGTTGGGCCCTATTTAAAAATGCCCAGAAAAAAGGCTCATAAAACCGCCACGCTCTGCAATCATTAAAAACAACATCCAAAATACTCGTAAAAACCAGACCTCCCCTTTTATTCCCCACCTACAATACGATATGCATGTGGCACCTATTAATGGCTACTTATGCACTACAAGTGTTGTCCCCTGCCCCCTGCCCCTTGTTGACCCCCGGCTCCCGGCCAATTCGTGACAACAAAGTGATGCGTAACACGTCAGTAAACCAGAAGGCAGCTTCAGATCTTGCGGAGTGGTTCGACTAGTTCATCATTATGTCGCCGCCATGTCAAGCCCTGTACGGGTATTACTTATACTCTTACTCGTGCGTATTTCATGGCGATGGCGTTATAGCGCACACCCAGATCCAGGCAGCAGATTCACATCATCATCTTCATCATCATCATCATTATCTTCATCATCGCCGCATATTTTGCCTGCTTGTCTGCTGCATTTTTGGACACGCCGACCACTTGCTGAAATTTCATTATGTGCGTGATTTATAAATAAGCGACCTGGTGTGCGCCTCGATCGCGACTCTTGCTGTTGGAGATGAGTGCGTGACGGGCGACTCAGCACGAAATTCGATGTGGTGAGACCGATTGCAAATGAATAAGTATTCAGTAAGTTTTCGGTAAGATTTTCCTAATTTTACCTGTAGCAATTTTCACATTCGTCGACATTTTACGGATTAAATTCCATTAACGATTACTTTTACATACTTGGCATACATGCAAAATGGAAATTTAAATCTTATAAAATACTCGAATGTATTAGGAGCGACAGTGCATCATTAGATATATAAAAAATATTTTTTTTAATTTTTAAAACATTTTTTTTATACATTTCAACAGACTTGCTATGACCTCATCATATTTTCGCAAGTATTCGTAAAAATGAATGGGAACTTTTGTAGGACTGTCCTTGTATGTGCTCTTGGTAAGCTGAAAAGTTTTTAGTGGAAGAAGGGAAATTCTATGGGTGATCCGCAGGAAATTTGAGGAAATTTGTATTGATCAAAATTTTTGAATTGAAATTCGCAAATTAAAAGTGAAAACCGGAACATGCGTGATTATTATACATGAGAGTGAATTAATTATCTATCGACTTAATATATAGGGATAATTTATTGATACATTTTAAAGTAAACTTAAGAGCTATATTCTTAGTAAATTAAATGTAATTCGTAATATCTCCTAAGTTTCTTAGTAAATCCTGTATTCCTGTTTAATGTAAGAATGACTGATACATTAACTAGTAAGTCTCCGCACTTGAATCATGAGAAAGCAGTAGATTAAATAAATAAATAAATATATTTTATATGATTTATGGAAAACATGGCAGAGCCTATATACATATATATTCCTGTTTAGCATCAACAGTCGGGTCGATCATTACATGTCCGTCCGTCCCTCTGTATAAAAAAATAGATTTCATAGGACTTTAAAGCAACCAAAATTATAACACATACTTCTATGAACCCCACGATTAATCTTGTTCTCTTTCCGCCCTCGCAATTCAATAAAACTTTAATAATAACTAGAGACTTTCATAGTAAATCGATGTAATCTATGTAAATCAAGAAAAACTCCATCACACCCGCAGTTGCTAAGATAGAACGCACTTTTTTGTGTTAAACATTTCGTTTTATTAATATAAATCATCCTTCTTAATTGCATCTAGATCGAATATGCATAACTATAATTATGGCTGTTATAAGTTTTTAAACAACGCGAGCGCCTCAATGTATGCAGCCATTTTAGTAAACTTTCTGTTGAACGGGTATTCAATCGTCTGCGATTCGACCAACATACAGGACAAATTAAATACAGACAACAATTGCGTAATACTGTATTTTATATCGGTGCTTTATTCGAATAACGAACACTTCTTGCTGAGTCGTGCGTCTTTGTGTCACAGACACAAATACGACACGCACTCACCTCTAGTTGCTGTTGCGACTGTTGTTGCTGTTGTTTCTGTTGCTGTTGTTTCTGTTGCTGTTGTTGTTGTCCCCAGCATCATCAGCGGCAACGACCCACGCACTTTGACGGCGCTACAACACAGCTTGCATGTTGACTTCCCCTCATCTCGCTGTTGTTGCTGATGCTGTTGATGTTGTTGTAGTTCATTTCGTATTAATCATAAAATTGTATTATTAACATGTTTATTTTTCGGTCTTCAAGTTTCGATTACAAGCATTCCTCTGTTTATTGTACCTCGGTGTATGTGTGTGTGTGTGTGTGAAGTATCTTGGGAACGCGTCTTTGTTGTGCAGTGTAACGAAAGTAAGCCACTTTCTAACACTGCAAGCAAACGGTCCATTCACACTGGAAATTGTCTTTTATGCCATGCCCGTTAATTGGGTTACTCTCAATCTCACAGTTGCAACTACCAAATGGTTAAAAATGTCGCATAGGATGCGTGGGATGAAGACGTTGGAAGGAGTATTATGACAGCAGTAAATATTACGACTACCAAGTGAATAAAAAGAGAAGGTCTAGCAAGAGGAAAGGAATAACTAGAGTTTATGATCAATTATAAATTTATAAGACAATTTTAGAATTTATGAGGACATGAATTGTCCTTAAATTAACTTTAGCATCAAGGCAAATGAACGGAATATGTCAGCTAAACTAAATCTTAAGAAGTGTCTCTCTTTGGAGGAATAGTACTATATCAATTTATGTCTTATGGTTAAAAATATTCCCCACAGGATGTGTGGGATATAGACATTAAAACGAATATTACGACAGCAGTAAATATTTTGACTACCAAGTGAGAAGATCTAGTAAGGAGAATGGAATAGAAAGAGTTAATGTTAATTTATAAATTTATAAGAAAGCTCTGAATTTATAGGCATTTTTCTTAATTAAATAATTAAAGAATCAAGGGAAATTCTCAAAATATGTCTTGATTTCAGCTAAACTAAATATTAAGACATTTATTTTCCTTCCTAGAAGTATAGAACTCATTAAATATATTTCTTTACAGATAATTAAATAGTTATCAACACTTGCTGGGACATTCAATCGAAAGAAATAACTAGTTAAAGGTCATTCGTCCAACTGCCCGAGATGCCCTCAAACGGAACGGGTTTCTTATTCATCGTATATCTAATATCGTCTAATAAATATTTAAAAGCGCGCACACACACGACCGTATAATTAACGTCACGTCGTGCCGTAAAGCAAATGATTAACGTCGTCTTAACAAAAGATACAATGCAAATAAAGCCGAGGGGCCAACGATTGTGGTTGCTTGTCATATAGGCCGGGTTTTTTTGTTTTGGTCTAGGACTGACCATTAATTACAAATGTTGAGATTCTTGTTGTTCGCTATTTTCTATAATTTTACATTGGATATTCGGTTTTATGAATAAATTAATTTAAATTAAGCAATATGCCAACTAACTAGAGTAGTATCTAATATTACGTGATATTACGTCTTAAGCGTATTTTATGATATCTTTTAAGCATTTCAACGGCCTAGACCAAAATATTTTCCATTTGATCTGGCATATTTGTTAACATTAACATTTTAATCTGTTACTTAAATGCAAAATCTCGTGGAGCAAATTAAAAAGCCTTTTGTTCTGAGCCGCCTCAAAAAAACGGTAGCCACAATTAATTAAGCCGTTTACTGTTTGTCATTGTAGCTGATCTCGACACACTGCGCACTCGACTCTATGTCTTAATCTTTGTCATAGTATCTCAGGAGTTGCTTCCCTGGATTTGCCGCAACTGTAAGTACATTCATTAGATTGTTTCGTCTCACTTTTTGAGGGTTTAACTTAACTCTTTGTTGTTATTATTGTTGATGAGTTGACACAAAATGATGTATGAGGGCTTTCTGAAGTGGGCTAGGTTCCAACATTAGCATAGGTTAACTTCAGAATCTTTGCACGAGTTTAAAGTGAGTGAGCGTCAAGGTCGTCATGGAGAATGAGATGTGATTTACTTAGTTACTCGAGAAATGAGGAATGGAAGTATCTTTTATGCCGAAGACTAGATCACTATCTATGGATATGTATGTGCTTACAGAGAATCTATGCTTAGTTCATATATTTTTAATAGAGAGGGTCTTTTAATTATCTAAACTAAACCAAACTTGTTTACCCTTGTAAGGGTAACTGATCTCACGAATTTATTCTTTTATTATGATCTACATATTCTGATTAAATTTAATAAAATCACGATGGATCTGTATATATATATATATATATATGTGGGTTTCTTTAGGAACGATCAATTGAAAAGCTGCTCATCATGTGAAAAACTAATATCTTTTATATTGGTATTGATCAGATAAAAATCAGAAAGATAGGATTAATCAATATCAGACAAATACAAGCTCTATTCATCTTTGGTCTTATAAGTGCAACACAAATCAATGGCCAGCTTTTAGACCCTATAAAACCCATTATCTCGAAGGCTAACCACAAACTCACTTTTCTATTGTGGCAACATTAAGCAGACCACGCGATGTTGCAACACCTAGAGGGTCTATGGATTTGGACCGCAACATAAAACCCTGGAATTTATGCCGACAACTGTGCGAAAACCTAAATGAAAAGTGAAGTTGATGATGGGGCGTCATAAAAAGGCGAAACAGCAGCGAGACAGCATTACTTCGGACAGATGATGGGCGTCTTGGGTTGCTCCTGGCACTTGATGGTGACAACGCTGACGTCGTCATTAACATCCAGCACTGTGGCAGGGGGTGCTGTGGCAGCCGGAGACTCTGCGTCGCCGGCAGCGCCATTTGTCTTCAAGCGCACCACATGCCCCAGCTTTGTGGTAGCCGCAGTTGCAGCAGCCACCACATTGCCAGTGCCATTGGCAGTGGCAGTGGCACTAGCATTCGTATTGGACAACGTGCTGATGGGTTTCTGCAGCAGCTGATTTGACGAGTCCAGGCGAGTCGATAGCGAAGTGTGACGATTGTTAACCGACTTTGGGAAGAGAGTAAAAGGTAAAAGTTACATCAAAAACAGTGACAAGACTTAACTAACTGCTTAACAGAAACAGTTTTAACAGAATTTAATTGAATTTAACCAAGTTATTATGGTTTCTCCTCGATACTTGATCGATTGATACTACTACTTACCACATTATTGTTGTTATTCATGCGACCTCGTATGTTATACAAGCCATAGACCAAGGGATTCATGCACGAGTTAGTCGATGCAAATATGAAGAGCGCCTTGCGAACTAACGAATTAACCTTGTCCACAGATGTCTTATCCAAGGAATACCACATACATATGAAGTAGTACGGAGTCCAACAGATGATGAACACAATCACAATGGATATGGTCATCTTTAGGGTGCGTTTCTTGGCCCGACTGAGTACATCATCGTTGGATCGTCGAAATCGTTCGGCAATGACATCCTTGAGAACGCGCTGATTCTTCCGATATATCTCCAGATAGATGGCGCCATAGCAGTAGATGAAGGCGATCAAGGGAAATGCGTACATGGCGCACATTGTTGCGAGCTGATAAAGCCAGTTTTGAAATTCGCTCACAAACGAATGAAAGGTGACACATTGAAAGTAGCCTGTTACGTTCGGATGCTCCTCCAGATGGAAGAGAAAGGCCTGTGTGCAAAAAGGAAGTGGTGACATTAATTGGCCTGGCTACTGTGCATAGACGATGCCAGGTAATCAACCCACCTGTGGAATGCTGCATATGACAGAGCCTAGCCAGGCGCAGGCCAACATGATGCGACCACGATTGTAGGATCGTTGCAGGGGCTTTAGTATAGCATAATATCTGGAGGAACATAGAGAAGCAGGGAAATGTTAGTCAAACGATTGACAGTTTCTGTTTGCCTTATCTGGCTATCAATTTGGTCCATTAGCGACATCGACGTCGACGACTCACCTGTCCAGCGATATACACACCATGACAAAGCTCGACAAGTACAGTCCGAATACGCGAAAGAAACTCATGAGACGGCACATCAGATCTGTGGAACGCCACTGCACAGTCCAGGCCCACGCAATCTCTAGCGGCATCAGGAGAAACGTCACCATTAGATCGGCAATGGCCAAATGCATTAGCATGATGTCAATACGCAAGGGACCCCGCAATCGACGCTTGGTCAACAGATAGAGCACTGTGCTGTTGCCAATTGTTGAGATCACAAAGAGTATGCTGCGAATGGAAAAGGTCGCAGCGATTAATCGGATAGCTGGAGAAACGCCACAACGGATAACGCAGTCAAGTGGGTGCGGAAACGGAGAGTAGGGGACAGGGGACAGAGAAGGGGACGTTTGAGCTGTTGTGCGCGTGGGTGACTTTGGCTTGATAAGTGGGTCATGTAATTGAACGGATCATTGCATTGAATTGTGGTTGCAAAACTCTTAAGAGCCCCAATAAAGATCAGGGAAGTTGGTTTTATGCAGCCCAATGAATCAGAAAGGGTATCATAAAGTTGTGCAAATTTAAGCTGCAGCCTTTATATATTTTGTCTACTCAAAGCAAGACATACTAAATTTTATATATAAACTACTTAAAAATATCCTTACTTTACTTTATAATATTCAACATCATTTATTTATTTATTTAACGCCAACTAAAATCATTCAACACTTAGAACGTTTTAATATATAAACTATATGTAGAAAATAATATCATAAAATTATCAATTAAATTATATTATCTGCTATTTTCATCTTAGAACTGAAAAGATAAAAAGTTTAATTAATTTAAGTTAAGACAAGCAATTATTTAATTGATCCAACAAAAATTGGGGGAAAAAACTCAGAAATAACACAATCAGATCAATAAGCGAAAATGTAAGTATTGTAATATTGTATGAGTTACTGAAAAGTTTAGAGAAAAATTTAAAAACTCTGCAAATAGTTTAATTAATTAACTATTTTCTGGCCTTTTACCATAAAATAGGAAACTGTAGATTTATATTTGTTCAGTCAGCTAAACACACGCGAGGCGAATGTATTGAATGGATAAATGGGCTTTTATTACATTGATTCGAATTCAGCGAATATACATAGTTTTAAAATTTACAAATAAGAATAAAAACGCATAAAAATAAACATATTTTTGTAGTGAAAAAACAAAAGATAATTCTACAAGCTAATATTTTTTAATACGATAGCTTACAATCTTAACTTGATGATGAACTGTAAGTTAAAGTAATTCTACTATATACAATAATTATACGTTTAATTATACTTTATTTCATTCGTTAAATTATGAACTATTTTACACACTGATTTCAAATTCGAATTGATTTAACTGGATATTATTCTATAATATTATACAGTCGAACTTTTCTATTACGAACTTCTGTATAACAAAGATTTCTTTATATTGAATTAACTTCCCGAAAACTGCAATAGCTACAGGTGAAAGAATGTTCATCTATTAAGAATCTCCTTGGGATTCGCTATATAGAAGTTCGACTGTAATTAATTTATTATAAAAATTTAAATATTATAGCTATAACTAATATATAATAAATTTGTTTATATAAAAATATTTGATTAATATATTAATAAGTATATACTGATAAGAAATGTTCAATTATTACATATACTATAATACACAGACAGTAGACAGCTTCTGATTACTTTATAAACATACATTTATTCTTTTAAACGTGTTCGTATTAAAGTTTATCAAAATAATCACATGATAAACACATATTTGAACAACTGCTTGACATGTGTATTACACTATTGCTTAATTAATAATCCGTGAAAAAATACATATAAAGCACTTTCTACGGGTTTCTTAGTCAGCTTTTTAAAGCAGCAATCAGTTAAAATGATCTCTGTAAATTTCGAATCACTCTATTAAAGTGAACCCTACGCTGAACCAAAGCGTTCAAATTCCAAGTGAAAATTATTAAATCTCCGACAGATAGACATGGAAACGACATGATTTATACATTTCTATAACCACATCTACATCAACACCTACACCTACACACACACACACACACACACACACCGAATAGCTGATAAGTTTAGAAAAGTGCATAGACAATCGACCCTTATCAGCATGAATGCCAAAGTACAACAACGCGATCCGGGAAATGTGTGTGTGGGTGATCTCACTTGGTAGGAAGAAGAAGAGGAGGAAGTTAAGTTGCACATTACCGATCCACAACACATACAGAAATAATATATACATATTTAACTCACCTGTAGACTGTGATAGATAGACGATGGCCATCATTGAAGATCATATCCTTGGAGAGATGCATTGTACCATTGGTATTGTTTACATTTGACCAATCACTCAGAATGCGATGATCGGTTTCAACCTCATTCACTACCCCGGCCTGAGCCATATTTACAGTAGGCACCGCAATTTTCACAAATTGTTGTTTTTCTTTACACGCGCGAACAATAAAATTAATCAAATTGATTGGTTTAACGCCCGCGATTTAAAGGCCCTTCACCGAATGGATGTGTGTCGTTGTAGATTCCTATAAATCCATTTTGTTAATTAATATGTAAGTAAATATAATTATAATTTAATATTTATTAATATTTGTTATATAGATAGAGGCTGTGTTTATTTTTTTTGCCACACCAGAAAAAGGAAATAATTAATAACAATTTTATTGTTTGCACTACACATACTTATTTGTTTTTATTAAAATTGTATTTCAAGCTAATTATAAGCTTTTGTGGAAGGCACTTTATATTATTTTTACACATTCTTAAACGTTATTATTATCATAAAAATATGAACATACACATATGGAATGGTACTATGTATATAACTAATCTATCTGTTGCTAAGTAAACTCGTTCCACTCGTTGTGTCATAGATGTTTTGATTTACTGATGTAATCTGCATATAGTAGATGCACTACAACTTGTAAAACCCTAAGCATAATAAGTTGAAAACTGTATTCAACATTAAATAACTTTCCTTTTATCACAGACTCTTTTATTGACAATTTATGTACACGGAACATGTTTAAATGACAATTAAATAAATTAAGTAATGATTGGAAAGGGAAGCATATTATATGTTTATTATTATATTATTTTATTTTGTATTTCATTAATATAACACATAATTAGTTGTATTAATGAAATAAAAAATTAAATAATAAACATATAATATGCTTCCCTTTATCAATCATAACTTAATTTATATAGTATATAGTATTTAAATAAAAGTGAATGATGATTTTGCCTTTATTTGAACATCGCATTTGACTTTGTTAAGGGGCCTGTCAATTAGGACGCGTATAATAACAAAACTGTTCTAATTAAGAGTGATCGACTTGCAAACACCCTGTACGTATATGATTTATGAGTAGATCTTAGATAAATAACTGAATAAATTATACGTCTCTTTCTGTTGATGTGTCTAATTACATCAAATCACAAGATTTTTTTCTCTTCTACAGGGCTACAGAGCTTCACTCTTACACTTAATTTAAAGCGATTATTTAATAGGTAAACCCAATAACACACATAATACTCGTTAATATGTAAGTATATTTATTATTATTTTTTGCGTTCCAGCAAATTTGCTGTGTTTTTCTATCCGCTTGATTGCCAGCCTTGTGTGATAATCACAAAAACAGAAACTGAAACAGAATCAGGAGATGCACTGCGCTTTAGTATATAATTTTTGGTCCTGAGTGGGTGGGGCTTCCCTCTACTATTTCACCATGTCTCGTTAACATTTCTCTCCAACCAATTGATTAATTAATTTCACTCAAATGATTGCCTGAGTTTTTTTTATAGGTTCACGAACTTACTATTTATTATTGTTTTGATTTTTGGTTGCATTTTAAATGTTTGTAGCATTTTTGACCTTGAACTAATTTTTACTCTCTCATTATATTGGAATATTTTCAATGTGATAATAAAGAAAAATACCCACTTTATGTTGTTTTGGCTCTTTCAAAATAAATACTTATAGTAAGATTGCTCTCATCTCCGGCACGTTCTCAGTCATAGAGTTACTTATTAATCTGTTAATCAATTGCGCTCAATGGGACAAATGATTGCTCAATTTAAAAGCAGCAACAACAATTGTAGATAATGATTATTGTTGGCTCTCAGTGCATTAATCCTTGAGCGTGCTCGTTGAAAATTCTCTGTAGTACACAAATTAATTGTTTATTTATTTAATCATATAGTGTGTGTATATTGGCTTTTGAACTTTTCGTTTCCATTTTTCTTTTCTAAAAGATAATCAGATATAAATAATACGCGATTGAGTGGAAATCGAGGGGCTCGCCGCTAAAAATCGACCAATTTAAATGGGTATAATCCAAATATATAAGCTAATTATTTATTGTGAAGGAGGGAATACATGATTATGAACCTTCTAACACTTGTATGCCGCCAGCACTATAAATATATACTTAAATTTTTAATAGACAATCTGATTTTAAAATTGAATTTTATACTTAAAATAATTGTATGTGATAAACTGTTATTAAACACTCGATTGCTAATCAATCTGTTGACCAGAACTATCGTAGGCGTAATCACTGATTATGTCTACACTATATTTCGTTTAATTATTTTTGTTCCTATTATTCATTTGACGACTATTAGTGTTTTTTTTTTATTTCCGTTTTGTTTTGCGTTTTCTAAACACGCGCGCGTACCGTGCACAAGAATTGAGAATGTGTGTGTGTATGTGTAAATGTATACACAGTTATTGGTACGATTTTAGCACAGTTGGTACACTTTTTATACGTTGGTACATTGAATAAGACTTTTACGAATTAGTTAATTTTTGAACGTTTAGCACATAATTTATTGCTTTAAATTTGATTGGAATATTATCTAATAACAGCACTCTACTTTCGAATAATAACTTTATCAACTTATTCAATTTGTTTTTAAGCTAAATAGTCCAGTCGTTCGTTTTATTCTCTTCATCAAAGTAAGTTTAATTATTTATAAGTGACTGCATTTTTATAAACGCTTCGTAAAACAATTAATTTATATATATATTAGTTTTTGTTTTAACGTAAAACACATTTATAAAAGTATTTAAACTTATTTCTTTTCCATAAACTTGAAGAACACTGTATAAATATTAAATTAGGGCAAACATAGTATAAACTATTATTTTGTACACATAAACAAGTTGGTACATTGGAACATTTTCCCCAAAATCTGGTACAAAACACTGTGATGGTATGTGTGTATATATGTCCCGTAAAATTAATTATTTTCACACCTCAAGCACCAACAACAGCAAAACGGACGCGATCAGTTTACAACACTGGCCCGTTGACGGTGAACTTTGCTATCGATATTGCATTTGAATCGGACGCTGTAATTAGCTGAACTCGGCCGCTTTAAGTATTTGCACCGTGTGGCGTACAGGAACTGACTGAAATGTTGGGGCGGCTGTTTCTGGCGAGGCAGCTGATGCTGCCGTGAAATCGAAATCTCGACAACAACTGATAATCTTATTGAAAAAGTGCGACGTAGCCGGCGAATCTCCCGTTTGCTATTCTAAATGTCGTTGGCAACACCGGGCAGCCGGCGAAGCTCCCTTCAGTGATGCCAACTTTTCAGGGCCTTAGAAAGCTATACGATCATTTTCATGTTCGCCAGGTAAAAAGTTTTTTTTGTTATGTTGTTATATATGTTTTAAGTTGATATTATATCCTATGCACATTTGGGTTATATGTATGTAACTGTCATATGGCGCCAACTCTGACCCTATAAAACATACATGTCATATTCTGGATCAACAGCAATTTTTGAATGTCATAACTACTTAAAATTCAACCAATTTTGCTTTATTCTACTCAACAATTTTATTAATTGGAAGTTTATTTTTTATTGTATTTTGAAACAGTGTTCAACTGTCATAATTCAAATTTCAATGTAGCTATAAATCCAGTCAGTCTCTATTGCGTTTCGCATTTATAAAACTCCAGAACTGGCGGGAAAATAGCTGAATTGGCAACACTGGCTCCCGCTGCTGTTCTATATGTAGTTGGCAACGCCGATAACAGCGACGACCCCAAAATGGCACATATGTGTGTGTAAGTGTGTGTGGAGTCCGCCCGCATAAAATATGATTTATCAATGCGTACGCAGCTGTCTGTGTGTAATTCAAAGTTCACCGGCGTCTGTCTATCGGTTTGTCTGACTCCTGATCGCCGAATCTTTGCGGTGTTATCATCAAAACTGCCAGGCGAGAACATGTCTGAAATAATACCTATTCCGTTATCATCGGTCGCTGTGTCTGGCAGCGGCACTTCTTGACTTTGCCTCCAATTTATTACGAACAAATACAAAACAGTGCAACGTCGATAATCCGAATAGTTAAGAAACAGTGAGTATCCAAATTAGCGGGTTACCTAGATTAGGCCATTAGGAAAGGCTACAGAGCGCCCGACTGCGAGAGACTCTGTATTTATTTTGTCAAATATGCATATACATATGAATAAACATGCTGAAAGCTTTATAAATTGTAACTACAGTACTCTAGTCTTCTTCTCCTTTTTTCGACAATCCTTTATAAATAACTTTAAGTTTGTTATACATCTTGATTAAATTTTGATTATATTCGGTACAAGATACTTTTTATATGTGCCAAATCATAAGTTTCCATTAAAATGGCTTTTTTACTCGTTTTTTCACATTTTCGGGCCGTTGTAGAACTAATAAACTAACTTTATCTATAGTTATCGTGCTTAATTTATATTTTACATCAATATCTAGTTAAAGGTATAATAACTAAGTTAAAGATATTTTGAGGTATTATATATGGTCCATATAATATGGAAATTAATATCAAATTTTAAATGATCTGTCAGTTAAAATTCCACAGGACTACGAAAATGCGTGCACTAATGTCAGAAATAGTGTATTTTATGGTCTGACGATACAAAGACACCTTAGTTCATTTAGTTTATTTAACATTACCTGCTTTGGTTCACAGTTAGAAATATAAGATACATATAGATCTTCGATCGATCTTAAGACTGCAACTTTTACTTTATTGTTGTCCAACACTAACATAATGAATTTCGTATTTTGAATAAAACTAAAACCGAAACCATAACCGATAACAGCTATTAATCTATTTAAATATAGTACTGAAACCGGAACCTACACCGAAATAAAATAAAAACCGAAACATTTATACAGTTACGGTCCCGATACATTTTACAAAAGTTTTGAGTTATATTCTCTATGTATATAATTATGCACAATATTAAATATTTACCTAAAATTTAAGTACAGTTTATCAAGATATAATACGTTTATGTACATATCTATTATATTTTAAACATGTTTAATTTTTAAAAATTCCATTAGACCGTTACCGCTACCAGAACTGAAAGGACGAAATCGAAAAAGAATGTTTTACTGAAATTCTCGTTTCGGTACGTACCGAAACCGGAACAGTTATTTCTTTCGTTATTAATTCCTGATATATACAATATATCCAGCGCGTTTTTGCTAACAAGCAAATTGTAAAGCAGTCAAATGCGATCTGTTTAATTAAATTAAACCCAGACTATATAATTTATGTTTAATGTAGTCGAACTGCCTGTCTTTGCACTTGTTTTCGATATCTCTATCCCTTTCTTAATGTGTGTAAATATTTTAGTATTGTATTTGTGTTGTATTAACTTAAAGTCAAATAATTATAACACTGCGCACTTTATCCTTTTCCGCTAACACCTGTGATAGCTTTGACTGTTCGTTGGAATCTGTTTAGAAGCGCATTTCTGCAATTTTCAAGGTTGACCATTTCACCTATACGTAAATGCCGAGTCGCAATTTGTCAACAATTGATTAATGTAATGACCGCAAATGGGTTTCAACAAAAGGATTTCAAGTTCATGTTCATATTCATGACAGGCCAAGCCCGCTATTGTATGCTACAATATCTGTGAGTGTGTACGGATGTGCGTGTGCGACTTGTTATCAAGATGCACCTGTGCTGATATGGCGGCATTTTGTCGATTCTAATGAGGCAGCTTGTGGCGGCCAGGGCGTAGAAGAATATTAAATTAACAATTAAATATATATATATACAAACAAAATTTAAGCAATCATGAAAAAGAAGTAATGTTTAGAGCACTAACGATTTTATACCCTGTATTCAATATTCTCCAGAAGCAACTCAGATTTTCGACCGATTGATTGATATATCTTAAAACATAATCGATTTTCATACTAAATTATGATTTTTGAACAATTTTTTCTATGGCAGCTATAAGATATATTGATACGATCCGAAATATAAACTGTTTGCAGCCAATCAAGAACCTGTGCTTCAAAACTGAGAGTCTAGTTTGCTTAGAAATTGACGGACGTGACTAAATCGGCTCACTCATCCAGAGCATATATACATTATTGGTTAACAACAAGTAACAACGCTGTAATCGAGTCACCGACTATAATATAACTTATTACTTATTTACTCGTTACTTATTCTAAATAGTATTATATAATAATATTAACTACATATTTATAATTGCAGGCTTTTAGGGGCAAGTGTTTAAAACATCCGTAACCATCTTTACACATATCCGATCTTAATGCAATTTAGTACAATGATTCAAAACAATATAAGGAAACTTCTTTTGTAAAAATTGTGAGTTTAGTGTAATTTGTTCGAATTTACTGGTCAGAATGGGGTGTGGAAAACATATTTATTAAACTTGATCAGCGTGGGACTCATAAAAGTCTCTGTGCCAAATTATCCATGCTCTGACAGTTTTTGATATCCAGTTGTTTATACGAGCGGACGCACAGAATGACATGACTATTTCAACTCGGTTATATATGTTGTTTAGCAGTATACTAGTACCTAATATTCTTTGCAACATTTAATAAAATCAGTTGTACTCGATAATATTTGAGCCATAGAGCAAGATATGTTTCAGTTCGCGAAGCCATATCTAGAACCCCTGAACCCAAGGAGCCTTGGTTCAATTAAATACTAACCCATTTAACATTTCCAATTGTTTTCAATATTTCCTGATTTCAAATGAAAAGACCATTTTTAACATAAAAATTGCGTTACAAACACTCTACGTTAACTTAATGATCTTATTATTATTTGTTAAGATGAGTTATTAAGTTAAAAAAAGTTTTTCGGTTCTTTCGGTAGGTCAGTGGAATTTTTATTATGATGCCTAAAATTATGCAATACTTTTAATATTCAATTTTAATTTAACTTAGTTATAGTAATAATATTAAATTAATTTATGTTTAATTTATTCAATAATGATTATGATGTAAATTACTTACCAAAAATATTGACTAAATAAAGTTAATTAATTAAATAATTAACGAAAAGTTAAAAACAAATATATATGTTTGTTCATATACATATAAATATGTTTTCTGTTTGTTCTTTTTATTTTATTTACATATTTATTTTTTTATTCTTATTTATTGGAATTTACAAATATTTATTTAGAAATTTTATTTTATTGAAGCAATTTAAAAAAATTATCTTTTTCTTTTAGGTGGCAACGCTATGACGACGATACCGACGTTCATCAAATATCAATCTATCGATGAATAAACTTCGATAAGTTCGTTCGGCATTAATCGGTTTACGTTTCACGTGTTGCGGCTGCTCGCAATAATTGTTGTTTTTATGGAAAATAAGTGAGAACTTACTGAAAAATGATACGTAAATCGAAAAAACAGCCGCAGACTGTCGCTGAGAAAGTGAACAAACTGCTTGCGCATCCGAACGATAGCGAGAGTGAGGATGATTCCGATATTGATGTGTCCACCGCAGCGCGTGTTGTGGATTTTGCAGATGAATACGATTTACCCGATAAACGCAGCTCAGATTTCCGAAAGCGAAATGTGAAACTATTGTCGGAACAGAGCGAACGATACAAAGGTAAAATCACAAGTCGCAAGGAATTTGAACAGCAGGATGAGAGCGACGAAAACGAGGAGGAGGATGAGGATGAGGAGCTGGCGTATGAAGAGAGCGATGATGATGAAGAATCTGCGACTATGGCGGCATTCAGCAAGAAGTTAAAAGCAGCGAAATCAGCTGTCAATGATGAAAGTGATGATGATGGCAAGGAGGCTGAAGTCGACGATGAGGATGAAGATGATGAGGATGAAGATGATGAGGATGACGATGAAGATGACGATGAGGATGACGATGAAGATGATGATGAAGACGAGGATGATGATATTATGGACAGCACGGAAATCATGTCTAAGACAAATCAGCAAGCTGAGATACAGAAGGGAATGTGCGTACAGAATCAGTTGCGTATTTGGGAGCGGCTGTTGGAGCTGCGGATTAACACACAGAAAGTAACCAGCAAGGTGAACATGCTCCCTCCACCAGAGACACTGCAGACTGCCAAAGAGAATAACGAGGAACTGCAAGCGGTGCTCAAGGAAGCACAGGAACGCAGCTCGAAGCTCTTGCAACAACTGCTTGCTCTGCAGACGGCGTTTACACAACAGAACAGCGAATTTCGTCAGGCCGTTAAACGCAAACAGCCGGCAGATGCTGAGGAGTCGGAGGAGAACACACAGCCAGCCAGCAAACGCTTTGCGCATGCGCTGCAGACCAACTTCCAAAACATGCTCGGCTACCGCAACGAGGTGCTCCTCAAGTGGGACGATCGCACCAAACTGTTGGCACCCGGAGCAGGCCTAAAGCGCAAGTCGGTGCAGGAGGATTATGACATCATCAAAAAGATTGACAGCTCGCTGGCCAATCGTCAGGCGCTTGTGGAGAAATCCCAGACGCTGAAGAGCAATCAGCAGCAGCAGGAGGAGAAAGCGGATGACGAGTTGACGAGCGATCAAAGCCAACGGCAGCCTCACATCTACGACGACAGCGACTTCTATCATCAGCAGCTGCGGGAACTCATTGAGTACAAGGCAAACACCTCGTCCAACATGAGCGACATCACCAAACAGTTTGTGGAGCTGCAGAAGCTGCGACAGAAAATGAAAAAGAAGGTGGACACAAGGGCCAGCAAGGGCAGAAAACTGCGGTTAGTTAAAGTCTCAATTACTGATTTGAATTATATTATAAATTTATCTTTATATACGGCAGTTATGTGGTGCACAACAAACTCATCAATTTCATGGCTCCCAACGAGTCTAGCGATTGGACAGAGGCGTCTAAAACGGAGCTGTATAAATCGTTATTTGTTTAGTTCATAATACTATTGTAAATTAGTGGATGCTGCAAATTGTTATTTAAAGCTAATTACAGCTCTCATTTATAGCGAATAAAAACCGATTAAAATTATTTCCCATTTCCGTTTAAACATTTCAATCTTATGAATCAGGCATCCGGACAAAGTATAAACTGGGAACGGTGTTTGCTCAAAAAATCAATGTCTTCTAATAGACATTTAAGAAAAAGAATAATGCCATAATGATTTTTTTAAAACATTCTTTGCATATATACAAAGTATTATATTTAGAGACGTAGCAAGAAAAAGGTCGAAGCTTAATTGCATTTCGTTGGAGCAAAAACTTTTGATAATTACAGAAGTTGAAAAGGGCAAAAACAGAAAAAAAAATTGCCGCTCAGTTTGGAATTCCTTCGAACAGTCTTTCTAGAATTTTAAAATAGAACTTTTAAAAAAGGCAGACGGTGAACAATTAAGTTCTAAATGAAAACGGATTCGCACCTGTCTTAACGATGATGTTAATGAGGCCATGCTGTAATGGACAGTAGCTACACGTTAAAGAAATGTTCCTCTATCCGGAACGCTTATAGGAGAGAAGGCCTAAGAGTTTGCTGAAGCATTGGGACAATTCTAGTTAGAGGCGTTACATAGAAACACAACTTTGTCAAACATTTCTATATTACGAATTTTCTATATAACAAAGCTTATTTTTTGTCCCTTTGAGAATCGCGATATAAAAGTTCGACTGTGTTATAAAACTCATTCTTATTTGAGCGATAGAAATAAAAATCATAAGTAATGATTATTGTGATCTCTGCTTTAAACTCATTGAAACAGTTCGAAGTTGCAATTTGGGAACAATCAAGTAAGGAGATAAAAATAAGTCGGTAATTTCTACCCAAAGTCTAGCAAAAGTCTTGGAAATGTGTATTTGTAATCATATCGAATTTTATTTTTATTTATTTCATATGTTTGTTTACTTTTAACTGCTAAATTTGTATGTTCAACATTTGCTTCGTTTGTTATTTGATTTATTTATATATATATATATTATTTATTAACTGGGTAGTTGATGCAAAAAACGAACGGTCAAATTGCATAACAATATGGCTTCAAAATAACCGTTTAAACGTTTTCCCATTACCGTTACGCTTGCGGTTGGCAACTTGTGTGTGTTTTTTGTTTTGGTTGTAGTGTGGAGGGGGAAGATTGCATATTGATATTATGTAGTTGCGTTGTTTGTTCTTGTTGTTGTTGTTTTTGACGTTGTTCCAAGTTGTTGCTTTGTTGTTCATTAGATACATTGTATTTATATATAATTTGTTAATATATTAAACTAGTTTTCCACTGATGCACGAACATACTTGACTTCGTAATCGTATTCGTTTAATTTACTTTTTCTAGTTTCGTATTTTCTTATTTGCATTTATAAAATTATTATTCTTTATGTGATTTTTAGTATGCTTCGTCGTCTAAGTCCTTGTTAGTTAATGTTTAATTGCAATAAATAAGATAAAGGTAAAGCAAATACGTGCTAATTAGCTTTGGAATTACACACATATTATGACGACAATAAAATACAGAAATAAATACAAATTTCATTAAAATTTATAAATTATAAATCTTGTCCAATAGTATAATAAATAATAATTATATGACTAAGTTTTTGAAAATATCCAAAAGGTGTTATATTAATAAAAATACTAGAAAACTTTCGAGCACATGTCATCATTAGTTTGTAAAAAAGGTTTGCCGGTTCAAGGCCATTTTGGGTACCAAAAGGGGTCGATAGAGAGATGACCGCAGGGATTGTTGGGGGTGGAGGTGTATACATTGTCAAGCTCTCATTAAAAATTAATTAACAATTAGCAGAAAATATAGAGCACATAATATCAATCAATAATTGTTATGCTTTAAATATATTGCACTTAAATGCGCACGAGAATTTATAATTTGCTTTCGACTTAAATGCTACAAAAGTACCACACGACAATTTAGAAATGACATAAATAATTACTGGGCGTTTGGACTCAAAGGTAATACCAAAAGTTAGTTAGTTAAATACATATACATATAAACCTACGATGAGGGTGTGTTTTCTGGGGATGTGAGGGGTTTTTGTCTGTGAGTTTTGCGTTGTTTCGTTATTTTCTTTTGCTTTTGTATACCAACTACCAAATATAAAGATTACAAAAAATGCAATGTGTCGTCGTTTTGCTCATTAATTTGCCTAATTGTTAATGGAATTCTTCAGCAACAGGGGCAGCCCAGTTTTGGTTTTTGATTTGGAAACGAGTATGGTGGCAGTTTTGGTGCCAGCGGCGGCGGCAGCGCCACCGGAGACAGCCACATCAGTGACAGAGGTGCTGGGTCGTGGCACAGCCTGCAACTGTCGCTGATGCAGCTCCTGCAATAGCGCCGAGTGTTTATCCAGCGCCTGCAGCTGTGCCGTGTTCTGGGTCTCGTAGAGCGACGATTGCAGCTGCGTGTGAATGGAGGTGACGTTGGAGAGCGTGCTCTCGGCATCGGCCGTTAGAAAATTGCTTAAATAGCGTTTGCTAGTTGTTGTTGTTGTGGTTGTCGATGATGTCGTTGTAGTGTTTGTTGCCATTGTAGTCTGTTCCTGCGCTGAAACCTGCAAAAATCAATTGTATTATAATCATGTCATATACTTCATTGATCTCTGCTGTTTACAACCTTTCTGTGTACACCCAACTCTGCGTCTCAAGTGCACTTGGCGGGATGTATAACATTCTCCATATCCTTTTGCACAGCATACAGATCCGATAGACTCTTGGCAAAAAGCACATTCAGTTCACTCATCTTGGCCAGCTGTAAAATTAATCAGTTAAGTGACGTTTTATTCCTGAATTCATGTGGTACTTACAGTTTGATCATTGCACTTTTCGCGTAAATTCATATTGGCCGTTTTAAGCTCTAATTCATGTTGCAGCAGCTCCGCCTGCAGCGTCTCTGTGCGCGCCTTGAGAGCCGCCACCTCGCGACGCAACTCATCCTCGGTGGCACCTCCTGCAGCCGAGGCGCCTCCAGCGCCCACGCGAAGCAGATCCATCTCACGTTTAAGACGTATGTTCTCCTCCTTGTAGGTATGCAGCTGACGTTTCCACTCGTCCACATTGGCTGTGGATTCCTGTCGAATGTAGAGATATTGCAAATTTAATCAGGGATCGCAAATAAGTGTGATAAGTGATGATAAATCAAACATTGAAATAAGTGTTGTGCTATGATTTTTATATACAACTTTAAATTTAAAGTGTTTCATTTTAATTTTTAGCCATGAATTGATAAATTATTTATACTTGAATTAAATTAAATTTAAAGCATGACAAATTGCTTAATAGACGCACCTGCAAAGCGCTCGTCAGCCGTATATTATTGTTCTTCAAAGTGGCCAACTCAATTTCCCACTTTTTGGCATTGGCGCAGCTGCAAAAATATAGATAATTTGTGATTAATTGATTTGGTTTTTCTGTTATACAAAAACAAACAAACACAATTGAAGTATTTATAAATTGTAACTATTAATTTAAACTTCTAGTCACATGCAATAATTTGGCGAGGAAGAGACCCATTAAGCAATTAAACTGTCTAAAAGAAACTTCATTTGAAAACATAATAAAAACTGTACATAAATTTCTGGTCACTTGTAAACTATCAAACAAAATCTAGTAATAAATACTCAATACATTAAGACTTTACAACTAGCAATCATAGAGTCAAGGTCTTCGTAGTTAGTACTTTAGTTCCTTAAATGTATTATTGTATGAATTTCAACAATTTAATACATATTTAAAAACAATTCTTTAATTCTCAATTCAATTTAGTGAGATCAATATTTGACAATTTAAGTCTTGCTTCTACATTTTACGTTACGTTAGACAATTCATATAAATCTAGGAGTTTTAGTTCATTCTCACAACACCAATTATGTATATTTACTTTATCATTATTATAATTAAACGCTTTTGTTTGAGAAACAAATTTAATGAGCTTAAATTATAGTTTTTTTCAACAAAAGAACTGGTTGTAAAGCGTAACTAAAACTTATAAATGAATCTGTTTGAAGACGTTTATTTCGGTTATACAGAAAAAGGTACAAAAAACCAGAACATGACCATATCGACCCGGCAGTTGATGCAAACTTTATACTTTATGCTTTATGTGGTGTGCCACACCGCATTCTACCTTTTTACCCCACAAGTAGAGGGCTTAATTAACTCACCTCTGCGCCAGGGCCATTTTCAGGCGTTCGTTTTCGTACTTGAGCTGCTGCTCCGCTGTAGCACCCGCTCCTGGTCCAGTGTGCATGCCCACAATGCTGCCCCCAGAGGAGATTGTAATGCCACCGCCACCGCCGCCGCCAGCGGTTGCTGTGCCCATCGTGGGCTGTGGCGAGGGCGTGGCCGAGCCAATATCCGGCTTGCCATCGCAAGTATTCAGCAGCTTATGCGAGGGACTTTCCGGATTGGCATTCTGTGTGTTCGTATTACTTAAATTCGGTGGCTCAACCGTATGGGGATCTATGGCGGTATTATCATTCTGCATGGCGCCCACAGCACGTCCAGAAATCGGCGATGTATTCGCCGATGTGGTGGGCGTAACAGCATTCGAGCCATTGGCAGATTTCATGGCGTTTTTGGTGGCCTCCTTCACCTCCTGGAATTTCTCTACAAACTAAAGAATACAAGTTGGTAAGTTTGTAAATATGGAAAAGAGAAGACTTCTTCTACTATATACAGACCTTCGTGAGCTCCGCCTCGGAGGAGAATCCCAGGCCGTAGACCGTATTGGCGCGCACATCGCTCCACTGTCCGAACTTCTGTGAGGTCTGTGTGAATGTCATACTGGGTGTAATCGTCGAATTGATAACCGCCTTGGCTCCCTCCACGCTAATGATGCGGTACAGATTCCGTGAGCTGTCGTAGAAGAAGCTCACGTTGACCGCCTTCATGCTGGCTGTGATCCATGTGCGTTTCGTCTTCGGATCGATGTGAAACACATGCGCCTGGCAAGTGAAAATTGGTTGTTCGCTGCTTGACGGGATTAAACGTTGCAAGAGAGAGACAGAGCGGAACATTAGACGCGGCAAGCACACAGGTGATTAATTAAAAATTCCATTAAATTTCCTGCACGTCGGCTTAATATTTAATTTGTAAGCATTGTTTTGGCTAAGGAACGGCAGGGGAGTACAGTAAATATATGTGACCATGTTTGAAATGACATCTTAAGTCCCTATATGGTACAGTAGTTCCTAACTCGAACGGCAATCGATTGGATAATGCTTAAAGGCGAATAATAAAAAGTTGAGTAGTTCTATCACGCTTTTACAAACATTTAAATATTGTGTTAAACAGCTGATAAATTTAAAAAGCTATGCATTAAATGAATTTACCAAATTAATTAGTTAATTAAATATCATGAGAAGTTTAAATAAATTTAAATGGATTTGTTTCTAATCATTTTAAGCTTTTTTTAAAAAAAATAGAAAAAGAAATAAAGGTTTTCTTTGAATTTATTAACTAAATTAAATGTTATGAAAAGTTGTAATATATTTAAAAAGCTGTTGTTTTTCATTACATTTGTTTTATATCATTTAGCAAGTATTGCTCAGCCTTTAACTAATTAAGAAACAAATAACAAACTGTTTTGTAGAAATATAAATAGTATAATAATTATATAAATATTCTCGAGGCTTTAACTTATAACGCAAACAAACAAATATTTAAATTTGTTTGTAAAACAGAATAGAATTTAGATATATGCATTTCCAACTTCAAAAGTAGTTGTTAAAATGTTGTCGGTATATAAAAAAATAATTTAGTAATGTTAAGTTATTAAGGTTACATTATTTTTGTTAAAAATTCAACAGGCTTTTACTTACGAAATAATACACGTTTCAAAGAACTTTATCAAACAAAGTAAATGCTATGAAAATATGCCATATATTTAAATTGTTTTGTTTTCCATTAAATAAATATATATACAGTCGAACTTCCATAACTCGAACGTCTATAACATAACTCTAATTTTCTCTAACTCAAACTAATTCGAGGGGCAATAGTGTTTACTGACCAAATTACATCCAATCCTGCTTCCGTAACTCGAGATTTCATTATGAAAAATTCAAACTTATTAAAGAAATCGAAAAAGGATTAAAAACAAAGAAAGTGACTGAGAGATAAGGTATCCCTTCTAAATTAAAAAATAAAGAATGACTTATGTTTAATTATTTATGAGAATTCCATTAGTCGAAGTCTCCATAAATCGAACTTTTGCTTTGGATAATGGTGATATTCAAGTTAAGGAAGTTTGACTGTATTATATTTTATATAAAATATATAGTAAATAGTCCAATAGTAAATAGCTTTGTTTTCAATTTGTTGCTTTAACTTAATTTAGTTAAATATTCCTCCGACTTTAACTTAATTAGGAAAATATAAAACTATATATATTGCGAAATAACAAAAGTTCTGTTGGAACTTATAAAATAAATCAAATATTATGTATAGTTGCAATATATTTAAATTGCATTGTTTCCTTATTTTAAACATACATAATTTTGTTAAATATTTCTCAGGCTTTAACTTTTAAAGTATCACAAGAAATTTTAAAATGTTTTGTTAAACAGTTAAAATAAATATTTAAGTTGTAGTATACTAAACAAGCCGGTGCGCGTCTTCATAAATAACATTTTGATAAGAAGAGCCTTAAAGAATCCTTATTTCTTGGATATCTTCTAAATTTATTGTCCGATCGTGATGAAATATTTTGGACACATTGAAACTGAAATATCAATCATGTGTGCAAAATCTCAAACCAATAGCTTTAAAATTTATGTAGATTAATGGTTTATTCGGATGCGTATCTGCAAAGGATGTTCAGGGCCCTACATATCAAGTTTGAAGTCTCTAGCTTTCATAATTGCTGATCGACGCGTTCATACAGACAGACGGACATTTGGACAAATCCATTATACCCTTTCCTACCCATTTTTAATGGGTATAAGAAATAGTAATAAAAGCGTTGTTGGAATGTATTAAATAAATCAATAATTAATAATAAAATTGCGTTGTTTTCAATTATTTTGTTTGAGATCAATAAAATCAAATATTTCTCATTCTTTAAATAAATAGAATAAGTCTCCAAAGAACAACAAAATTATTACATTTTATTTTGTTCTTTAAAAATGGCAAATAATTATTATAAATAAATAAATAAATATCCAGCAACTTGCGTAATTTAAAAGATTGTATCTTATCACATTAACTACTAATATTTAATTAGAATTCCTAAGATAAAACACTAAATAATTAATTAGTGTGTCTAGTGGAAATGAAGTTAGTTAAATTCTTTCACTATTTCATGTTGCTGTCATGGAAACGGCAACGGCAACAGCAACAAATTTGTTTTGGGTTTAAAAGCATTAGCGAAAATAGATTCTGTCGTTCGTCGTCGTTGTTGTTGCTGTTATTGTTATCGATGTTGTTATTGATGTTGTCGGCGGCGTTGTCATTGGCATTGTTTTTGTTGTTCTTTTGGTGGTACTGAGTTCGTGGTAACGGTTTGCTGCAGTGGGTGGGGGTGTGAGGGCGAGGGTTGGGGCCTTGGCGACTAAATTGCATTATGCGCTTAAGTGTTTTGTAGCCTCGTTTTGATTTGCTCAAGTTTACTGCACACACACACGCGCACACATAGATACACGCACACCAACACATGCACTGATATACACATATAATTGGTATCGATGTAGTATACACCTATACACCTACGTATAGCATCAATTCATTGTATATAACACATATTTACACCTCCGACGCCGCCTGCTACACAGCAGCAACAGCAATAGCAGTAGCAGCAACAACAACAGCAACAACAGGAGCAGCAAGGAAAACGTCGGCGTCGATTTTTCACACAATTTAAAGTCGGTTTGGATTTCTTAGCGTACTTACCCCATTTTGTTTGTTTGCTGCAGCGCTGAATTGGCTTGATTGGCAACCCGTCTAACACTATGCTAATTGTTTTTTTTTGATAATTATTACACTAAAAAATAAAACACAAATGAGGCTCTTGCTGTGTGTAAAAACTGTAGGCAATGCGGCTAAAACTGTGGACAATGTTAATTGGCAGAACAGAGGAGTGTTGCAAAGACCACTGTTATGCTCGTTATGGCACTGTTTAATATCGGTTCTAATAACATCGTCAAAGCGATATATCGAAGAATGTATAAATGGCATTGCCTTAATTTTATGCCTTAAAAAAGGGTTAACCATTATGAAAACTTTTTATTATATGAATTGCTACTTTTCAAAACAAAACGAGATCGAATGTATTGTTATTTGAATTTGATTGTTAAAAATCGATATATATATAAATATCGATATCGAGATGTGCTTTAACATGTCTGCATGCAAAATGTAGTCTAATATCGATAGGCATTGGAGATGCCAGATAGCTATGAATATTTGCCATAAATACAAAACTTACTGGCAACCTTACATTTTTGGACATAAGTGGCAACCCGAAAAAAAGAAACTAGAGCTGCGTTTTTTCGCACATAAAAATCAATCGGAAATAAATAAAACTTGCAACAATTAAATAGCTATATATGCAAAAGCTGAACAGCAACAAAAGTTGTTGTTGCTGCTGCTGCGCTGCCGCCGTGCGATCGATCCTTGTTGGCTACGGGGTACGTGGGAGTAAGGAGGGGGAGTTTTTTTTGCTCTTTTGCTAAAAAAACGCCGTCCTCTATGTGCAAGAAAAGGCGTTTTACCAATCTATAAACGAGTCAAGTGCAGCAGCTGTTGGCCTGCAACTGTGTATTTAAATGTGTTTCGCATAATTGCTGGTGAAAACATGTGAGAAACATTAATTGTAAATTAAAATATTAAAATATGAAAGAAAAAAGCTTACATATGTGTGCGTGCTGGCATGCGTGTATGTATATACATATGTACGTGCTGTGTATGTGTGTGTCCAAGGGAGAGAGTGTGTGTGTGTGTGTGTGTTGGTGTAGAAAACTTGTTATCAATGCGGCGCCTATGATAAAAGCCTTATTAGACATGTTTAGTGTGTGGTGATCCAATTGGAATTTCTTAACCCGTTACGCGGGCGTTTACGAGTCGCGGAAGTGAGAAGGGGAAAAGTCAACATAAACAAAAAAACTGCAATCAGTGCGTGGGAAATGCGTAGGCAATTTAAGCATTAAAAACTAGGCAATTAAACCCGAATTTATAAAAGGAAACGTTGATACATTTTATGTTGTGGTAACAACCATTTATGTTATTGCAACTACCGGTTATATGATTTGGTTAATTTTAATGAGAAATACCGGTATTTACCGGTATAATCGGTTTAACAAGCGATATCATAATGCAGTAAAAAGTTACGAACTGAATCGGGTTTAAAATTTAAAATTAAATAAACTGATTAATTGAATTGTGTGCAAATGAAGGTTTTAAATAAGTATTAATTAAAATATGTAAAACACTTTCCTAAATTGTGCAATAGATTAAAATTATAACCGTAGCGCAAACCGTTAATCGATATTAACCGATTGAAATTGGAACCGAACCATAATAGCTTCAAAAACAAAGAAATAAACATGTATCATTGAAATTATAAATTTTACAAAACAAAAAATTGCTTTTCAAGCGACAAAAACTCAAAATAAGTGTATTATGATTATGCTATAATAGCAATAGTTTAAATCTCCACAATGTGATAACGAACTGAGTCCCTGATTGTAGATCAACTAGTTTCTCGTTCATTTGAATCCCACATTATCGTTCAGTCGTTCGATAAAAAATTTAGCGACTCAATCGAACTACGATAAAAGATTTATTGAACTGACCGATGTTTTACCTTAACATCGAGATATCGGTAAACATCGGGATCAACAAAAACATTGAGGTATCGCCTTCAAAATCCATCGATGTCCGATACATCGATGGTTTCTTGCATCCCTAGTTTGAATATTGATCTCAATTAAATTAACTATGAAATTAAAGTATTTTTGGTAAATATGTATTATTTAGTTTTTATTTTGCTACACTGAAATAGTTTTGTAATTGAAAAATTGACAGATAAAGTGTCTTTGACATTTGCATAACAAATTCTTATTTGTCAGCCAAAATCATACCGTTATTTCGTAACTGAAACATAGAAAGAACCGATTACCGTTTCTATACCGAATTAAACCCGAAACTGAAACTAGTATTTGTGTCAGTTTGATTCCCTGGTTTAGATGCCTAAAATATTGATTGAAATGTTTTCCTTGATCCCACACACCAATCATACATTATTGGCTAATTATTTTGACATTTTCCCCCACACAGTCTTGCATGCGTGCCCGTGCTCTGGCGGCCAACTAAATAATGTGGAACATGATGTGCGACGTGATGCCCACAATATCGGAAGACAGCATATCGCAGCGATCCTCGCAGTTCAGCGGCGAAGATGCCAACTTTGAGCAACTTATGGTGTCCATGCTCGATGAGCGGGACAAGCTTATGGACAGCCTGCGGGAGGCGCAGGAGCGTCTGGGCGAAACGGAAGTCAAGCTGCACGACGTCGAGAAGGAGCGCGATAGTCTGCAGCGTCAGATCAATGCAAACTTGCCGCAGGTTAGTAAATGAAATCGAGTTCAATTAACTGCAAACGTAACTAATAAATATCCCATTTTTTTGTAGGAGTTTGCTACGCTAACCAAGGAGCTGACACAGGCGAGAGAAACGTTGCTGGAACGTGATGAGGAGATTGGGGAGCTGAAAGCGGAACGCAACAACACGCGGGTAAATTGAACAATAAATCTCGCAACAATCTGGCATAGTAAACTGAATGTTTGCTCGTTTTTACAGCTACTGCTGGAACATCTGGAGTGCCTGGTGTCTCGGCATGAGCGATCGTTGCGCATGACCGTCGTTAAGCGGCAGGCGGCCGCACAGAGCGGCGTCTCCAGCGAGGTAGAGGTGCTGAAAGCCCTGAAATCCCTGTTCGAGCATCACAAGGCGCTGGACGAGAAAGTGCGCGAGCGATTGCGTCTGTCCATCGAGAAGAACAATGTGCTTGAGGAAGAGCTGAACACAACCAAAGAGGAGCTAACCCAATACAAAGCGGGCGCTTTGCCAGGCAGCGGCGGCGGCGGCGTTGGATCTGCTGGCATTGTCAGCGGTGAAAATGGCATTAAAGAGAAGGTGTGTTTGCACTCTACTGTGTGTCATGTGTGTGTGTGTGTGTGTGACTGTACAGTATACACAATAATTGCTTTGACAAACTAAAATAATTCACATATTTATTTTAGCAAGATAAACAAACCTTTTTCTGGTTTGTAGAACAAATTAAGTTGGAGCAGTAAAATAATTAACATATTTTACTTTGCCAAAAAAATAATGAAATAATGAGAAAATAATTAATTCATTTAATTTGCCAACAAAAATACGTTTTCAATGGTCATTAGCAGAAGTTTATGAAAGAGAAATAGTGAGAAAATAATTCGTATAATTTATTTTGCACATTATTATATTTTCCTATTTATTATATTTGCTTATGTTTCTTAGAACAAGTTAATAAAAGGGAAAATAATAAGAATATAATCTACATATTTAATTTTGCCAAAAAGATTAGCTTTTCTTATTTTTGATTAATTTCTTATATTATTAAACTGCTATTTACATATATGTGAATTGTTTTCTTTGTCAAAACATTTACTTGACCAACTGTATCGATGTTTGTTGGTGCAATCAAGCGTGTATTCTACATACATATATTATGTTATTATTGTTGTTTGTGTTGCAGCTGGCAAGCGGTGGCGGTGTCAATGGCGATGCCACTGAACTAAACGAATATGCGGCCAAAACGCACGAGCTGCAAACGATCATCGAGAAGCAGGTAAGGGGACAAAAGGGAAACATTGCCTAATTCCACGTTTATACAGTGACTCAGATCGTGATATTGGGAATCATGCTATGACTTGAAAGATTTGCCAATTTATGCCATTTTGAGCTGCATCGAATCTTATAAATAATTTAAATACACAAACTATCATAATCAATACAATACAATAAGTCCAAATGCATTAAATATGTTTTTCAACAAATTTTAGTAGATTTTGTAGTATGCAAGATTACGAGAGGAATTGAAACTCATAAATAATTTAAATGCTGATCGTAAAAATATATTTTTATGAGCTTGTGGATATTTCGGAATGAGCCATAAACTTGGAAATCATAATATACATCTGTCAAGATATTTATTAATTCGTTTTATTTTTAAATTTGCAGACCGCAGAACTTTCGCAATGGCAGCGACGCGTCTCCGATCTAAACAACAAGATCAATGAGCTGGAGGAGAATATGTCACGTGTGCAAAAGGAGCATTGCAAGGCGCAGGATCAATGCTCAAAACTGCAGCGCGATCTGCGCGAAAATGTGGCACAAAAGGAAGATCAGGTGAGCAGTATAAATTTAACTATAACTAAGTATATTCAAATAATGACTATCAATTCATAAACAAATAAAAAGGAGGAGCGTATTACTACGCTGGAAAAGCGTTACTTGAATGCCCAACGAGAATCCACATCGTTGCACGATCTTAACGAGAAATTGGAGCAGGAATTGCGGCACAAGGAGGCGCAGCTAAAGGTGCGTACGCTTTGATATAACTCTACATATATAATTGGTTATGGTGACAAGGCATGGGCGAAATTCTTATTTGTAAATTAATCACAACTCCAGCGATGTTGGAATATGTTGTCAGCAGATAAAACTGCTAACTAAGAGTTATGTTTATTATTTAACAAAAGACACAAGTGTTGGTAACATGCACGTGTGCAATATAATAATAATATGCTAGGACCAGAAAGTTCTGATGAAGAAGGTTTCCCCGTTTTCCCTCTTTGTTCTTATTTATCGAACCATCCATTTTTGAGCTGAGCTTTATGTTAAACGAAATCTATGCCGAAATATATGATTTTGATGAATGGAAAGATCGTAGATATACTATTTTTGAGTGGGCTATCGTTATGATTCCTGGTTAACCCAACTGAATCATCAGTATTGTTTAAACATGGAAATATGTATAAGAATATTAATGCTATTGGATTTTTAAAGCTTATTTATTATACTACACAATTGACACAAGATTAGATTTTAAATTAATTATTTAACATTGTTATGGGACAAATTCTTTTGTATTTATTATTTTGCACACGTCTGAAAACTGTTGTTATTCCTATTTCACACCTTTTTCGAGCACTAATTGACAAGTAAGCACTCAAATGACCAGTGACTTGTTCGCCCATGCCTGTTTATTGCTAAAACCGTGACTAATTACCACCATAATATGTATCCCCATCCAATGGCATACTATATCAAAACCAAACTAATTAAACTCCCCCCCGCAACGAAAACACTATGAACTCTTTGACTCTGATAGCTGCACGAAGAGAAAATCGGCGCGATCGAAGAGAAACTCGAACTCTCTGAGCAAAAACTAGCGCAACATGCCAAACTGCAGCCGGACATGGAGGAGCAGCTAAAGGCGCGCATGGAGGCATTGACAAAGGTAGGAAATAAGGTATGCACTCGAACTAATATGCGCGCCGACAGGTTCCATAAGTATATCAAATCAATTCTAAAACTAAATTCTAATTTTGTTATCTTTATGTCTATTTTCTTTATTTTGTTTTGCGAGTATACTATCTCTTCGTATACTCTAACTCTCTGTACTCTGTATATTTAACCAAAAAAAATCACAAACTAACAACAAAAAAACCAACCAAATCCAGAATATACGAATCTCTCTTTTATGTAGTATCTGTCTTGCACAAGAACTCAGCGCACCGACAACAAGAACAACAACAACAACAAGAACAACAGAAAACCGATCACAAAACCTATTCCTCAAAACTCACTTATAGCTTTCATTACTAACACTAATTACCACTATTTTTGTTGTCTAAATTGTGAAGACATTGAATGTGCGTTATTAAATGAATTTGGCTGAACGCATTGCAGGCTCAAGAACGTCATGGTTCGGCGGAGGATCGCATACGGGGCTTGGAAACGAATCTGGATGAGAAGAGCGCCGAGGTTGTGAGACTGAACCAGCGACTCAAGATGAACGAAGAGCATAACTTGCGTTTGTCCTCGACGGTGGATAAGTTGCTTTCCGAGTCAAATGAACGATTGGAGGTGCATCTAAAGGAGCGTATGCGAGCGCTCGACGAGAAGAACGCGTTGACGCAGGAGCTGGAGAAGGCACGCAAGGTGGCCGAGGAGTTGCATCACGAGAAGAGCGAAATCATGAAGGAGCTGTCGAAGACGCGCCTCGAAATCGAGAACTTCAAGCGTCAGCTGCTGCAACAGGAGATTGCCTACAATATACAGCAAACGGAGGCATTAACACGCAGTCTATCGCCCAGCAGCGTGGTGGATGGAAGCGGCGCCTTCACACGAAGTGCGTCGCACGCCAGCTTCGAGACGCACTCGCTGCGACGCCAGAGTAAATCACGGATGTCCGAGGAGAATGCCCTGGCCAGATCGATGGCCGAACAGGAGTGGGAGAAGATGCAGATGCAGCAGGTTGCGCATGCCCAGCAGCAGGCCTACGAATTGGTTGCCAGCGTTGCCGACTGCGATGACAGCGATGCGCTGTATGCGGTCGCAACGGCGGATATGATGTCACCATCGGGCCATACGGACGCACAAACGCTGGCCATGATGTTGCAGGAGCAGCTGGATGCCATCAACAATGAGATCCGTCTCATACAGGAGGAGAAGCAATCGACAGAGGCACGGGCGGAGGAGCTTGAATCGCGGGTTGGCAGTCTGGAGCATGTGAATCTTTTGGCCCGTGGCCGTTCCATGGACAGACAAAGTCCACCCATGAGCGGACGCAGTACACCCAACAGTCCGCAGCGGGATTTCATGCAGAAATATCATACGGTGAGAACCAGAGCTTAATCACAAAACAGTGCACTAGTTTCTGAGCTTGCTTGCATTTAAATTCAAATGATAATCATTACGATTTCCGTTTGCAGCTTAACTTGCCCGTGCTGTCCAGTGATGCGTCGCGCGAGGAACTACACGGCGGTATGTCGACCACGGGGGATTCCAGTTCCGGCGGCGCTGCTTCCCCATTGACCGCCCGCTCGATGCGTTTGGAGCGTGTGGCCCAGGCGCTCGCACATAGCCAGGAGGAGCTACGTCGTCGCACCATGGCACCAGCTGCCCCTCCCAATCTCAGCTCCCATATGGCGTTGAGCAGTCACAGCTATGGACTGTCGCCACTTAGCTCCCGCTATGGCAGCCAGGAGTCGCTGCGTCACTACAACACCATGGGATCCATGTCCATGCTGCAGACGCCCACGTCGGGCGTTTCGCGGGAAGCAGCCGCCGCTGCAGCGGTGCAAAAGAAAAAGGGTATCAAGTCTTCGTTGGGTCGCTTCTTTAGCAAAAAGGAAAAGGTCAAGGGTGTGAAGGACACACTGCCAGATGGTTCGCCCAGCATGATGTCCATAGGCAATCTGTCGATTGGATTAAGCGAAGTGGACTCCAATTACGATGTTATGAGCATGACGGGCGGCATGATGCCTCGCATTGCCAGCGCCCAGGGCTCCAAGATCAGCAGCGTGGACTATGGCAGGCAAAAGAAGTGAGTAATTGAATGAAATGCATTATATATTGACTAACCCATTAATCCGTTTCCTGCAGAGATCACGATTATCGCAATGATTTGCTTGGAGAGGCAATGAAAGCGGGCACGCCATTCGCCCTGTGGAACGGACCCACCATCGTCGCCTGGCTGGAACTGTGGGTGGGCATGCCCGCCTGGTATGTGGCCGCCTGTCGTGCCAATGTCAAGTCTGGGGCCATCATGAGCGCGTTAAGCGATACAGAAATACAGCGGGAAATTGGTAATACAGTAGTACAAACTATTGTGTTGGCAGGAATGCATGTCGGATTTTTTGCAAATGCATGTCGGATCTTTTTCAAATGCATGTAACAGACATAAGGAGGCATCTTCGACCCTTTAAAGTATATATATTGTTGATCAGTATCAATAGCCGAGTCGATTGACGCCTGTCTGTTGACTTGTCCCTTTGTATGAACCCATCGATCTCGGTTATTATAAGAGCTAAAACTTTAAACTTGGTAACTTGACTTAAACATCTAGGTATCGTTCATCAGCTTAAAGTCTAAGCTACTATTTGTAAAAAGTTAATCGTTAGTCGTAAATATTAGTCAGCATTACCGCTGTAAAAATCCGATAATACTTTCTTGGCAACCCAATAATAACCCAAACGATACTTGATTATACTAAATTATTCTTTCTTTGACAGGCATTAGTAATCCGCTTCATAGGCTTAAGCTGCGTCTGGCCATACAGGAAATGGTTTCACTAACTTCACCCTCAGCGCCACAAACATCACGCACCACGCTGGCATTTGGTAGAATATAACTCCCATATCCAAAAAGTGGTGGAACTTACCCTTTATTGTATTGCAGGGGATATGAATCACGAGTGGATTGGCAACTACTGGTTGCCTGGGCTGGGACTGCCGCAATATCGCACAACCTTCATGGAGTGTCTAGTCGATGCACGCATGTTGGATCATTTGACCAAGAAGGATTTGCGTGGCCAACTGAAAATGGTGGACAGCTTTCATCGCACCAGCTTACAGTATGGCATCTCAATGCTTAAACGCTTGAACTACGATCGCACCGAGCTGGAGCACAGGCGTAAGATGAGCGAGAATGGTCTGTGCGATGTGCTCGTCTGGAGCAATGAACGTGTCATACGCTGGGTGAGCAGCATAGGCTTGAAGGTGAGTCTGTCCACAAGTGTGCTACAATGTTCACAATTTCAAAATAAAATATATATTTTATTAATAATAATACAACATATGCATATAAAAATACATTTTACAACTCTTGTTTTGTAGGAATATGCCAATAACTTGCTGGAGTCTGGAGTGCATGGCGCATTGATGGCGCTGGATGAGGGCTTCGATGCCACTGCCATGGGCCTGGCACTGCAAATACCCACGCAGAATGCACAGGTTAGATTGAAACTTATAATCAATAACCATGTGAATTGTTTACTAAGTACACTATATTTTTAGGCACGCCAAATACTCGATACGGAGTTCAGAAACTTGTTGCAAATTGCCACAGATCGCAGGCCGGATAGCGAACAGCGTAGCGCATCCTGATGCAGTTATAGTCCGCCCACAACATCGGTGGATGAGTAAATCAATCTAAGAACAGTACGAAGAATATGATAATGAAACGTAATGAAAATGATAACTAAATAGGTCAGCACAGCGACAATTTTCCTAAGCGCCGCCGTAGGACAACAACTAAAAATATGGAGAATATAGAAATGAATGAAACAAAGAAAGTAACAGATAAAAGCAAACAGACAAACTAAGCCACAAAATTCTAACAAGAAAGACGCAACGCAAGAGACTCCCAGGCTCAGAGAATACTGACTGGGCCCCCCGCCCCAGCATGATGAACGTCTAATCTATTTATATAAATACATATAGATACACACACACACACAGAGACACATAGGAAACACACAAATACACACCCGCATAGTCATATAATCCATAACAAGACAATGTATACAAGACATAGCACATACTCTATATAGGAAATATATAATACATACAAATCGTGTATGTAACAAATGTAATTTGCATGAGCGCCCTGCTGCTGTAGGCATGTACAAGTTTTAGATGCTAATCATTTTGTAATTGTTTACTTTTTAAACTATTAATATATTAATATTTACATTAATATTTTTTTAACAAAGTGACATATATAATTTAAAATATTGTAGTTGTAATTGTAATTGGGCTTGCAATAGACTAACAGTATTTTGTTTTAGCTGGACAGAATGGACACAGAGATAGATGCGTGCTTTGAACCAAATTTGTAACCAAACTTGATTGTTATATAATTTTTTAATGACATTATGTACAGTTTAATTTTGTTTATATACTACGCTTTACATATGACATTACGACATGTTTTTTTTGTTTATTAATACATATTTTTTTATTATTGGTAGTTGTAATGCAAGGCGCTCCGATTTAGTTTATTTCAACTGAAGAACAACAACAAGAACATGCACAACAATCAGGCATATATAGCATACAGCTGCAGATATATATATATATATATATGCCTAGTTTAATATACACACATATAAAGCTCACTTATACAGTAAATATATAAATATATATATATATATAAATGTATAATTAACATTATCAAGCATACGTGTAACTAACAAGAAAGTATTATAGAGCAAAGTGAAATGAAATTAATGAATGAAGTTAAAAACAAAAGTCGCAAGCGCCCATTTATCAACTATTTACATATGGAAAAAATCGAAATAACAAAAAGCTTTATTAAAGGCAACTAAAAAGGAAAACTTAGTACTTAGCCTTTGCTTTTGTTAAAGAGTTGAAAGGAATCACAATTAGGCATGCTACAAAATTAAAATATTTAAATGATTTGCAACTATTGAAGCTCGAATTGCAATCCCAATACATTGGCTTAAATTTATAAACATGTATGAAAATATTCACAAAGCATATCCATTGTTTTTCAAAACAAAAACTTCCCTTCCCTTAATTTTATGTTGTTAATTTAGTTTATACGCATACAAAGACAGAGGCAGCAAATAAATGATTTCATTTTTATCGATGTCCTTTGTTCAATCAAAAATACAAAGTCACTAACAAATTTATTCTAAAACTCTCCTTATGTACTTATATCAAATATGTTTGAAAGAAGCACACAAACTGCCTGTTTTGCAAAACTTCTAATTATTTTTTATGCATTGGGGTATATAAGTTTTTAATCATTTGAACAAAAACCAAAACTGCAACTAACGCTTTGTCTTTAAGTACATAACTGTAAGCTAAAATATTAAATACCTTCATTTTCAACTGTATTAGCAAAATTAATAACAAATGCGTGGAAACAACAACAGCTAAGACAATACCCTAATCGTCAACAGGATACATTTGACTATATGAAACAAAAGAAAAACTTAACTAAAAATATAATCCTAGCACTTTCTGCTATATTTGAAACGAAGCATACACTAATTTTAGGAAAAAATGCAGAACTAGTGCTAACTTGAATATTTTTCCATTTTTTCATATAATAATTAACTCTCGAAAAGCTACTTTTGGTTTGTTTTAGCCATTAAAATGTTTTCTGTTGATGCTTAGCGTATTTCATATTGTACGTAACGATAGCATTAAAAATCATAACACAAAAATTAATCTAAATTTATAAAGTACTAATGGGAAAAAACTAAGTTAATCTGAACAAAATGAAATTGGTTTAATTGTTAACTTTTGTTGAAAATACATAAAAAAAAAGAAAAAAGAAATACACTTAACTAAAGTAAAACTAAATACAAAATATACAATTTATTATTATACAAGGAAACAAAAGAACACACATACAATATGTACATATATTTATATAATATTGTGAAAAAAGAAAACTAACAATTTAGTAAAGGCAAAAATTCCGTTTAGGAGTTTTTTATATGTACCATATATATAAATTAAAATTTATTACAAAAAAAGCAAGTCTTTTATATATTTTCCGATTTTAGTTATTCATTCTTTAAATTTTGCGCCAAGTTTAAAGGTATTTGCGATAACATTACGTTTCGTAACCCTAGTTATCGACAGTAATGTAAAATAACAGCAGTGTTATGTTATGGTACTTGTATAAGTTGGCAGTTGTTCAAATACAAATATATAGAAATTGAAATTTCGAGCGAAACCGTATTTACTGATACTGCAAATTAATAATGATAGTAATTTAAGGAACCATTGTGTTCACAGTCAATAACTTGCCAACAAATTGTTAACAACAGGTACATTTGTTCACTTGAGTCAGTAGATCATTGGGTGTTGATATTTTTAAAAATATCATTTCGACCATATTTCGATAATAAAAGTATATTATTTTACTTGACATTTTTGACAAATTAAATATCGGTATATCAATATCTACATAGGAGCGACTTCAAATTAGTCTTGTTTTCACTTCAAATTAGTTCTATTTTCATTTACTATTTTATTGCCAAAATTAAATAGTAAGTTTATGGAAAGTTGTAAATATTGTCAATATAAGTTTTTGTCCCCAACTTCAGGTTAAAATTGCTTTTAATATCAAATGTATTACAATACTATCGATATTAATATCACTGTCAGAAAAATATTGCTCAAAGTATAGCACAGCTTATCGATATTTTGATATTTTTCAACAGCCCTGGTTCGATTGTTCAGTTTGAGTTTGTCGCTCAATCTAACAAATTCGGAACGATTAAAAGCAACTCTGCTGAGAGCGAAAGAGAAAAACAAAGAATTTTAATCAGACGTAGGATTTGTTTACGCCACAGTGTCAAATACAACATCACAAAAAGTAGGTTATCATCCACTCAACAGGAATGGATGCTCCAGTAAGCTTAGCCGACAAGTTGGCATCTAAAACGGCGAGCAGCAACTCGCTGGACAGCAGCTCCAAGTCGAGTTCGCTGGGATCTAAGCACGGGGCCGAGAATGGAGTATTGCGGGATACGCCCTTTGCCTACTTGGAGGGGGAGGAGGACCAGGACCAGAAGAACGATGTGACATATGTGTGTCCGTATCGCGGACCCGTATTCGGCGCTCTAACGATCACCAATTATCGTTTATACTTTCGTTCGCTGCCGTTGCGGGATCAGGAGCCGCCGCTTGTCGTGGACGTGCCATTGGGCGTGATAGCGCGCGTAGAGAAGATCGGAGGTGCGACGTCGCGAGGCGAAAACAGCTACGGGATTGAGATATTCTGCAAGGATATGCGCAACTTGCGCTTTGCTCACAAGCAGCAGAATCATTCACGTCGCACGGTTTTCGAGAAACTGCAAGCCAACGCATTCCCGCTCTCGTACAGCGGCAAGTTGTTTGCTTTTGCCCATGCGGCGGCAGCAGCACAGCCCCCGGCTGCTAACGCCGCTGTCAGCGCTGGCTGGGACGGTTGGGCCGTCTACGAGCCGCTGGCGGAGCTGCGTCGCCTCGGAGTTCCCAACGACATGTGGCGCGCTACGAAGCTGAACGAGTCCTATGGCATTTGCGACAGCTATCCGGCTGTATGGGCCGTTCCCAAAGCAGCGTCCGATGATTTCCTGCGTCGCGTCGCGCAATTTCGTTCGCGTTGTCGTTTGCCCGTCTTGTCCTGGGTGAATCCTCGCACGCAGGCCACAATTACACGTTGCTCCCAGCCGCTTGTGGGCGTGAGCGGCAAACGGAATGCGGATGACGAAACGTATCTCAGTTACATTATGGAGGCCAATGCGCAGTCAGACAAGCTGACCATTATGGATGCCCGGCCCAGTGCCAACGCCATTGCCAACAAGGCCAAGGGCGGAGGCTACGAGTCGGAGGATGCCTACAAGAATGTGGAGATTAACTTCCTGGATATACACAATATTCACGTAATGCGTGAGAGTCTGCGCAAGGTGAAGGAAGCCTGTTACCCAACCACCGACGACTCCAAGTGGCAGACGGCCATCGACAGCACGTTGTGGCTGAAGCACATCCGTTGTGTTCTCGCGGGCGCCGTACGCATCGTCGACAAGGTGGAAACGATGAGTACTTCAGTAGTGGTTCACTGCTCCGATGGCTGGGATCGCACCGCACAGTTGACGGCGCTCTCGATGCTACTGCTGGATCCACACTATCGCACTGTGCGTGGCTTTGAGGTGCTCATAGAGAAGGAGTGGCTGTCGTTTGGCCACAAGTTCCAGCAACGCATTGGACACGGCGACAACAAGCACTCGGATGCAGACCGCTCGCCGGTGTTTCTTCAGTTCATCGATAGCGTGTGGCAAGTGAGTCACCAGTTCAGCAATGCATTCGAGTTCAACGAGCACTTCCTAATCACTATTGTGGATCATCTGTATTCGTGTCGCTTTGGCACATTCCTGTGCAACACCGAGGCGGAGCGTGTGGCAGAGGGTAGCTAACTATTCATTTTGATTTTTCTAATATAAGTTAAATATAACTTGTTTCTTTTTTTTAGATCTGAAGCACAAAACCACTTCCTTGTGGACGCATATTAACTCTTCCCTGGATCAATATTTGAATCCACTATTTCCTTCATTTACACATGGTGCAGAGCCCGTACTACGACCCATTGCCAGCGTGCGCGCCGTGCGACTTTGGAAGGGACTCTACTGCCGCTGGAATCCCGGCTTGTGTGCACCTCAGCATGGTTGTCAGCGAACACGAGAACTGTTGTCCAAACAGGATCAGCTCTTCAAGCATGTCAATGAGCTGCGCCTTAAGCTAAACAATCGCAGCAACAACATGCAGACGACCACACGTCTGGCGTCTCCTATGCATTAAATAGTATTTAACCCTTTTGCTAATTCCCCCGCTAACTATATTGACAATTATATAAATTATGTATTTAACAATTATTTTAATCCAAATATTATGTGCTTAAGCAAGAACTAATAAATATGTATGTTCGGATATTTAAACATACAAGTATTTGTATCCACGTTTCCAATAATCAAATAATAATGAAATTCTTTGTGACTGGCCATGGCCGATAAGAGAAATATGTGTATTATTCTTCTGTCGTTAAATAAAAACAAAGTTGACTGATAATTGATAACACGAGGTATTTGAGGTATTTATGTGTATCGCATGTAAAAAGCAAACAAAAGTTTTGAAAACATCTGGAGATTAATAAAAATGCGTTTTTCAGCGCAAAATTGCATTTTTTACGTTTTTGCACATTTTTCCACATAAAATATGTAAGTGCTGTACATGTTAAATAATAGAGAAATATCTAAACTCGACATGGAAAAAGGGTGTAATGCTCTCTTTTCGGCTGAGAGTAATTGTAGTATATTGTATTCTGCGTATTCAATCTTTATTTAACTTATATTACAGTAATCAATTATGAATTCGGACAGTTGTGCTTAAAATAAATTTTTTTGCAAGTTTTAGATAATTATATATATATAAATATAACCGCGGACCCTCAAGGTAAGTCTATAGAATCGAGTCGAATCCTGGATGCGTTCACATAAGCCCCAAACAAGGCAGCAGTCGACAGTCTGGCGCTTCTAAAACGAGCCAAGCACAACAAAAGTTGTTCGCGAACGCAGCACTTCCAAGCATATTATCAACTGTTTGAGCAACGTAGAATGGAGAATTCGGAATGGTATACAACCAGTTGTTTGGCAATCGTTGAGAACAAACAATCATCCAAGATTGTTCTTCATTGCGACAAGACATCGTCTAAAACAACAGGGTTTTTAGCCACTCAAAATGTCGAATTTATGCATCAACCGCCTTACAGCCCTCACTTGGCAACTACTGACTTTTATTTGTTCCCGATAATCAAAACAGACTGGGAAATTAACGTTTCTCAACATTAGAAGGTGTTAATGAGGCATTCAAAGGTCAATTGAGCCTTTAAACGCTTGGAAACGCATGGATCAGCATCAGCATCATGGAGAATATTTTGAAAAGCAATAAAACCGATGCATTACCATTATTTCAATATGATGTCAGAAATATAAAAGTTAACCCTCTTACCAAATAGTAGTGATATGCAGCACAGGGTGTGCTAATTTGTGTGCAATTCGACTCACACAGAGACACACATGCAAACAAGTTAATTCATTGTCATTGTCAGCAGGCGTTGCCAACTGTTGCGCGCTTTCCATTTTCATTCATAAAATGTACCGCACTTTGGCGCCTGCGCATTTCTGTATTCGCGTAAAATCTGACGTCCTTTTGCGCCAAAATTAGAATCACAATCACAGTTGCTTCAGTACGTATTCTCACGTTCATTAGCGTAGTCGCATTCGGAATACGGCTCTGATTTGCAGTGAACGGTTCGTTTGGACATTGTATTCTTAATTTCGTAGTGTTAATTGCATTCACAGGGTGCAGTGAAAAAGTGTGTCACAATTTAATTGAAAGGTGATGTGCAAAAAATGAAGTTTAAGCCTGGCTCATTGCTGCTGCTGTATTTGTTGTTGTTATCGTGTCTCGGTCGTAATTGCCATGGCTGTGAAATTCTGTTGCTTATCTCGTGCCCACAGCGGGCGGCAAACGACTGCCACAGTCTCCGTGAGAATCTGCAGCAACAAATAGCAGAATTAGCAGCGATCCCTGCGAATTATGATTGTGCCATTAAGGCGCACATAATGCATGAATTATTCAATTACTGGACTCTGCTGGACGCGCTGCCGTATTTGCAAAGCCGGACACGTCTGCTAAATGCGAACACCGATTGGATTATTTGGTGTCAGCACAACACGCACGTGTCTTCGCTGCGGGGTCTCCTCGGGCACCTGAGTCGTCGTGGAGCGCGGGAGGTGCGTAGCCGTCGCAACCAGAGTTGCGAATGAGAGCTGTCTTTATTTAAGTATTTATGTATATATCAATTTTTAAATAATTTATTTATTTATTTAATTCCTTAATTATTTGATTATTTATTAAATCATCTATTAATATTTTTTATTTAATGAAAACTATGTATAAACAGACGTCACGACAGTTACAAATAAAAATATTCATTCAAATATTAAACTAATTCAGTTTCCCGTCCGCATTGTGTGTAATCGGTATTATGCAAGTATTTACATAATTAATTTAAAAACGAGCATACAATTTTAAAGAGTTTATAACAAAAAATTTAAGAAAAGTAGATCTAAAGTCTAATAAGATTAAGTGATAAGTGTTAAAGTTTCTACCAGCGCATCAAATCAAAACGAATATCGGTTATAGTTATGATCAAATCTTTGGATAATTCAAATAAATTAGAAATTTTTTTAAATTGTACACCACCAGCAAGTACATTTACTAAAGTAATTAAACGATTTAGATTAATAAAGAAATTAAATAATTTAAAAATATTATTTTTTAATGTAAAGAGCTCTTATTAAGCCGAAACTTAAGGACTTACATGAATCCGTTACTAAACGGTTATTTCGGTTTGAGATATTTAGGTTTTTCGGTTTCGGCATAATGAAAAACTCTTGTTTCGGTGACCATTTAAGTTAAGGTTAACAATCTCTCTCGGTTTTACCGGTTATCTGTTTCGTTTTCTTAAAAAGTAAATAACTGATATTGTCAAGCTGGGAAAACAAGTTAGAAGTTTTCTATCGGTTTAATGTTACCAATTTAAATCGGTTGATACCGGTTAATGGTGTCGGTTTCAGAAATCAATCCCATCTACATAAAAAATATGAAATAATAATTTAAATAATTTAATTTATTTATATAACATGTTATAATTGTTATTCTTATTATCTCCGTATGTTTCTTTATTTATTTTATTTCTAATTTATTTATTTATGAAAACTGTATATAAAAGTTGTTATTATATTCTTATAGTTAAAGAATTAAACGAATTGAATGCAATAATCTGATTTATTGAATTACAAATGATCAAGAATTGTATATTATATATATTAATTATTATGATTTTTATTTTAATAAGCAAATTCTTAAAAATTACAATTGGCAAGTTTATATGAGACAGTTATTTCGATTCGAACCATAATCTAAGAGGAACTCTCAGCTTGTTGTTCTTCCCCCGAATTCTCTCTCAGCATCGACATCAATTATTCAAATTGGCAACTGATTTTCTGCTTTTCAGTTGGCCTACTATGGACACGCGTTGTACGATGCTGAGGCAACTATTGTGCATCATTTTGCGCACTACAAGAATCCAACATGGTTTCCATATCCCATGCTAAGCGCTGGCGTCATTTTCACAGGTGCTTTGCTGCGCAGGTGAGTCCTCCGTTCGGGGAGAATGGGGATGTCACATCGTGACGCCCATAACTCATAATGGAACATGCATTTGCAGCTTGGCCGAACTTGTTGCTGTTAATGCCCTCAACGCCACCAGGCACAGCGAATTTGCCATAGATGCGGCCCATGAGCTGGCCCGATTCATTTTCGATAATTTAGCACCTCCCGTGCCAAATGATGATGATGATGCTGATGGGAAGAGGAACGGTAGCAGTAACAACATCAACAAAGACGACAAAGACTTGTTACAGCGGAGAATAATTTTGAAAAGTGCTGCCTACATTTGTCCCTCGGCGAGCTTGTCGCCAGCCAGGACCTCGGCATCCTCAGAGACGCCAACGGGCGCGCGAACATCGACAACGAAGGGGTTTTCCAATGAGCCGGAGTCGGAGTCGAAGTCAAAGTCTGTGTCTTGTGTGTTGCATGCAACTCCTGAAATGGCCACTGGGAATGCTGTGCATTGTGTAAGTTGATTTATGGGTGTATTCATGGATAGACATGGGATTTGCAAGGGTCAGCAATATTTGATGTGTTAAAGTTAGTTGATGGAATCAAGTTTAAAGTTTTTGAGAGATAGAAAAATATTATTGCATTTAAGGGATTTTCTTATAAGTGCTGTAAAAGAACTTTCTTTTTGATTAGTTGACAGTAATTAATAAGATTAGGCAACAGCCAAAATCTAACAGACTGAGATTTCCTTTCTGGTCCTTTACTAGAGGATATATCAAGCGATTTAAATCTTGTGTAGGCTTCTTTAAAGCTGATGAATATATCTATTATTTGAGCATTAGTCTTACAACTTTTAAACCATTTTTACCATATAAAAATTTATAAAAAAGTGTTTCTTTTAATGCCCCATACTTATAAGACAACCTGAACTTGTTAACTGTCATATAAAAAAGGGATATTTTGTTGTATTTTCGTTTTTGTGTTGTGTGTTCCTATTTGACTCCAAAAACAAGCTTAAAATTCCATAAATTATTTAACTAAACTGCAAATTTATAAATATTTGAATGTTTTTGCATGTTAATTGAAAACTTAATGAAAAGTTTGGGGCAAGCGCAAGAGGAGTGACAGTTTTTAATTAAAGAACTGCAAACTGGGGACTGCATCTGAAACTGTTGCATAATACAGAGCGGGCTACTGCGTGAACTCGTATTGTGGCAATTTAAAGCAAACATTAGTGCAGCTATAGGCCATTTAAGCAATTAGCATTTGAAAGCTATAACCATAAATTCTCTGACAATGGTCGGACCTAAGCTGAAACTCCAAAACTCATAGTGAAACCATTTCCACCCACAACAGATGCACACAACTGGCGCACACATCTATTTTGCAATCAAAACCTGTGCAAAATTCCATAAGGAGCGTATACCAATCATCGAACGCACCTGGGCAGCCGATGCCAGGCAGCGCAAATACTACAGCGATGTGGCAGGTAAAACGACACAATATCGACAACGTTGAGCGCAATTAGAGCAAATGAATGGTTGTTGCTGCTGCTGCATGTTGCTGTTGCTGTTTCTGTTGCAAGATGATACACACACACACACACACTTGCATTAACAATAACAGGAGTCAAAAACTAAACACACACAGACACAAACATTTGCTAACAGACTAACTTCAACTTCAGCTGCAGTTTGCAACTCCAACTACAGAAGCAACAAATGCCATATTGAATATTCATTGATTTGTCTTTGTGATCTTCCACAATTTGACCTGGAACAACAACAACAACTGGTAACCACAACAGATGCCGACATACCGACAATCAGCACCGGCCTACCAAACGTTCCAACTGGACATTGTGCCAAAACATTGGCAATTTTGCAATTATCCCTCAAGGATATCAGACAGTTAACGGACATTCGCTGGCTGATGCTCGTCGATGATGATACTCTATTAAGGTATGTGCGTGTGTGTGAGTGTGAGTGTTCGAGCCATGATTTTTATGCGGCTTACACGCCTGACAGCGCATTCAATTAATATTATCATTGCTATAAGTATTTATGTATTTTTATACTCTTGCAAAAGGGCATTGAAATGCAGTCACGAAATGTGTAAATCTCATAAAGTATGTACGATATACTGTATGAATGTTCTTGATATTAGGACGAAGAATTGAATCGATATAGCCTTGCCCATATGTCTGTCTGTCTATCAATTTAAATAGCTATTTAGTTGAAACTTGGTGTAGGTTACTTCCTTTTGTTGCAGGCAGTATATATGTTGAATCTGATAACAATTGATATATAGTATGTAGATGCCATAGGAACGATCGGTATAATATCAAACTTTAGTAAGAAAAACTTCGTTCCCTGTTATTCTCTGTTAAGGTATTGTCTTACACATACTGAACATACTATATAAATTTGGCTAAAATCGGACTATAATATCATCAAACATTATTGAGAAAACCTTTGTTCTTTCTTGAAATATCTATAGCTATTTTTTTTTGTTTAAAAAGGTATCATCTCATTCAGCTGGTGCTGATTACTGTTTCATCATCTATCTATCACAAATATAGAAGTGATTACTGATTGAATTTCCTGCTGAATGCCCCCATTGTATATAAGATATTGTCTGAATATATTTGGCTTAAATCTGACTAGTATGTCATAAAGCTGACATATAAAACAATCGTTCAAAAGTGAACAATTTGTAAGAAAAGCTTCCCTTTGAGATATATCAACTATTTTCTCATTGTATGTATTACGAATTGTCTTATACATAATGAACCAATTTGGCTAAGATGGGTCTACTATATCAAATAGTTGCCATAGGACCGATCCGTTAAATATCAACCTTTAGTATGAAAAAAGTTGTTGTTTCTTGAGATAACTGAAACTTTCTTACAGATTGTGTATTTGATATATTTGATATATGATAAACTTATCCGACAACTATATCATAAGTCTGTTCTAACAACAATCAGTATAAAATCTATTAGGTGACTCCGCAAGGGTATCATATCTTCGGCTTGCCGATTTCAACTTTCTTGTTTATTGATATCCAATGTGGCATAAATCCCTCGCAGTGTGCCTCGGCTGAGTGCTCTGCTGAGCTGTTACAATCACACGGAGCACATTTATCTAGGCGAACGATATGGCTATCGATTATATGCGCCGGATGGCTTCAATTACCACACGGGCGGTGCTGGCATCGTGTTCAGTGTGCCGCTGCTGCAACTCATAGTGGAACACTGCAGCTGCCCGGCGGCAAGTGCACCGGATGACATGATACTCGGCTACTGTCTGCAGGCATTGGGTGTGCCGGCGTTGCATGCGTCCGGTTTCCATCAGGCACGGCCGCAGGATTATGCACCAGATCTTTTGCATCTGAATGCGCCCATTTCGTTTCACAAATACGGACAGACAACGCCGGAGCACACGTACAAACGTTGGCTGGGAGGTGCCTTGGGCAATGCCAGTGTGCGTCATGTGGCTGCCAAGGATCAGGATCGCAATCGAAATCAGGCAACGCCAATGCAACTAACTGGCCACGGTCTGCTGCAGCTGGCCAACATGGCAACTGGCTTGGATGGCACCACAAAGCATCTGGATCTCTAGCTGGCCCAGGTGAGTGGCATATTAAAAGTATTTCGACCGTAATTACAAACAACAAGCAACAAGAAATTCAGCTAAAACTCGTTGGCTGTGACAGTTGGACAAATGTTGTCACCACAAACCCGTGGCTCGTCCAAAATTCAATCTACTCCAGCTGCAGCAGCAGCTCCAGGCCATCAAGCGGCTGCCAAGCACACAAATTTCCCATTTTCTACGTAGAAAAACTTTGCCAGTTTCGCGGTGCAAAAGGTGTTCTCTATATAGTTTGTGTGTGTGTGTGTGTTTGTATGTGATTGTGTGTATTGCGGCTTTCGTGTCACTTTAATTAGTGAAAATGCTTAAATGTGGTTGCCATTTGCAACGTTGCGACATTACGATGAAATGTGCCACAGACGATTGGACCTGTTTGTTATATGTTACGGTTAATCCTTTGGGCTTACTTAGTTGACTTGAAATCCCATTTAAGCATGGAAACAAATTGATAAGAAATGGAGAAAAGCGCAACAAGATATAAATTTAAGCGAACGTATCAAAATCCATTAACAATTGCAGATAAAAGTTTAAAAAGTCGCAAGATCAAATAAGAATCGAATTTCAGATAACACAATGTGTAAATGTATACATATATGAAAGCATAATAATCAGGACGCGAAAAGAACTGCTAAGGAATATTTTTAAATTTAGGTAGACAACTTGGTAAAAAGATATTTGCTTTTAACTATTAAAATTCATTTGAATTTTATTTATTAATCAAAAAATCTGTTATTCTGAAGCTTTTATTCAAATATAGAAAAATAAGTATAATTCTGTAACTACAAAATACAAATTGCAAAATAATTGTTATGGCGTAATTTTTATTTTCAACTGCTCTTCTTCCTTCCTTCATTTCAGATCAAAGTATTTGCACAGCAACTTGAAGTATTTGGAAATTGAAGGTGTTTCAACAATTAACGAATTCCCAAGGTTAACCTTGAACAATTATAATAAACTATCGAAACATCATCAGGCCAATAATCAACTTACATATTTAACGGTTAAACAACTGCCTTCCAATTTAACATATTTAGATATCAGCAACAACAGTCTTAAATCTCTTCATTCAAAAGTGCTCGAATTTCTCTCTAGTCGATCAGAAAGTATTCGACTTAAGCTAGCGGGAAAACTGGATCAGCAGTTGTGATACTCAAGCTTTTGTTTCTAATAATTTGGATGACATAATTGAGGATCGCAGAAAGATTAAATGTCATCTTGGGCTGATGACACAAGTAGTTAAGTCGTTAAGATATTTGTGGATTACCGAAGGATTAACCTTAATCACTGGATTTGGATCAATCAAAGGCGTCACCGTCTTAATAATTTTATATTTATTTTTCAAGAAGGCTATTGCAATATGGTTTTATAAACTTAATCTTTGCGTATGCGAGATCACTCGGCCAAAACCTGACACTCACAGGGAGAAGATATTCAACGCATTTCTGACATATTCATTTGAAGACTGTAAACGTTTTTGTGAGTTCATTGAGAATCTGGTGGGTAGCCCGAGAGCATTTAAATTGAGCCTCTACGCACGTGACTGCTGGATGTGACAAACGATTAGACATTATATTTTGAAATCCAACACAACCATTAGCTTGATGACCAAGGATTTGATTAAGTCTTCTTGGGGTTGCTTTGGGGTTGCTACCCCGAATGATTTGAGCAAATGCCTGATTGTCATTTCACTGGAAGACGATTCGTTGAAGGATTGTGTTTCGAAATTAATAGTTGAATCCCAGACTATTATTGTCTTGCTGACCAAAGATATTATTGGCTTTTCTTGAGGACGCTTTGAACTCAGCTCTGCCATTAATGCTACCTCGATGGAAAGAAACAAGCGCCTGATTGTCAACTTGTATCCAGATGTTGAAATTAATATCCCCACTTGTGGAGAAAGCTCATCTATGCTATGGCACGTAATCTAATATCAGATAATCAAATAATGGCTTAAAGATAATAACAACTACTACATAACACTTTATTTGCTTGTATATACATTTATTGTTTATAATTATTCAATTTTGTCGTTAATAAATCTCAGGTAATACTGATATTTCATATATAAAGTAATGGCACTTTAATGTTTTTTAATTTAATTTAAGAATTTAATTTAAGCGACTTAAGTAACTTGTGGAATATACTTTATCTATCAACGAGAATCGCATACAGATTGGTCATAAAATTTACACAAAATTACAATTTGGAAACAGACGTAGACCATCAACTGTATCACTTAAGACTTAAAGCATCGCAAAGCCATTTCAATGACTTTTTGGCACCTTTCAGTTACTTAAACCTCATTAAATGTAAATTTGTGCAAGGACCAAGTCGAGGACAGTTCTGTTTCATCCTGTTGATGGGGGCATCAACAGTTTACGCTTCACTGCATTTTTCGAGTGGTTTATCCGGCGGTGGTTGTTTGACTGAACAGAACTGAACTGAACTAAACTGAATGGAACGGAACTTAGCTCAACTCAGCTGAATTGAAGTATGCATCTTTGAGATACTCGGTGATAAACAAACAAAAGCGTTTCATATATCCGCCCATGCCACACTCCATTTGTCAAGAAGGGGCACCCTTTGGCACCCCGCCCACATAGCATGTGGCATATAACGTACCGCATGCAGCGAGTGCATCTATTATTCAAAGACCAATCAATACTTTTCGCAAGAAACATAATAGGCGGGGGGAAAGCGAGGGTCCAATTTTGGTCGACTTTGCTAAATAAGTAGGTGAAAACAATGTGTCAGTTTATTTGGTCGCGTTGACAGTTGTAATTGCCTGTGGTTATTTTGTCGGATATCTTGAATTATTCAACGTGTTGTGGAGACTTTGTCATGCTCTCCATCCAAGTGCCCAAGTTGAGGTTATTGCTATGGTTAGTATTGCATTCAAGCAGATTTATATACGGCTTTACATATACCGACATGTGCCCTTATATTAAATTAAGGCCATGCTTTTAATTATACCTGCGCTCATTAGCTCTGAAGGGTATTCCTTAATTTATTTTGCATTTTAAGCGAACAATGCTCCGACAATGATTAATGTCTTAAATGACGCGATGTCCAAATAATGCAATTATGTAAATACACTGGTAAAGAATACTACATTGAAAGTCAAATAATAGTAATAAAATGCAGCTGTTTCGGTTTTAACTTTCTAGATAATCCAAAAATGTTTTATAAATCAAATAAATTAGTAATAAAATATCTGATAATGCAACGTCGCTCCGAAAACATTACTGTATTCTATAAAATTTATTATTTTAATTTGCATTTAAGCTAAGCACAAATATTCAACTCTGATACTTTTATTAAGTCAATAATATGTTTTTAGTAAAACTATAAATTTAAATTAAAACATGTTTATAAAAAATTAATTTATATTTTGTCGATATATTAAAAGTTTTTAAAGTCGCTTATATAATCAAAAGGTGATAGAATACTTCTATGATGTCTGTGTTTTTAAGTTATGTATGAATGAAACGCTAATTACCATTCTCATCGGGACTGCAGTTGCCATTCCCTTTCATGTGACTACTAACGGAAGAGAGACAAGAAGAAGAGCGACAAGAAGACCACGACATCTATCGGCAAGGAGATGTACTTCCCTTGCGATGACAGACGGCAAACTTGTGAAGTTGCAGCTTTGATAAAAACGAGAATAACAATTAAATAATAACTTTAAATTCATAATACGAAATGCTAAAATATCTAAACATTGTGTTGTGAGTTGGTGCGGATGGGGTTGGTGTTATTGTAACTCGCTGACTTTAATATATGCCTCATTAAAAATAATAAGAAGCCATAAGAAGCAATTTTTTCTCAACGTGTCGTGTATCCGAAAAGTGATTTTGGTAAATGATACAATCTGACTATCACATAGTGTTATCAATTATAATTGAAGAATGTTATAAGATTTTGGTTAGCTGCATAACACACAGAACTATTTGTATTTAATTGCGTCAAAGCAATCAAATAACCATCGAGTATACAAAATATATACTACAACTAATTCGGGTATATCAGAGTCGTGCATCTATGCATTTAAAGTATTTTCTCCTGTTTTGCTCTGTTTATTTGCTCTGTTTGGCTCCTCGTCTGTCTGTCAACGCGACACTCGAGCTGCTTATCTCTGGAATAGCAGAGACAGAGACAGCGACAGGACAAAACTCATTGCCGTCTACGTCTACGTATAAGTATGCATCCTGCCGCTTCGTGTCCTAATTAGTTGCGGAATTTTTCAATGAATGCGAAGAAGACGCCACATCCTGAATGCCGCATGCTGACTGCAGCATGCCAGTGCGACAAGTTGAATTTCAAATAAATTTAATTACTAACCAAGTTGCAGTTAAATAAACGCTACATTTATATGTATATGTATTTATATGCTAGTACATGTGTATCTTTCAACGCCATTCGTAATCAACTTCCTCAGATTCCGTATAATCCACAGCTACATGCTCATCCTGCTCCGCATAGTCGTCATCGTAGTAACCATCATCATCGTCATCATCATCCGCTTCTTCCAAGGATGTTAACTGTCTGGGACCCACAAAATTGATGGCATTCTGTGGCAACTGTTGTATTTTGGCCAAGTTGCGTTGCTTTTGCTTCTTGTAGACCGAATATAAAGCTGAGTGCATTGGATCACTCGGACTCCAGGGAAGTGCGCTGACTGTGATCAGCCAAAGAACTGATATTAACGAATATACGTATGTTGAATTGGTGCCACTGTCTTAAAACGATATATAGATATGAGCAGAGACTTACTTAATGAAATCGACACAACTGTTAACTGCATTTTCCAAATATGAACTGCTGCATTTGATTGAATGCATTTCGGGTTTTATACTCAAATTTTGAGTAGAGCACACTAAGTATACCCTTTCAGTGGGTAGTATTATTTTAGTAACGCATTGAAGAAGGCATAATTGAATCTAAAAACTATATGTCACACGTTTATAAAAATATATTTATATATATAATAGAAATAGTAAGTTTGCCATGGCCCACAATTTTATGTGTTGTATTTGTAAACAGCACGATAAAAGGAATTTAATAATCAGTAAGTTGCAAGCAAATTATTTCAGAATATAATTTATTTGGCATATAAAAATCTGCTATGAGAACAGCATGTAATGTTAGTTAAAGCTCGAGCATCCTTTCATTCATTTATGCCACAAAAAGGTTAACGGAAATATATATTATATTTTAAATATTTATTTCTCAGTTTAAATTTTTAAAAAGTACCAAGATTTAATTAAGTTTGTTAAGAAAATGTGAAGGAAGACTGGCCGACCCCAAAAATTATATATATTTTTGATCAGCATCAACAGCCGAGTCGCTTTTGCTATGTTTGTTCGTCTGTTCGTTTATATGTCCGTCTGTATGATTAACTAGATCTCAGAGACTATAAGACCTAGACACATCAAACTTGATAAGTAGGTTCCACGCCAACAAATAAATATAAGGCTAGAGCCCTGACTTTTCAATTGGTTTTTGTTCAAACCAAAAAGTTATATATATGATATATCTACTTTAAGAACGTTCAGTCAACAAATGATTCTTTGGATTAAATGGAGTAGCTTACTTTTACCATCAACTGTTCTTCAAAATAAAATAAGCCCTCGTAGCCATGAATACTGTTGCTTTTTAATACAATCTGCAAGAGTATTTAATATTCAGCTCGCTCTAAGAACTTGTCATGCCCTTTTACCATTTAGTTATAAGCTTTAATTTTATGTTTAATTTTATGAGCATTTGATAAAAAGTAAGAGTGGTCAACCTTTCATTTGTTAATAGCTTTTACCTGAATTAATTGCATATTTTATTTTCCAATCGATCTTGAAGAACTTTTTAATGTTGATTTACAAGTTTTGTTTTATGTCGAGGCCACTAAAATTTTAGATGTTGGTTGTCTTCCGGTAATCCGTATTTTAATGTCTTCTTAGCTTTGTTGTTGTTGTTTAAGTTGAAGCATATTGCAGCTGGATTTGTCGTTGTGTTTGTTGCTTTCTCATCTGCGAAATACATAATAAAAAGAAGTTCACAGAAAATGTCAAAAATTGTTCATATTATCTTGAGATTTTCATGCAGCATTTTCTTTTGCATAAAATTACAGTTTGTCCCTTGCCAGGACACAAGGAAAGACCAACACACACACACAGACAGATACATAGAGATTACATGGACATGGGTGTTGCTTGTGGCTACTTGAAAGTAGATTAGACGAAACACGCACAATGTCACGTCAGTAATGGTCCAGTTGGGGTGTGGGATGTGGTAAGTCTGGGTGTGTGAAGTCCTGACGTTAATCTTACTCCAAACATCAAGAAGTTAAGCCACAAGAAAATTTAAGTAACCCCAACCTCTCTCCGCTTCTCTTTTTGGCTTGCCCGCAAGCCAAAGACACCCAACGAAATGAAGCATAGAGAGAAATTGTTTAAAAAGATTTCCCTCATACAATGTGCAACAAAATCCTTGGTGATTTGGCAAACAGTTTGTGACTGTGACGGGGAATGGCTGAAGGATTGGGATTGGGACTCAACATCAAACACCTCCTGGACATTCCGTTTCTTGCAGCAAGTTTAGGATTGGGACCCACCATCAAACACCTCCTAGACTTTCCGTTTCTTGCAGAAAGTTTAGCTTAGCTTTCAATTCCCACTTGAATTTACTCAATTGTTTTAGTTTTCATCTTCTGTTTGAATTTTACATTTATAATGTTTTTACATTAAGAATGAACTCGAAAGTTTATTGAAACTTAAACCGAGACTTCATCTGTACACTCTATAGGAAAGCAAATGATTAATATTGTTTTTTATCAACATTTCAGCTATATCTTATAATTTTTATATATAATATGTATCGTCGCGTCTTAGACACGTGAGGGATATTATATAGATTCTCAGCTCCGAGTCGAGGACACGAGATGACAATCAGGCGCTTGTTGCTATCCATCGAGGTAGCCTTAAAGGCAGAGCGGAGTTCAAATCGACCCCAAGAAGACTTTGTTCATTAAGATAATAATTCTCTTAGATTCATTGAATTCAAAATGGAAACTGGAATCGATTACCCTATTAACCAGTAACGTTGGCAGAAGCACAGTTTTTTTACAAGAACTTATTCAAAGTGCCGATGTGAAAATGCAAAAAAGGCGTCGTATTTTTGATCTTATTAAGAATGTCAGGTTCCGGGCTAGTGATCCAGCCTTCGACAAGATTTCGTTCTTAAAGCCAAATTTCAATGGTCAACTTGAAGTACAATAATACTAAGTTTATCAAGGCAGCGAATAAATACAGAAGAAACCACTAAAGATATTATTACTTAGTAGCGTATACTTACAGACGATCTAGGAATAGACATGTCACAGTCACTTATTACTGAAATACGAAAGAAATAGTAGTAATCCCCAAGTCAATAACAATGAATTGGGTTTCATTTTTCATTCAATCATAATGAATTGGGTTTCATTAGAGGTTTCATTACAGCTTAGAAACTACAGTTTTTAAATGAAAACACTTCAGCTCTTTCGATTTCTCAATTGCACACATTGCACATCTAGTTAAATGTTATTGTGAAAATGTAATAGAGCACTTAAGACTTTATGTTCTTTGTGCTTCTTTAAATCAAGTGATCACTGATCCATATCTAAACAAATTTGTTCTTAAAACTGTTTATAGCTTCTTCATTTGCTACTTTGTTTGCCCTTCTAGTTCTACTACTATGAGTATTGCGTTGATTCATCAGTCAAAAGTTGGGCAAATTCGCAAATCGCTGCAAGGCATTTGCCAGCCACAAAACACAAACTGAAACGAGTCCTGAAACGAATCCATTTAGATCAAGTTAGTGCGCCTCAAAGTAGGCAACTTCATTCAAACGAAATCCTTGCACTGTTAACCAGCAATAAATTTTTGTCCATGTCTAAAGTTTAACTCGAGGAAAAAACCATTTTGTGTCTATCAGAAGGTCTAATCTGCAGTCCGTGCAGCAACGCAACCCAACTGAATAACTGAACCCATCCGAACCAACTTTGCCACGTGCAATAAATTCCAAGGCGCAATGTCTGCACTATTTGCGGCTAGCCTCAAGACTTTGGCGTTGGCCTCCATCCCCAAGGTGGTTGAATTGTCAAGGGGCGAAGGGATGGGAATGGTGTTGGGAATGGGGATGATGTGAGTTACTCTCACAGCTCTCACACGCGCTTTGTACGTGATCTGATAGGGAATTAAAGCCGGCTCAGACATGTGTAAACTTGGCCAAAACGCGTCGCATTCGTTTGAGCTCACAGTACACGCATAGCAGGAAACGCCTCCATCTACCCCGCCTCCCAACAGTTTCCGGTGCGGTTTTACCAGCACAGTGTACACAGTTTGACAGTCGATGTTGGCGAGTTCGCTGCGCTAATTTACTTTAAATTGGTTTTTACGGCATACACTGCTTGTATCTGTGATAAATGACTGGAGGGCGTACACTCCCCCCCACCGACCAATCTACCAGCCTATTCCAAATGTGTCTTTTTGTTATCGCTAATGGCATCTGTTCCTTGCTTTTTTTCTGCTATTGCTCCTTGTAGGTTAATAAATTGGTAAATAAAAATTAATGCAGCATAAATTACAAATAGCCAATTCTCAACGTTGACGACATCGCTCTTGACAAATTTCCTTTTTGCCCACTTTGCTTACATTTTGGCCATAATTAACGAGCAAAGTTTTTAACCTTTTGTGCAAGTTTCCAGCCAGTCCAGACCTTGTCCAGTCGCTTGTGCACAATATTGGCTCCTTATCGCTACAACGCCATCTGAGTTCCAAGCGCCCCCTTTTTGGGCGTGCCATGTCAACTAATGAGGGAGCGCGACCAGTCGAAAAGTTTTTCTTTTCACTTTTCCTCATTCATTGTGGCATAATTAATGAAAGCCACGTTAGTCAAAGTGTTTGGGCGATTAATCAGCAAGGCTATGGAAGCTATAGAACTGCTCAGGGATGATTGAGTTCCATTGCTAAACTCTGGGTCACGTTCAAGTTGTTTCGCACACTTAGTTCGAGTATATTGGTATATTTGCCTGTAGATTTCGTCAAATACAATTAAACCTTAATTCAACTACACAAGTAAAATGAGGTGGTCTAGTAATATGATGCTCTTATTCACAAGTGTTTTGTTAAATTGCCATAAATTCGTCAAATATTTACTCTGTCAGCATTTACGTTTCATATTTTTAAGCCTATCAATGACTTAAAATCTGCATCAAAGATTGTTAAAACGAATTACATTTAAATTAAATTTCAAATAGTTTTGTTAATAAAATTCGTTGCATACTTTCATGCATGCAATACAAAATGACTTTGTAATTTTATGGCATACAATTGATGGTGCTTGCTTTGTGAAACGCTTTTCTAATATTTATAAATCATTGCACATATTTGTATACCCTATGTCCGTTGTAAATTAACAAAAAAAGGGTATATTGGATTTGTGTAAATGTATGTAACAGGCTTAAGGAGCCATCTTGGACTCTATAAAGTATATAGTACATATATTTTTGTCGATTGATGACTGTCTGTCCATCTATTTGAACCCATCAATCTTAGCAACTATAAAAGCTAGAGACTTCAATCTTTATTTTTATATAAAAACCAATATCTAGAGCACACATAATAAGTAACGCAGTTTCGATGATTTAATCGCAATCAGTTATTCAAGAAACAATTTTACTCTGGTAAAAAGTGTAAAAAGCTGGCGGCGTGTTTAATTGTGTGTGTATATGTTTTCTTGTGTGCGATATATGAGATCTAAGGGTCGGTTAATCAAAAAAGACTATTTTATAAAGACTTACACAGAGTATCCTACAGTCGCGCGAGTTCGAATGACCGAATAACTTGTATAAAACAAAGTAAAATATGTTTACATTGAAACTTAAGTATGTTGTTGAACACAATTTAAGGTGACTGCATAGCGGTAAACAAACAAGCCGGATATTCTGGACCCCGACCTAAATATACCCTGTATTTTTGTTTTTAAATTGTCGCTTCATAATGAAATTTCCTGGACACATTCACCACAAAATATTCATGAAATGTGCCAAATTTCAAGTCTCTTACTATAAAAATGCTTTTGTTACGAGGTTTTTCGATTTCTAGTCGAAGGCGACGTGAAATTGTGATGACATCTCTTGCTAAAAAACTGCATTTGCTATAAGATTTTTCTTTATATTTGGGCGATGGGGCGTAGCATTCAAAATTAAAGCTAAACTTGATCTGACTGCAAATATTAGCAAAGCTGGGAGACCAAGATCAAACTTCTAGCGCTTACCATCACTGAGATGCTTTCGTTCGTACGGACGGACAGTCGGTCTGGGCTATATCAACTCGGCTATTGATGCTGATCACAAAGATATATACTTTACGGGGTCGGCCACTCTTCCTTTTGCTTATTACGTACTTTTAACAATATTAATATACCCCACAGGGAATAAAAATATTTATCAGTGCATACTTTCGTGCGGAGACACAAATTAAAAATGTCTACTAGTTTTCCTTAACAAAAATTACTCCAGGACCCGAGGTTTGTTAGTACAAAATGCTCATCTCATTTCTATATATGTATATATTCAGGACATTCCTGAGCATCCCAATCGATAGCCATAATTTCTGAGAGTACAGAAGCCCGTCAACTTCTGCACAAATTGTGAAAAAGTGATTGCACAATTATTTCGCATACTAGTTGAAAAATCATTTTGGGAAAAGTATTTTCCTTTGTCGGTTGGTGGTGCAACATTTGTGCCAGCAGTGTGAACGTCTAAATAAATTCGTTGCACGTGACAACTTAAATGGCCGCAGCGAGGGATTTCGAAAAAGTGGCTTCAATGCTTTCCGACCTGGCCAATTGCACAACACATTTGTTGATTCGCTTGTGGCACAGAATTGCGTGCCACAAATGGACGCACATAAATCATGCGTGCGACAAACATCGCTTGGCAAGTTTTTACGCACAATTGGCTAAATTCTAAAGCCTGGACATGGCACAGGTGACCTCTCGCATCCACACGTGGAGTTCTTTTGCAGTATTGCATTTTGGTCACGCTCCACACATTTCAAACATTTAATTTAATCTCAGCTGCAAGTGGAAAAAAAAACGTGAATATAAGTTGCATTTGCAACTAAAGAGTTACAGTATTTTAAATTTGTATTACAAATTTTAAAAATGCTGCTATAAATATACATGAATTTATTTAGCAGACCGTGGATGTGATTATATTTTTAAATAATGATTAGCATATACAATCGATAAGGTCATATTTATCGTGTTTATAGTTGTATAAAAAAGAATCTATCAGGCCTGTTTCGGCTTTCACTTTTATTTTATGAATTTCAATCTGAAAATGTTTATCGAATTCCCATTAAATTTTCTGCTAATTACCCAAATGCAATTTTGGTTATTATGCTCAGATATATGCACCTTATATATTTGTTTAATTATATCTAGAAATAAGTGAATCTAAATTCGCTAATAAAACATTAAAGTATTTAAAATATGTATGTTTTCACTTTGCAGTTTTATTTTACCCGGTGTACATTAAAATGAATAAGGACGCATCTACGACGCTTTAAAGTATATATATTCTAGATCAATAACCGAGTCAATTAAGGCCTGTCCGTCTGTCTATCTGTCCGTCTGTCTGAACGCATCGATCTCAACAACTATAAGAGCTAGAGACTTGCAACTTGTTATCTAGGTTCTTGGATACCATAAGCAGATGAAGTGTATTTTTAAATTTAGATGCCATAGTCTTCGACTAAACAAGCCGTTGTGTCGGGTGCTCTCTGAGAAGTGTACCCTGTGCCAGTCTTTATTTATACACATACCTATATATTTAAATTTCAAAAAGATTTTATACACGGCAGTTCTCTGTATACAATTATTGACTAATCGTTTCTATGACAGCTATATAATACAGTAGTCAGATTTTAGCTAAAAATTTCTTCAAGTTGTACAAGACAATATGAAATAAACAATCTGTGGGAGTTAAACTACAACTATTTTCAAACTCAACCTTAATTTAAAATCGATCTTTGCTATGCTAGCTATATGATATAGTTAACCGATAAACTAACCAAACTTTGTCGGAATGTAATAGACAATTCGAGTACACAATCTGTGAGTTTGGATGAAATATCTCAATAAATCTTAAAAAATTTTATACTTACCCTTAATTTTCGATCTAGCGTTCCTATAAAATCTATAGGCTATATTATAGTGTACCGATTTACATTAAATTTGGTCAGGCTGTAAAGAACATTACCAAATACATAATCTGTGAGATTGGTAAGGATATGGACCGATCCGATCGGTTCCGTGCCTGCAGAAAAAAGACAGAACTGCACCAAGTTTCATCCAGATACCTTTAAAACGGAGCGACTTTTAGAATAGAATCAGATAGACAGACTGACCGACGGACTGCGGATTGTATACTTATCTATACTTATATAGAGTTTTACATGCCTCCTTTAATGCGTTGCACATTAATTATGACCCTCTGCAAGGGTATAATAAATAGATACTAATAATATTTTATGAAATTTTAATTAAATCTAATTTCTCAGAAATGTGTAAAACATTATTGCAATTGAAGTCTGCTGACTTATTTGAAATGTTTTTCTGTAAATAATTTGCATTAACATTTCACAGCTACGCGTCAGCTAAGCGAACATTTTTAATGAATTCGCAACTTGCATCATTTTTTGTATACACACAGAAACACACACACACACAGAGAATATAAAGAAGCAACGAGACCGACATTTGTTTTTATGTGTGAGATACTTGAAAGTTCATAAAAATGTTTGTTGATGTGGCTTGGGGGTTGTGCCCCGCCCCAGTGGCAGCACTTTAGAAGTCGAGGAGAAGCACTAATTAGTCAAGGATTTGGCATTAAGGGCTGCCCACAACCCCCGACATAATGTATAAAATGTAAAGCACGTGCCACGGCGTATTTAAAATATTCAAAATATTATTTTTATGATGTTTGTAAAAAAAATTTGAAATTACGCGCACGTACAGAAAAGTTAAACAAAATTTGTGTTTATTATGACTGCCTTCATTTTCAGCGATTGAAGAGAGATTTATAAACTTGTAAATTTTGCGATGGTCGATAGATCTGTTTGGGGTTGTTTGCATTTAGTTTATGGCTGCTTTAAGTTGAACAACGATATTGTTTATCAAATTAACTGTGCTTTTGGCACAACATTGGCAATGCATATTCATTTGCACATTTAATTACACTCGAGACTTGCACAAAATCAAACCGCATTCAAATTGCATTATTCAATCAAGCAGGTTGACCTCCCTCAGTGAGTGTTTAACTCTGTGTTGTGTGTGTGTGTGTGTGTGTGTGTGCTGTTTTTGTTGTGTGTATGCCCAAAAACAGTCTTACAATTGTCATTGCAATTAGGGACAGTTGAATCATGGAATTTTGATTAATGAATACAAACATGTAGTTAAACGAAAGGTTCAATGAAAATTTCATAGATAAATCTTGTTTGGAGGGTTTTAATGATTACAGACCAATTGTGGTAGATATCTTAAATGTGACCAAAACATGTTTTGCAATAGCAAAACAAAACAAAAAATCACATTCAATTAATTAGCATCTATTCACAGGACACAGGACACGACACGAGCCAAACGTGCATGACAAACTTCCGCTTTTCGGCTCGGTCGCAGGTTGCGGCCAATGGCACAATGGCTTGAAGGGGGCGGGGCGGACGTTTGCTGCATTTGTGGTTAGCGTCCAGTGTCCTGTTTTGTTTTCGGACCATTTCACGGGCACAAACGAGTACAAGTAGAAAACTGTTGTCGGACAGCAGCGCAAAACAAATTCGTACCAAACTGAAATACGTGCAAAGTTTACAGAAAACAATTTAGTTGTGGCTCTGCCGCTTCCGTTGCAGCTCCTGTCGAGGTTGTTTAATTATTTGCTATTTAGCTGAAATAAAAACTTTTGCTTAGCTTTAGCCTTACTCATTTTTGCATTTTTAGTATGTAATGCACTAAATAGTTGAAGTTGTAATTAGAACAAATGATATTATTTAAATAACTTAATTCTTATACACAACGGTAATAATTTAAAAGATGTAACTAATATTCTGTAACGGCTCTTCATTTGATTTAGCGCTCATATATTTGTGCAGTGTTACCATATAGCCGAAACAATGTAGTTTCCAAACTGTGCTACCAGACTGATGAAACGTGAAGTTGGTTGCGCTACTCAAATCAGCTGTAATCCAAATATTCAGTCTGTTGTGCGCAGTTCAAACAAAACGTGTTTGATTTAAATTAAAATAGGCAAAATGACGGAAATAGAAGGCTACAGAGGTAATATTTAATGCAAAACAGTTGAGATAATAAATCTAATGCAAATGCCATAATTCCAGTTGTACCACTGCAAATGACGCCGGACGCGAAAAATTGCCACAGCATTTACATGCGGGAGCACTTCATACGATTGATGGATCCCAACAAGCCGAAAGGTCGCACATTGTTTCTGCTCAACGTACCTCCCTATGTCACGGAAGCCAGTCTGAAAACATTCTTTCAGCGCGCCGGCAACGTGGAGAGTGTATTGTTTGCGGCAAAACCAGGACGCGATGAAACCGCCAAGTGGTACGAGGGCATCGAAGTTCCCTTTTCAAAGGCACAAGCGCCCTTTAAGTTCAAAGTGGCCTACGTTGTTTTCCAAAAGAGCAGCAGTGTCGGCAAGGCCCTGGCAATACAGAGTATTGATTTGTACAACAGCAGCAGCGGCGAATCGCTTATCAAAACGGGTATGGAGCTGTGGCACGACGACTACGAGAATAACTTCATTCTGGACGCGGCGAAAACGCAGGCGAAGATCGACGCCTACATGGCTGACTATGATAAGCGAGAGCGTGCGGAACTTGAGGCGGCGAAAACCAGTCAAGCCGACGCAGATGGTTGGGTCACAGTGGGCAAAGAGGGACGCAATGCGGGCTTCGAGCAAAAGGAATCAGTAATTGGACGCCTCGAAAACAAGCTGGCAAAGGACAAAAAAACCAAGGAACTCAAAAACTTTTACACATTTCAAATACGTGAAAGCAAGATGCAAAACATTGTTGAGCTGCGCAAGAAATACGAAGAGGACAAGCGTAAAATTGAGCTGTTAAAACAATCGCGACGGTTCAGACCTTTCTAATAAGTAGTTCAATTAATATGTGTATAAATAACAAACGATAAATACAAATTAATATGCTACACTTATTTAAGTTTCATAGTATGCCAGTCTATATATGAATGTATTTATTTTCAAATTAAACCAACTTTTAAAAGTCTTTAGATATTATGGGATTAAAATCATTGAGCATTGAATAGTCCTGTCTAGACAATATTATTTATGTTTAGATCATTTCACAAAAGCCCATATTATTAGATTATTTTCGGCTCGAAATTAGCACTTACGTAGAAAGAGAAATCGATTTTCAAAATAATTTAAGACATTAAATTTTAAAAGAATTATGTATTTTTTACTTTTACTTATCAAAATTAGTTATTCAGGCCTCTTCTGGTTTTGATTTTAATTTCCCGAATTTCAATTAAAAAATGTTCCATCACCAGCTCATTACCCACAAAATTTTCCTTCTCTCTGTCCAGCCTAATAGGTCAGCCCTACTAAATTTCCCATTTATGTTTACGAATACTTGCGGAAAGTGGAACAAGTCAGAGCGAATCTGACGAATATAATAAAAAATGTTTTATAAATCAAAAAAGGTTTTCAACAATTTATCTGATAATACATTACCGCTCCTAAAACATTAAGGTATATTTTCACTTTGCATTTATACCAAGTATGGAAAAATAAACGTTTTATTTTATCAGACTTCAATTCGCCAATGTTAAACTCTGGAGCGAACCTGTTATCAAACTACAGTCCACTTGGAATATTATCTGATAGTAATGGCTTTGCGAAAAAGATAAAATTTATTAAAAAAGAAATTCATTACTTAAAATAATTTATATATATATGCATTACATTTAATTAATCGATCCGCTAACACATACAAACTAGAAATCGCAAATTATAGTACAATGTGGACCGTTTCGAAGATTGGTGTGTGGCTTTGTTTAAGGGATATACATATCGTAGTTATTTTTAAAAACTGTATTTTATTATTTAAAAATTAACAATATTTTAAAATAATTTTCGACAAATTTAAGTTTGAATATAAATGAGAGCCCTTTTTCTCATTTTATATTCAAATTCAGCTATTATAATATTATAAAAGTATTTAATTGTTTATATATATTTATATATGTTTTACATTTAATTAATGAAGCCAGCCAATAAAAATTAATTATTACTATCTCAAAGTAAATCTCTAGTAAGCTGTGCCATTTTGAATATTCTCTAATAATTGCATCGACAGTGTGCGAATCAAAGGTTAAGAGTTGAATAAATGTGGCTTTGTTCAAGGAATATATGCATATGCATATGAAGTACGCATTCGAATATGAGTTGGATGACATGACCGCTGGCCGAAATCCTCATAAATTTATTGCCATTGACACTTTGCCGCGACTAAATCCTGCCCTGGCCCGCCATAATTTCACGGCAATGCCATAACTTATAAGCGAGTCCGAGGAGGAGGCCATAAAAGCGCATAAAAAGCAAACAAAAAGACTGAAGAAAAGCAGCGAGAAAAAAAGAAGAAACGCTGCGCTTATTGTGTGATAATCGCATATGGTTTATGTTAATTTGAGAAATGATAAAAATATTTCGCTTATCAATTTTAATCATCATAATCGTCGCGTTGCCATCGTCGCGACACAGACACAGAAACGCAGAGACCTCGCCCCAGGCCACTGTAGACACAGCACGCGATGCGGATCTGTTGTCGTTGTGGTTGTTGTCGATGTTGTTGTTGTTATACCCCGTGGGGGTATATTAAGTTTGGTAAGAGTATGTAACATGCAGAAGAAGGCGTGGTCTTTCCTAGTATATAGTATATTGTAATGTCCGTCTATCTGTAGGTATTTCTGTCCATCTGTCAATTTGTATGAACGAAAGGATCTCAGCGATGGTAAGAGCTGGAAGCACCAAGTTTGGTACGTAGATCCCTTTCATGTGCAACAGTTTTATAGCTAGAGACTTGAGACTTGGCACACATAATAAGTATCTTGGATTTAAAATGTTCTGAACATATCATGAGGATGCCACGCCCCCTTTGCCTACAAACGGAATAAAGGAAATTACAGAAGAAGTGTTGATGCTAGAGCCTTGAGGCTTTTTAATGTGCTATAATAAGTATTAACTTAAGTGCAAATACGTATTAGGGTACTTAGGAAGCTGAAACAAGGCTGAAAAATGTAAATAAATGTATTCAAAATATAAAAAACCCCTAAATTCCAAATAAAATAAAGATCCACAAACGTATCAAACTCAATAAATACAAAATAATGTAAATAGATGATACAAAATCCAAAAATAAAACAAAAACAAAAATTTCCTTTATTTTGCATATTTTTTAAATTATTTCGATATTTGCATTTTAAACATTTTCCGACATTTTTTCGCAAATTAGGTTTATTTTTATTTTTTATAATTATTTTTTATATATTTAAAATTCACCACATTGCAACGCAATGTTCCTCTCGTAGTGTCCACTAAATACCTATTTACATTTATATAATCAATAGCGAATTAGGGCGGCGTCCTGTACTGCCACAGGGTATATTACAGTCGGGTGACCGACTGTCCGGCTTGTTTTTGTTGCTGTTGTTGGTGATATCCACGAGACTTTTAGGCTTAATGTGGCGCGCGTAAATTTCCAATCCACAATCTACCAACTGGGTAATCGGAGAGTCTGGAGTTCGGAGTGAAATACAAACGAGGTACGCGTTGGATAACGCATACATACATACATATCTGTGTGCGCGAACAACTTGGCCATCGTCAAGATTGCTGTTGTTGTTGTTGCTGTTGTTACTGTTGCTGTTGTATGCTTGTCATTGGCTGGGGGCCTGGCCTACTGTGGAGCCTAAAGACAGCAACACATTCATAATTTCTTCCGATTTGTATCGTTTTAAACATTTTAAATTGATTAAAATGCGATAAATCATAATCGCCCAGTGTCTGGGATCGGGAACGTTGCTGTGACTGAAACTGGAAATGGTATTGGTACTGGTATTGGTAGTGAGATTGGGTCTCATCGGAGACTGGAGCGTCTGCGTCTGCGACCGGGTGATGGAACGATTTATGAGCCTTGAACATAATAAAGTGTTAACGGAACGAGTTATTAAGGTAATCTGAATGCGCATAAGTTAATAAAAGCTCGTTGCACTTTCGTTAGAGCTGCGACGATTTGCATTGGAGCCACAAGCCACAAGTTGCTGGCCGTTGTGACTTGCGTCTAAGGTTCCATAGGCCCCGTTGCGGACACACAAGATGTCGAAAAATATAACATAAAACGACCACACGTACGTCTCCCATGCCGCGCAGCAGGACATCGAGAGTTTGAGAGACCACAAAACACAAACGCCGTGTCTTGTGAGCAGAACAATCAATAAATTTGAACACGTGAGCGGGACGCGAATGCGGACGGCAACAACAACAGCAACTTCAGCATCGACAACAACAGCAACAACGACAACGACAACAACAACAATGTGTACAACGCGATAAGTGATCGCCGTGTCGACTGATTGGGCACCAACAGCAACAGAAATTCACTTTTTCCGTTGCGGGGGAAATTGGGGAACTTGAAGTTGTTCGGACCAAAGTTGCAGCTTATTAGTGCACTGTGATTAGTTTAATCTCTAATTTAATGATTGTGAAATTTCATATACAATAACAGCGCTAAAAATAGCATGAATTAATAACGACACAAACATATTTAATTAAGACTGGAAACCAGCTAAATTTTAAATAAGACTAGGTTCGGTGGTTTGAACCATAGAGCAGTTTCAAGAAACTAATTATTGTTTCCTCTATGGTTTTGCATTTTTACTTGATTTTTTAGGCATAGTATACAAAATTGCTAACATAAAAATGTATTTATAAGAAGTCTAACGTAATTATTAATTAATTATTATAATTATTTTATTTTTATCCCTTTTTTAAAATCACCTGTCTTTTATATTCCGAGCCGAACCTTTTTAAAGAAAACGGTAGGAGGTGCTGAACATTTTAGAAGTTCGACCTCTGGTTCGGTTCAGTCAATTCAAAAGTCTGATCCAGTTCTTCGAGACTACTTTTAGATCTGGTTTGCAACCTTAGTCTAATTTAATGGTTTTGAAATTACTATGCTAGAATAGCAGAGCTTAGAACAGGATTAATAAATCACGACACAAACACATTTATACGAAATCCTAACCTAACACCCAAAAAATTATATTACAATTAGTACATTCTATATTTTAAATTTGATTATTTTATTATTAAATGTCAAATTTACCTAGAATTATAATGAGAATAGATAGATAAGATGTTAAAAGTCAAAAACTAAGATTGTTGTCCCAAAACTAATAGTTTTTGTCTACATATTGTGTCTAGAGCCAAAAAATCTTTAAAATATAGAAATCGTCTTAATTCTATGTACACATATTTTTTTATTTGCTGTATTTTTCTCTTAAAGTCACGTAATTTCAAAATTAAATTATTTAAGAAGACTATTCCTAATATTCCGATCTCTCTATCATAAAAAAGTTCGTATTTACAAAACTCACTTTATAAAACCAGATCTCCAATTTTAATAATTAAAATATTAATAAATTAAAGAAAAATAGAAGAACTAGAGTCCACAATTTCGAAATACCCTGTATCCATCTCTCAGATACACTTAGATAAAAATACACATCCAAACAAACAGAAACGTTGCAAGTTACGACCGGTAGGTAGAATAAGTTCCTTGAATAATTTGTCTATTATCTGATTTGTGATGAGATCATAGCAGAGTATATGCATTAATTATTAAATTCTTTAAAATATTGATAGTATTTACCTATTTTATTGAAGTAAATGGAATGTAAATAATTCTTAGAAGTGATCTGTGTAGTATATATTACCGAAAACAATACAAACCGACTGACGGACAGGACTAAATCGAATTAACTTTGGATACAGAACAAACTTTTGAAGGGGGTCCACATCACTTGAGTTAGCTATCCAATACGCCAATGAGCCTACGTATACAGATCACAAAAATGCATTTTTCATAGTCATGAGTTGACTTCTTCTAACTGTTATAAAAAAGGACTGCCATTGTGTTTGCAGAACTTTTTAATACCTTTCACAGCCCATTATAACAGCTATTTGAGTTTTTGAAATAATTCCGTTTGCCAGCTACCTGTTTTTATTAATTATCATATTTTATATATGCTTCTTAGAAAGTCTCTCAAATTTTAATTGCATTTTCTTGACACATGCATTATACATAAGTATGCAAAGACTAATAAGTGCAAATTTTAGATATTGAAGTTAAAGTTTTAAGAATTTTAGTAATATCTCTATATAGATTCGAAATTGTTGGTGGGCTTTGCGCTGATTCAATGGCAACTCAATAGCAATCCCCAAAATTATACCACGTCGTTGTATCGACATCGTCCACCATAATTGGTTCTCTGCGTGCAGTCGACGGGCCGTATAAATTATAACGCCTGGAACCGGCAACAACCTCACGATATCGACGCACCGGAGTGCGTGACATGTGCAGATCCATTAGATCCCATTCGTTAAGGTCCCGGAAGACGGATCGTAGCATATGCATGCGACCCAGCAGTTCCGTCTCACGCAGTCCCTCGTAGTTGCGTCCGGTGCGGGAGCGAAAGGATTTATAGACCTCGCTCTGCTGCTTCGTCTCCGTTGCCGTTTGCAGCTCCTTGCGATACAGTGCTCGAATGCCACGACCCAAATGACGAATGTGCTCGAAATCACGTATGTTGAGAGCCACCAATGCAATGGCATCCAGATTGAGCAGCTTGTGGCCATCGATGTAGTTCTCCCGAAAGGTTTGCTGAATGTGTGCACTTTAAAATTTACGATTTTGAGCGCCCGCGGGCTATTAGATTTTACCCACCTCGTACTCCGGATAGCCAAATTCGATCAGCCAGTTGGCAACATCATTTATGTTCCACTTAAAGACCTCGGTACGTCCCTGGGCATCCACCACAGCCGCGCAGAGATTGAAGAGTGAGTCCGGCGTGGCCCTAAAGGCTATGGGTACTTCATTCCTATCATACTCCACATCGGGATACATATAGCTCGGATAGCGAAATGTAAAATCCTGCTCCTCATCGCAATCAGGCGGTTCACTGATGCTCAGACATTCCATGGTGAAATCACCGCGTAGCAGCGGAGTTGATACCGACGAGGATGACAACGACTCCATTCAAGCGGATGATACGTACTGTGTCCTACCTAACCCAAATTTAGTTGCGCCAAGCAGTTTTGATTGCGGTTTTCCCCCACAAAAAAAAAATAAAATAAAACTATCCTGTTCGTGTTTTGTTTACTTTGCTTGGTTGCGTTTCGCCCTACACTTTCAAGTCAGCGGGTATCATGACTTTGTCATTGAGTAGATGAGAGTAAGAAGTATGTAGGATTTATCACTGTGAATTATAGAAAATAACACCTATTGAATTGTAGCCATCAGATTGTGAATTAAAGCTTGAAATGATAAATCAATCTGCAGATATTTATAAAATATATAAACTATATCGGTCCTACCTATTTTTCAGTATTCACATGGCTTATTATTGATTATTATTATTTATAATAATGTTTATTATAATATATTATTATTGTTTATTTTCCTTGAATTAATAATTGATTGTGTTTAGATATAAAATAAATTAGTATTTGTTATATTTCGGTTTGAATTATTCAAATGATAATTATTGTATTAATAAGTATTAATACTTCCTAAATTATGAACTAAATAAATGAAACACAAAACACAAAAAGGCGAGCACAACTTTCATGCGTTCTTTCTATGTTGCTCTCTTAGAATTCTCAACTGGTTCTAGCAGCACAACATAGAGAACAAGCATAGATCATTGGGGTAAGCTAGCTCTAATAGTACTGATGAGGGAGATTGGCAGCTCCTGAAACAGCTGTATACCAAGGCTAGCTCCTTGCCTTTTTGAAAGTATTTTAATGTTTTGTTGATGTCGATATATCTGTCATATCGACAATAAATTGATCTCGAATCGGCCTTTAGTCTTTAAAAATATTTAATTTTAATTATTAATATAAAATCATATTTTATATTCCTAGATTCAAATGTCAAACAATTATTTGTCGACTGCTTTTACGTTTATAAACATTAGTTAACAATAGTTTATTAAACGATACTTTCAATACATTTATTTATCTGTAGCTAACAGTATTAAGGGTATTAGAACTTTGCTATCCTCAAACTGAAGTCCTTCTTTAACTTACTTTTCCCGTGATTGCATTTGCATATTCATTGTTTTCTTTTCGGGGTCACCTGGGTGCTTGCGGGGGGCGGTGTTTGGCGCCGCAATGTATGCTACGTAACGGCACGGCAGGACTCACATTAATAAAACGATTTTCGATTCACAATTTTTACATTTCCATTATTTATTGTGTTGTTTTTGCTTGCAGTTCGCAAAACTTTACTAGCGCACATAATTTGAAGGAGCAATTGAGGTTCCTGGAATGCGGTTAGATTTATGACTTTGCAGCAAAAGCGACACCATTACCCACTTTATTAAGAGACCAACAACAAGCCAGACAACACGGAATTATGCGCAAAGATCACTCAATTCCAGACATTGTACCAAACATTCCCCATGCCATGAGCCGAAAAGAGATAAAACATCATCGGCGATACAGTCTGTAGCTCCGCCCACTCGTGAATGGATTGCTCGCATTGGCTGCCAGCTGCCATGCTGCCTCTCCATAAGGTGTAGGTGCTAGGGAATTACTGTGAGAGTGAGTGTATTTGAGTTTGTATGTGTGTGTGTGTGTGTGTGCGGAGTACGGCAACATATGGAGAAATCGGTAAACAAATCTCAATAGCGATCAACGAACGATCTCTGACTGAGCTAATGACACAGCGGTCTGCATGTGTGTAAACAACCGAACCGTGTACTCATACAACAAGTTTCCCATCCATGTGAGCAACAGTGGGCTAAATCTGAAGAAATGTGGACTAAAAGAGTGGTTAAATATGTGAGAGATCATAGTGATCTATAATGTTGTTAAGATTTTTGTTACTATGATAAACATTAATTATTAATAAGGGAGGATAAATGTTGATATAACTATGTTGAGAAAACTAGAATTATTTAGTATTTTCATTTCTATTATTAAAGAAACTTAGACTAACTTATGGAGTACAGCACTATTAGAGTTTGTGTACGTAAGAGGGTAATTAATAAATAAATCTGAAACAGTGCATTGAGCGTATTAATATATAATAGATTGTTTGATGATCTTATGTAGCTTTATTAAAAAACCATAAATATTTAGTATTTTCATTATTATTATTTTTATTCGGTTAAGACAATAATTTATAGAAGTTTTCAGAAAATGTGAATGGAAATATTATATTAAGTGTTCTCAGAATTATAGATAATTAAGAAAAGTTTACAGAAAAGTGAAGAACCATATTATTAAAATTACAAATAAATAAAGATTTAATTAGGTTGAGAAAATTATAACATTTAGAGAAAGGCAAAATTATAGAAGTTCTTCTGTCCAAGTTTAAGAAACCTAAAAGTTTTACCACCGTATATTTAGATTCATCATACATATCTGATTAAATTCACAAATTTGTTTCTCCACTTGAAATGCCATTTCGCCCACTGTAACGATCCCCACACAATCACTGAGATTTACTTTAACACAATACTTATTCGTATGCGCCCAACGGCAATCGATGATCGCTGGTTGTTTCTGCTCCCGGGCCGGTCCATTCAGTTCCGTGTGGGTTGTCTTAGTAAACGGTTTAAACTCTAAATGCGCCCCCTTCATATATATTGTGCGATCGGGTCTTAAGGTTTCTTTTAGCGACGGTGTTTTGTTGAAAGAGTTTAGTTTCTTTGTGACATGATCGTTAATCTATGCAAATACCGATTACCAGTGTGACCAAATTGAGCAATGTTACTACACGAAAGTGCCAATATGGAACAGAGTGTGCCCGAGAATCTTAGCACGCATGTGTTTAACGACTGTGAAATGAAATTGCAGGCGAGTAGTCACGATCCTGCGGATAGTGAGAATGGCTCCAATTCCAATAGTGATCTGCCCACCAAAGATTCAGTTTCGAATTGCAGTGTTATCACCCCAAGCATATCAAGCACCAGTAGCAGCACAACCACAACCAAAGTGAAACTAAGTTTCAGTGTCGATCGTCTGTTAAGCTCAGAGCGCACAGATCCCTTGACATCCTTAAACCCGACACCTACCAGACAATGCTGTGATGGTGGTCTCTACGCCTGCTGTACATTTCCCAGTTGCTTTGGACAGAATACGGAAGCAGCCAAGCATCCACCTATATCTGCTCCACATGCCTACGCCTATGCAGGATTGGATAAGTTCTATCCGGGCATATATATGGATTACAAGTCGGTGCTGAGACCCACGCCTATACGTGCTGCTGAGCATGGTAAGAATGATTACAACTACCTCAATTACAGGCTTACTAACTAATGAATACGGTTAGAAAGGAGTGGAATCGCATAAATACTTAATACTAAATAATTATTTATTATTATATCATAATTACATTATAATAGTATAACAGTCACTTTCACACTGTCAGAGTATATTTAATTAAATATAATATTTATAAATATATCTAAATGCCGGCTAACGATCTATGGTTTCTAATTATATATGATGTCGCCTTTGACTCTCGATTAAGTAAGAATAATATTTAATATATTGAACTAGTTATCATAATTAAATAACAAATAAAACCATCCGATCAAAGACAGTCATCTGCAAATCATCTGCTCTGTTCAATTGCGAAATCAATTTAAATATGCGTTAAGGATCACATTTGACTCTGATTTAAAAAAAAAAAAAAAAAGAAACAAGCCAATGCATTGGCAAATCAAGTGTGATCAAGTAAGAATTATACTAGTTAATGACTTGAACTAGTTATCACAATTTAATAATAACAAAAACCAACCTATCAAAGACAGTCATCTGGAAATCATCTGTTCTGTGCAATTGCAAAATCCATCAAAATAGCATTAAGGATCTGATTTAAAATAAAAAGAAAAAACCTTATGACATCTCAAATGTGATCATTAAGTTGATTAAGGTAAATAACAATAATTCAAAGTTCCCCTACCCTTTATCACTAGCACTGTTCTCTTAATAAAAACCATTTTCAGTGAACGATCAAATAATGTGTTAAGAATCGCATTTGACACTCATTAAACTAACAATGAATTAACCTTATAACGTCTCAAGTCTGATCATTAAACTGCATCTGACTAATATTTATTTTAAGTTGAATAAGAATAATAATAATAAATATAATCCTGAACTAGTTATCATAATGACAAATAAAACCATCAGATCAAAGATACTAAATCTGCAAATAATAACAATCATTCAAAGTTCAATATCCTTTTATTACTGACTCTGTTCTCTCTTTCAAGAACAATCTTCAGTGAATGATCAAAAGATGCGTTAAGGAAGTTTTTCCCATTTGCCAATCAAATTCCGACATGCTCTTTGGGTCTTCTACTCATTATAAACTGCATTGCGATCACATTGTAAAGAGAAAAGATAGAAAATTTACATTCCGGGAAAAACTTGAAACACTTTTGGTCTCAGCCAAATGGTTAAGCCATAAATTGTGCGTTTTTATTGGAATTATTAGTTGATCTGTGGCCATATTGTGCAATATTATTGTTGCCAACTGTTCTTGACGAAAACAATTCGTTTGTTGAAATCGAAATCGAATTTGAAATCGACAAATAGATATCTATTTTGTAGTATTTACGTTACTTCCTGCTGTTTTGTATATCAGGGGACGACTCATGGACTCATGTGCACTTTGATCTTGTTTATATGAAAAATAGTGAGAAATATATTTTGTATATTGTTGGTTGTCGATTGTGGATTGCCATTGTTCAACTTGTTTGCCCTTTTTCTATTTTCTCGCTCTGGCCCCTTCAACTTTGTTTTATATACAATTCTTATCGAGAGGGTGTTAAATGGCCAAGTGCCTCAATTTGACGTCTACAGCCGGAAGTTGATGTTACACAATGTCATCATATTGCAATCAGTTGTCAAAAAGATGTCTGTTGTGATTAAATTAAAAGGGAAAAGATTTTAATTTGATATGTTTACAGTACTTCCTTAAGTACACTCCTCTTTGACTTGATTCATCAATACCAAAACCAGAAATGACTTCAACCCAGAACAACAATCATTTCGCCTTAATTTCCCTTCAAAGCGGCTAACACATTAGCGCCACATCAAAATAAATTGGCCATCAATTCAATGTGAACATTTATGAAAATTATTATCAAAATTAAATGATTCTTAAACACATTATCTACAGCAGCAATGTTGAGAGGGCGATAATGAAATCTCAATTAGCACGTGGCATAAAATTCGACATTTCCTCAATCAACAAGAAAAGAACAAAAAAAAACAAAAATATAAATACAGGCAAGAGTTTAAAAGTGTTTCATCAATCCCGTTCTACATTAAATAAATTAAATTCAAAAGAACAAAAACCGAATTAACAGCAATTTATGAACAAATTAAGTATTGGGCTTAAAAATAAACTGACTGCCCAGTACGATCGATGGAAATTTGAAATTCGAAAATTGAAAAGCGATTGAAGCGATTTTGTTTATTTGCTTGAGCAATTGGCCCGTCATTCAGGGGCAGCCAATCCATCTAAGTATAATGAATTGTTCCGTTTGAGGAGCCCCAAAAAGGAGCTGCATCTTCTCCCGTAGAATTCTCTGATAGATTGGGGCGCCGGTGGGGCCAACTACTGTGTCTGAGTATAGAGGCTGCCGTTTAAGTTAATGACATGCAGCATTAAGCAATTGACTGACTGAGGAACTGGCTAACTGACTGATTGAAGCTATGCTATGCTTCGGTATTTTTAGGGGCCATCCGAGGCCAACTATTTACACAGCCACCCACTGTGGTGGTCCAGGCTGGCCAGGCTACCTGTGGTGTCGAAGTTATTTCACTAGAGAAACACAGAGAGGAGAGGCAGATTCTCTGTGCATTCATTTGTGATGGATTGATCGCATCGCATAGCACATCATAAAAAACCATAGCCCATCTACAGTCACAGTTTCATGCAGCTCCAGGTTCCATATTTCTCCAGCTATACAGATCTTTAGCTATTTGTTGCTGTTTGCTTGCTTTTTTTTTCCTTGGGTGTTGAGTAGTTTGTTTGATTGTTTTTACTTTCTGCTTGGCGATCGATCGATTCATCGATCGATGGATAAGTTGAAGCTCTTCAAATTTTTTTTTCCTTTGTTTTGGTTGTGCTTATTTATGTAGCATTTTGGAAAATGCTGCGGGTCAGAGCCCATAATTTGGCGCCACTTGCCTAATTAATTTACAATTTATATGTTAATCCAATTGCTTGTGTCTTCCAGAGATCAATGATCAATGATCAACACATTGAATACGTGTTGGCAATATATAACCTGCTGCTTTGGATCAACTTTGTCATAGTTTCCAATAGCAGGTGTGCTTTCACTGACCCAGGGCAACAGCTTAGATCAACTGCAGATCGATGGTAGACCACCTGATTTATATCTGTATAACTGATCGTATTTAGGATGTCTCAGCACATCAATTCAAACAGTTATCAGCTTAATGTTGTTGAATATAAACGTATTCAACTAATTAGCGATTTGGAACCTTGTAAGATCGCGATAAGGCAATTTTATGATGATGATCGTCAATTGAATTGGAACCGCTTTGTGTTTTATATAAACTATAAAGTGATTCTACTACATACAATAGAATTTAATAATCATCTTGATAAAAATTTTAAATTATACCAAATTAAAGATTACAAATTTTTACTAATTTAACAACTTGCATATAAATGTTAAATGTACTGATCGATCAGTGATCTCTATTGGATTCATGGTCATAATTAATTCCCCTTAAAAATACACATGGAGCGATCATCTAAAGGATTAATCGTAATATAAGCAGGAATAGAAACTCCTCATGTCTCAAATTGCCCCCTAAGATCGGTTAGCCCTGCTGAAACAATTTAGAATTGAAAATAAGGATTAAAACAAACTAAATACAGTCTTCGCTTTGCGATCCCATTAAGTAGACTATATATTTTAGTGTAAAAAATAATAATAAAATTATTTAAACTACCACAGGGTCAGAAATATCAGATGAAACAGATGGCAATGAGCATACGGAATTCTTACAAGTTTCTCTCAAGTTTGTTCGCTCTTTCTCGCCTTGCACTCGGACTGCATTCAAGTGTTTATCCATAAAGTGAACTCGGAAAATATTCGCAAATCCATAAATTCAATCTCACAAGGCAAATAAATCGATTACAATTGTAAGCAGGCCATAAATTGTTAGCCACAAATAATCAAGATAGGGATGCTGACCTGGTCAGAACAGAAGCAACCAGTCAATGATTTAAAATACACCCAGAATGATCACAACTCATTAAGATATTTACCGCATTTAGCGGTTATTTACAAATATGTATCTGTATCTGAGATGCGGCAATTAAGGCGCGCTGAGGTGTTGAAATCTGTGAAAAACTCATTATAACAAATCGGCGGCAGTTGACAGAAGCCAAATGCCACCAATTAAGGTGCACTGTTGCACATGGCAGACACAGATATACATATGCAGATGCAGATGCAGAAACAGATACAATTGCACCGCATTTCCGTTGCAATGTAAATAGACAAAAGATCGCTTGAGATTTGAGTAAATAAAATGCAGCATGAACAAATAATTAGACGCATGCCGCGAGCACAAACAAATTGGAAAATCGTGCACAGAGTTTATAAAAATCCAATAAAAATGCATAAACTAGTTTAATCGTTGCCACCACCAAAAACTATTAGTTCATAAGTTGATCTGTAGTAGTAAGCGTATTTAAAAAACATTTAGCCACAAAACAAATACACATGTACACACATACGCACACGGACAAACACTTACCCCCTCCGTTTCCCTGCCCCTGAACACATCTCGTGCCCCATGTCGTGTTCGATTACCCCAAATAAGAGATATTTGCTGTTGTTCTTGGTTTTGCTGTTGTCGATTCTTGGCGCTGTGGTGTAAACAATTTGTTTACCTTCAATGCTGATTATTTCCAATTAAGTGAAAATTTTATTATAAACAAACTCATTTAAATATTTTTTACATGCGTTTCATTCAAAATAATTTACTCAACATATTTTTGTAGAATTGTATTTTAATATTTTCTCATGTCGATTATTTGTTGTTCGGTTTTGGTCTTTGCACTAAGGGGAAATGCGTAAATTGTATTTCAAAATATATTATTTCCCGGCGGATATAAGTTCATACATAAATAAGTAACCATTGAGGATGTCGGCTGCTAACTTGTAAAAATAAATAAAATTCTCTAATTTGATATTCTTTAAGAGGGAAACTCTCAAAAGACACAAATAAGCGGAGGTAATTAGGCAAAAAACAATAAAAATGATAAATAAATTATTGAGAAACAATTATTTAGATTACAACAAATTATTTCTAAATATATTTTCCACCTTTTTTTTAATTTATTGCAAGTTTCTCGAAAAAAATTAAAAATTATATATCAATGAGATGTTTATAGAAATCTTAATGAATAAACTAACACTAAAAAAAGTTCAATTATATTGTTGTTAATGTTATGATAATCTACTGTGAAATTAATAAAGTATTCGTATATATAAATATATTTAATTTAATACATACTTTATTATATTATTAATTAATTTATTAAAAATGTTCTTAATAGTAAAAAAAATACTAGAAACTGATTTAATTCATGGATTAAATTGAAGAAAATACAAATATATATATTTTATTATATATTATTATATTATAATATTATCTAATTTTACTAGCCGATATATTTCTCATATCGTTTGGATAAAGCTCTCCACGCGGACTCAAAACCCTCGAGTGTTAGCGGAGACTTGGCTACAATTGTCTTAGCCTCTCCTCCTGTCTTTGCGTTTAAATGAATCAGTTTATCTACAGGGGTGAGTCTTGGAAGTATCTTCGGCTCGAAGGACCAACGTTTCGTTGAGGGGCGATAAATTTTAAAGAATAAGTCCTTCAAGTAAGTTAAATTAGATGTGCGGCTTCATTTGCAGTCCTTTCGGCTTCGGTTTACAAATGTAATAGAAACTTACAAGCTACATGGGCTATGTTATATAGTGGGAAAAAGGGGGACTTAAAACTAAGCGTATGGTTCATTTCCACAGACGGGAGAGCGCCAGTGATGCCAGTTTAGCCGTTTTTGACATAGCGGCATAAGAAATTATCTTACTGAAGTAAAACTCATCTAGTTGATTTTATCTATCCATTTATTATTTGAATAATTTATTTAATTCTAATGACTAATTTAACATTAACATTTTATAAATACAAATTCGAATTTGTAACATCTTGTATTTATAAATTATATAAACTGAATCGCCTTCTCCTATCGATAGCAACATTTCCCACACTGGCAACAAACGCACTTCTGCGTTTCCATCAGCAGCAGCAGCAACAACACCATCATCAGCAGCAGCAGCAACAGCAGCAGCAACATCTACACCCGCAACAACATCAGCACAAAGCAGCAACTCTATTGCATAGCTCAACATCGGCGGCTGCGCTGCTGGCGCCGCTGAATAGCCTAAAGACGCTGCAGCTGACGCAGCAGCAACGATTCGTGACGAAGACAGCGCAGCAGCAGCTACTGGACATTCCCACAACAGCAACAGGTGTTGGCAGCCCATTACAAAATGGCGGACACACACACAACAGCAGCGGCAGCGGCAGCAATAACAACAGCAATAGCAGCAGCAGCAACCACAGCAACAATGTCAACGGCAGCAGCAACAGTATTAACAGCAATGGGAAAAGAAAACGTTCCTGGTCACGTGCCGTCTTCACGAATCTGCAGCGAAAGGGACTAGAGATACAGTTCCAGCAACAGAAATACATAACTAAACCAGATAGACGCAAACTGGCGGCCCGACTAAATCTGACAGATGCTCAGGTTAGTTTGTGGCACAAAAGGATACATATTATGTGTAAATACTTGAATTAAGTTTCATTCTTACAGGTCAAGGTGTGGTTCCAGAATCGACGTATGAAATGGCGACACACGCGCGAGAATCTAAAGAGTGGCCATGAAAAGCAGCCACCGTCGCAGTTGGGCTCCGGAGCAAGTGCTGCCAAGCCAATGCTGTTCACGGTCGGAACGGTTGCTGCCAGGCCCCATGAGACGTTGGAATACAGCTCCGACAGCTGCTCAAGTCGAGAGCTCAGCGACAAAGCCGACGATGACGATAATTTTGAAATAGATGTGGTAGAGTAGAAGTAGAAGTAGATTTCAATTATTGAATTAGAATGTGTGAATATCATTGTGAGTCATGTAGAATGAATGTAATTTTCAATAAAATGCACGAATTTAACTTATTGCCAATTAATATCTAGGTAAATTAACATGTAAAAATTATAATAAATTATAAATAAATGTTTAATCAAATAAATTATCTTTGATGAAGTTCAGAAAAATTGGGTGTGTTCGGTATGACAGTAACAACAGTTAAGATAAGTATATCAAAAAGGAAATTACATTTTATACTAACGGTTGACTTTTGACTGATCGTTTCTATGCGTTCCGATTCGGCCAGTTGCGTCATATCTACTGCCCGCTACAAAAAGTCGGACTGTGCTTATGTAAGAAATTCTCGACTTAAGGAAATACCTCACCAACACTTTTCGGTTTCATTTTCTTAGTTCCTTTACTGTGGAGAGGTATTAGGGAAGTATATCCCAAATTGAATGGTTCTTATATAAGTTTCTCTTAGGTTAAATGAGAATATTATAAAGTACATAAAGTCTTGATCAGTTTAAATTGCTCATAGATCTTAGAAAATTCAAAAGACAGAGCTAGTACACGGACTACTGTTAGTGTGGAGCAGATCATGTTTGTTTCAAATTTTGACAGCTTTCTAAACTTTTAAAGCTATAAACTTTAAATTTGTTCGATAGACGCGTAATATCCCGACCTTTTAAAAAAGTTTCCAAAGCTCTTTTCCGCTCCCGCAGATAGCAAAACACCACGACACCGAAAGTTTTTCAGATAGAACGGACATGCAAGCTCGACTGTCGCTGTTCATTAACATTTATTGAGTAATTTTACTTCCAGAATTATTATAATTTCGTCAATTAGTAAAATAATTAACACTAGAACTCAGAACAGTCAAATTGACAAATTGAGAGTTCAATAAAAGAAATAATGCTTTGCTATAAGTACTATGTATCTCAGCATCATCTGTTGATAATATTATACTTACTAACGATTCAATCTACCAAACTAAATAAATACGCACAGCTTGTTTAGATAAATTGAGGTACTTCACAGTGCTTGGAAGCTGCATTTTGATTAGATCCATAATATCATAATTAAAATGTTCTGACCAATTGAAACCATACAAGCTTATGAAAATAAACATTTCAGTTTCAACTCATCATAAAGAACCCCGAATATTTCAATTTTACTGCCCATCTGTTCATATTACTCTCTTTTCTCTTGCGCAGAACTCTCTATTCTCACTTTTTTTACTGTGACTCTCAGTCAGTGATGCCAACTTTTCAGGGCCTAAGAAAGCTACAACAACATTGATGTTCAAGAAGTTTAAAATAAATTAAATAAAGCCAATTCAAAAGCTATTATAGTTTTAAATTTTTTTTTTTTTTATACTTTATGCCCTTACCCTATAGAGCATAACAGTAATATCATCTGTAAAACTCCAAAAACTGGCGCGAATATAGCTGAATTAACAACCCTGCTCTCAGTGCCAATGTTGTCATTTCAGGTATTTGCAGCTATAATTAACTATTTTGTTATAGCAAAAGCTATAAAAATATTAAGAAATGCTATTAGACAGAAATCTGGCTATTTTAAGAAATGATTTGACTTCATTTTGAGATTGCCAGATATGTTAAATATACTGAAGTAAATCAATAATTCTTTGTGGAATATACATATATATATATTGGAATATTTTAAAGAAAGAATTATTGAACGGATACAAGTTGTGGGTGGTTAAATGCCATTTTAGGCTATATTATATGAATATTACAATTTATACAATTTCATATTCTAAAAGAACAATTTATAAGTATTGATCTTTAATAAGAATGTGTTGAACAACTACATTGCCAACATTTTGATATTAAATTAATTCTAAATCAGACATATATAAAAATGCAGTTGTTGATATCGATGAAATTGCGTTTTTCCTATATAATATAGAGAATATTATGTATTTTAAATCCGAATTTTCATAACATAAGCCTAAAACAAAACTGTAAAAAAACTGTATATTTTTCATCCCTTTTAATATGTTCTAGCTATCCTTTTTAAATCAAATTAGCTATTTTATCCCTTGAAATTCTGGCATCACTGCTTAGTGCGCTCACAATAACAACACGCAATGCCATTTTCTTATACTTATTCTTTCACATGAAGAACGAAAATTTAATTAGGGGTATACCGCTGTGATCAGCACAATTTGGAACTGCGACGAGACCTTCTAATCTATACAATGATAAAACCCGATACCGACGACTGTATGACAAACAGTTGGTCAAGCGCGGGGGCAGCTGACGGAGCGGATCAGAGAGACAATTAGGCAAACAGTGAGCGCAAATTATTGACGCACGACATTGAAATATTACTCAAAATGCGTAATAGTATTATTATTTAACGAATACCCTTATTTAGGAAATTATAAACTAGTGAAATCATCTGCAAAAAAGGAATATTATTAACTATTGACTGTAATTGAAAACTTCTGCAGAGAAAAAAGGAATATAAATAAATAAATATTGAGTTTTTATAGATATTGATGCTATGTTCGTTATAGAGAAGTTCGATTCTAAATATGTATCGTATACTAATCTATACTCAATTTCTTTGTATATTCTACAAATAAGAATTGCAAACTGAATTTCTGGCAAGAGTATTTATGTAGCGACTAGCCGAATATTGTGTTTCACTTCTGTTGTTCTTCTAGAGTTTCGTTTGCTCAGTTTGTTGGCAATAAGCGCAGCGAGCGGTTGAAATTTCAGTAAACGAGACGCGCGGCAATGTGACGGCTTAATTATACGTTATTTTAGTTATATACGATCGCAGCTTGGAGCAGTTGAAACTATATGTATATAGGTTGTTAGATAGAATTGCTGGAAAATGGGCAATGTACAGACGCGACAGTTGGAGCCTCGCAATGCGGCAAATAGACGAAGCAGTGAGTGTTACATGATCAACTAAACTAAAGATAGAAACTACAGAGCTCATAAAATCCCTATAATTAAGGCATCCTGTGGAACTTTCGCTATCCGAATGCCAGCAGACGTCGCGACGATGTAGCTATGATTGTACACAACTCCAGGCTGAGCATTGGCGAGTGGTTAAATCTGCTGGAGCTGCAACAATATGAAGGTCAGTTTGGTCAGCAATTTGTGGCATTAACTCACGTTGCACATCCGCCCAAGCAGCTAACCTGCAAATGTATGCCACTGTCGACGATGTCGGAGATATTGCCGATAGAGATTTGAAGCGTTTGGGCATACGGAGCATGACCCATCGCCAGAAAATGCTCAACAGTTTGCTGGGTGTACGTGCCAAGCGCAGGCAGTCGATGAATTTGGAAGGTAAAGCTACTTTTACCAATCTACTCGGCTATTCGACTATAATCTATAGATATTGCTGGTTTATCTGTCTAGCAATGCGAAGTGCTCCCTGTGCGGTTCCAGTGCCGCGACGCAAAAGCTCCTGTCCATTGGTTTATCTAGATGCCGCCTCGACTGATAATATGGCGGGCAGCAATGATAGCGGAGGCGTTGCGGTGATTACCACCAAAAGTGGCAAGGTGCTCAAGCAATTGACATTCGATGAGACAACAACAATGTAAGTATAGATTAAAAAGAGTTTTAAGTACATATACTAACATTTAACTAGTATGATATATGTATATTCAAATTAGATGAAGCGATAACAGTAGGTAACAAAGACCCCGAAAATATGTATATTCTAAATCACTATTAACTGTCTAGTATATGTATGATATGTAGGCGTGTCCGACTGACCATAGGCTAGGTCGTTTCTCTTAACAACGACCAATTTACTCAATTCCATTAATATAATGTTAAGAATATTTCTACAATTTTGATACTCATTTTCATTTCATTTCATTTTTAAGTTAAAAACGCATTAATAATTATAATAATATAATTATTTATGAATTCATTAGGTTTTAAAAAGTTTAAAGCTGTCAAATTAGGGGGTGGCAATTCTTAAGTAATAATCAAAAAGGTCAAGCGCACTTCACACAAAATACAAGATTAAAAAAACCTTTATTAACTTATTTTACATTAAATGAAGACCCTTAAGAATCAGATAAAGTAGATTTGGTCACATATGCATACAACATTAGTATACTAGTAGCACTAATTCATTCTTTTTAGTTATCAAGCTCTAATATTGTTTAAATTATACTAATATGTTACATATAAAATTCTATTCACTTGAAATTGCCATTGATTCGAAGTCTTTATTCGAATCGCAACGTATTTCGATATTCGCAAACGATAGCATCCACAGCAATAGCATCCACTTGCACTTAATAGCAACCACTTCTACAGTCACTCACGTGAAAATATTTCAATAACAAAAACTCTGCGCATGTCCTAAAGAATTTCCCATAAAAGAAAGAAAGCAACAAAATAATAGAACCGTTTACTGTTAGGCGGGCGGCATAAAAATCTTGAAACAAAACACAAAACAAGTTGGAAAAAGCGAACAACCCTCACAAGGACATTCGGCTTGTGCCAGGGTGGGATAAGCCCAGAGCGAGTTTAGATGGCAAAGAGTTCAGACGGAGATTGCGATAAGGAAAGCCAAGAACAGTTGCAGATAACGCTGCGCAAAATTAAAGTTTATTGTAAAAATTTATTAATTTATTTGCACAGTAAAGTAAAATAAATTTAGAAAACAGTTTGCTCAAAAGAACTCCTTTTCTATTAAATCTTTTGGGGCATCTTCTGCCTAAATTTGCTGTAACAAAAAAAGTCATACAAAAAAATGGGCGTAGCAGGTGAGTGATAACAGCTTTTGAAATAAATAATTTGAATTTAGAAAATAGTATTTGTCTAATTGCTTTTGCATTAAATAGAATACGAATTGTTTCTATTCCATAAGTTGTAACAATTTCTTTACTATATTTCTACTATTCGCATTGCTTTTTTTATGCACTTGAACTTCAGACAAAAGTTTTACATATACCAAAGGACCACATCCTGTGGGAGCAAATTTCCCTTTTCAACAAAAGCCCGGCCAACAAGGGGGGCAATGTACACACCACACAAAATAAATTACCCATAATAAGGGAAATGCATTTCTCACCCCTTCTATCTCTCTTTCACTTTGTCTCTTTCGCTCCCTTTGCAGTTATGAGGAATTGAAACCGCGCTCCAAGTGCAACAGTCCGCATTGGGGCAACAACGCTGACGACATGGAAAACGGCAACAACAGCAATGCGTCCACACCCATCGCCTCCTCGCCCAATCCCAACGAGCAACAGGAGGCAATTGCTCTGAAAAAGGCACTCGAGTGGGAACTAAGTTTGGATGCCCGAGAACTAAGATCACATGCCTGGTACCATGGAGCACTGCCACGTCAACGGGCCGAGGAGATTGTCCAGCGAGAGGGTGATTTTCTAGTCAGGGATTGTGCCTCCCAGCCGGACAACTATGTGCTCACCTGTCGCAGCAAAGCGGCTGTGTTGCATTTTGTGCTGAACAAGGTAAGAGAAGTGAGGGAAAGCTAAAAACTTTATAAGTCCACTAGCAAATAGAGATAATGGAAAAAATACCGAGATTTAGAGATAAAATCCTTCCCAAAGTTGTCTTAAATCCATTACGAAATTTAAGTGGAAAGTAGATGCATGATAGCATGAAGTTTCTTGTATAACTTCCAGGGATTATTACCGAAACAAATATCAGCTCCGGTTTCGAATTCAGTACTTTCCGAAACGAACATTTCGTTGAAAGACAATATTTTGGTTCCGGTGTCAATAGCGGAACAACGGAATTTTTAATAACTTTAAATGTTAAGGAACAATTTTGTAATAATGAACATATCTTCTTAATAGAAAACACATTAGTGTTGTGCAAACATATGTCTGTATTTTATCGTGATTGGCCATACTTAAAATTAATGTTAATGTTTTTTTTTAATACATAAAATATAAAAGTATATAAATACAAGAAATCTTTGGAAAAACGTACTGGAACCATACCATACTTTGGGTTTCGGTTCTTGAAATAGAATTTGTTTTGAGTTCTTTACTTCCGTTGGGAAGGTTAGTTACGGTTTTGGTTCCGGGTTTTCCTCTATACACATTCTGTGTTTATTTCATCAATTATAATGACATATTTTAGGATTTCAGCTGGATATTTAAAAGCGCTTATATGACACATACCAAAGTCTTCTGTAGTTTTTATTGTTTTATTGTTCTGTAGTAAAAAACCTTTATTTTTATTACAACACATATATCAGAGGTTATAACGACTTTAAATTGTACAAGTGAATGATAAATATTACAAAAAGATATATTTATATTTTATTATTGTCATCAATATCATATTAAATATCAATAAATAGCTTAAAAATCTGTACTTTCCTTTTAATATTGCAGCTGGTGCTACAACCGGAGACTGTCTACGAGCGAGTGCAGTACCAATTTGAAGAGGATGCTTTTGACACTGTGCCGGATTTGATCACCTTCTATGTGGGATCGGGCAAACCCATTTCGGCCGCCTCGGGCGCATTGATACAATATCCATGCAATCGGACATATCCACTCTCCTTCTATGGCCACAAGATTGTGGGCAATCAGTTGCACACACAGATGCTGGCCGGATTACGTGGCCTCAGTCCGTTAAACTCACCCATGGGCAGCACTACAGGTGGCGGCTCTGGCATCTTTCGCTTTGCCCAGTTGGCAAACGAAGCGCCAGCAATGCAACAGCCGGCGACGCCTTCAAGTCCGCATTGCTCGCCACCTCGGGTGCGACGTGAGGTGCCACCGCCACGACTGCCGTGCAAGAAGCAGCAACGCTCACAGAGCTTGACACCTGCCCAGGCAATGGTTGTGTGCAACATCAACAAACAGCAGGAGCAACAGCAACAGCAGCAGCAGCAGGCGGGTGCGGGTATGGAGGCAGCCAATGGCCATGGCATGGCACGTTTCCAGACAATTGCACGCTGCAATCCCACCAGCGATTTGCAATTGCAGCCACAGCATCTGGAGAACAAGTTCAGCACACAGTCATTGCCTCGTCCGAGCACTTCGGCGGCGCAAGCTCTTCGGCAGCAGGCGGCGGCAAGGATTTGCAATTTGGCGCGCAACTGTAGCCTGGATACGCCCGATAGACCACCCAGTCCACCGCCCAAGCCCCGCAAGGAGCCCATGGCTGCCGTGCTGGCATATCAGGCCAGCGGCTCGGATTCGGGCAATGGATCCGGCGATTCGGCGCCAGGAGATGTCAGTGAAATGAGCCTACAACGTGGTGGTGTCATCATTAAGAATCCCAGATACATGAGCAGTTCCGCCTCCAATGGCACATTGAAGAGCTTCACCGAATTCGATGCTTTGGCTGCAGAGGAGCAGCTTTTCTCGCTGCCCATCGAGGAATTCAAGCTGGTGAGTTTGTCTAGCTTAAGCATTATTTTTCTGGGATGGCAAATAATAGTTATGAGTTTAGAATGAAAAGATGTGTTGATAGATATCTTAGTTATACAATTCTTAAATGGAGTATCCTGGAAACAGTAGTAACTTTTATTTTCACATTCTACTACATTAATTTGAACGCTAATAATTATCAATTAATGGAAATATCTTAGATACATATATATTTATATGAAAATTTATATTTCTTCCTTGCATTACAGTGCAGCAAATTTGATTTTGAGAACTTTGTCACATTGTTGCTGCCGTCAGTGGAGAATAAACCGCTGGATGGCGATGCACTGAACACCTTTAAGATGATGCTTTTGGAGACGGGTCCCAAGCTGCTGGCGGAGCATATAACACGCATCGATATTGGGCTTTTCCTGGACGATCCGGCAAATGAACTGGATTCATATTTGAGCTGTTCGGGTCTGGAGTTTTTGACGCTGCCACATGGTAAAGTATTTCGCGAGGACATTATCGAGCGGACACAGTGCATCAAACTAATGGTCGCCGTTACCATACTCACCTGTCAAACGGATCTTGATCGTGCCGAGCTCCTCAGCAAGTGGATACAGATTGCGGTGGAAACGAAGACTGCGCTGGGAAATCTGTTTGGCTTTTGTGCCATTATGTTGGGCTTATGCATGCCGCAGGTAAGTCTATTTGAGCTGTTCATCGTAGTTAAATTGAAGGATTTTGTTCAATAGTTCAATTTTTGATAAAAGAAATCATTTTTCATATAGTTCAGTACTTCTGAATCTTCTTCGATCAATGACTTAAGTGCCATTATAAATCGATCAATAACTCGATTTGTATCATTATAAATCAATTGAAATTAATAACACATTCAAAAATGCACTGTTTATATTTAACTGGACTATGAAAACACAAGGCTAAATCTATTTAATAAGCATAATCAACTACAGACCAACGAATGTTATAGAAATTATTGAATGAAACAGGAATTTAGATCTCGAATGAGTTCCTCATGGAACTATTTTATACAAAATGTTTATGGTAGCCGAAACTACACTTCAAGCTAACTGTAATGAATGTACTTTTGAGAAATGATTATCCTTTGAGCTAATTTAAAATATGCTTGATATTTGTCAAGTCAAATGACACTTTAGCAATGGAATTACCAAACGCTTTTTAATTGAAATTCCTTTCAACTTAGTACTTACTTTTAATAACAATTTGCAGATTCAAAAACTAGACCAGGCCTGGCACATTCTACGCCAAAAGTATACGGACAGCGCGTTTACGTTCGAGGCGAAGCTGCGCCCCACTTTGAGCAGCATGAATGAGGCGTCCAATCCGCAGGCACCGAATACAACTGTGCCCCATGTGCTGCTCTATGCTCTGCTTATTGATAGGCCCGTGCTGGATATTATTAATCATGGTAATATCGATGAACGTCCTGCACTTTACAATACCTGCATTGCGCCCTGGGAATCGAAGGCCGACGACTTTGGTATGGGTATCAATTTCCAGCATTTGGATGCATCGCGGGGTTTTCTCAAGAATTTGGACTTATACCGCAAGAATGCCAAGATCATTTTGGAAGAGGCCAGTACAAGACTGGACGAACTGCTGGCGGATGCCTTTCGGTACGTCCATCTTGGGGAATCTCTGAGAAAAGTTTTAAATATTATATTTACCTTTCAGCACCGAATTTCACGTCAAATTTCTATGGGGCAGCTCGGGAGCTACGGCCAAACCCGAGGATCGACATGGCAAGCTCGAAAAGGTGCTAACTCTGATGGCTGATAAATTTTGCAGCATCAGCGCCTAATTTTGTATAAATAATACCAAAATCAACGACTTTATATGGACTCTAGTTTCTAAGCTAATCTTATTTACTACAATCAAAACTCTATATATAATTACGTATACTAGTCCTTTACACCCTATCCAAAAACGATTCATCTAGCTTCCTGTAATTTCCTGCTGGTTCTACCTCAGCCTTTGTGAAATAGAAGCACTTTTGTTACAGTTCAAATAATTTATAAAAGAAAAGAAAAAAGATAAAATATTTAAAGTTTAGTTAAGCCAAAGTAACTATTTAGTATTTGTTAAAGCATCCCCTAATATAGCAATCCCCTGTTCCCCCCATATAACAATATACTTATTAATGGAAGTAATCAAAATATACCCAACACCTATAAGTAAAGCTATGACTCTCTGAGAGAGTTGGCAATACCAAAAAAAGTCAAAATATAATAAAGCACACTACCAAAGGCATTTAAAGTCTAGTACTTAATACATATTCAACTAAATAACGTATTATACTATAGATTGGACAATATACACTTAACCAAATTCATTATTTACACATTTATACGAGCATGTACTTGAATGATATCATTTTTTGCAATTTTATAAGTGATAGTACAGTAAACTATGATAAAGAAATAAAGGAAATATTAAAACAATGTGGAAATATTTATATATTTGTATATTATGTAACTCAAAAGATATGACTTACATACGTAGCTTTTACACCGATTCTTCTTATTACATCTATACGAATTGATTGGAATGCTTGGATTCCAGTGAATTTAACTATATAAATTATTATTTGACATCATTTTGATATATAGATACATCAGTCTGAGGGGGCTTAGTTGATTCTAATTGATTGGTATAATACAAATCAAAAGTAAGAATTATTTAAGGATGTTTAAATATAAATTATTATTTCTAATTTGTAATTTTTATTTATTTTATAAAAACTAGTAGGAAAAGATACAGTCCAGGAAGCCCGACTGTCGGGACCTCGACCAGTGCTGGGATATCAAGATCAAGCTCGACTCGGCTGTTGATTTTGATATATATATATATATATATATGTCTGTCTGTTACATACATGGTAATTTAATATTTATAATTTAATATCCGATGCAACGCCTTATCAACTCAGTCTCAAAGCTTTGCTTTCAATTCATTTTGGAACCGAAATGATAAGTAATATCCGGATATTTCCTTCTTACCCCTTCAGAGCTTTATTCTGATATGCTTATAATAGGAATATAAAGATTTAATTCATGATGCAACAGATTTAGCTTAAAATAAGGCCATCAAAAAACTTTAAACTGTTTTTACTTGTTTTCCAAGTAGTTTATTTCAAAATAACAAATAAGATTAATTTAGTGACGTTGATCATCAACAAATTCTAAGGATTATAGATTAGATAAATCTATAATTATTTAGAGCAACTTCAAGTAATGTCCAAATAACGATAATGAGGCTCCAGTGGCATAGTAGAAACAAAACAATTGCTTAAAAACAATTATGATCTGCAGGCATTCAACTTAAGCCCGGCACTAGCTTTATCAGCCACTTCATGCCGACTTATCTGAATAGTATACATATATATACTTCTATATATATAATTCTATATAAATTAATTGAAGTGCGCGATCAAAGTGCCAGCCCAACTCAATGCGATCCCATTGACATTGCGCTGTGGACAGTGCTGGTGAACAGTTGTAAGTCACTCTCTTCGATCGAGCTTAAAGCTGCAGTTAAGCACAAGCGTGAGCTTTCAAGCACAATGGGCGACGACACTGTCAGCCCTGGCGGTGGCGGCGGCTTTCGCTGCACTCGCAAACTAACATTGGCCATGAGCGGTGGTGTAATTATTTTGTTGATCGCATTGACGGTTGGCCTCTGCGTCGGTCTCAGCGGCAACGATGGCGTAACAGAGGTAAGAGCCTTATAAGCTGGTATACCCCAATGCATTTTAATAGTTTATTTATTTATTTATTAATTTAACGACGAGTAATCGCCGGCTTTTTATAACTTGCAATTAAACCGGTCGCAAGGGTTACAGTGTTGAGTGTGTTCGATGTTATAGGCGTGTGAACTTTTTTTCCGCTTCGCTCGATTCAATCAAAACAAAAGAAATTTAAGAAAAATATGTAAATATCGCCGTAGCAAACAGCGACGATTGTGTAAAAAATTGAAATGCATGTAGATAAAGACATAAATCAAATTATATGTTTTGGTGTTGTATATATTATTTTTCTTTTCATTTTTATTTTAAATTGTTAATTGAACTACCTGCACACTATAGGAATATTGTCACCTAAATTATCAGCTAGTCTCTAGGATCCAGTATTGCATTGCGACTTCTGACTGCTACATACATTGGCACAAATTGATAAGCCTTAGTAACTTTTTTGCGTACCGGGTTAATCAGAAAATTAGCAATTAAAAAAAACATTTTATGCTACGTTAAATTTATAACTGCAAAGATAAACAAGCTAACTATACTTTGATAGAATTTACAGGACACAGCCGTCTTCAGCATTGATCACAAGGCAAACACTTTTATGTTGAATGGAAAACCATTTCGTTATGTCGCCGGCTCTTTTCACTATTTCCGTGCCCTGCCCGATGCCTGGCGCAGTCGTTTACGCACCATGCGAGCAGCTGGCCTCAATGCCTTGGATACGTGAGTATCTAATATGGATAGTTCCCAAGTTCTTATCAGTGATCTTAAGTTAGGACGTGACATTAATTGACTCTCAACGAACTTTGACTGAGGGAGGGCATCATGCTTTATTGCTGTGATTCTCTGTTTCTCATACGCTGATGATAAACATACTTAACAACTTTTTATTTTATTTTTTTATTTTAAAACTGTTAGGAATTGTATACACTTCAATTGTGGATTCATTAATCTCTTGACAAATCAAACATATGGACAAATTAAATAATGAGGATTGCTTTAAAATAGTTTAATATCGTAGGTTTTTTAAGTTAAGGTCATTCAAGATTTGATTTTATAGCTACTTTTCTCAATATTTTAGAAACAATTTAAATATAAAACATGTAAATACAGTGAAATTTCAGAAGTTTCCAGCTAAAATATCTATGTTGAGGTCAAATTGTAAATGTGTATAATTGAAGTCATCAATTTCTAGTTATAAAGAGATATGACATTCTTACAGTTACATTGAATGGTCGCTACACAATCCACACGATGGCGAATACAACTGGGAAGGTATAGCCGATGTGGTTAAGTTTCTAGAAATTGCACAAGAAGAGGACTTCTATATTGTTCTCCGTCCCGGACCCTATATCTGTGCCGAGCGTGATAACGTAAGTAAACAATGAAGAAAACAATTAAATCAGATATCAAGAAGAATTTTCTGAACAGGGAGGTCTGCCCCATTGGCTCTTCACCAAATATCCGAACATTAAAGTGCGAACCAATGATGCCAATTACATCAAAGAGGTTGGCATATGGTATGCAGAGTTAATGCCTCGGCTAAAGCATTTGCTCATTGGAAACGGGGGCAAGATCATAATGGTTCAGGTTGAGAATGAATATGCAGCATATTATGCCTGTGATCATGACTATTTGAACTGGTTGCGGGATGAGACCAAAAAGTACGTGGAGAACAAGGCGCTGCTCTTTACAGTGGACATACCCGAAGAACGGATGCACTGCGGCAAGATTGATAATGTATTTGCCACCACAGATTTTGGCATCGATCGCAGTGAGTAGAAGACTAAAGAAGTATAGGAATAAAGGATGGTAACTATAGGAATTACCATTACTTTTCATTAGTATTGCAAAAAGCAATAATATAATTAAATGATTTTTAATTATAAGAAATAAATTATGAGTAATTTACATTTTTCTTTTTACATTAAAATCTCGGTGATTTATATTGAAAACTCTCAATTTTCCACTCCTCATAGTACATGAGATCGATAACATTTGGAAGTTGCTGCGCGGCGTACAACCTACTGGTCCGTTGGTCAACTCGGAATTCTATCCCGGCTGGTTGACGCACTGGCAAGAGATGAACCAGCGACGAGATGGAAAGGAGGTGGCCAGTGCCTTAAAGTAAATATATAGACCTAAACAAATATCGGCTTTAGTATCAGTATCGGTTTCGTTTATCTGAATTATGTTTTTAATGTTAACTGTTCTGCAAAATCGTTTTACAACGGTTTAAATAATTTTAAACATTCTTAGATCGTAGATTCGTTTCCTGATCATGACATGTCTTACCTTGTTCTCCTTGCAGAACCATACTCAGTTACAATGCCAGCGTCAACCTGTACATGTTCTTTGGAGGCACAAACTTTGGCTTCACTGCCGGCGCCAACTATGATCTGGATGGAGGCATTGGCTATGCGGCGGATATAACCAGCTATGACTACGATGCAGTTATGGATGAGGCGGGTGGAGTGACCAAGAAGTATGAGCTGGTCAAGCAGGTGATTGGCGAGGTGCTGGAACTGCCGGAGATAGCTCTGAATCCTGCCAAGCGTTTGGCCTACGGCAAAGTAGAGTTGACGCCGGTAATGGAACTACTCTCAACAGAGGGACGTGCTGCCTTGTCCAAAGGCAAGCCGGTGACCTGTGACAAGCCCAAGTCTTTTGAGGAAATGGATCAGTTCTCAGGACTGTTGCTTTATGAGACAATGTTGCCTGCCATGGATTTGGATCCAACGCTATTGCAAGTCGAGGAGCTGCGAGACCGTGCCCATGTGTTCGTGGATCAGCAGCTGGTGGGCACACTGTCCAGGGAGGCACGTATTTATGCGCTGCCACTAAGCAAGGGCTGGGGCAGCACCCTCCAGTTGCTGGTGGAGAACCAGGGAAGGATCAACTATGATCGCGCCAACGATACCAAAGGCATTTTTGGCAAGGTGACAATACAACTGCACAATGGCGGCGCCTTGCCACTGGACAATTGGACAACCACTGCCTTTCCCCTGGAGGCGCACACCATAGAGGCGTGGCGTCAGCAGTCTCAGCAAAACGTGGCCCTAGATCCCACAATTGCCAAACAGCGATTGTTGCGCTCCGGACCGATTGTCTATACGGGAAACTTTGAGGTGAAGGAGGTGGGAGACACCTATCTGAATGTTGCCGGCTGGGGAAAAGGCGTGGCCTATGTAAATGGCTTTAATCTGGGACGCTATTGGCCGCTGGCTGGACCACAAATTACACTCTATGTGCCCAATGAATTGCTCAAAGTGGGTCAAAACTCTATTGTGCTATTGGAATATCAACGGGCCAATAAAACCATTAACGGGGAGCTGCCGGCGGTGCAATTCGATGCAGTGGCTCAGCTGGACGGGGAGTCCAGTGAGGCGCCCCAAATTGCCAAGAAGTAGACGAGTAAAACACAAGTATATTTTTAACTTTCCTTTTTATAATTTACAAGCGTTTCTTTATTTTATTAGAAGCAGTTTTTGATTTTGCTGTCGCAACAACAACAATTAACAAGCTAATCGTAGTTGTTAATATTACAATAAACATTGCTTAACTAATTACAATTGTTAATTTCATTTACTGACTGGCATTTTGTTTATCATTTATCAATTATAGTATTTAATTTAGCTCTTTTACAATTGACTCTTTCGGTATTCGGTAGCGTGTTATTTTAATTTTCAGGCATTTTTATTATATTTATTGCACAAATCAGATTACTGCATTATTATGATTATAATTCATTCATTGTTTCTTAAATTGTAAGTTTTTTGTTCATTGGCAAATGGAGATTCAGAATTCATTCAAATATTTTCCACAAAATAATACATTTTAATAATTTTTTAGGTTTAAATCGTTAAGTTCTTCAAGTTTCTCTAGAGTATTTAAAAAAATGTAAAAGATTCAGTTTGTGTTAGGTATAATAAATGCTCCGAAATTTGAGTAGATTCATTATTAAAATATGGAAATCTTTTGGGGCAGTGTTGCATACGAAGAGACAAAAAAAAAACAGTTACTAACTGTTTCAATTACAACTCAGACGTATACTCGTAAATATATTTCACCTACTATTTCCGAGTTTATTTACTTGGTTACGTGTATAGCAAATAGATTGATTTATTTCATTGTTTTACAACCCTCTTGTAATACTAAGTACTTAGTTATAAACCCAACTGCATCGAAACTCTTATAGATATATAATTATATATTATATTTCAAATTTCTTTCGACTAATTCGACAGCAGTCTTTTGTAAAGCCCATTGCGAACCCAACTCACGTAATTGCAAGTAGCTCTCATATAATTACAAAATAGTAAATGATGGTTAGACATGCGGCCAATTGGAAAGAAATGTAAACCATAAACAGTAAACTAAATTTATTATGCAAAAATATATATATACTTTAGGTTCTTTTGCCATTCAAGGCAAATTGCATACCACTCATTCAATTTAAGCTCGTCGAAAAGCAATCTACATTTTATTATTCATTTATTTTATATATTTCTCTCTTCGTTTTTTTATTTATATATACTTTTTTTTTGTGCCCCCACACAAAAGATTCTTGTGTTTTCTTCGTTTTCTTTTATTATTGTTATAAAAATACTGCAATTAATATCAATTTGTTGTAGGTTTTATAGTAATAGATTTTGCTGCTTACATTAGGAATGACTTATTTATTTTTATTTCCAATTAAATACCCTTGCAGCTGAGCTTTTGTGAACGCTTAATATTGTTGTATTGTTACTTTTAAGATTTGCAAAGGATGTTCTTGTATATAAGTATAATATATAGTTTCCCTTCCGTTTGAACCCAGGAATAATTACAACATAAAAGTCATTTCGCAAAAGTTCCCAATTTTACGTACTTTACTTTTAAATAATAATCGGAAAAAAGATATAAAAATATAATACCCTGTGTGTTTATCATAAAAATTACCAACAGAAGTTTACCGCGGATTTTGACATTAGAAATAAAAATATAAACATTGCTGTTGTCCGTGTTTCTGTAGCATATTTCCTTCACATTAGTTTCTAGACGCTTTAATTTAAAAGAGTAATAGGGTCTATAGCCATGTTCATCTGTCTGAGCGCCTAGATCTCAGCGACTATAAGAGCTAGAGACACCAAATTTGATATGCTACTTAATACTATCATATGTAATCAAGGAATAGTCAAGAGTTTTACAGAGTAAGTAAAGGGTGTTTCATAGTCGGCTTCGACTTCATTCCCTACAAACGCTCCCAGCCTTACTATCGCTCTCATCCCTACTATCGCTCCCACTCCTATCGCTCCCTACTATCGCTTTCGCCCCTTCTCTTCGGTTTGTTTAGTTCAATTTTGATTTCACACTGTTATTTTCGGTCCCTGTTTGAAACTTGTCGCTTGCAATTGTCAATTATAGGATTATCATAAAGATTAAAGTTTCGAGGAAGGGAATCAACATTTTAAAGATAATTATACAATTTTGCATTGATGTTTTTGTAAGTTTGGTCGAAAAACCACGTCAGCAAGCAGAGTAACTCAAGCTATCTGTTCTTTTTCGAGTGTTATTTCAAAAGTAACAAGTCAATAAGTTATTTCTATCCGATTTTGAGATTATAAGCTCTGCAAGGGTATTAAATATTCGGTAACCCGAAGACAATTTCTCTGTCTTAGTTTGGATTTCATTTTATTTGTTGTTGTGTGGAAAATTTCTTTGCATTTGAATGTTCGTATCATTTCTATACATTCATTAAAAATATATCACAGCTGCATTACGAGTAATTTTTTGTTGTTTCCTCATTCGTCTTAAGTTTTCATCTTATTTTTTCTTGTTTTCTTGTAAAAATGTATAGAATATGTATGCAATTGGTTGTTGTGGTTTTTGTTTGGGCAAAGAGAAGCCTACGTAAAACAGCAAAAAATTTGGCAACCTAGTTAATATTTAGTCAATGTCCATGAAGACGGAATGCGATTGCGTTTTATAGTAGACACACATTTTGTTAGGTATTTATAGTGTAGTTTAGTATAGTTAACTAACCGAAGCGTAGATGCATAGTTGTAGTTGCTGTAAATGTTTCTATTGTTGTTGTTGTCGTCACCTTACCTTAACTCTTTCACCGTTTCATCCATTTCATCCCTAAAGTGCTGTGGGGGCAGCGTGCGCCATTTGTCAGTGCCATTTTGATTTTTGCGTATAAATATCGGCACGCAAATTTTGCGCAAAACAAATACCCAGAATCTGTAAGAACATAACACAAAGTATAAGTAATTTGATTTCATTGAAATCGATTTAAAAAGAAACAAAAACAATAACAAAATAACATGTAATAAACAAACTGAGACCTGGAAAAACATAACACCAATTGCGGCCGTGGAAATGATAATTAAATTATGTTCTATCCACTCTTCGCCAGCCTGGACACAGCCCTTTTCATAAATGATCTTGGACAGTTCTCCGTTCTGCATTGAATTAAAAAAAAAGCGTAAACAAACATAAACATAAACGAAACACACACAAGAACAAGTTAGGAAAATTATTAAAATATATATATAGTATGTAAATATGTAAAATTGATGTATGATCTTGCCAGCACCTGCGTGATGAGGAGGGCAACGCACGAGGCGGCGACACCTATTAAATGCGTCTCTAGCCAATCCTCGCCAGCGCGCAAACAACCACGCTCGTGTATGTTTCTATCCACAGGCTGCATGCGTTTGTAGTTTTATAATTGATTAAGCCTGTAAACTGTGCAATGCCAATAATATTGTAGTACAACTTACATAGCCCTCCTTGCGCACATCGTAGCCACATTGCTTGTTCTTGATCACCTCCTGCGGTCGCCGGCGACAACAGGAGAATGGAACGCCGCATGCTTCGCGGCTGCCAATTGCAATCGAGGAACAATTAAAATAGTTGTTGCTATCCCAATCCTTGGGCCCATCGATGCCGCAGCATTGCAGCCAGTCCTCCTGTATCCAATCAATCAGATTCTGTTGATCTGGATCCTCACGATAGTGCTTGATGAAGGCCCGCAAGCCCTCGGTGGCCTGATCTTTGATCTGTAAATTGAATATTCAGTAAATGGTAAGGATTAAATATATTTATCTAATAAGAATCTCTTTCAAATGTTACAAGTATATAAATACTTGTAAGTTATTGCATTAGTCACTACAATTTAACTTGTATTTATAATAAATAAAATAAAATAAGAAATTAACTTAGGTACTAACTCAATATAAATTCAATAAACCATAAAAATCACTAGTGAGAATTATGACAAACTTATGCCAATTCTCATATCATTAATAGCTATACTCATACTAGCATTAATACTAATTATTATACTTTTACCAATACTAATTGTAATACTAATACTTATTGATCTAATTACGTTTTTTTGAGGTTTTCCCCAATCTTTGCAACAACTGTTGGAACATTTAAACTCATATTCTAATTACCCGAGACTTTTACAATATTCTTAATTGCCTTCCTTTCAGTTTTAATTTAAAAGTAATATTTAATTATAATTATAATAAATTAATAAACTCTTTGCCATAGTAAGAATAGGTCGAAACGAAAGGTTTAGTATTAATATCTTAGAGGTTTATAAAGATTTTTCAACTAAACTCAAAGATGGTGTATTGGGAATTGATTTATGTATTCTGATCAAGTTTGGTTACCTTATCATATATCTGTCATATGATACAGGGCTCTGCAAGGGTATAGAATCTTTGGTTTACCAAAAATAAGCTTTCCTTATGGTGTTTATCCATATATTTGTGAAAATTAACACAAAGTAGTCTAATGATAAGCTCTTCTTCATAAGAAGCTTAACACAAAGTCAAAAAGCGACAGCTTTTAAGCTTAGACCACGCGTGGTAGAGAACTCGCATTTTGGGCACCACTTCTTCACTTTATAACGACTTACCCAGCCCTTGTCCTTGAGAACAAACGCCAGTCCACAGAAGCCAATCTCACCCAGCAGCAGAACACTCAAGAATATGGCATACTGCAATGGAAATTTGTGCATTTTAATAACTGCCTTAACACCTTTGACGTTTCGTCCTGTGTACTTACTGCTCCCAACAGACACGTATTTTCGCGCAGTGCACCCACACTGCCCATGAAGCCGAGCATGAATGTGATGGTACCGAGTATGATGAGCACAAATGCGGGATCCAGTGCGATGAACGTTAGCTTGCTGATGTTCCGAAACATGTCCTTTTCGGTCCAAGCCCAAATGCCCACGGCAAGTACGAGAAGTGCAGCCATCCAGATGAGTACATTGCTGGTAAAGAGCAAGTATTTCAAGCAGCAACTGATTTCACTCGTTTCGCGTCGATATTTTCGCACTGCGGGCATTTTGCGAGAGTCAGACTCGACTGCGATTTATTCTAAGGCTACGAAATGATTATGCTTGTATTGCACACTATATTACTAATGACTTTTGGTTTATAATTCTACTAAAATGAAAAAGCTGTGTTTACCAGCCACAGATTTTCGACATAGCAGCTGTGCGACTGAGACAACAGAAGGCGAAACTTGAAGGTTAGTGCGAGAGGCCCAATACTCAAAGCCTTTTCGAGTCGTCTGTTATTAACATGGCATTGTAAACAGTATGCTTAAAAGTTGCCAGAATGCCACAATTAGCGTTGCCATCCATTTAACAGCATTTACTGGCTTAGCTGAATGTTATTTTAACAGAAACTGTTAGCGTTCAACATTAAATCAGTGCTGCCATAATTAGACCGTTACAACAGCTATATTTAAATATAATATAAAAAAAAGTAAAATTAGATGCTTAAATAAGCCAAAGCTTAAAAGAATTAAAAAACAGAAAACTGTGCCATTCATGTTTTTCTTTAAATTAAAAGACTTTTGAGCATTTAAAAATATGCTAGATCTGGCAATAAATGTGCTCAAATGGTAATTTAATTGCTTTCACTTATCAATTTGCAATCTTACATCTAAGATTTTAACTTACTATTTAACAGTGTAGCTCCTCACGCAACAGAATTTACTCATAAATAAACAGAGTGTGCTCTCGATTTAAAAGAATAGACTCCCCCATTTTAACAGATGGAGATTATCTGCCGTGGTATTTTCTGTATGTGTTCTTGCGGCATTGTGGTATTTTATTGGGCACACAACGCGGCCACACTGATTTTCATCGTCGTGTGCAGTTGAAAAGGCAGTAGAAAAGATCAGTACCAAGAAAATAAATATAACAATTCAATACAAATAAATACAGTTTATCAAGTGCTTTGTGCGTGGATCTATGAGATATTTTGGACAAGTGCACGCATTTAAACAGCGTGCTTGGTCCTATTACCTATGACGACAGTGAGTTTAGTTTTCTTATATTTCTACCCTCCTCTGTGTATGCGTGCGTGTGTGAGTTTCGCTGATGGCTGAAACTGAAAATGTTTAATTAGCAGGCAAAATATGGACAGAATGTATACACATAATACGCCAATCCCAAATCGTTGCAACAAATCAAGCGAAACTCGATACAAATGTAACTAATGTTACTAAGTGCGCCCTGGAAAGACAATTGGAATCAACCCCCCGCGTTTTAATCAAAGAAAAAAATTATTGTATGTGTGTGCGGTTGCTGCTGCTGCGGCCACTGCTTGCAGCGCAGCCCAAAAAAATTGTAATAAAAAGTGAAAATTTAGTTAAAGCATATATTTATGCTGTACTCTTAAAACAATATTTTCCGCCATCGTATTTTGTGTGATTTAGTGATTAGCTCACACTCATTACATACGCTGGCAGCGCCTGAGCGACATCAGAAGGTAGAAGTAGAGCTGTAAAGTGCGTTCTCTGCTTTTGGTCGCCATCATAGCAGAGACGTCGTCGCCGTCGACTTCGCTGCCCGCCTCCTTATATCCGTGTGCGTGTGTGTGTGCGTCTAGCGCAGTTAATCCCTTCAAATATTGTGATCCCACGCTTGAAATATCAATTTCAATTGCAGGCCACTAATTATGCAAAATGTATAGCTTGTAAAAAGTACAGTGTTGCATTTACAAATACATATATCTATCTATATATATATATTATATATATAAGTATATATGTATATAGAAACATACATACATTCAAATATAAAACATTTTAGTGTGCAATATGGTGGACAGTGCGTAAAAATCACAACGTCAACGTTTGTTAACTGCTTACAATTTCTAGTGGTTGTTGTTATTGTTACTGGGCTTGGTTGGCAACAAAAAAAAACTATTTTCTAAGCAGCGATTTCAAATGCAGCTAAGCGATTTACATGAAATCAATTGCATTTGACATACTAAAAAGAATTTTAGTGCTAATTTCGCTAAGCATACATATTTATGTACATATATGTATGTATAGAGAAATGCTGCTGCTGTGTGTTTCTATACGTATACGTATACCTGTGCGAGCTACTGTGTGTGAGTGAGCTTACGTGTGTGTTCGCCTGAAAATGGAAATTATATAAAACCCCTTTTGTATGCGTGAGGCGCTTTAGATTAGAGCAGCATGCGGCGGCTATTAGGCTTTAATTATTTTCAGCATAAGCACACACACATATGCACAAATATACAAACATACGATCAATATGGCAACAAAAGTTGAAAAACTTTGCCAACATTGGTAAGACTTTGTGAAATTCTGACAGTTGGCAAGCGTGCAGCGTTCATACTTTGCCAATCAATAATTTGCAAACGTCAATTAAAGGAAGAAAACGTTGACTAAAATGAAAACAATAAACATTCTGTCTCTCAAATAAGACAGACATAGGCTGTATGTACATATGTATGTATTTATGTACGGAGATACATAAAATCATCAAAACCAAACTCAGTGCTCTCATCACACAGACTCTCTTTCTGATCAAGGAAATGACAAAACTACACACACACACATTAACTCACACTCCACTCCACGCTCTTACTCCCTGTTTTGACATCTGTGTGTTAGTTGTTGTTGTTGTTGTTCATTTTGGGGTGGTGGTGTCGGCGGCGCCCCACTTTTATATGCGAACCTTTTCCTGCAAGAGTGTGTGTGTGTGTATGTGAACTGTAACAACAACCACCAATGGCAAAGCTTTTCGCCCAGCGGCTTCCTTTTGTGTATTTTGACGCTGAAAAAAACCTTATCCGGAACTTTAACGTCGCTGCTGGCGTCGATGCCCACACAACGACTTTTTTCAATATGGCTTCTTTTACTTTTTCAATTTCATCAAAACAGAAAATCCAAAGATTTGTTTGAGTGTGCTAGTTTTAAGTTTTGCTGGAAAACTCAAATAAATATGAAGAGCAAAAGCTTTTTCCCAGCTGCAGTAGCATTTTAATTCGTGTGCAGTCAGTCCTAAGAACTAATGATTTTATAATACCTGGCAGAAAACACATTGTACGCATATATAGACATAAATACGTATGTATGTATTTACATGCAAACATATGTACATACATACATATTGAATTGGTAAGTTTTGTTGCTATCGGTCGCTATGTTATACATACACAATAAGTAATGTATGTACATATGTATGTATGATTTTCAATATACAGTTGGATGTGTGTGTGTGTGTGTGTTTGGCGCTCCACTTTTCTATGCAACAAATTCTTTTTTTTCCTTCGTCGCTGTTGCACGGGTGTAAAACATTTGCCACATACACACACATTAATATGTTGTGTGAACAAATAAGAAAACAGAAAATAAATTGAATATTGTTATTGGTCTTGTCAAAGGATGTGTTTGTGCGTAAGAGTGAACGTGTGCAAAAACAAAACGTAGAAATAAATAACACTCAAAGTTATGTTTATTTTTTTTTTACCAACACTGCACTTTGCGATGCAACAAACTCAACTCCCACTCGTGCTCTCTCATTGCATTCTCTCACTCTCTCTCTCACGTTACGCCGCCGCACGCTCATAAAGTCACCCCCAACCCCGACGGCCCCTTGTACCGTTAGACGTTCTTTGATCACGTAGACGTGTTTGTTTGTCATCCGTATATGTGTGAGTCTGTGTGTGTGTGCCATTTATTTGCGCTTTACTTGCCACCCGGTCAAACAGTTGGCAACACTGCACAGGTGCTTTGATTTTTCCGTCCAAATATACAACACATTCAAATAATTAAAAGAAAGTTTTCCATTGGATTCGCCATTTATTTTACTGTGTCTGAGGTACGTTCCTATATCTACACATATACAATTAAAAATTGTTCAAGTATGCTAATTTATACCCTGTACCTATTAGGTTATTGGTGTTTTGTATTGGTGCAAGACTGGACACAAACTTGAAGAGGATCACAGCGTTATTTGATTTTTAATTTTGTATGTAATTTTCTGAAGTCTGTCTGATTATTTTACCATAAAAGGCACAAGTAAATAATAGAAAACACATAGAGTAAGTAAGCAATTTTCTTTCCTGCAAATCATATGAAATACCTTTTGTTTCTCCTAACGAAATCCGTCGTTAGTTTTGGACACAGCTCTGCATGACGTCGACCTCACAAAAGAATTGATGATCCATTGCAGGTGGACGGACAATGCTACTTCTAATACCTGCTCTTCTTTCGGAGTGCACTCACCAGTGTTGCCAGAATTTCAAGCTCTAAAATAGCTAATTTGATTCAAACAAGTAACTAGAAATAGTTTAAACAAAATGATCAAACTTGCAGTCTCATTATTGTGTATTCTATCATCGATATGTGGCAAATTAGTTTATATCTCCGACATTCCTTAGTTGTAATATATTTGCAGACAATTTTTCTGAAGTCGTAATATTTTCTCAATTGACAAGATGGATTTTTAAGTCGCAAAATGTTTATTGCTTAATATTTACTATATTAAAATATTGATGTACTTTAACTATACTCTCTTTTTGCTTGCACGCAAATACAAACAGAAGATACGTAAATACTTTACAAATTTCTAGCTGTAAATAATAGCTATAAAATAGTTAAAATGGCAACACTGGTGGCACTCACACTAGCTCAAGGGATCTACAGCACACAAACACATACATATTTATTTCTGTACCTGGAAATAAAAGGTGTGTATATAATTGATCGACTGCAAGGTATCTGCTAGTCGACCACTCTCGAAATTTTCTAATTTTGTTAAGTTGTGCAAATGTTTTTGATATTTAATGAACAACATAGCATTATATTTGATAACCTAAAACAAAAGCAAATAAAATGATAATTTATACAATGTATTTACTTAGAATGTAAAATTATTGCCATGTGCAACCTATAATAATCAGATTACGCACTTGTTCTTCTTTTATTTGACAAAGCAATTATGTTAGAGATGCATTACAATACATATAAACAGTGAACATTATTGCAATTTTATTTTTATCAATATCAAAACGTTGACTGATAATGTAATCAAGCACTTGCAGTCAGTGTAAATGCATGTGTATGTGTAGGTGTGCGTATATTTACTTGCATTTGTTTGCGTAGTTTCTGTCTCCGATTTTAATGCCAGAACGACACTCAACCCCTACTTTTAAAGAGTGAGAGTGAGTGAGAGAGAGAGAGAAAGAGAACACTATTATTGCCGTTTACTGTTTTGTTTACCTGTGTCCATCTTGGCAAGAGAGGGGTTGCATGTACACGTACATATGTATTTGTGCGGATGTCTGCGTGCGTAACTTGTACTCTCCCTCTCTCCCATCTTTCGTGCCTTTTTATGTTTCTCTCATTTACAATTACAACTTTTTACTTGCGTTCGGTCATGCGGCGAGGCTGCTGATTTGTTGTTGCAGTGTGGAACAGTGTTGCCATATTTCAATCACACTTGTATCATTAGAACTTTGTCGTTTGCTGGTCACACTTGTCAAGCTGCCGAAAACTAGAAATTGACCATGATGTTTATTGAGTTTGTGGATATTTCAACCCCCACAAATCGGAAATAAAACAAAACGAAAATTGATTTCGAGCGAGCAAGTACAAAGTACAACGTACAACGCGTTTAATGAAAATATATAAAGCTCTTTACACTTGTAATTGTTAACAACTAAAGCGCATTTTTACTCATTTGCAGAGCTGAACAAGGTCAGCAGCCGTTGCAGCAGTTCAATTAAATAAACAGGACAGGCCCACATGTCCGGCAAGGCCGAGACGGACACTCAAGCCGCCAGCGCCACAGGCGGCACGGGCGGCAATAGCAACTCCAATGGTACCGCAACGCCAGCGCGACGCCTGCGCACTCGCAACTCAACCGGCAGCGGCAGCGAGTCCGCTAAGAAGAGCATCAACAATAGCAACAGCCACAATAATAATAATAATAATAACAACAATAACAGCAGCAGCAGCAGCAACAATAACGATGCTGCAGCGGCGAATAATGAAGGATCAACAAACACAACATCGACGCCAGCAGCTGCTGGAATTGCACCGCCCGGCTCCGTGGAGCGTCCCATGCCCAGCGTGCCAATGAATCACGCCAGCAGCAGCGTCTCAGCAAGCAAGAAGTATCACAACAGTTGTCCACATCCCACGCCCACTGTGCACAAGAAGTCGCTGCACACAAAGCCGCACAGTTCTAATAAATTCGATCAGGGCAAGAACGAGGAATTTCACTTTGATACTCCGCCCGAGTGTCCAGTGTTTCGTCCGACAGCGGAGGAGTTTAAGAATCCCTTGGCATACATTAGCAAGATACGCTCCATAGCAGAGAAGTGTGGCATTGCAAAGATATTGCCACCAGAGAAATGGTCGCCACCATTTGCCGTGGATGTGGATAAGTTGCGTTTTGTGCCGCGTGTGCAGCGTCTGAACGAATTGGAGGCCAAGACACGTGTTAAACTAAACTTTCTGGATCAAATCGCCAAGTTCTGGGAGCTGCAAGGCTCCTCATTGAAAATACCAATGGTGGAGCGCAAGGCTTTGGATCTTTATACGTTGCATCGCATCGTGCAGGAGGAGGGCGGCATGGAGCAGACCACCAAGGAGCGTAAATGGGCCAAGGTGGCCAACCGCATGCAGTATCCATCCAGCAAGAGCGTTGGCGCCACCCTCAAAGCCCACTACGAGCGCATACTGCATCCCTTCGAGGTCTACACCTCTGGCAAGGTGCTCGGACCCGCAGCTGCAGTTGCCGCAGCAAGTGTTACACCCGTCAAGCTCGAGGATTGTGGCACCGATTACAAGACGCATGAGATACCCACACGACAGCAGATCGCACCTCCAAATGAGAACAACACACGTCGCTCCAAGCGCTTTGGCAATTCAACTGCCAGCTGCGGTCTCGTCGGTGGCAAGCCAGGAGCAGCTGGAGTCACCATCAAGACGGAAACAAAGGAGGACTTCAAGCGCGATTTGCTGAGCAGCTTCAATGCGGTCAATTCAGCAGGTGCTGGTGCTGGCCAAGCAGCTGGCGGAGGCACTGCTCCCGCTCCGAATACACGCGCCACCCAAAAGAAGGCCTCGACGGAGCCACAACAGCCGCTCATCGATCCGCTCATGAAGTACATCTGCCACATTTGCAATCGCGGCGATGTCGAGGAGTCCATGTTACTCTGCGATGGATGCGATGATAGCTATCACACTTTCTGTTTGCTGCCACCTTTGAGCAGTATACCAAAAGGTAAGCATCTATGGGATTGGCCAAGAGGTCATATTGCATTTTTATTTTTTAGTTAATATTTTACGGTCCCTGCTTTTACATATATAAAAAAGTCACCCCAAAACGTAACGTAGAAATGCGACAAGATATTCTTGTCAGCCGCATAGAATAATATGGATTTTCCATGTCCCTTCCTTCCTCCCATTCCTTAAAATAAAGGCAAACATGGTCGAATAAATAGGTCTATACATAATTGATCAAAGTTTATTTAACGTTATTTATTAATATGTAAAGAGGCGACACGACTTTCTTGTCAGCCCTATAGAATATTACAATGCTTCCTCCTGTCCATCCCTTATTCACGAACACTCTATTTGCCTCCTTCGACCAGGTGAATGGCTGTGCCCGCGTTGTGTCGTGGAGGAGGTGAGCAAACCACAAGAAGCCTTTGGCTTTGAGCAGGCAGAACGTGAGTACACATTGCAGCAGTTTGGCCAAATGGCGGATCAATTTAAGCAGGAATATTTCCGAAAACCGGTGCACTTGGTGCCCACGGAGATGGTGGAGCGTGAGTTTTGGCGCATTGTGTCGTCCATTGATGAGGATGTGACAGTGGAGTATGGCGCAGATTTGCATACAATGGATCACGGTTCTGGTTTTCCCACAAAGAGTTCGCTTTATCTGCTGCCCGGAGATCAGGAGTATGCCGAGTCCAGCTGGAACTTGAATAATCTGCCGCTGCTGGAGGATTCGATACTGGGACACATAAATGCTGACATTAGCGGCATGAATGCGCCATGGATGTATGTGGGCATGTGCTTCGCTGCCTTCTGCTGGCACAACGAGGATCATTGGAGCTATTCGATCAACTATTTGCATTGGGGCGAACCCAAGACCTGGTACGGTGTCCCCGGCTCCTGTGCCGAGCAATTCGAGGAGACAATGAAGCGTGCTGCGCCCGAGTTGTTCTCATCGCAGCCCGATTTGCTCCATCAGCTGGTCACGATTATGAATCCCAACATTTTGATGAACAATGGTGTGCCCGTTTATCGCACCGATCAGCATGCCGGCGAGTTTGTCATCACGTTTCCGCGCGCTTATCACGCCGGCTTCAATCAGGGCTATAACTTCGCCGAGGCAGTGAACTTTGCCCCCGCCGATTGGCTAAAAATGGGACGCGAATGCGTTAATCATTATTCGATGTTGCGTCGTTTCTGCGTCTTCTCGCACGATGAGCTGGTCTGCAAGATGGCCTTGGAGCCGGCCAAACTAACATTTGGCATTGCCACAGCGTGTTACATTGACATGGCCGAAATGGTTGACACCGAGAAGAAGTTGCGCAAATCTCTATTGGAATGGGGCGTCACACGGGCGGAACGTCGCGCCTTCGAGCTGGTCAACGATGATGAGCGCCATTGTCAGGAGTGCAACACCACCTGCTTCCTGTCGGCCGTTGCCTGTGAGTGCAATGACAAGCTGATTGTCTGCCTGCGTCATTACACTGTCCTCTGCGGCTGTGCGCCAGAGAAACACACGCTCATCTATCGCTACACGCTGGACGAGATGCCACTGATGCTGCAGAAGTTGAAGGTAAAGGCTCACAGCTTTGAGCGTTGGCTATCCCGTTGCCGTGACATTGTGGATGCACATACTCCCACTTCGGTGACGCTGTCGGAGCTGCAGGAACTGTGCAAGGAGGCCGAGACCAAGAAGTTTCCCTCGTCGTTGCTCATCGACCGACTTAATGCCGCCGCCATTGAAGCTGAGAAATGCGTTACGGTTATTCAACAGTTGGGCATCAATAAGGTAAGAAGATTGTCTTGACGCTAAATTCCATTAGACAATCACAATTGCATTTTAGTAGCAGCTTTTATTTTTTAACATTATCATGTTAAACAACAGCTGTTAACTTTAACTAGTTTCGATTTTATTTCAACTGTTAATAATAACAGCGAAAAAGGTTTCATTGTCTTTATCACCTGTAACTAACATTATTATGTTAAATAACAGCTGTTGCCTTAACTTTAATATGGTTTCTCCTTATAAAGAAATGAATATAATTTATTATATTTCCATATTTATAAAGCAATTAAGTAGATGTTACATTATTTTCACTGAAATTTTTTCAATTTTAAGCAATGAAAAAGCTAGAAAATAAATTTGAATATCCAGAAATTCATTACTTTACTAGAGAAACAAAATAAACAGCTGAGTCGATTTAGCCATCCGTTCGTCCGTACGATCAATTGCTAGCATATCATGCTAATTATTTGATTTATATGCTGTAGGTACGCACACGCTCCGACCATAATCAGGAGGCAGCGCAGTATAAGCTCACCATGGAGGAACTGGAGCTGTTTGTGCAGGAGATCGACAATCTGTGCTGTATCATCGACGAGGGCGCATCTGTTCGGGAGCTGCTAGTGCTTGGCAGACAGTTTGTGGAGCGTGCCGAGGCACAGTTGCAGCTGACGCTGGAGGCACTCGAGGAGAGTGATCTAGAGACCCTCATCAACGAGGGCAGCTCGTTGCGTATAGAGTTGCAACAGCTGGATCGGCTGCAGAAACGTTTAAAGCAGTGCAAGTGGTACAAACGCTCGCAGGGATTGCGCGAGACAAGCTCCAAGTTGACCTACAATGATGTAAAGACGCTGCTGCACACAGCTGCTGCAGATCTGGATCCCACCGATCCCTTCGTGGATCGCGAGATGCATAAACTACAGCACATTGGAGCTGCAATCGAGGCGTGGGAATCACAGGCAGCCAAATACTTTAGACGTCTTAATCAGCAACACGAACTTGCCGAGATTGAACAGTTTCTGAAGTCTGCCAGCGAAATCAATGGTCAGGTGCCGTCCCATGGTTTGCTGAAGGATGCACTGCGAAAGGCACGGGAATGGCTGCGTTCTGTGGAGCAACTGCAGCAGAATAATCATGTGACCTATTGTCACACGCTGGAGGCGATGATCGAACGTGGTCTGAACATACCCATTCAGCTGGAGGAGCTCAGCCGGATGCAGGGCCATTTAAATAGTGCACATCTGTGGAAGGAGAATACGGCACGTGCGTTTTTAAAGAAGGGCACATTCTATACGCTGCTGGAGGTGCTGATGCCACGAACGGACCCCGTTAACATTGACTCGGATCTCAAGCCGCGTTTCAAAGACGATTTCCTCAAGGACAAGAATCCCGCCGAAATCGTGGCCAGCTTCAAGCATGCCGAGGAGCAAGAATTGCGCGATATGCGCGACTTGCGACGCCAGAGTATGTCCAAGAATCCAATGCGCGACGTCTTCTGCCTCTGCAAGTCCGAGTTCTGTGGCCTAATGCACAATTGTCAGCTGTGCCGCGATTGGTTTCACGACGACTGTGTGCCGCCACCACCGCCCGTCGCAATGCAGCAGCAGAATGGTGCCCTAAATGGAGGCCCAATTGCTGGCCAACCCAAGTGGCTATGTCCGAGTTGCGTACGCTCGAAGCGTCCGCGTTTGGAGACCATCTTGCCGCTCCTCGTGCAACTACAACAACTGCCGATGCGTCTGCCCGAGGACGAGGCGTTGCGCTGTCTGGCGGAACGTGCCATGAACTGGCAGGATCGGGCACGCAAAGCGCTCAGCAGTCCCGATGTCAGCGCCGCCCTGGAAGCCATACTCAGCCAGCAGCAGCAGAAGCGTCGCTCCGAGAGCAACAACTGTGCCGCCGTCCTCGGCAGCATCAACAGTCCACGCAAGCCGCGACGCAAGCTTAATCCAGCGCGTTCCGAGTCGGATGCAGAGGATGTGAACGATGTGGATGATGTGGATGATGACGATGACGACGATGATGACGATGAGTGTCGGTTGCGCATTGTGGAGGATGGCTACAGTAACGATGAGGACGAACAGCTGACGCGTCTGGCGACGAGCAATGCGCAGCAATGTGGCAACAGCAACAACAACAGCACTGATCTCTTGAAACTGCTCTCCGACAGCGAAATTGAGAATCTACTGGAGCTGATGATGGAGGGAGATCTGCTGGAGGTGTCACTGGATGAGACGCAAGAGCTGTGGCGCATTTTGGAAACAATGCCGCCGACAATGTTGCAGGCGGAAGCCAAGATGCGTGTGGCGCAATACTTGCAACAGCAACAGCAGCGCCAACAGCAACAGCCGCAACAACAGCAGCAGCAAATACAACAACAATCCTCCACAGTTGCCTGTTCCTCCAGCATACACAGCGGCGCCGAGGATTCCAATGACAGCCTGCTGGTGCAGAACAGTAGTCCAAGTCCCGGCACGGTCACGGGCAGCGGGGCACGCAACAAGAAGAGGCGTTCCAACGATGCCAGCAGCGCCAATGCTGCTGTGCCGCGCAAGAAGCAAAATACGCCCAAGCAGACGCCGGGAAAGAAGTCGACGGCGCTGCGGAAAAGTGACAGCAAGGCGAGCAGCTCGCCGGGCGTCGATGCGGATGCGGAGAACAAGCAGGCGAATGGGGGAAACACCATTACGGCAACAACAACAGCAACAGGCGCAACAGCAGCAACAACTCCAACGGCAGCAACTGTTGCCGTTACGCCCTCACCAGCAGCTGGACATAAGAAGCGCAAGCGCACGACAACAACAACCAACAACAATAATAATAATAACAACAACAGCAGTAACAACAGCAACAACAACAGCAGTAACAATGGCAGCAACAACAATGCAGGCAACATCGCTGGCACGCCAACAGTGGGCAACAACAGTACACCGACAGTTGGCCAGAAGAAGCATGCGCAACGCACACAGCAAACGGCCCAAGAGGACGACGAGGAGGAATGCCGTGCCGAGAATTGTCACAAGCCAACCGGCAGGGAGGTGGATTGGGTGCAATGCGATGGCGGCTGCAATGAATGGTTCCACATGTATTGTGTGGGTCTGAATCGCAGTCAGATTAAGGCCGACGACGATTACATTTGCATACGCTGCTCGAAGACAGTCAGTGTGGGTGTGGCAGGCGGCAGCAGCACCAGCAGTTTAACGCTGACAGCAACAACAACCAGCAGCAGCATCACATTAAGCACAACGACAACGCCAGGCAAGCAGCGGGCAGCGCAGTCGGCGCGGTAGAGCGAAGAACGCGAACAAAATAATAAACATCAATTTGACAACGGTTGGCAGCACCTTCGATTAATCGATAAACGACTGCAAACGCAGTGTTTACACACATAATTATCACACACACACACAGAGAGAACAGAACGGACACACACAAACAGAAAGAGAAACACACGCATTGTTGTTTGTGCTAACGGTATTTACTAAGTTTTTAGTAAAAAAAAAAAAGTCACTTAACGTTTTTTGTAGTACATATTTAATAATTATTGCTATTATTACGCAACGCAAACGTATTTCAAAATGCAAATATGAAAAGAAAAGAAACACACACCAACACACACACTTGAGCAGTAACAATTAAGTGGAAATTCAACTGTAAAATGCAAAATGTAAACAAATTTTGTAGTCGCGGTAAACAACATTTTACGTTCGTTAAACGTTCTTTTATATTACAATGAATATATATATATATGTACGTATACACATTATATAGACGTGTGTATTTTTTAGATATATATATATATATAATTACCATTACCTGCTATTATTAGTTTTTGTTAATTTAATTAACATTTTGTGTTTGCTTTAAGTTTTGTGCGACGCGCGCGCGTTTTACGTTTTTAAATTCATTCAAAGAGCAACTAAAAAAAACAAAAAACAATTCAAAAGAAATACAATTTTTGCATAATATTTTTACTTTCTGTATATTGTTTTTTTTCTCTGTTTACTTAAAGTGGAAAGCAAAGTAAAATTTAATTGTTATTTTTATAATTAAAATACATATAAATTACCTAACTATTTATGTGTATTTATATATACATTTATACATATATATATATCTTCCAAAAACCGTATATGCGATAATTTTGAACGCGTGGCGCACTGTAATCCATTTTCCTCTTGTATGTTTTCTTTATTTGTTTTTCTTTCACAAAACGATCGATTTAAATATATATATAATAATACAAAAATGTAGCATAAAAACCAAGTTTCAACTAAAATCGCAAACTTGTTGATAAAAACAAAAGATCATAATACATATATATATATATATTAATATAAATAAATTGCAGCCCTAATGTTAAGTTTATATTTAAATACAAATGGAAAAAAATAAAAAGCAACAAAAAATTGTATAATTTTTAATTAAAACTTTAGTAAGCTGATTAGAAGAGAACAAGTGTGTAATAAGCAACTTGTAACAGAAAAAAATAATAAAAGCTATAAAAAAAAAATACAACACTTTCTCAACGTACAACAAAAACAAAAACAAAAAAACAACAAGAACATCAAGCAAATGCTAAGAATTATACGATAGTAAAACACTTTGTAAAATCATTTTTTAAGCGTGTAAAAATACGAGCGGGTCATCAACATGCAACGCAGCCCAAAAACAAACAAAAGAACATAAAATACCTTATCACATTAAGGAGCAACCATTTTATTTAATTAAGCTAAAACTGTACGATTTCTTTCAACAATGCCCCTCCCCCCTCTTTCCCACACGGCCCCACAATATGTAATTCTATTATATAAATAAATTATATATAAATAGTATTTAAAAAAAAAAAAAAGAGTACAATTGTTTCATTTAGACTTGATCAACATATTAAATGTCATTTATATTTTTGGATCGTATTATCGAGCTACTAATTTACTACTACTACTACTAATTTACTACGATTACTACCACTACTAATTTACTAAGACTACTACTACTAATTTACTAAGACTACTACTACTACTAATTTACTAAGACTACTACTACTAATTTACTAAGACTACTACTACTAATTTACTACGACTACTACTAATTTACTACTTCTGCTTCAAATTTACTACTACTACTACTGTTAATTTACTATGACTACTACTAGTGTACTACTACTGCTTCAAATTTACTACTACTACTACTAATTTACTACGACTACTACTAATTTACTACGACTACTACTAATGTACTAGTACTACTACTAATTTACTACGACTCCTACTAATTTACTAATACTGCTACAAATTTACTACTACTAATTTACTACGACTACTACTAATGTATTACTACTACTACTACTAATTTACTACGACTACTACTAATTTACTACGACTACTACTAATTTACTACGACTACTACTAATGTATTACTACTACTACTACTAATTTACTACGACTCCTATTAATTTACTAATACTGCTACAAATTTACTCTACTACTACTAATTTACTGCTACCACTACTAATTTACTACGACTATTACTAATGTACTAATACTACTACTAATTTAAGCTACTAAGTATATACAGTCATGTATTTATCGGCATATTGTTGACTTCAACGACCTACGTTTCCGACGGCACGTGCAACACGCCAGTGACTGATTTCCGAGTGATCGACTTACTGACTGACTGACTCACTGCGCCTTCGGTTAGACTGTTGACTGTTTACTGTTGACTGTTTACCATAAGACAGTTGTGCATGGCTAACATTAGGTCAGACTAATAGGTAACACCTGTGCCTACTGATAACGCATTTATGCTGAAATTGCTATCTGCTTGCTATGAGTCTCTGCCAAACTTAAAATTGTTTCTTTTCATGAGTATTTGTGGCAAATATTTGGTGATTTTCAATTAAATTCCATCAACGTAGGCAGTAACAATAAATATTATACAGTCTTTATACACTGCTCTATTACGAACTTTTCTGAACAAAGAAGTTTTCTTTATAGTGAAAGAAATGTTTTACGAGTGAAAGAAATGTTATTATGAGTTTTCTATATAACGAAGTTTATTTTTGACCACTTGAGATTCGCTATATAGAAGTTCGACTTTACCATATTATGATTATATATGTATATGCATCATCTAAAAAGAGATTCGTACCGCATTTAGTTTCTGGCATTATGTTTTTTACTGTGTTAAAGATATAAACAAAATACCTAATTCAAGACATTATTCAATCCTCATACTATATGCCCATAGTAGTAGCACCTTTGCGGACACTCCATTTACTTCACTTTATTTCATATCAATTTATCTCTCAATGGAATCGATCTATCAAACGTATGTTTTAAAGGGGGATCCCACCTTTCCAAGAAGCTCATTTGTACCAATAATCAGTGTTACCAATAGTTTACAAATCCAAACATAGCAAAGTTGGCATGCATACAATAATGGACTACTTTTTCCCCAAGCTAATGTAATTAACTAGAAATTCCGTGAAAAAGTTTTCTGGACACACCTATTACATACTTTTAACAAACTTAATATTCAATTCAAAAATGATTTTCAAATCCTATAGACGCATTTATAATATACATGGCTTCAAATAGCAATAAAGTGCCCACATTTGTACATAATTGTTGGCGGGATCATGGCTTCTTCAGTTATAATCTTTTATAGGATATGGGTATTTCAACAAGAAAATATTTATTAAACTCTTACACCTGTCATATTCTTTCAGAAACATTTTAAGCTTATTAGTTTCAACAATTAAAACAAAAATTCATTTTTTTGAATGACCAAATCGATTAGACATTGTCACAAATCAACTTTTTCTATATTCTTGTATGTTTTCATAATTTTTTGCTTGCAAAATGGAGAGTATATATTATATAGTTTTTTTTTTTACTAAATCTCTATTGTAGCAATAAAAACTAAATCAAAATGCCAAGGTAACACTTCAATGCTGATGAATATGTTTGTTTATTTCTAAAGAAAATAGTTCAAATATATTAATTTATATATAAATCATTTCTTAATAAAATCATAGAGAAATTAAAGCAACGTAACGACTTCATCGTATGACTAAAAAGAATTGTAAATGATTTTTAAATTCCATGAACTGTCTAATGAACTAACATTATTTCAAATCGTACTGCAAAAAGTCCTATACAAGTTCAAATAAAAAAAAATAGAAAACTCGTCGAATTTGGCAGCCTGAAGTTCTGGGTAAAACCATTTTGCCATTTAGGATTAATTTCTAAAATACATTTATATAATATTCGTAATAAGTTCAAGTCGAAATCAACTTATATTTTCCAACGTCACGTCAACGCTTATTTATGCTCATATCTTTTAATCAAAATGCTCGATTGTTTTCATATTTTGTTCCAAATATAGTTCAACTTAAGTGCTACTCAACCATAAAACACTTTTGTCAACTAACGTCACTGTGGAAACTCCTGCATTTAGTTATACGTTTATTTTGTAATTGTAATTGTTATAATCTATTTCAATTCCCTAAAGAACTTAAGATCATGACTAAAATTCTATGAAATATTCTGAATGCATATCATTAGCTCCGATCCAGATGAGAAGAAGAAACTGCGACTTTCTACAATAAGATGTTAACAAAATATCTGCTAGTCGAGCATTCGTGACGCTTTCGCTATTGTTATTGACCATAAAGTTGACAACATTTGTCGACTCTTTGCTGTGCGTTCGACCGAATGTTTATAAAAGCATTAAAATTTGATTGTAGTCAATCAGGCTTAAAATCGACGTCCGGTGGGTCAGTATCGTAATTGAGAACGTGTAGTTTGTGGCGTAACTTTATAGCGTTATTGTTATGGGCCTTATCAGGCACATCATCATCATTATCAGCAATGGCAACGGCAATTAGAGCTGCATGTTCCTAGAACGATTCACATGACACGAAAGCCAAACATTCATGGGGAAAATTGAGTTATTTAAACAATTTTTAAAGAAATTTGTTATGGTGTTTTTTGCATTTATTACATATAAGTATAGTACACATACGAGTATAGTACACAATCATTATTATTTCAGAGCTAACGCCGCGTGCAGTTGGTTTGTTGATGTTTATTATTTTCTTTTTTTTGGTATCTGTTTATCAGTTATCAGTTACTAGACGCTATCAAAAATAATGTATAGTTTACAATTTACATACATATATATATAAATACATATTTAGAAAAAGACTAAATATAGGATACAGATTACATACTAAATTTAACAGGCCATCAATTAAAGTGTTGAGGTAACAAAAATAGTTAATAATAGCGCTTAACAATTGCCTTGCCAAACTAAGCTTTACATATGCTATAAATATGTTTATAAATCTTCCAGGCGTCTTGTTGTTTTAAATGTTTTTTTGTTTTTGATGTTGTGCTTGATTCTAGGTCTAAACGCTGAGATTACATAATGCCGGGAAACCGCTAGTAAAATCATTGATACACGGCTCTTTAGGAGGCCAATCCGCGCTGTCGACGCTTGACACGCGCATAGGGACCCACCGCTGGGTCCATCACAAAGTCGTAGAGCACACGTGTCCAGCTGGTGTGCTGCGGCATCGTCTCGTAGAACTCCTTGGCAATGCGCTTCACCTCCGGCAGCCGGGAACCAGGCACGGCCGGAAAGTCATGATGCTCATTGTGATAGCCCACGTTGAAGGTAATCCAGTTGAGCGGACCGTAATACGAGTACGTTTCAAAGCCCTTGGCAAACATATAATGCTCCGATATGAAATGTCCCGCCACCGGATGCAATCCCATGGCCAGAATGGAGCCAATTAACAGATATGCCATCGACTTCCATCCAATGAAATAGACAACGGCGGCATTGAAGGTCAACTGAATGATCGTATTGACAATCTCCAGGCGTGTCGGTGGCTTCGGATTGATCACCAGCGGACGGAATATGTAGAAGAATGGCTGCAGGCAAACCCAAAGGAATTTCCCAAAGGTCGTGTCGAACAGTCGGGCTTCCAGCAGTGTAGGAATATCCGTATCAATCACTTCGTCGCCTTGATAACTGAAAAATCAATGGAATTGCAATTAGTTTCAATGTAGATTATGCACGTACAAGATAAGCAATCGATTTATGTAGGCGTTAATTGTTCGTATCGCGTATATTCTGTACTTATGTAATCAAATAAAAGAGTAGAAGAAGAGGGGTATACAAATATTTCAATTAGACTCTACACTTTAAAAAAAGTCTCTCACAGTCGAGTTCGCTGCACTGTTGTCTTTCCTAACTGTTAGTAAACTAAAGCAATAAATTCGGAGATTTGCCGATCTGATTAAACAAAAAAAAACCCGTATACGGATAACAGCGATTAGGACTTTTTAAAAAATTGCATTTAATTTATTTTACTGTTTATATTCCGGGCTACAAACCGGATTTAAACCAAAGCTTTCAGAACTGTTCGAATCAATCCCGAACAAGGGATGTACATTTGAATCTATGTTGATGTTAATCGGCGATTTCCAAATCAACCACGATGTTGGTTGAGGTATCGGGCACAAATTATCGATGCCTCAATGTTTTCAAAGCTGTTGTATTTTGTTAAAAGAAACCAAATATCAATTTCTTAACGACAGCTGTTAAATAAACATGTATCCTTGAAATTATCAATATGACGAAACAAAATATTGTTTTAAAAGCATAAAAAAACTTAAAATAATAGGAAAACAATAATGCTTTAATAGCATTAATTCAAATCTGCACAGTGTGGGATAACGAATTAAGTCGCTGATTGTAGATCATCTAGTTTCCATTATTGTTCGATAGTTCGATAGAAATCTTATCGATTCAATCCACCTGCTATGTATCGAACGTAACGATGTTTTACCTTAACATCGAGACATCGGTAAATATCGGTATCAACAAAAACATCGAGGTATCGCCTTCACAAATCTATCGATGTCCGATACATCGATGGTTTTTCTTACATCCCTAAACCGAACCCATTTAAAGAAGAGCTTCGGTAATACAAATATTTAATTAAATAAATTTATTATACTTTTTATATTTTACTATCTATAATTTAATTTCAGCCTGATTGAAAAACAGTGGAAAATTGATAAAAATCATTATCTTGAATTAGATTCTATAAAAAAAAATAGGTCATTTTTTATTGAAAGACTTTATATGCTATTAAAAATCAAGGTTAAATGAAAATCAATTGAAAATATACAATTTAGGCGAGTTTCAAAGCAAAGTCAAGGGCTCAGCGGTTCCAGAAACCGATTCACGAACAGAAATGTAGCTCTATGGCTCAAAACAAAAATTGATCAGGAATTCTGAAGGCTCACAGCTTTGACTTCTTTATATTTCTTGTAAAATGCGTAATTGTTTTAGGACTTCGGTTTAAAAGCTCTGCCCGCCTTATCACAAGTATTGGCACAATCAACAAGGTATTCGAGCAGCCAATAGATTAGATAAATGCGACTTTCTTATCATTGGCAGCTCGGTCCCAGACACGCGTGTTAGCTGAATGAACCGGTGTTCTCATGTCTGGACATGTGACTCAATTGCTGGCATTCTAAATATAACAGCAAGGTTAACGGATTTATTAGGAGATTGACGATAATAAAGTATAAAGAGCAGACTTTGTGGGATTTTAACATTTCAACCAAAAATGTTAAATTTCTGCCTCTCTGTTAGTTTTGAAAGAGTTAACATTCTTCGATTGTGTAAACATTACATTACTAGTCACAGTGTGCTCTGCTCGAAGTAATTTTTCTTTCATAACTGCAGATAAGAAGCTTTTGTACCAAATATCATAAAGATTAGTCAAGAACTGAGATAGTGCTCTAGAGATACGTATGGCAAAGACTTTTTCTTGTTATTTTATAAGTTTAAAACAAATAAATGTGCATTGAGTACTTAAGCTCATTTCAAGAGTTAACGTCTATTGATTATGTAAACATAACATACAAATGTTAAATTACAGTAAGAGTCACAATGGCTCGTCAAAAAACGGCGAGATTACTTGATGTGATCTCAGCGCCGTTCCGAGGGGAGGGTGCAAGGGGGCAGTCGCCCCGGTCGCTGAGATATTAGGGGCACTAAAAGCACATAACGTTTTAATTGTTAAAAATAAACTTTTATCTTTACTAGTCTTGACACTACAAAACATGTATTTTCTTAATTATTTAATCATCTGTTAAGAATCTATGAAACTAGACGATTTTAGAGTATCTTGCTTTGTTAAAAGCAAGACAAATAAGACTTTAACCTTTCTTAACTAATTCTAGCTATTAACTGGAATTGTATAATGCCCATATTTATGTAAAATTTAATTGATTTTAGATATTAATTTTGACTCTTGATATGTTATACAAATGAATTATCGTTGCTAATAAAACAGGGTTCCTTTCAAAACAATATTCGGCTCAATCTTTGCCTGGTGTAAATTTTTTTTTGGTACAGAGGTTTGTAATCGTTTGTTCTCTGTTGCTCTCCCAGTATAATGGCATTCTTAACGAATGTGTGTGATCTTGTTCTCTCTGTTGCTCGCCCATTAAAATGGCATTCTAGGCGAATGTCAAATCGCCGGCAATTGCCGATTTCCTACACTCACAAAAACACACTCGAGTGATAAGCCAAAGTTTATGAGTCAACTATAGCAGTAGTAAACAACAAAATACAAAGACACTAAACATACTTCAATTTGCAAAGCAAAGGAATTTATTGCCGGCTACGTGACAAATTAGAAGAAATATTATATGACGTAGTTATTGATATGGATAAATAGCTAAAGGTTTATTGATATGCATATATAGTCAAAGGTTTATTGATATGCATATATAGTTAAGGGTTTATAAACACTTTAAGTATTCTTATCGCAATTATTAAAATTCATATCGATGGTAAACTAAATTCACAAAAATCCCCATATGTATAGAATTTGTTGTTGACTCATTGACTGCCTTAAAGGGTATTAAAAAGCCAGACAAAGGGAACTTTTTAGCGGACGTATCAATAAAACAAAAATAAACAAAAGTTAAATTGAATCAACAGTCCCTTGCTATTCCTCACAGACAGCTCAAAGCTCACAGAGACAGGAAAAAGCTCTAGCAGAAGATTCTACTGGGCAGTTTGTTGGTGTTGCAAAGCGAAGTCTGCCAGTCAAATAAATAAATACTATTATTCGAGGGGCGAAGAAAGTTTCTCATGTCAACGCCTCGACTACAAATACATGCACAAAGATTTAATTTGCTTCTATACATATGTATGTACATATGTGTATTTAACCGGCACGTAGCGCTCTAACAGCGCATGTGTATATGTAAATGTATGTATTCATGTATGTGGGTGCCCACAATAACGTCATCCAATCAACAGTCAGTGTCAACTTACCGATGATGTTCTAGATGATATTTCTTAAACGATATACTCATTGGCAGGCCAATAGGCAGATTGCAAAAGAAACCCAAAATGCGATTGTGTAGGGGACGACTGTGGCCGAAGGCCAGATTGTGGGATATTTCGTGGACGGCCAGCATGAGGGAGTGGTTGAGAATGCCGCCGAAGCAATAGGCTAACAGAATCAGCCAGGGCCACGACAAGTCCTTGACCACGAACAGTGCCAGGATTTGGGTCAAAACCATTGCACCGGCCACCCATTTGAAGTTGGGATCGTGGCCAAATAGTTTCTTAATCTGCGGATATTTCTCGAGTATTAGTTTGCGGCGCGAGGCATGCGGTTCTTCCGTATAAACCCACTCGAAGTCGTTGCGCGACACTTTTTGTCCCATTTTGTACTGTTTATTGCTATTGTTGTGGTTGCTTTTAAGTTATACTCGATTGTGACGGCTCACATACAATGCTTTGGCATTATCGACCGAATTTGAGGAACTGAATAAAGTCTTTTTTAATGCGCGGCGGCAACGCGGCATTGACAAAATGAAAAACTTAAATGAAGCCGTACCAGCAACAGCGACAACACACAGACCGCAGTATTGGCTAATGACGAATCGAACAGGGTTGTTTGCTGCCCATCGATAACATTACAGCTGATACTATCGAGCTAACGTGTATTTATGCTTTCTGTGTCACTATCAATAAATAAGACAGTTTTATTAGTTGCAAACCACTTGTATTGGCGCTAACATTTGATATATCTATGAATACTCTTATTGGTTTGTATGTAGATGTCGAAATAGTGGAGATCAGCAATTTGGTTGACAAATACAATGCAGTCAAAAGTTCATAAGTATAACATTTTGTTTTAATTAGTCCAATAATGGTAGAACATCAATTTAACGATACTATCGAATGGTAGGACTATCAATAGAGTGTCGGCTCTAGTTTTGCCTGCACATCGATAACTTTACAGCTGACACTGTCGCTTGCAGCGCTGCCAACTTACTAAATACGCAAAACACACCCCTTTCGAAACGCCAATTACAGACCTGCGAACCACAGGTGCAAATTGCAGGCATTCTACCTGTGGCTGAATGAATACACACAAAGCAGCTGCTTTTGTTCGCCATTTTATACAATAATTTATAATTGTTTTTAGTAGTTTGTAGTACAGTACAATATGCAAATTTCGTATTTCAAATAATTTCATTAAACTTATGCTCAAAAAACTAAAGCAATGCGAACCGATGCTGCTGCTGTGGATGATGACGTTATCTGCGTGCAGAGATACAGCGCAGAGCGCTGCACCCAACTTTGTTTGCAAGTGCATAATTCTGTAATTGTTGCTGTTATTGCTGCTACTGCTGCTGCGTGGGCGACTGCGACGTTTTCGTTCTCACCGAACAGCTGCTATCTCTGATCTTGTTGTTATTTTTAGTTTGTGTGTGTTGTTATATTTAAACATAAAATTGTGTACATATAATTTTTTTTGTATTGGTTTTAATATATTTTATCAATAGTTCTAGAAAAGGCTAAAACAATGTGGATGTTGTTGTTGCTGCTTGCTGCACACACACAAATCGAAAGATGTTGTCTCGTGTTGTTGTTTCCCCGTTTTAGCGTTTGCGTTTAAAGTATGTATTTGTTTGTTGCTTGTTGACGACGCAGTTGATGTTACAGCTGTTCTTCGGTTAATTTGGTTGTTGGATTGGTAAAGGAAGAGGGCAAAAGGCGCCAAGCCAGCGGATGTTGTTGCTGATGGTTGTGCAATGTTGTTGTTGTTATAGTTGTTGATTTTGCCTTGCTGCTGATGTTGTTGCTCCTGCTGCTGTTTGTATTGTTGTTTGAATAAATATTTAACGTGATTTTAGTTCTTAGCTGATCTTATATTTTTTTGTTTTAAATATATATTTTGCGCTCTTATTTCGCAAATCTTTTTTGCTGTAGCTCACTCACTTTTTCTTGTTTTATTTTCTTGTATTAAATTTTTTTTTGCTCAACAAAATATTTAAATCAAATCGGCAATATTAGCAGGCATTTCCTCAATAGTAGTGTGATAGAATTGTTCAATATCCTTCAGGATTCGTCGATCATCATCTGTGATGAAGTTGATCGCAACACCCTTGCGACCGAAACGACCACCGCGACCGATTCTATAATACAAATTTGGGGAGAGGGGATGAGAATACACACATACATATATATATACAGACATCTATAGCCAGTTTTCTACACTTACCTATGAATGTAGTTCTCACGGTTCGAGGGCAGATCGTAGTTGATGACCAACGAGACCTGCTGCACATCAATACCACGTGCCAATAAATCAGTGGTAATCAGCACACGGGAAGAGCCCGATCGGAATTGTTTCATGATAACCTCACGATCACGCTGCTCCATGTCGCCGTGCATGGCCGACACGGTGAAGTTGTGGTTGGACATCTCCTGGGTCAGCTGATCGACCTGTTGGACAGATAAACGGGAGCTTAAGTTCAGTATTTCATTTAAACTCCCATTTAAGGCAAAGTTATATGTATTGCTGCCAATTCGGCTAATATATTTCCTCGCATTTGAACAAATTTGAGAGTAGAATACATTTTCAGCAAGGCAAATATAACATATATGCTTTATAGGGTCAAAAGTTGCCCCCTATGATCGTCACATACCTGCACAAAGTCATTATACCCACTTTAAATGGGTATAAACATTTTCTAGATTTTTCCAACTATAATAATGAACATTTCTTTTCTAATTCTAAGTAACATACAACATATTTTTTATCAATCCACATGTACATTCCAAAAGGGTACTTTTGTTTTCTATATTTGTCTGTTGTATAAATTATTTTCAACTTTTAACCAAAAAGATGCAACAACTTGAATGTGTCTAAAAAGTGCACATAAATAAAAATCAGTAAATAGACCCAAGTATTAAGAATCCCCGAAGAAAGAGACTATTTAAACACATTTTCCATAATGTTTTAACTGGTTTCGAGCTGTACATTAACCCGTAAAGACTTTGAACCTACTTTAAACTATATAGTCAACTCGTAAACTGAGACACTAGAACGTAATATAAACCAAACCTGACTTGCAAATAAATGTAATGATTTATTGTGTGAAATGCAGGTCAACACTCACCTTGCGACGGGTATTACAGAAGATAACCGACTGGGTAATGGACAGCGTATCGTACAGATCGCACAGTGTGCCCAACTTCCAGGTCTCCTGCTTAACGTTCACGTAGAACTGCTTGATACCTTCCAGTGTCAGCTCCTCCTTCTTGACCAGAATGCTGACTGGGTCACGCATAAAGCAACGGCTCACCTCGAGCACATCTGGGGGCATCGTGGCAGACAGCAAGATAACCTGCACATCTGGGGGCAGCATCTTGAACACATCCTGGATTTGATCCTTGAAGCCGCGCGACAACATCTCATCGGCCTCGTCCAGCACGAACAGCTTGATATGCTGCGTGCGCAACACCTTGCGGTTGATCATGTCATAGACACGACCGGGAGTACCAACAACCACATGGCAGCCGGATTCCAGAATGCGGGCATCTTCGCGCACATTGGTGCCGCCAATGCAGGCATGCGAGTGCACCTTCATGTACTCCCCGAGTGCCATAACCACACGCTGAATTTGGGTGGCCAACTCGCGGGTGGGGGCCAAGATCAGAGCCTGGCATTCGCGAATGGACGTATCGATTTGCTGAAGGATGGCAATCGAGAAGGTGGCAGTCTTGCCAGTACCTAAAAACCAGCAAAATAGCAACTATGGTTAAAACTTTACTTGTCTTTTGGTTAATTATAAATTATAATTAAATTGGTAGTCTTATATTACTATTATTTTATGATTTTATATTGTTTCCCAATAAAACTAAATTAATATTAGGTATTCCATAAACTGATTTAGATTTTGCGATCAGCTGATCCACATAAAATATGTAGTGTGTCCAGAACAACTGAGGAAAATCTGGCCACACTACAGAATTTAAATGAATTAGTTCTGAGGCGCAGTTGATGTTTGTTTGTATTCGATTGAAACGCAGAAAACAGAAAAATTACTAGGGCAGCACGAAAAGTTTCAGATATAAATCTCAACTAAAAAGGGGCTAAGCACAATACATTTAATGCATAAAAATAGATTAAAGATGCATAATAGAACTGATAAGGTTTAAATTACAGCTAAAACATAATAAATAAAAGCGAATATTGGAAAATTCAACTTTCCCAACTTTGCTTTAGGATTTTGTGCTTTGATGTTTTTTTCTTTTTAATTTAAAATTGATAAAATATCGAAATCACATCAGTGTGCAAAAAGAATTGTTCCCTTTGCTTAAACGAAATCTAAATCAGTTTCAGCAATAATACTATTATAAATAAGTGTCTTTCAAATTTAAACTAATCCAACACGTTATTGAGAGCGAATAAAATATAGAACTGGTTTTCCAAGTTATTCTTCCGTGTTGTATTGAAACATGAGCCGTGTTTGAAACTCTGTTGGCAAATCTTTGCAATTCACAAAAAGAAAACAAGTTTCCCCATTCTTGAGCATGCATATTTGTATAGAAATTCCCACTTTCGCATTTGACGTGGTTTCTAGTTATGAAATTTAACACACTTTTGCATTCCTTCTTAAACGAAGCAAAACTAACTACCTAATAATAATAATAAGATCCGTGATCATAACATTGTTAGTTACTTTTAATCTACCCCGTGCCCATTAAAAATTTACAAAAATGGGTGTAATGGATTTTTGCAAATGTATGTAACTTGCACAAGGAGGCATATAATTTATCTATAGTCGATTGACGTCTGTCCGTCTGTCAGAACTTCAAAATTGCTGTGCAGGATCTTCAATACCCATGCCTCATTCGCGCAGAAATTAAAAATAAACCCATAGGTAAACTTAGAAGATATCTAGGAAACAATTTCGTCTGTCTTTCTGGCACATGGTACCCTACAGTCGGGCTTGTCCGACTTGTTTTCAACACTCGTCTATTCTCTTTCTCTATTTTGCGTTTACAAAGAGAATAAAAACGCGGTAAAGCCGATCGCAAAAAAAAAGTGGCGCGCAAGCGTGTGGACGCTCTCAGTAATGCGCTCTCTCCTCAGAGCAAGAGAGTGAGAGAGGATAAGCAGCAAAAACAGAAGCGGGCAGCTGAGTCACAATTATCGTCAGCGCGCCTTCCTCTTTCCCCGTACGCCCCATCAACAAAACATTTCTACACTTTCTCATTGAAGCGAAATTTGTTTTGTATACGAAATGAATTACTCACCAGACTGAGCCTGGGCAATGACATCGCGACCCTTGACGCAAGGAATGATGGCGCGTTGTTGGATGGCCGATGGCTTCTCGAAACCGTAGCCATAGATGCCGCGCAGCAGCTCCTCGCGCAAGTTCATGTCATCGAAGTTATCGTAGACCTCATGCCAGGTCGACTCGATGACTCCCTCAGGGTCCATGCCAGCGGGACCATCTTGAGCTATTTCACTTCGATCATCCCTGCGAATGAGAAAAACAAATAATAGGACAAAAATAAAAACTGTGTCAATAACGCAGTGAAATTGCAAATTTTCATTGCTACGATTTTATTCTTTTTCGTTCTTTTTTTTTTTTTTGGTTATGGCGAATCTGCGCTTGGCAACCAAGACAGCAAAACACGACGACGAAGAGACGTCGGAGAGCACAGAGGTGTATTTTTGGAGCAGAAGGGCGGCGCTGCAGCTGCGGCAACAACACTTACATTATCAACAATAAAAAATTGACTAGTTAAATTTGTATACTGAATTTCGACGGCTTGAGCACCGTTCAGTTAAACAATTTCTATGTTATTTGTATGTCAAAAAATTTGTAACGAAAATTTTTTTCTACAGAGTGCACACAAACGTGTTTTGTTGTGCGTGCTGTTCTGCGGTATTTTCACGTATGCGAGCGAATGCCAGTGTGAGTTTTAACGACCGCTAGCTAGGCGGCCTTTTGAGCGTCTCGTCATTGGCGTACAAAGAGCGCGTGCGAAAGAGTGCACTATATGTCAATGTCAGTGGTTGCTTCTGTTCGTGTGCATGGCTGTGTGTATGCGTGTGTGTGAGCAGTAGGAAGCTACTAACATTTAACTGCAGTGTTGCAGTGTCGGAAAATAGTAGTAGATAGTAGGCGAAAAAAAGTGAGCTAGCGAAAAGAAAAATATGTAAGCCGACAAGCAAATTTAAGGCGTGTTGTGTTTCAACCACTTGCACTTTGAGCAAGAGTGAATATGACTGTCAAAGAGAGGGAGAGGAGAGAAAGGGAGCGCATAATAGCACAACCACCAAACGAATTGTCAAATTCGTAGAATTCCCCGCAATCGGGAAATTTCTATAACACATACTATGATGCGTATGTATGTAGAATAGTAGCGTTGGCATTGAACCGCTATACGTAGTCATTGTCCATTTCAACGTCCAGTCAGCGACCATGAGTCAAAGGCATGTGTGAGTGTGTGTGTGTGAGAGCAAATTTTTATTTTGGCAATGATTTCATTATTGCTGCCGCTGACATATACATATCGTTTGCAAGGCAATAAACTTTGGTAACCTCACATGCAACTCATCGGATGTCTTATTTTCTTTGTTATTTATTACAGCTGTCGTTTCCATAAAGTATTAAAAATTTGACCCAACACACACACACAATCAACAACCACAGCGCGTTCTCTTTTGTTCGTGTTCGGGTTTTTTCTCTCTCTCCCTCTCTCGCTGACAGGGGCTGTCATTCGTGCCGCAACGTCCGCCGTCGTGTAAAAATTCTTTTCGTTCGTTTTGTGTTTCACATTTTGGGTTATATTTTCAATTGCAGTTTTTGATATTACTGGTCACTTAAACTGACTCAATTTTGCCGGCAAAATTTTGTAAACGATGTAATTAATCTGTCTACCACTTATTATGAATTTAATCGTTGAATAATACTAACATTTTCTGATTATTATTTGGCACTTTTTATACACGTGCTGCTGATTGTTAAAACCAAGCAAAAGAGGCTCCATCTTGCAAAACTTTTAGAGATGTAAGGGAGACATCGAAGCTATCGATATATTAAATTCTAACTATCGCAGTTTTAGTAAGGAATTTTCACGTTTTTAAGAGTATATATATTTAATTAGCAAATTTATATAGTTATATTGTTAATATATATATATTTTTCATATTCGTAAGTTTAATAATTTAAAAAATTATAATCGATATTTATATCTAATGAGACCAGTGTTGCCATTCGAATCGATAGGTATTGATGCTTGGGTAAATTCGTAGTTTTTAATTTCTAACTTCCATAGCAACAATTCATTAATTATTGAGCATATATTTGGTACCCAAACTACAACATTATTGTGTGTATTCATATTTTCAAACATAAGTCTTTCTCTTCTTATGGATACCAGTATTTTATAATTTTTAACATACAGTCACACTATTGTTTCCTTATCGATAAGGCGGAGGGATATACATATTACAATTTTGTTTCTTATATTTAAGAAAATCATATGGAAATTATTTGAATGGAAATAATAAAAACAAATTAATAAATATTTTTGACTGTTATTTAAATGATTTAATTAAATACTTGGTTCAATGTGATTCTAGAATCTAGATGAATAAATATATTTATTATCCATACATATTTCGGGTCTGCACAGGCTCCAATATATCGAATATCTACCCATTTACATAACATAGACTTATCGTGATTATCATTCAGTCGAGTATCGATTAGACCAAATTATCGATGTTTCGGTCGCCCCGTAGAGTTGAGCTTCAAAACTAGTGATGGTGGCGATATTAAAAGTTTTCGTTAGTTTTGTCACAGAATGCAATGAAACATGCCGCGAAATTGTTAATTGAATGAAATAGGACTAATTAATAACTGCAGAATTTCAAATACAGATTCGATCAAACTAATGAACGTTGGGTGAAAGCAGTCACATTAAAAAATATTCAAAATGCGTGGAATCGTGAAATATTTATATTTAAATATTCATAATATGTACCACATCTCAAGTCTCTTACTACAAAGTGTTTCTTATTAGCTTTGGATTTGTAGGAGAGACTGATGACAGATAGAGATACTTTCTTCTGCCTGTTACGTACACTCAAAATTCAATATTCTTTACATACAGAAATCACACTCCAAGATCACTTATTATTCTATATTAAATAGTCTTTAAAGAACACACATAATCTCCGTATAGATCATTATAATTGTTTCTCAGTTTATTTTTTATTAAACTCAATATCATAAAACGTAACCGCTTATAAACCAGTGTCAGTAAACGTTTTAGTGCTGTGAAGATTACCACCATTTGTGTGTTCGTGAAAATCACCCCACCTATGTCTCGTTTTTTCAATGGAAAATTGCGGAGCACTATCGATAGTATAAAATTGCCATCGATAATGTATAGCGAATCATGGGATTAAATATATCGATAGCGACATCGATAGTTTTGCAGCTCCTCCCTACAGTCAGTATAATTTCATCGCCGAATCGCACAGCGTGTGAAAAAAGTGTGGGTTAGTTTTCGATTTAAAAAAGTTCGTATTATATGCAATTTATTTGAGAATATGTACAAATGTTACTTATTGTTTGTGTGCTTAGAGTATTAAGTTAATGTTTCGAAACATTGAAATATTGGGGAGGAGTAGTTTAGGAAATTTAAGAAACAAAAGAAAGACCGACTCACTCACAAGCACATACACACACACACACAGAGAAGCGCATATTCGCCGACGGCGTTGGCTGAGCGCTTATGTATGTGTATTGTTGTGTGTATAAGTGTGCAAAAAAGAAGTGGAAAAAGTTCAGCAGCCGGTCGGTGTCTCGTCGCCTCATTGGAAGAAAAAATGACTTGTCAAAAATTGGTTGTTGGCCTTGCGCTTTTTTGTGCATTTTATTCATATGCAATACTAACAGCAGCTAAAGATAAATATATCATTTATCAGTTCTTATACATAAGTCTGTACAAATTAAAATTAAAAAGTCTATTTTTAATTTATGATTGACCATCGTCGCTGTCGATTACTCGACCGGCCAGAAATGCGCTCAAACAGCGGCAGAAAGACCGATTCATAACACGCACACTCATAGAAACTGTCAGGAGACGGTTGAGTCATCGCCTGCTCTCACTCACTCATTTGCATTGCGCGGCCGGCAATTTATAACGGCCATATACGCTATTTCGCTCGCACACACTCCAGCTCAAACTGTTTTTGGCATTGCACTCGTTGAGTGAATCGTCGGGCGAGAGTGCCAGCGTCGGCGGCAGCTGTGACTCACGCTCTCTGACTGAGCTGTTGTTTTTTTTTTCTGTTCGATTTTCCATGCTTGGAGCCAGCCACCACACAACATTTTGCATTCAATCGTTTTTGTCATTCTGTGCAAGTCGGACGTGTTGGAGCTACTGCTGCTGCGTACGGGTTACCTCTGCTCACAGTGTGTGTGTGTGTGCTATCTCTTGCTGGCTGTGTTAGTGTGTGTGTGAGTTTTTAAAAGCTACAGCGAATTATTAAAAGAAGTATGCGCTGATTTTAAAGTTTTATTGATAAAATAGAGAATTAAAAAAGGGCGCATCAGCAAAAAGCGAAGTTATTACATTAAAAAAGACGTAAAGTTACAATTCGTCTAATTATCGTTAATTTCTCTACATCTCATTTTTCTACCCTCTCTCGTTGCAGTTTAAATAAGTTTCCTTAAACAAATTACATAGAAAATCGCCGAATTTCTCTCGCTTTGCTAAATTTCTTGGTGGCGTGAAAAAAGTGTGAATAAAATCAAATATAAAAGAAACAAAGTAAATCGTGTGTGTAATACAGCAAATATATATATAGAAATATATATATATTTATACATATTCAATAGTTTAAATAACCACAACAAATACAACAACAACAAACTACAATCATGAGCTGGCAAGATTATGTCGATAATCAGCTTTTGGCCTCGCAATGCGTTACCAAGGCGTGCATTGCCGGACACGACGGCAACATTTGGGCGCAGTCCAATGGCTTTGAGGTGAGTACATATAATCTAACTAATCTTGTCGTCGGCGACACTGAAACTTTTTGCAAGTTCAAGGGTGTGACCAACAACAAAAACAACAATGCATACTCCATCAGAGTTGCACACACACACACACGCCCACACACATATACAAAGAGAGGTAGAAGCACCCAGCAGGACTTTTCGTCAAGTGGTCTAACAAAAAAAAAAAAGAACTAGTATTACAACTTCTATTAATTTTCTAAGTATGCATTCTATTTCAACTCGAATTACATATTTCGGAACTCGAGATACTTATATCGTACGTTGTTTAAAAAGAAGATACATCCGAATTTGGCAAGGAAGGAGACAGCATGTTGATCAGTCGTATGTTCTGCTGGGGATTTTTTTCATGTTGTACGTCCGCCATCATTACTTTCATTTCGTTTGATAAAGCAACTCCCACCCTAAATGGGTGAAGCACCCCTGCGCGCGCTCTCTTTCTCGCTGTCTTTCTCTCTCTTTGTGTCACAAATATAATACAGTCGCCTGCGCAGCGCGTGTTCGCTCTGCTCAGTTACAGCCTCTCCCAAGTTTGCCTGTCACCCACACACAAATACACTTACACATACAATCATACACTAAAATTAACACTCAATAGTGCTTATTAAACTTTCATACAATTACTATTATTACTAATAACAGACTGATAAGAAGAGCAATGAGTGATGCTTATGCTTGTGAGATTGTTTTATATTTATTTATAGCTCAATTAGCCATTGACAGGCAAATTAGTTGGCGGCGATAAAGCAACTGCCGTTTATTATCAAAAACAAAATTAATTCGATTGCGCTTGTGACTCATCTCGGAAAGAAGCAACTCTCAGGTGGATTATTAGTCACTCAGCTGCTGAGCTAAGCGTGATTCGTCATAAAGAGGAGTGCATTTGTTTGAAAGGTGTTTGATTGCATTGAGTGAGAGCGGTGTTTGTTTGCACTAGTGTGTGTGTGTGCGTATGTGTGTGAGTAAGTTGACCGGCGTAACAGATATCTGTGCGCTTTTCAACACTGGTGTGATAGCGCTTATCCCCTGCTCACTCCGTTCTTATACTTATACCGCAAAGTGAGTTCGTTAACGTAAGATGGAAAGAGAGAATGAGAGGGAATCGGCGTATCATAGAATCACTAACCGGCCTTGTTTGCTTTTATCAACACACACACAAACACACTGCGTACTTCACTCAATAGTTTGATGATGTTTATATGTGTGTTGGTTTATTATCTCTGTTTCCTCTGCCGGCAAAAAATGTTTTTATCAGAAGAAAGAAATACGCGTTCGTTTTGAGTAGATTGGAAATGAAACGAAACGAAAAGAAAAGAAATGTATCTAAAAAACGCAACGACATTGCCGCGTCATCAATGTCTAAAATTATTATATGCCCGCCACGTTTTCGCATTTACTTTATGTGTGGACATCTGTGTGTGTGTGTTTGTGTGTGCCACTTCCTGCTGACTCCACCAATCGCCATGTGCTTCTTTATCCTTTGTTTGTGCCTCTGTTGCACGCCCCATTCCCCATTCATGGCAGTTTGATTTTAAGGGACACTCCCTTTAGCTTTGTTGTTGGTATATTTGCTCATTGACAGTGTTGCCAACCACCCAACAGCAATTTAAGAACAAATTTTATTTGTGATATGTTTTTTAAACAGTCGTTCATTAATTTGACAAACCTGGATATATTTTGTATGTTCAACTTCCCACATTGCAGACATTTCTATTTTTAAGCTACCACAAATGGGTAAAAGTGATTTTTGCTTCTTCGTTTTCGTCTATTTGTTTTGGTATTTTGCAATTCTTCACACGGCGTACATCACTTTCATTTTGTGGCCTCCGTTCGTTGTGTTAGACTCTAAATCTCTATACCTTGAAGTTCGTCTGTCTGAGTTACCTACATTTTTTACCTGAATGCGAGATTCGTTACATTTTCATGATTCATCGAAAATATTTATTGCTAAATTGGGTTATTTGGGTTTTTGCTTTTTGCACAGATCAGCTGCTGTGTGGTGTGGCGTTGCCAGACTGTTCTTAAGTTATATGTACAGTGCTGTCATTTCAGCTAGTTTATAGCTGGACTAACTTGAAAAATACTATTAAAAATATATAACGGGCAAAAAAATAGAGTGAGCATTTGATTAGTTAATGCGGGAAGTGTGTAGAAAATAAGATTGTACTACGGCAAATTGTTAATGTTTGTTAATTGTTAGGGCTAAAGAAAAATAAATCCATTTGCTCCTTAGCGTTAAATGAGTTTATTTTCATTATAGCTTTTTTCGGCCCTTGAAATTCTGGCAGCACTATGTATATGCTCGGCTGCTCGTGCTGGGCAAAAAGTTCTCGACGCGCTTATCAATAACGTCTTTTTGCGTATTACACTTTGGTTTTGAATTTCGCGAAACACACGAACACAAACGCACACAAATGGAAATGGAAATGTGTCGACTGGGCCATAAAAAACCGGCTTTATAAGGCGAAAATGCGTATTTTGTGAAATAAGTGCAGTTTTTTTTTAAGCATGAGAAAAAAACGCTCTTCTTTTTTTATTTCGAATTGCAATTAAACAATTTATTTTGACTGCAAGCGCGGCAGCTCATTAATTATGTAAATTTTTTGTTCTATTATTTTGTGTACGCTATGCTTTAATTAATTGAGTGCTTTTGATTAATTTGTTTAAAATTGTTGGCACCGTTTAGCTTAGCCTCTTTTTTTTCTTTTTTCGCAAAAACCGGCTTTCTACGCTGTGCTCTCTTTTGAGCGCACACTCACTCTTCACTCAAGCACACACACACATACTTGCAAAGTTTTTTACGCTCAAATGGTAAACTTCTCGAAGCTTTGTTTGCCGGTGCTCTTTCTCTCTCACTTTACTTTATACAGACAGCTAGTATCATTAACATATTTGGCACATGTGCCGCAGCGACCAAACAAATGACTAACTACTATTAATCATAGTTATTAAGAATGCTTTAATTACTTGCCTTGTCTCCTGGCGCTTGGCAACAACAACTTTACCAAGCAAACGACGACAAGAGGAGTCTGCAAAGCATTCTGCAATCTTTTGTTGTGTCCTGCAAATGTTAATGACATTTCGCGTGGGATATGATGGCAACTCTGTTCTTTGCGCAAGTGTTGATAAACTTGTTTTTACAATACAACAACTACAAATTCAACGGTCAGCCGCTCCTTGCAGCTCTTGTTGTTGTTGTTGCACATTTTGTTAATGAGCTGGCAGATGTCGTCGTCATCATTTTATGGGTGGTGAATGTTTGTTGTTGCTGTTTTTCTTAGTAGTGGTGGTTTATATTTCTTGCCTTTGTTTGCTCTCTCGTACGGGGTGTGCGAGTGTGTGTGTGTGTGTGTTTGAGTGGGTTGTTGCCGATTACAAAAATAGATGTTGTAAGCCGTTGAGCTTACTGCGTTTCTTTGTAAGGACAACGCATACAAATTATTATAAAGTTAAATATGCACGCACGTCCACGCAGGACGCATAAATTCATAAAATTTATTGCAAGCGTGCGTGACTTAACACAAACACATACATACAGAGTGTGTGTTTGTGTGTGTGTGTTTATATAGAGCTAGCTTATATTAATTCTCTTTTCTCCGTCTCTGTTTACAGATTACAAAGGAGGAGCTGGCCAAATTGATTAGCGGCTTTGATCAGCAGGACCTGCTCACCAGCAACGGTGTAACACTAGCCGGCCAACGGTACATTTACCTCTCAGGCACAGATCGCGTTGTTCGCGCAAAACTGGGCAGAAGCGGTGTGCACTGCATGAAGACGACACAAGGTGAGTGACAATAACAGGAGAGTGGATAAGATAGAATGAGAGAGAGAGAGAGAGTGTGTGTAGTTTTAACAAAAACAAATCTCGCAAAATATGCGTGTTGCCAACTGCCTTGTTTGTCTGTCTGTCATTCTGTAGTCCAACACTGGAATTGGCAATATTATGTTATGCCATTAATTGAAAACCAGTCGAGTGTGCTCGGCCCAGTATAAGCCCAGTATCCGTTAAATTTCTGAATACGGTAGCAGACATCTAGGCTTAGTTTTCTTTTCATTTTAAACTTATTTTAATTCAAAATATACAAAAAATTATACAAATATAATATTAAACAATGAAAAAATTAAATGAAAAGCTTAAAATATATATTGGCGTCAACCGGATTTGAACCGAGATCTTTCTGCACAAGTTGTTGCCGTTGCAGCTGCCTTAAGCATCGTATAATAATAATATTTAATATCTGTTTAATAACCGAATCTCAAAAATACTTTAAAATTGCTTTTGAAAATAGAATTTTTGAATTAAAAGGGGACGTGGCCTTTTGTTAAGAGAAACTCGCTTTGACTGCACCTTATAGAAGTAATGTCATCCAATTTGCTTGATACTAGCTCTTATAGTCTCTGAGATCTAGTTCTTTATATGGACAGATAGATGGACAGACGAATAGACAGACAGACGGACAAATCAATATCGACTAGACTAGGAAAAATATTTACTTTATCGGGTCGGATATGTCTTCTCCAGTCTGTTACATACATGGTCATGAACGTATAAGCCCTGGTACCCTCTGGGTACTGGGCTAAAAGTATATATTTAGCTGACAAGCTCAATGGCCCAGGAACAAAGGAATGACTGTGTCGTGTCACAATAACGAAACAGGCAAAAACGATAAAGCAGACATTGTTATCGCTCTACGTTGTTAATTTCTTTCTCTTATTATTAATTTTTTTTTTGACTGGCATTATCAACGTATTGGAAGGTGCAAAGAATTTAATCCTCAGATAAGTGCTTTGACTTTGTCAGTAGCTTTCAGCTATAACATTGCGATAAGCATTGAGAAATGAGCAATTGTATTTTTGGTGTTATTTTCATTTTAATTTGTAATCTGTTAATTGCGAGTGTGAGTGTTAGTGCGAGTGCGAATGTTGGCTCATTAAGTAACAAGAGCAACAGAGCCAAACATATTATGCCTAATTTGTTGCATTTAACGTGCTCTTTACAGTTTGCCACGTAACAGCAGCAGCAGCAACAACAACATTAAACAAACGAGCTGTAAATGATAGGCAATTATTATGTGCCGCTGTTTGCTGCTCCATTTTTCCGGTCAACTGGCGGGCACACCTCCCTTCCCCCCTTTGGCCATACTACACATACACAAGTACACACACACATACACAGACATGCTCTAATCTTCTATATAGTTGGCAACGCTAACTGCAGCAACGCTTCAATTTTCACTCATTGTTTTTTTCATGCTTTAGCACCTTGTGCCTAAAATGTTATTGTTGCTCTGTGGAAAAATCTTGGAAGCAGCTGTCAGTCTAACAATCTACTTACACACACATAGACATACGATATATTCACAACGATGTGTGTGTGTGTGTTAGTTTGTATATGTGCCATGAAACTAAATTTGTGTTTGCCGACGCGTCGTCGTCGTCGTCTTCCATATTTGTCTAGTATTTTTTTTTTGCGGCAACTGTTGCGCTCCGCCGCTGCCCGCCGCCCGCTGCAGCAGCCGCAGAACTCAAGGTTATTGCCATAATCCATTTCAAGTGCAAATGTTGCACAGAATAAGCCGCAAAAGCGGCAATGGCAACAGCAGCATAAATGGAAATAGGCAAGAAAATGGCATAAAATGGCAAACTGGTCTTTGGCTAGACTCGACTCGACTCGCTCTGGCCTAACAGACTTGTATGTCTGTGTGTGTTAGAGTGTATACAGAATATGTGTGTATGCATAACAGTGTTGCCAATTCAGCTATAGCTCTATTGAAAGTTATAGCTACATATATTAAATGTACAAAATTGTAGAGTAGAATATATTTTGAGGTTAAATCATTATTAATAAATAACAAATATACATTCCTCATGGAAATCGATTTAGTTTTTCGAAAGCTATGACATTAGGAAGTTTTTCATAGTGATAAATCGTCTGATATTGATCCAGAGTATAATTTAGTTGCCTATTATAAGATTATGTATATTTATATATATATTTTAAATGAGAATAAGGTATGAAAATGAACTTAATAACTATAATAACTTTATCTGACTTTCTAGCTACTATATTAGCAGTCATGGACTTTAAAAATTGGGCATCACTGATGCATAACATTCATTTGAACGTTGGCGCCTGAGATTAGTCTCTTTTGGCCTCTCCTGCTTTGTCTTTATTCTGTATTTGGTATTAAATTAATGCTTTCGAGGCTGCCACTTGAACAGCTGATCACACTCACAATCGGCTCACAATCGATTAAATTACCAAGCAGTTTATTTACCGCAAATTACACGCTGCTCAAATAGCCGCCAGTGTTGGTGAAACGACGACCATGGCAACTAAATAATATTTGTGTGAGTGTGTGTCTGTGTGTGTGTGTGTGGCAATTAAAATGCTGGTGTTACATCGTTTAAACTAAAATATCAATTTCAAGTTACTTGCCACGCTTGAAATGTTTAGAGGCATTAGCGGCAAGCTGATCAGAGCAAGTGTTTAAATTGTATGTGTAATTAAATATATAAAAATGTGTATAATACAATATTATATTGCGCGCAGTGTTATCATTTTTAGCTATTTTATAGCTAGACATAAATTTATAGAAATCCTAATAGCTATTTTAAATTATTATTTGACCATAAATTTAGTTAACTTCAATATAAGAACTTCAACTTAAGAAAACTAATATATAATATAAATATAGAAAAAAAACGTATTAGTTTATTTTCATGCAGTTCAAATCCGGCTAAATCTATTTCGGAGAAAACGTTAAAGCGGATACTTTAGCTATATTTTTTGTAGATAAAATAAGCTATCTTGAAAACTATTATCGCCAATCAGTTATCGATTGTCGACTGTTCTATCGGTATCGCTGTCTCGTTCGCTCTTTTTGTGTGGGCGGCACACAAATAGTAAAATATAAGAGTAGAAAGTAGTGTTTTCATCAGAAAATTGATTTGACTGTTAGTACAGATTCAAAAATGAAATATGCTTTATACATTTTATACGTTTGTACCCATTTTTAATGTGCGCTGGGTATAAAAACAATCATAGCTTTTTGGCTGACTTTCTTGAATATTTGCCAGTTATATTTAGCTAGCTTTCCTAGTCCCTAAAATAGTTGGCAACACTGGCTAAACACAAAGTGCCAACAAGTGTATGCACAAAATGTGTATTTATCTTTATCTCGCTCACACTCGCTTCGTAGACATTACATTTGACTTTTTGGTTTATTGACCTGCTCGTTAATAATTTGATTGACTTTGGTATGATTTGATTTCATTTGCCTTGTTCTTCAATCAATTAGGTTACCATCAATTTACCGAGCATTTGATTAATGTAATGAAACTCTTGGGATTCAGCATTTCAATGTTTCATGCTGCTCGACAGAGTAAAAGACTTGTCATTCAATTTTGTGGCCGGTCTGTCCGGTTTTCACCTGGTTGAGAGTTGGTTCTCTCTCACTTTATTGAGCATTTTATTCATAATTTGCCTGCTGACGATGATGATGATGATGATGTTGTTGTGTAAAATACAGTTAGTTCTTGTTTCTCTATTACTAGCTGTCTTTTGCTTTCTCCACACATTCGTCTATGTTGTATTGTCAACCGGATAAGCGGCTAAAGATTACTTTGTGTCTCTCGGTCTGTCTAGTTGTGCGTGTGTGTGTGTGTATGTGTGTAATTATGTAGCCATATTGAAATAGCTAAAGAGATTTCTACGTACGATTACATCTGAAGTTGAGTCTAGAATTTGACTGTGAGCAACACCGTCATCACTGTAAATAAAATAATCGACTATCGGTCTTAATCGATAAATATATAATAATTTGCAACACTGAATTTTTATTTAAATTTTAATTATGCTCTTCTCTTGCAGCCGTCATCGTTTCCATCTACGAGGATCCTGTGCAGCCCCAGCAGGCCGCTTCCGTGGTGGAGAAACTTGGAGATTATCTGATTACTTGCGGGTACTAGAAAATAAACAAAAATCAACACAAAACCATCAACAACAACAACAACAACCAACACACCAACAACACAGCAACAAATTCGATAAGAATCCGTAAATGAACTACATAACTAAAAAAAAAAGAAGTAATATTAATATTTAAATTTATGAAAAATGCCAAGAAACATTTTGAGGTAATTGTGGTCAAAATAGAAAAAAAAGTAATACGTTGTCAAAAGAGTAAAAAGAAAGTACCCGAACACCTACAACAAAATTATAAAATTCTGCATTATTATATTTAAACATATTTGGTTCATACGATAAAAATAATAAAAAAAAAAATACAAAAAACTTAAACTCAAAATTAAAGTAATTGTACTGGAAAGTATTTTGTGAGCAACAACAACAACTACAAAAAGAAAAAGATAAAGAACAAGAAAAACAACGCAAAGCAACGCAGGCAAATTTTTGAACACTTTTTTTGTACAGCAAAATATAGATACATATATACACTGATCTATATACACACACAGTTTAGTGAGAGTGAGTGAGTGAGAGATAGAGAGAGGGTGTTGAGAAAAAGACAGAGAAGAGTGGAAGAGAAAGAGTGATGAGTCAGACCGTCAGTCAGTCAGTCGAGCAGCGAAAATACATAGGAAAATACCAACCAATATAAATAAATATATATATATTTATATATGTAAACTATTTGGAGAAACATGAAGCTCTATTTTTATGTGGCAGGGAAGATACATACATATGTACACATACACCTACAACAAAACAAACAAAAAATCAGCCACAGTGGTAGCATTTTTTATACAAAAGAACTTTGTGAAATGTGTAATATTGAAAACTACCGCCTTTTAGCCATATTTGAAATATATGCTCATCATTGGGTTAGATAAACAGATTTAACGCACACATATTCCGTTTTCCAACCGTCTCATCTATAGCCATACATATATAGATACATACATATTAACATACATACATACATACGTACATACATACATAAAAAATACTTGGACTCTTGCGCCATTTGCTCTCTGTATGCGCTTTTCATGTTTGTAATTTTGCTATATTCATACAAATACAAAAAGCTAAAACAAAACAAAAAAAAGAAATGCTAAAACATACATACATATTTATCGATAAGCGGCAATTACACTTTTGAACGCTGTGCAACACTTGTCCGTCTCCTGCCAGCCCTGCCTGCCTTGCTGTGTTGTGTGAGTGAGAGCGCATTTCAGGATCATATTCATTGCTGAATCAACAACAATTCGGCAATAAGTTGCCATTAACAACACCACATACTACATTTACATACATACATACACGAAAATCGTCTCTAACGCATGCATGCGATTAAAAAAAAACAAAAAACAAAAATTTAAACTACTTACTGCAAATCATACATAATTAAATGGCTTTTTATGTTAGTTAAACAAAAGTCCTACGTATTTTTTTCGACATCTTTCCCCCCTCCCCCCAAAAAACAACATTTTACGTACAAGCGTCAAAAAGCAAACAAATTTCATAAGAAAAATGAATGCATAAATATTGAATATAATATAAAATTAAAAAAAAAAAGGAATGAGAAACATATATAATACGATACTTTAATACTATTGAAATAAAAAACAGAGCATGAAAAAAATTCTGCTCATAAAAATATAAAATGTTAAGCGTGTTTTTTTCTATCTTTCTTTTTCTCTATTATCAAAAGGCGTTTCCACAGGTTTGTTCTTTTGTTATTGGGGTTGCGCGCGTGTGTGTGTGTGTGTGTGTTTGTGTGGCAATCGATAGATCAATGAACCCTGTTATCGACGTGGGGTAAGTTCATTCGCGCCAGTTTAAAATGTCTTTTGGTGTGTTCAACATTTTCAACAAAAAAAAAAATGCTTTGTGTCAGCTGTTAATTAATTTAAGAGGCATTCCTCCATGGAGATGGCGTTGCCAATTTTGTTCTAGTCAAATTGTCAGCATATTTTTATCTGTATGACGCAAGTGCGCAATTATTTCATAAATAATATACGTCTATTCACATATACAAACACACATATATATGGACAAATACATATTTATGGTTGCTGGTTGGCCCCCACGTTATTTGCAGCTGCTTTTCTTTCAGTAATTGTCATATTTTCGGCATATCTTTTGACATGAGCCACAACATTGACCCAAATTTCACATTCTTACGACCCAGAAAAATTGAGAAAATTTTCCTACATTTTTGGATGTATTTCGCATCGAATACACTCACACACACACACAAAGATACTCAGACACACAGATACTCACATATTTGAATGGTTGGAAATTTAAGATTCGTCTGTGTTCGGCACTTTCGCTTTTAAATGAGTTTCATTTTTCTACTTGGTGAAAATCAGCATCAGCTTTTATCGGTTGCACAATTAATCACATACAATATTATTATTTATATTGTTGTTGTTATTAAAAAAAAACTTGCCTTTGTAACGCTACTTCTCTGTCGTCTACATCAATTTGTGGCTCGTGTGTTCAAGCTCTAACGGCAAAATGTAAATTGTATGACTGCGGGGCAAAAGCGGCTAGAAATCAACATATATCGTATACACACACACACATTAATTCATTTAATAAAATATGCAAATTTCTTAAAGGCACAAGTAATTTTTTACGATTTTTAAGCATCAATAAAAATAGGTGATGCCACTGCTGCTGCCTGGCCTTGCATTGTTTTGAATTTGAATTTAAATTTATGCCAGGGCTGGGCAGCATACGAAGGGACGAAGTACTAATTACTGATATTGTTAATCGATATGCGAATGACATATCCGATTACACTTACGGAACAAACATCAGTGTTAGCATTTCAGCTATTTTATGTAATTACATAAAACTAAAAAAAGCTATTAGCTTGAAATATGGCTATTTAGGAAATAAATGTTTTGATTACCTTTTCAGATTGCTTTAATATACTGAAGAAAATAGATATATCTTCTGGGGGTAAATATATATTAAGAGTATAATTGAGGTAATATTGTAATAAAGGAAATATTGAGCAGAAAGGATTCTGTTGCGACTAAATACGTTTTGTCTATCGGGGAAAATACTACTAAAATCGTTCAATGGTATTTTAGCAATGTATATGCTTATTTCTATAAAATTATATATATTGACCCATAAGTATAATTGAAGAATTTGTTAAAAAATTAATTCTGAAGCTAATAAATATAGGGATTCTTTCGTTAGCAAACAGCGTTTTTGTTATAAGATAAGAATAACATTTGGAATTTTAATACTAACCTCCAATCTGCATTCTCTATTATACGCTTTATAAAAAGTTTTAAAAATATAACTTAACAATTTTCTAGTTATTTCGAGCTACCTTTCTATACTTGTTGTTCTTAGGGACCGATTTTTCAATGTTCCAATAAAGAAACTGTCGCATTAAGACGATTTAGTTTTCTTTCGACAATCCAGATAAGACACTAAGTCGGATTTTTGCTCTAACATTTCTTTAAACAAATACATAAAAACCTTGTAATATTTTTAGAGAATAACATCGCATTCTTATGTCTGTGGCAATTTATTAATATTAATATTACTATATTCTTTGCGATTTTTGTGAATATAGCAGTGTCTGCAGTTTATTAGATAGTGAAGAATGTTTCGTATGCCGCTGCTTCCTTATCAAAAGACTTTATTAATTTTAATGAGCCGAATAAAGTCATTGAGACTTCTTTTTTATCAAATTGCCAGATTCAAAAAACCAAGCCATAAACTGTATTTATATCCGTATACAATCACATTGTGTTCGTTAAAAGTAAAAGCTTTGTTTTCTACAAAATATTGCCACTTTGAATATATCTTTTTCCATCTGTAAAGTGAGACATACATTTATTAATCGCTTTTAACTTAACTTAACTTTATCCGACATATATTATGAGAAACATAGCTATATATGACTTTATCTAGACATTGAAAAATCCTAGTCTGTGTGTGTGTCCTAAAAATTTCACCACGATCGGATAATGAACTCAGAAGTTATACGGGGAACAATTCAAGACATTTTGGAAACTGGAACAGGGTCTTGTAAAGTCGTACGCGCTTGACTGCCCGTCTTGTTTTATTATTAACTATTAACTATTTAAGTTCTGCGAAACCTTTAACCGTTTTGAATGTTATTTTATTTAAAATATATATTATATGTATTTTATTCCTTCAAATACAATGTGCACAAATAAAAAACAAATGGAGGGCATGACAACTTAAAAGCCACTTTGGCCCTGCATTCTAAGTATTTGCTCGAAAGCAATCCAGAAGAAAATGTTATAGGGACCACAACGTAACCAGCATGGTAGAAATCCCTTGTACATTGCCATGAAGCCTTCCTGGGTGATCAGCTTATAGTAGCAGTCAAAGGCATTCTTGTAGTGCATTCCTTGGCCACTTTCGCTGACTGGTTGATTCATGATGCGCGACTTGACCACGTCGGTTGGCGTGCTCAATACGCTGGCTGCCAATCCAGACGATACCGAGGCCAGAAACTGAACAAGGCGTCCGTCTTCCAGGCCAAAAAGAGAGATAATGTTGCGTTTGCTTAAATCATAGCACGCCACGTCTCCTGTAAAATGAAAATATATAAGAGCTGGACGATTAAGATATTACGATAGTTAAAAAAATTAAATAATATCCGTAGTATATTATGTAGTATGCATAGCAAATTAAATATAGTCTGCGTGACCAAAAAATGATCTTAAAACCAAGACTGGAAGCCTTCAAAACGTTATAAAGGTTCGGTTCGGGGGCTCGAATCATAGAGTAATGTTTCGGCTAGCGAAGCGGTTTCATGAGCCCTAAATCCTAGATTTTGGTTCGAACCTTTATTCATTTTAATGCCAACTAATTATTTTATATTTCCAATTGTTCAAAATCAATACTATATTGAAAGTAACCCAACTTTAAAGGAATCGTGTCTACTTTTAAAAGTTTGCTCATGATGCAGTTCGGTCAACAGAAAAACAGAACTGAACCAGCTCTGTGAGGTTCGCTTCAGATCCGGTTTGGAGTCTTATTTCAAACTGAACATGACTGGCGATAATACTGTTAGCTATTGATGGTAACGCAGTATAATAGAATAAATATTTTGGTATTCAAAACATGAATTCACACCAAGAATGAAATTAATCAAATTAAGAATCTTGATCTTAACTTAAGTAAGATTTCTTAAACCCGAAAATGTAAGTATTTGAGTATTTTCAAACTTAAAGGTGAGTTCAAAATGAAAACTTAAAGAAAGTATATTCATTCTCGATTTAGGTATAATTGAAAATTGTTCTAAATCCATTAAACCTTGTAACTGAGTATATAAAAATCTTAAAATATAAATATTATGGTTGATCTACACATACTGAAGACTTAAATCAGAATCGTGTAGAATGTTAGTTCGAAATCTCTTTGAAAAAACCCGTAAAAATTTGCAAAAATTCTAAGTAAGCAAACGCAAAAAAGAATTAAGCTATATAAATCTTGATTTAAAATTGTCACCAACTTGTTCTGTAAGTTTTCGCTATGAAAACTCCTTTCGAGCTAAAGTTCCGAACTTTTATAAAGAATTATGCTACTAATTTCTATTACATCGAGAGTTATACCTAATTCAAGACTTTTAACAAGATTATGTGTACTTTGTTAAAGATTTTTTAAACTTATTTTCAGTAATTCATACTGGTTTTCAGAGAGAGTTTTAAGATTGGCTATTACTTAATTAGAGAACATTCGAACTTAATTTTAGTAAGTCTTTTTTCGCTCTGTGCAAGAAAGTTAAGCACAAAATGGTACGATAGTACCATCGATAGTTGGCCAGCTGAGTTATTAAAAAACTTCTGAGGATGCAGATCTGCTTACTCACCTGTTGTCAGCAGCATGGCACGAAGGCAGCTCGGCCCGACGCCCTTCCACAAGCCTTTGACGCCGCCCTGGGAGTAGATATATTCCAGTGCCTGTTTCACGTTACTGACACGCGCCGGATAGCCAAGGGATCGTCGCCTTCCCTCCACTTGCATTCGAATTTTGACTATATCCAAGGGATTGGCAATTGCCTGGGCCGTGCATCCGGCCAGGCAACTCGATAGGAAGCCACGAAATACGGTTAACACCTCCTTGCCCTGATTGTCAACGTAGATGAGCTGCTGACGTATGTAATCGTAGAATACAACGCGAGGTGCGTTGAAGAATAAGTTTCGGATAATCATGGCGGAGAGTCCGCCGTAAATGCCACGCAATCCCTCCTCACGTGCCATGCCCAGAAAGGTGCCCAACATGCCGCGTTTGAACCTCCCCCCGGCTGCCGACTCAGCCGCCTCAGCCGCCTCGCCCTGCAAATGCAACCGTGTCTTGGTTACGTCCAGGGGAAATGTGAAAAGCTCCGCAAATGATGCGCTCAGGAAAGTATTAATGTAGACTATGGGAAGACCAGGGGAATGCGACTTGTTAATGGGCTGCACGGAATACCTAAGCCTTGGATAATCTCTTGATACATCTTTATCCATTACAAATAATTTTAGCCTAATAAGCAGAGTTCTGAAAATATGAACTAACAATTTTATAATCTGACAGAGCTGAAATGAAATTTAATGCCGTGACAGAAATCCATTAAACGGGTTCAGAATCCCGTTTGACCCTCCCACAAACGTAACTGTTCCACAGACAACCAAAATATCACCGACCATGATCCCAATCGCAGCCAACATGGTAAGAAGCCTCTGTACAAACTGTAAGCACCATCCTCCCTGATCATCTTGACAATGCTGTCGAGAGAGACTTTGTAACTCTGATCGGTCGGTTGGCTCAAAAGACGGGACTTGATCACCTCAGCAGGATGGCTAAGTAAGCTGGAAACGAGTCCGGCAATAACAGAGGATGCAAAATGGAGCGGTATGTCCTCCCTCAGCTCTAGATATTTTTTGAAATTACGCTTGGAGACATCATAGGCGCCCACATCGCCGGCAGTCAGGAGACAGGCGTGTGCACAACGTGGTCCCCATTTCCGCCATAGACCAGATTTACCATAAATGGATTTCAGCACACTCTGAAAGCTGGAAGCTCTGGGTATTCGCATGTCGATGGGATTGTAAAGTGCCTGGGCAATGCATCCGGCAGCGCTGCCGCAGATGAGAGCAGACGGAAGGCTGATGATTTCCTGATTTTCGGCATCAATGTAAATGAATCGACGCCGGAACATGTCGTACAACATGACACGGAAAGAGTGAAACATCAAATTCCGCACTAACATGGCCGAGAAACCAGCACGGAGTGTCGCTTTCGTCGCATCCAGAGAAAAGACAGAAGCCTCTGCAATGTTGGCGCCTATGAATGTGTTTACATACAATTGGAACAGATTCTTTACGGATATCTGCTCTTGGGAATTGGATAGTTTGGATACGACAGTCGTATCGTAAGGTGACCGCAGATGCCAATAATTATTCTTATCTTTATCCATTGTCAAAAACAAAAAAATTTATAAAAATTACATTGAGTTACAATACTATCGTAAACATTAAATTTGACGTTAACATAAATTTCGAAAGCACTGTGATGAATTTATCTAATAGCCATCATCGCCACGGAAACGTCGGATCTGTTCAAAGGTTGTCCAAAAGACCATGGCCCAAGGTCCGACTCTCAGCCAAAAGGGTAGAAAACCCTTGTACATCGCTGTGACGCCCTCTTCCTGGACCAGCTTGGTGAAACAGTCAATCATGCCCTTGTAGTGCAGACCGCGACCCTTTTCATCCGTTGGCTGGTTCATAATCCGCGACTTGACCACATCTGCGGGTGTACAGAGTACGGCACCCGCAAAACCTGCAATCATCGCCGATAAAAACTGTATGAGGCGATTATCGGGAGAGTTCAACATCACCATTAGGTGACGTTTGCTCTGATCGTAGCAAGCGACGTCACCTGATAAAGAAAAAGCAAGCAATGATTAAAATTTAGTGGGATTGAAAGGAGATACTAGTAGGATCAGAACTTGATTACAAATTGTTTTCATTAACTTATTTTGCACACATCGAATCTTTCAGCACTGCATAATTATTGTATTTAGCTATTTACAGGTTTCAAGTATCTTTAAATCCCATTGAGACTAGCTAAAAGTATGTCTTCACTAGTATTTAAAATAATTGAAGTCGAATGGTTTCTTTACTAATTTTTTGTGGTAGTGGTATCGGTTACACTACCACTAAATATGTATTTCGAGTTTTTTCTATTACTGCAGTTTTAGTTTATATTTACTTATACTATTTTCTCTTGGATTTTATGATTATATTGTATTCTTTGCAACGGGAGGAGGCATCTCCGATTCCACAAAGTATATATATATATTCTTAATCAAATTTCAGAGACTATAAGAGCTTTAGCGTTTAAATTTGGCACATAGAATTCTATGAACCACTCCGCTTTCGCAATTCAATAAAAAAGAGTAGCATTTACACTTTTATAGCTATAAATTTGGTAGACAGTCACGCTAATCACAAAAAAATCATCACACACAGTTCTTAAGATACAAGGCTTTCTTTGTGCTCAACATTCTCTTTCATTATAAATTATAATTAATCACATCAAGATCGGACAAATATAATGATAGTTATGACTGGTTTTAGTTTTTAAGCAACGCAAGCGCATAAATGTATGCAGTAAATATATAGTTGGAGTTTGGCGGTCGCGGATGTTGATTTGTCGTATACATCCTGAACAACTTTAGTATATATCGGATAACTGTATAAGATAGCTGACATTGTTCACGACAGGTCAAAAATTAAAGTTAAGTATAAGTCTTTGTGGTCTATTGAGATATCTCAATCAATCTCAAATATAATGTATCTGATAGGGTCTTTTACATTCCGACAATTTGCGTAAAATCGGATAAGTATATTATATAGCTGCCATAGGAAAGATCCGTCAAAAATTAAGTTTTAGTATTCCAATTATTGTTATGTCTCAAGATTTATTAATCATATTGGATATCTGCTATGGTGTCCTGATCAAGTTTAGTTTAACTCTGACTACCATATCGTATGACTGTCATACTTAGTGACGACGACGAGTCGTGAATTGTCAACAGGACTTTGCAAGTGTATAACACCTTTGGCCAAAAAGAACTACGCAGACTGACATCTCGATTAACCCATTTGTTAATGGGTTACACAGTCTCACTTACCCATTGTGACCATAGCTGCTCGTGTGCAATTTGGCACCGTGCCCCTCCATAAGCCGGGAATGCCACCCCTGCTATAGATGAGTGAGAGTGCCTGAAAGACATTGTGTATTCTGGGTGGTTTACCCATCAGACGTCGCTTGCCCTCCATTTGCATTTGCACTTTGATCAGATCCGTAGGTGAGGAAACCATATTGGCCCCAGCGCCCGCCATCATGCCACATGCGGCACCACGCAGAAATGGCAACTGTGGCTTTCCGTCCTTATCTATAACAATCATATGTCCACGAAAAGTGTCATATAAGTACATCTTGAGGCCGGTGAAGACCATGTGTCGCAGCACCATAGCCGAGATGCCGCCGTAGAGTTTATGTGGTCCCTCCTCTCTGATAATGCCCAAGGCAGTTGCCACCATGCCGCGATACTTAACAGGAGTGTCCGTCGCACTGGCAATCTCTCCTTGAATATGCATCCGGGTCTTGCACACATCGAAGGGATAACCAATGCTCTCAGCGCTGCACGCCGACAAAAACGCAGTCACGTACAGTTCCGCAAACGGTGTCTTCGTATTTGTCGACAGATATGAGGGAGGTCCAAAGTTTCCCAGTGCCAGACCTTTTAGCGATTTGTCAGAGTCATTCATACTTAATCAATTTAAATACAAAATAATAAAAAAAAATATAACAATCCAGTCTTAATATAAGATTGCAAAATGGTTCAACATCAACTAAATAAAAATTTTAAAAACGTTAATGTAATAATTGTTTCATTTCTAAATGTAGTCACTATGGAATATTTTCATGTATTAATTTTTACCAGTGCCTGCTGTAATCAAAAGTGTTTTATTTAGTTTAAATAAAGTTTTAGCTTCTACCACTAATGAATAAAGGAAATTACAAGTTCCCAATATTCAGAATAAAGCCTTGATCTTTGGTTTACACATCTTAGTTGATTTGGGCCCTGGGCTCAATGAAAATTTAGAAAAATAGGAGTATACTACTAGCTTTATGCAAGAAATTCAACCGGAACCATTAACCGAAATTAACCCTTTTAAATGTAGTACCTGCATCGAAACCGAAACGAATTCTTATTCGTACGGTACATATGATATGTGGCTGTTCGTTTTTATGATCGCGTCGATCTCAGCAACTGTAGAGCTAGAGACTTAAAATTTGATAGTTAGATTCCTGTATATTTATAGCTGCAATCTTGATTCCAGAAAATCTAAAACAAGCCGAACATTCGGGAACCCGATCGTAATATGCCCTGTGGCTCTAAAGGGACCCGCTCAAATATATATATCTGTATCTGTATCTGTATGAACACCTAGATCTCAGAGACTATAAGAGCTAGAGTCACCAAATTTGGTATGGTGGTTCGTCTATGGGCTAAGCAGATCAAGTTTATCTTAAAATTTTGACACGCCCCCTTCCGCCTCCGTAAATCGAGAACAAAATTTTTGAAAGCCCATAAAACGAAAATTAAAACTAGAGTCCTGAATTTTGGCACACAGGGCGGGTATTAGGGCCCTAACGTATCCTGAAAATTTCATCGCGATCGGATAATAAACTCGGAAGTTATTCAAGACTTAATATTACTCAGAGTTGGGAGGAAGAAGAGCATATTGACGTTACAACGCGTTATGGGAATTATTAGTGTTACTCTTAATTTCATTTAGAAGAATAAGTAAAGGGTCTCTCATAGTCGACTTCGACTGTAGCCTTTCCGACTGGTTTTTACTCACTTAATATATTGTCTTTTAAAAATTATTTAATAAAAAACAAAATTAAATCAATATACGTTGATTAGGAACCTATTACCTATATATATTGAATGTTTAGTATGCGTATTTAAAAATGCACCCATTTACTTACTTTATCATCACATACAAAAGATGGAAAACCCCATTTAGTAAGAAGCATCCATCCAACTTTTTAACTGAAACAAAAAAATGTTTATTAAATTATATAAAACCTACAACAGAGTACCATTTTGAAAGTGTGTGATCAAATATTTGTACAAATATTGTTATTAGTTCCAAGCAATAATAAAAAACACATTTTTGTTACACTAAAAATTTAAAATATATATTTGGCCCAATAATTATACAGATTTGTCATTCGGTAATATTTAAAATATATCAAACGTTTAGTAACCTTCATCGCCGCGGAAGCGTCGGATCTGTTCAAAGGTTGTCCAGAATACAAGGGCCCAAGGACCAATGCGTAACCAATATGGTAGAAATCCCTTGTACATGGCAAAGAAACCTTCTTCCGTATATAGTTTGGTGAAACAGTCAATTGTGCCCTTGTAGTGCAGACCGCGACCCTTTTCATCCGTCGGCTGGTTCATAATCCGCGACTTGACCACATCTGCGGGTGTACTGAGTACCGCGCTGGTAAAACCAGCGATCATCGCCCCCATAAACTGTATGAGTCGATTATCGGGCGAATCCAAAAGATACATAAGCTTACGCTTGCTCAGATCGTAAGCACTAAGATCGCCTGAAAGTGAAGAAGAAAGTGAATAAGTGAATTGTAAAACTAGGCATATTTGTGTATAATATGGTAGTATAGCTCGATGAATATATAATGGATTTGAAACAATTGTATTTCATACTTATAGTAGGGCTACAAATTAAGACAATTTACTTTGTGTGTTGTGACTTGTGAATTATATTATACGGGTATCCTTGAAGTACTAGCAAATAAGATAAATAATTAAAATATTTAGCTGAATAGTCGGGAATCCGACTGTAATGTACCCAGAGGTAGTACACGGCACCGTTTTTACTTGATTTGTGGGCGAAGTTGGCTTGTCATAGTGATGACATTTCTTGGCATATCGATCACAAGATACTCATGATGTGTGCCAGATCTCAAGTCTCTAGCTATAACACTGCTCTTGTTATAAACTTTTTCGATATGTTGACAAAGGGACGAGGTATTCAATACTAAAGATATATTTGATCCACCTGTAAATATTAGGAATGGAGGTAGATCAAGTGCGAGATTCTACCTCTTACCATCTCCGTCATACGGACGGACGGAGAGACAGACGGACAGATAGACGGACAGACAGACGGACAGACAGACGGACAGACAGACGGACAGACAGACGGACAGACAGACAGACGGACAGACAGACGGACAGACAGACGGATAGACAGACGGAAAGACAGACGGACAAATAGACGGACAGACAGACGGACAGACAGACGGACAGACAGACGGACAGACAGACGGACAGACAGACGGACAGACAGACGGACAGACAGATGGACAGACAGATGGACAGACGGACAGACAGACGGACAAGCAGACGAACAAACGAACAGACAGACGAACGGACAGACAGATAGACATACAGACAGATGGACAGACAGACGGGAAGATAGACGGACAGAAAGCCGAACAAACGTACAGACAGACAGACGAACGAATAGACAGACAGATGGACAGACAGACGGACGGACTTGGCTATATCGACTCGTCTGCTGATGCCAATCAAAAATATATATACTTTACAGGGTATGTTAGACTTTTTCAGCCTGTTACATGCTTTTATCAAACCTAATATACCCTCACAAAGTATACAAATAAATACATAGATATTAATTAGACTATTCTCTTGAACTTGATATGTACATACCCAGTGTGACCAGAGCTGCACGTGTGGCATTTACCACAGTGCCCTTCCACAATCCGCGTACACCACCGACAGAGTAGATTGAGCCAAAAGCCTGAAAGACATTTCTAATTCTTGCAGGTTCACCCATCAGACGTCGCTTGCCATCCATTTGCATTTGGATTTTAACAAGATCCACGGGCGAGGACAACATATTGGCTAAAGCACCCGCTGACATGCCACAGGCGGCGCCGCGTATAAATGTTAACTGTTGTTGGCCATCCTTATTGGTGGTGATCATAAATTCACGGAAATTATCATAAAAGAACATTTTAAGGCCGGTAAAGGTTGAATGCCTGACCATCATTGCCGTCAGTCCGCCGTATAGTTTGAATACACCCTCCTCTCTGATAATGCCCAGTGCTGTACCCAGCATGCCACGATACTTAAGAGGAGTCGCCGATTTACTTGCGATCTCTCCCTGAATATGCATTCTGGTCTTGCACACGTCAAAGGGATACGCAATGGTTTCCCCAGCAATAGCCGCAATAACTGAGGTTACATAGAGCTCGAAAAACGGCGTCTTTTGGTTTGTCGATATATATGTTGGCCGAAATTCCGGCCTCTTATTCTCATCCATATCTTTAACACAATACGATCGCGATTTTAAAAAAATATATTGTACAAATAATATATACCACTATACTGAAATTTATGTATAAATGTATGCAACTGGCTCCTTAAGAATTAGTGAAAGTTTTATAATTTTGAGAAGTCCTCAATATTCCTATGTGTAGAGTTATTCATTGTGTGAGTACAGAAATGATTTTTATACCTACTAAGAATACTGTCAAAATGATTTAAATTTCAGGGCTTCCAATATTTTTCAAAGTATCTTAAGAGATACGGGTATCTTGAGAGCCAATAAATATAAAATATTACTTAGGTGTATATTTATTTTTATATATTTTTATATATTTATTTATTCACAGTTAATTCCCAGCGCTGCAAGTCAAAGCTTATAAATTAGAGCGTTAGTCAATATATATATAAATTACAGTTTACATTGTTTTAAATATATGCAATGCATATATACATTCTTTAGAATGTCTAAGAGAAAATAGATTGAACAGCGTTACAAAGTAAATAGGTAGAAGACCTAACTATAGTTACTAAATTTATTAATATTGTAACTATTATTCTGTATAAATTATAATTGTGATTGGTGCTGATTAATTAATTTATATTATTACATTATTATTTATTTGTTTTATTTATTTGTCTTCCTATTGCTTGTATGTATATTTTAATATTTATTTTTATTTTTGTTTATTTTGTTTTGTTTTCTGGTGCGGGGTATTAAGTTTGTTAAAAGTATGTAACAGGTCCAAGGAAATCTGGTAGAACCCATAAAGTATATATATTTTTGATCAGCATCAACAGCCGACTCAATGTAGCCATGTCCGTCTGTCCGTCCATATCAACGAAAGGATCTCAGAGATGGTAAGAGCTAAAAGCTTGAACTTCCAGCACTAGTAACATATGCAGGCAGATCAAGTTTATCTATTTAAGCCCTGTGGGGATATATTAAGTTTGTTAAAAGAATGGAACAGGCAGAAGGAAGCGTGGCCGACCCCATAAAGTATATAAATTCTTGATCAGCATCAACAGCCGAGTCTGTCCACCTGTCTGTATGAACGAAAGAATCTCAGAGATGGTAAGAGATAGAAACTTGAACTTGATCTCCCAGCACTTCTTTTTATTGCAGGCAGATCAAGTTTATTATAAATTTTTTATACCAAGCCTGATACTGATTCCGTATGCGAACAGTATGAATAAGGAAATGCCTATCTGCCTTTATACTATATCTATATTCTTTAATATATCTTAAATCAATGTAATAATTTAAGAAATGTCTAAAATATTTGTGTTAGTCTGAGTTAACCTGTTAATCGTTACATGGCTACCCTTCTCACGTCAAAGCCTTGCAGAGCCCTGTCTTAAATATTAGATTCTCATAACTATATTTACAGTCTGCAGCAAAATGAAGAATCTGTACCGTGTTTAATCAAGATAGTATAAAAACGAATAGACTAGTTGGCATAGAAACGGACATATGTAACTATAAAAACTCAGCTCGTCGTTCTGATCCTGCAAGGGTATAATAAAATATATGTCAAATAAACCAACAATAATTCAATTTCCATTTTCTAATCAAAAACGAGAAATGTTCTTAACTTTTATAAGTTATAAAATATACTACTTTAATCTAATTATTAATTAGATTTTTCATTGGCCTGGCAATCGACTTTTGATTAGTCAACTGTATATCGAAATATGTTACATCAGTTTTAATGAATATCATAACAAATTAAATAAAAACCGTATACAAATTAAGTAACTGATATAAATATATTTCCTTCCAGTTAACAAAGACAAATTCCAATGCAAAAATACTTAAGCCACTTAAATCTGCGTCGAACTATACCTATTTGATATATGTACATACATAGGTAAGTATACCAGTTAGTTAGCTCATATCTATAAAGTGACCCAGAAAAAAAAACACACACAAAATACTTCAACGATAAGGTTGATACCGCAAATTAAAAGAAAAGTAAAGAGGAAGACGAAGAAAAGAACTTGATAAAGTTGACGCTCGTTGCACGGTAGAACAACCGCGCCCAAAACGGCAGGAAGCGCGGGGTTGGGAGTTGGGTTATAGCCTGCGTATTGACGATAATAATGCTGATGATGAAGATAATTTTGATATGTACATTTGTGTGTGTGCCAACACATGTTAAACTGCTGTGCAGCGGCAACGCAGGCTACCCTCTTCCTAACAATGGGCGTGGTTCCTAGACTGTCAGTCAGTCAGTCTGTCAGTCTGTTAGTTAGCAGGGGGAAGTTTAACCATAGAACCAGTCGCTTTGTCTATGCCGACAGAGAGTAAATGTAAGTAAGTGGCGCTGTCAGTCAGTGCTGTCACAATTTCAAGGGTTCAAATAGCCAATTTCATTAAGAACAGTAGCTGGAAATAGCTAAAAAAAAGATCAAATTTGCTGACTAAAATTAAGATTTATTGCACTACTTTTTCTGAGGCGACAGATGTGAGAAAACTAATTAAAACATACCTATGTATATCTACAATAAAATTTTATTTGTAGTACTTTTAAAAATTACAATATTAATCCTTTAAATTACTCGAGAGATTCCGAACCATTTTGAAAAGCTTTACGCTACTTGGAAGCTAATGAATATATCTTTTAATTTGAAATCAATATATTTTAAGAGATATATAGTTTTGAGTTAAGAAAATTATAAATTATAAATTATAAAAGAGTTGGTAATTATTATTAATATTATATAATTATGTTAATGGGTAACCGTTAAATATATTAATCATTGAAATGACAGCAATTCAGTTTATCTTATTATTCGATTTTATAATATTATTAAATTTAAGGAAATACATAAATACCACATATTTTTTGGTGTATTAAGCAGTTTTTTAATTTCTTGCAACTTTAGCTTATTTTATATGACGAACTGCTGGCAATATTGTAACAATTTTAATAAACAGATTATTAGCCACATTTTGCTTGATATTTACGGAATATTTTTGGACTTTAACGTCCAATTTATATAGCTAAAAGAATATCTTCAAATTCTCTATCATTTGCAATTACAAAATAGCTTAGCTTAGCTATAAAAAAGTAGCTAAAATAACAACACTGCTATCAGACTGTCAGTGGAGTAGGAACTACAGCTACAACTTCTACAACGATGACGTGGCACGTGCCCATACATATTACACCTATGTATATATACTATATTATGCGAAACTGGCGTTTCCTTCTTGCCTCCCCCTCGTTATCTCCCCCTCCACTATCTCAAGAGTGTTTAGCACTTTTGTTAAATTAAAGCGACGTTTTGTGGTTGTCATGTTGAAGGGGGAGGACGGTCATGTAGACAGACAGACAGACAGACAGACAGACAGACAGACAGACTAGGTAATTTAAAATTCTCGGCACACGCAAGACTTATAGATACATGTGGTTTCTATATACTTAATCACCTTGGCTGCTGTGACAGGTCAGTTTATAATGAACTGTATTCTGCTATAGCGAAATCTAATACTCGTTGACCAACTGACCGACAAGTTTCCGATACAGTCAGAGTTTGCTGTACATAAACTACGTATATACTTATCTACATACATAAAAAAATAATAACATATCATGTCGTATCATATTATATCTAAAATCTTTTGCTGACTGGATAGATTAGGGCGTAATTTGAGAGTTTGTTGAACTGCAAAACGCGAAAAGTCGCCATGATCAGCTCGAAAAAGCAAAAAAAAACGAAACGAAATTGTAACAATATTTATTTTAAACTTTGAATGCTCTGCAGTTAATGGTAATAATCAAAATCTTGTTTATATTATTAGTATTACTGAAAGTATTTATAAGCTTAAGCTGCCATATATCAATCTTAATTCAATGAAAAATCTTTTTAGCTTTCTTCATACGTAAAAATTATTTGATTAAATACTTGAATTTAAAATGTAATTAAATAATATATTCTTTAAATGTTCATACACAAAAAAAATATATTTATATTTTATATTTTGATTTTATTTCGGGTTCGAGGGTAGATCAATTTAAAGGATCGGTTCTTGATACAATTCGGTTAAGCCAAAAGCTGGAGACGAATTAGTTCCACTATGTTCAGTTAAGAACCAACGTATAGTATTGGATCTGTTTCTTTCTGCTGATGTAAAAATGTAAAAAGAACCAAATTGATTTCCAGTCTTGGCTAAAAACCCAGAGACTCCATATAATAAAGAGCAATCGATTCATATTGAACCCTCTGGGACAGGTTCGTGCAGAATGGATTGTTGCAAAGGTTTTTATTCAGTGCTACGATTTTCGAGTGAAAGAAACTCTAATTACCAGTGCGGTGCCAAAGGAGAAGCCGAAAGAACAGCAAATCTTTGGTAAGGGATTGTGAAAGATTCCCAAGAATTGCGAGGGTGAGTCGTGGGAGTCGAATTTTCGCATATGGGAAGAGACAACACAAACTGATCATTGCCACACTTCCAGAGTATAAAAGCAACGGCTACAACTGCAACGGAAGTTATTAAACGGAAGCAATGGTCAATTATCTACAACATTTGAAGTTGCTGCTGCTGCTGTTGCCGCTGGCACTTGGCCAGGGCCAGGAAAAGTTGGAGCCACTGCAGCGTAACAAACGCACCTTGACTACCATCTGTGTGGAGATTCAGCCAAGTGGACCACAGAACGAGCCGTATTTTATGTGCAAGGGTGCTGACTTCTCAAATGGCGCTTCTCCACCGGCGTCGAATCAACAGCAATATAACTTGCCACAGCCAGGAGCACAGACGTTGCCACAAGCGCCATTTCCATCATTTCCCAGCTTTGGGGCTGGGTTTTTTCCAGCCTCGCAGAGTTATGAGGACGCCTTCAACATCAAGGCAACGGCAACAGCAACGGCAACGCCGACGCCAACGTCGTCAGCTCAACAATCCCATGGAGCTCAATATGGATCCACTGCTGCTGCTGCCTTTGCGCCTGCGCCTGCTCCGCAATCATATGGCCTGCCAGCAGTTTCTTACCCAGCTCCAGGCGGCCCAGCAGCAGCTCCACGCGGAACTGTTGCAGGCCCAAGCGCAGCGGCCACGCCCACTTCATATGCTGCTGCAGGGGCTAAGAAACCGCCGCCAGCTGCGCAGCCTTCGAGCTATGACGCCCTAGGGGATAGTCGCCATCGTGTCGCCTTGGATGACAGTGTGCTGGGCATGCCCAATGTGGGCTTTCAGCCGGAGGAGCTTGATTCGCAGTACAGAAGACCCATTGTCGCCACAGAGCCACCGATGATGTTGATGCAGCTGCAACAGCCAGCAGCTGTACCTCATCCCCACTACGATGATCCCATCATGCGTACGTTCTACGCCAGTTTGGGGCATCAGGAGCCACAGGCAGCTCCCATTGAGCCACTAGTTGGCCAAACTCCATATTCATATCCAACACCGTATGCTGCAGCAGCAACTGTTCCAGAAGTGCCCACACCACCAGCACCACCAACGCCACCACCTCCTCCAGCTCAAGTGGACGGCAATGCGTGTACATCCTGCAATCGTCCTTGCTCTGCGCCCGCCGAGTCTTGTCCCAGCTATCAGCCTGTGATCATCGCCATGCCCTGTTATGGTCAACAGCAGCCTACACATTACCTGGCCGTGCCTGGTTCGCCAACTCCAGCCGCTCCTCCTATGCCACGTGAACCAATTGTGGGTAGTAGTCCCTTTGGATCACACTTCGGCCTGGCACCGCAGGTGGGAGCACCCTTTGGTATGGGTCAACAAGTTGGAGGTCACTTTGGCATTGGAAATCCGGCTGGCAATGCTTATGGCATGTCTGCTCCACAGGTGGGAGCTCCCTTTGGCATGGGTCCACAGGTGGGTGGGCCCTTTGGCATGCCGCCCATGCTGAATCCCTTTGGACCCTTTGGCAGTCTGAATCCCTTCAACCCTTTCAATAGGATACTGGGCGCTGCAGCTCCAACTACGCCACAACCCAGTCTGCGTCTGTTTGGCACTGCACACGAGGGTTCAACACCCACGACGACGGCCACAACATCATCACCAACTGCTGCTCCACAGTTTCAGCAAGCAACGGCAAAGTACTCCAAGCTGAACTTATCCAGCAGCTCAATGGCGCCTCCCACAAGGTTGAGCACTGAAGCTGCGGATGTCAGCGTAGGCGCAACTCATGCTGGAAATGGTGACCAAAATGATGAGCATGACGACGATGACGAAGAGGAGGATGAGGATGCTTCCCAGGATGGCACTGAGCTGCCGCAAGCCGCAGAAACAACTGAAGATGATGCCTCCCCCGATGGAGTTGTGCTATCCAAATCTCTTGAATCAAAGGACGAAACGTTCGATGAAGTCGTCAAAAAGGGCGAGGACAAATTAAAGACCGACAAACGCAAGCGACAAAACTCACGCAGCTCCCAAAAACGCAAATATTTCCAGCGATTATAGTTCTAAGTTGTAATCCCATGAAGTTTATTTAACTAGTAGATGCAAAAGAAATGAACTAAATAAAATTTAAAATAAAGTTAATTAGTTATTTACCCTAAAAGGCCGTGTCCAATCTTTGCCTGCGTCTAATCTTGCCCATAAATCGAGGCTTTAAATGTAAAATTTTTTGCTAGTACGTAGGACAATTAGTCTAAGTCCTTCAGAAGGTCGTTTGCCGTAATATTGTAATGCAATAATTGTAAGTTTACCTAATTAGTTATATAACTTTCGTAACAAAATGAATACGAGAAATTTTGGTAGTTGAATAGACGCCTTCGTCAACAGACGGATATCTCGTTAACAGAATTTTATATGATTTATTGTAATGGTACTGCAATTACTAAATTGACATCTGTAAACGAATGTATAACTGAACAATTCCTAAAAATAATATATATACATATATGTGAGATGTTCATTATTTTAAAACATTTAAACTATGCGTTGCTGGTCTTAAAGTGATCAATTATGCGATATGTATATAAATCATGCAGATTTAGCTAATAGTGCTATTAAGTTATTGATAAATTTAAAAACACTTCTCCCTTTAACTTCTAAAGCCTTTGGGTTATTGTTTGGAACGAAACCCCCCCTTGGAATGGAGAATCTACGTATTCTGACAAGCATTTAAAATCTCTGTGTCTCGTACTTGCCAAATTGTCAAATTTGTTTTGCTTTATGTGGACAACACATCTTCTACATATTTCATATTCATATAAAACTGAGTACTTTGGGGTGGCCAATCCACAATTATAGCGCTAATCCCCACAAGAATCGATATTTTCACCAGGTAAATATGACAAAGAACGTTATTCTGATCAAGAACGAATGGTTCTCTGCTTAATATATCTCAATATAACTGAATTTTCTTAATTATTGATGCATGTAATGGACAAGAGGTACCAAAAGTGATACGCCCTATACGATTTAATTTATCAGAATTTAACACTATTTCCATGAGTCACTTTCAGTCCCACAAGGTCAAATTCTTACGAATATTTCGATTTGACCTTACAAATACTACTTTTAAAAGCGAGTTGTGTTAGAAAGCCCAGAGATATGATGAAATTTGATTTGATGATATCTGTATTCAAGAAAGTGAGTCATGTTGATCTCCGGAATGCAATTTTACTGGCATTTGTATGACGATTATACTTATTAAGCTTGTAATTTTAATCATATATTCTAAAACATCAATATTAACGATCCAATATTGGAAAAGTTAAGTGTATCGTGTCTATATTATTTCAGTAGTGCATGTATCTTACAAAGACATAACATATTATTTTATTGAGATACTATTTTTATTAAAAACTTTGATTATTTTTCAAGATAAATGCCTACTTAGTATTTACCTTGAATCTCGCATATTCAAACTGTCAACCCCATTAAAATTACAGGGCTAGAGCTTTAACCAAGAGAAGCTACTTTGATTTAATTATATAAGACAATATTTAAGATTTTCATATTTGATCAAATCTCAATTTGTATAATAGTTACCAATGCCAGCAACTGCATATGTCAGTGAAAGTGTTTGACTTGTTTAATAATTAAATATCTTGGTTTGTCTATTTTTAGAATCTATTCAAACTCATTCGCTGGCCCCACAACCACCCAGTTGCAACCTTGCCTCGAAATACTTGCTGTCTTCCACTTGCAATTGACTCTTTCAGCTTGAACGTTTAAACAAAGTCCAGTCAATTTCCGATGATTAAGCCAATGGCCAGTAAAGGAAGTATTTTATATAAGTAGATATAGATACTTTGTAGACACATACGTGTACTTATATATTTATTATGCAGTTTTTTTTTTTTGTTTGTACATTTTCTTTGATGTACTTCCGTTTGGTTTTGCGCATTTCGTTTTCCACTGGCGCACGTCTTTATGGCAGTTCGAAGCTCCACGCTCCATGGATCAAACAGGAACCCACTTATGAGTGAGCTCTATACAGCTCTTCGCTGCAATCTGCTGATTAACCATGTTGAGCACGTAACACAATTTAAATAAACAAAAACAGAAACCGAATAAAAAGCGAAAAAGCGAAAAATAAAAACAAAATTCAAGATAAATAAAGCATAAAGCAATTTAGGCTTAGAGTCAATGTACCTTACAATTGTCCAAGCCTCGGCTCTGTCTCTGTGTCCGTCTCTGGGGTTGAGTAATTGTTGGCCAGAATGGGCACAGCTGTTGCGATTGGGTTTCTACTAACCGGGTTAGAGTATTCGATTGCGAAATGCTTTCTCATGTCGTGCTAATTGAAGGGCCAAACAGATATACCCTTTCATTAAAATATGGCGTAATAAATTAATATGATTTCATAAACCTTAAATTAACTGTCATTTTATTAACTTTATGTGATACAAAATAAATAGTATATGATCAAAGTTCTCTTAAAATTTTATAGCTCATTTTTAACATGGATATCTCAACTTTATGTGCAGATCTTGGTATGGTATTATATTGATATTAATCAAATTAAATATATCAAATAAATATAGCTACTAAGGTATAGCTACTGGGTATGCAATTAAATACAATTAAAGTCCTATTAAGATATTTTCTTTTATATCTTATCCGAAACTAAATAAAGGTACCTAGTTTGAATCCCTAATTTAATTAAAAAATAAATATCTTTTATTATCTCTCTATCTCTGTGCAATTTAGTTAAAATATACATGTAGAAAATATAGAAGATACATTTTAAATTCTCTTAAGATATAGTAGTCATGTTAAAAACTTAAGGGGTTTACCACGATTTAATCCACTTTATAATAATGATGGTTATAAATACATGTAAATAAATAGTGTTCTAATGATCCATTTCAAACTTTGGACTATTGTTCTTGTAAGGCATTAATTCTATTGCAAATTCATAAGAAATATCTATTCTATAATAACTTTATGACTAGGCTCATGTGCTTCCTTTGATGGAGTATAACTAAAATAAAATATCCAATTTATAATTACAGTTATCTTAAGATATTATATATCATTTTAAACACCATTGAAGTATTTTGTCCTAGACATATTCTACTGAAATGCTTATAAACTCTAAGCAGAAGATAATTTCCTCGATATATATGTAGAAAATAGAATAGGTTCAATTAAAGTTGATTTGAGCTATTAAATAGTTTTAATAACTCAATGGGAGTGCCAAGTCTAGTGTGCCCCAGTTTGTATTATACCTTATTTAAAACACAATTTTATAACATTCGCATAGATTGAATCTACAGAAATGCTTATGTGATCTATTAGGGGGATATAACTTTAATATAAATGTAATAAATTAAATATATTTTAAATTGAAGTTATCATGAGATATTCAATATTTAAAAACAAAACTCAATAGGAATACCTGGACTTGACCAACTTTATGAGAGTGCTAATGTTCTCCACTCGATAGGGTATCAAAGTGCAAGGCTTGCACTTTCTTAGGCCACTTTGGCAGGTGGCTGTTCAATGCAATTGGAGCTCATCGAATAGTCGCAATTGAGAATTCGCGTCGCGAGGTTAAAGTTACAAACGCCACTGGAAAATGTTGAACTCCTGTATCTTTCTGGCAGCTTTGTTCTGTTGCTGCGCAGTTTGGCTAAGTGGATCCTCGGATGCACTGCAGCAGGAAGGTGGCAGCTTAGGAGTGGGCAATAGCATTGCAGCACCTGGTCAGCCTTTGTACTATCTTATGGCCGATGTGGGTCCTACTGTGGGTCCCAACGATGAACTGAAGCGCACAAATCGATCGCTGATGAAGTGGTGGGAGGATTTGTTTGGCCAAAATAATTGCTGCAACAACAACAATCTGCTGAACAACAACAATAACCAGAACATTGTTCCAGCCATTGTACCCAACAATTGCAACGGATTGCAATTGCAGAATCTGGATCCGTTCAAGCAAATGAAACTGTTTAAGAAACTGCCCGATTTGTGGGGCAACAATTGTGGCGGACAGTGTGGTCAGTGTGGAGGTGTGCAGCCAGTCAACAACTATGTGGCACCGGTGGGTCCAGGCTATGGCGGCGATAATTATGCAGCACCACAGCCAGCTCCTGCGGTGCCTGTGGCTCCAGTGGACTACAATCCGGCGCCAGCGCCAGCTAGCGGTGGCTATGAGACACCTAATCCCGCCTACGATGGTCCTGGCGATGGGGATGCTAATTACGTGGCACCAGTCGCACCACCGCCACCTGCTGCAGACAGCTACGTAGCACCGCCGACTTCAGACTATGTGGCACCACCTGCTGCCAGCTATGAAGCACCTGCTCCCACACCACCCGCCTATGAACCCGCCGCTCCTGCGCCCGCCCCTGACAGCTATAGCAAAGTGGAGGACTATGCTAAGCCAGAGAAGAGCTATGGTGGTGCACAACAACAACCGCAAATTGTCTATCAGCCAATCATCTATTTAACCGCATCGCCAGGTGCCAAGGCTGAGCCGGAGGTCAAGTTGAAGCCGCAGGAACAAAGCTATGAAGCCCAAACTGAGGCACCACAACCGCTGCCAGTCTATGAGCCACCACCACCGCCCACAACAGCTCCAGCAGCAGTTGACTTACCTGCTTATGCCCCTACACCAGCAGCAGTTCCTGCCCCACCCTGCAATACGCCTGCCTGTGCTGGCTACTTGCCACTTGTGGGCGTGCCCTTCTATAGCTATCCTGCGCCGTCTGCAGCGCCTGTCTATGCCCCACCACCTGTAGCACCACCAGCGCCAGTCTATGCCCCACCACCTGTAGCACCACCAGCGCCAGTCTATGCCCCACCACCTGTAGCGCCACCAGGTCCAGCGTATGCTTCATCAGCTTGCCAGACGCCCATACGATTGTCCTTATACGATCAGCCCTATCGTGTGGCCCCCGAACTCTTCCAGGAATACAACTATCGCCTGGCATTGGCCGACAACAATAGATTATAGCCAAACGATTCTCAATTAACTTCCAAGTCCTAACTGTAAATAAAATGTATCTAACGCTCTTTGGATTGTCATCTTCTCAATTTATAGTGGGATGGGAAAATGGGTACATGTTTTTAGCATATTCTTAACTTTATTGAAGATAGACTGATCTGAATGTATATAGATCTAAAGATTAAGATATGATAGCTAACAATTCATATGAGATTTGATTTAAACAGGGAGTAATATTGAAACATTTATCGGTTCTATTTAGATTTCGGTATGCACCGGAATGAGTATTCCAATTTATTTGTTTCGTTTTAGGTTCCAGTTCGGTACTGAATTTTAAAAGGTAAATTGCGGTTAACGAATTCGGTTTTGGTTCCGGTTTGATTCTGTCTTTTAATGTCAAAATTTGGTATTACTGATGAGCGTAACGATAAGGTTTTGATTATATTGTAAGTATATATTTTCTTTGATGTAGTAAGATTCATCAGTGAATTAAATTGTAAATGCTCCTTCAACAACAACTTTTTATTAGAGTTCTAAAAGTTACCCTGTACCCAAATCTGCCAAAATACATACAATCAATATAACACACTTTTTAAGTATTAGACAGTACACTTTAACTTTCCGTGATCTGTACTTTAATTCTTAATTTTCGCAAATAAAGTGTATATAATATAAATGGTAAAGAGAAACAATATATTGTTGTTGCATAAAATGGAATGAAATGAATGATTTAGGTTAAATATATGCCGTTTTGTTCGATAGCTTTTTGCCATTTTGATGCCTTTGTTCCAATTGGTGAAATATTGGGATATTCGAGTTTTAAACCCACCAACTACCGGACCTTCTGGCGAGTCACCATTGATGTATTGGGCTTGTTACTCAGATACTTATAATTCAAATACCATTTAATGCGGAAGAACCTGACATTCTTTTAAGCCCTTATTCAGTTAGCAGAAATTCCACAGTTCACATTTAGTATAAAAAGAAATTATGGCAACTACCGAAATCAAAATGTGGTATTTGTCTTAATGTGTGAAATTAATGTAGGGACATAGGTGTATTCATAATTCGTAAACAAAAAGGTTATTTTTGTTTGTACTTAAATAGTATTACGAGTATAATGATCGTTTGTATGATCACCTAGATCTTAGAGCTAAAAAGAGCTAATGACAGAAAACTTACTATAAAGGTTCCTCTATATCCTTAGCAGAACCTGTTTGTTTCAGAATTTTGCCACGTTCCCTTCCGCATCCGAAAATAGAAACGGAAATTATAGAAATCGAATTTAAAGAGTAATTCAGTTTTTCGCGAACGGATAATAAACTGTGAAGCTATTTAAGAAACAATTTAACGCAGCGTAGTTTCTTCTATTTTGAGCATATAAAATTCAAAATCATATAAGTTTATTTATATAAAATGTGACTTAAAAATGTAACTTTCATTATATTATTTTTTAACATTTCGAAATCAAGATGAATATTCTATTTATGTGATTACCGGGCTTTAGTAGAATAATCTTTTGTTATTTATTGATGTATCTCATTCATACTCAGAGATTGTGAATTTGGTATTGTCTTAAACAATTTTAAGAAGATTAGCTGATTAATATATCGTAAAGCTGACATAGAAATGATCAGTCGACAATATAATACAATAATACAAAGCTCTGCAAGGTTATAAAATCGTTTGCGTGTAAAAATATTCTTTTTTTCTAAAGTTTAAATATGCATATATGTGTTTGCTTGAAGACTCGTACAGGGTACTCTTTTGTCGCCCGCGCCCTACCATCCGTCTCAATATCTAAATAATTTGGATAGCTTATAATTATACTTATTTATATTACAATAATTCAGGTATCTAAATTAATATAATTATTATTATATACATGTATAATATATAACATAATTAATATATAACATATATAATTATTTTAGTTCTTTTTTGAAAAAATATGATTATAATATATTCGGTGTGTAATTAGCTATTTCTTAAGTTGCGACGCAATTTTAATTGTCATTAGTTATCACAGTCAAACAGTCTCAAAAAATTATGTCAGGGAGAATTTATTAACTAACCGAAATGTTAAAATAAAACATATTCAAATGTAGAAAGCAAGAAAATTTGAAAAGTACAAATGGCAACTATTCTCATTTACTCTTACAAAGAGTTTAAGAGTAAACCGCGTTGAAGAAGAAGTTGCATGTCAAACTTGGTAAAGATCCTATCAATTATTGCAAGCATCTCTATAACTTAATTTTGTTATAAAAACAATCGCTAGAAAAAGATTATAATAATGTATAAATAACTATTCGTTGTTGCTGATTTGAAGACTAAAATTCAATTAATCACAGTAACACTTAGTATGTTTTATATATGCTGATCATGTTTAATTCAAATTTAACTTCCATACCATAGGTGTACGTATTTGGTAAAGTTCCTGTTCAATTGCCTTTATCTAAAGCAATTTCGTCTTCCAGTAAAAAAAGCAAACATATTTATTCTTCGTTGTACAAATTTCTTTTGTTTTCAGTTGTACTTATGTTAGCGGTCGAAACATTGAGTTGAGCTCTTGTGATTTATGTTCTTCTATTTATATCCATAATGTAATTAAATTCTCATGTTATGCATTGATCTTTTCCCATTTATTTTCTTTGATTTAATCCCAAAATTACGATTCATTTTCGAAATAGTTTCTCTGACTCCCGATCAATTGTACAGTTGTGCACTGTGATTTCCGTTACTCAAAACAGAAGCAGCTTATCATATATACTGTCTGAGCTGTCAAGGTCCCGGATCCCGATAATCACATCGGTCCACATTTAATGTTTATGTGCAACGCCGATAGCTGCCGCTTCTGCCTCTTCTGCCTCTTCCTGTTATTATAGCGCATATGTGTGCATGGGACGATGACGTCGACAAGAATTTGAGCCGTAATCGCTTCAGTCAGTCAGTTGGTCGCTGGCTGGTCTCCGTTTTCATTACATTTCATTTTCAAATTCAAATTCCATAACAAATTGCACAAGATAAACATACACAGAGAGAGAGAGAGAGTTCCTTCTCTATGCGGGCCACGGGCATCGGGGCTGTGAAATGCGATAATAGTAGTACCCCCGGACATACCCCTGAAAGACAATGCTGCTTGTGACCATGACCGTGACCAAGTGAAAGTTGCCTGCAGTTTGCACACAGCCTGGCAACCAAAGCTGAAGGCCTGCACTCAGCTGGTCATCGTCTTTGTCTCACTTTGCATGTGGCACGCACTTATTCTTGACTCTGGGTATGGGACTGCGTCTTTGTCTGGCTCTTTGTCTGGGTCTTTGTTTGAGTCTGGGACTGGGTCTGGGTCTGGGTCTTGGTCGGGGCGTTGATCGTTTGTTGATTGCAGCTCGTCTGTTTAAAGCGTGACGTAGTTTACATAATCTAATCGCCTGTTGACTGAGCAGAAAATATGGTTAATAAATTAGCGGTTACTGTGTGGAGTGGATCTTCGCTTTTAAATTGTTGCGTAACGAGCATGGGTAGAGCAAATGATCATCTTCATCACCATCAACATGTGAAGATAAAGTGATGTAGCAATCTGAAACGATAAGTGAGCATGTCAAAGATCAACGGAGATTCAGGAGTCTCTTCAAGTAGCTGAACTTGCGACGTGAGGATCATTGGGTCTTCAGATGAAAGAGTTAACCATTGATAAATACTCTCATAAACCTGAAATGCAATAAAAGGAAGTGCATATCATTTTATATTCTTCATATTATCATTAATGATCGGCAATCAATCTAAAAGCAAAGACCTATCAATAATGACTGTTAATAGACTGCATAAAAAACCATTTACAAGTAATAAAGAATCATATTTATGGTAAACTGATCAGTTATCAGCAATAGTCTCTTAGAAGTCGATTACAGCAAATGTTGACATGATCGATAAGTTGTAACTATATTCAATGCATATCAACCGGTTCAATTAGAAATAAATAACTTCTTATCGATCGTTCACTGTAGACGTTAGTAGATGAGGAGCTCATGTATTGATCTTAAGTACAATATCTTGGAATATGAATAAGTATTTGATCGATTGATTGGCATCAAGTCTGATAAATACAAGCCACAAATATATTTTAGAGACGTCTCGTAAGAAATTAATTAATAGGGAATTTTTAAAGCAATTCTCTTGCCAAGCAATCAACATTAAATAAGATCGTAATCCAAATAATCTAAGAGCTTGATTGTCGTAACCTTTTATAACTAAACGAGTTGTTTTAATAGTGATCAATAATTGTAATTTGAATCATTGATTGAATAGCAATAACATATTGCTTTTTCTTAGAGAATTTAGTAAAATAGATTGAAATGCGTTAAGGTAGTCCGATCAATGAATCGATTTTATATTGTAAATTGCTATTGTCATATTGTAAAGACAAATCGGTTCAAAGAGCAACAATTGAAAGCCAGCCTTAACAAGAGTCAGCTACTTTCCAACGATACTGAAGATCAGAGATCGCGCTTGGTCGCCTTTTTAACAACAGCAACAAAAAAAGGGAATAAAAACAAAATTACCCCACACAGATTTTCTCAGAAGTTGCGACTCTTGAGCGTAATTGAGTGAGTGAAGCAAAAGAACGATTCAAACAAAATTTAACAGCACATAAAGAACAATTCTGGCACAACATCTGTCAGGGGCATGAACAAGAGTTGCGATCGATGCTTCTGGGCACTTGCAATCCAACCGCAGCGTGGTCTCAAAAATAGCGCCAATGTCGTCGCCAATGCTGACGCCAAATGAAGCGATCTACATACCCTCTCACAGGATAATAACACTACTTTAAAGTGCTGGGCAACAAAAAAAAAATATTTCAAAACATAAATATTTGTAATATTCCTGCAAATCAAGGTGCCGTAAAGTGATTAGTACAGAGATTTATCTGATATTAGTTTGCTTTAAACAATTGTAAATAATTCTTAAAGTTTTTAATTTAAAACAATAAAATAATCAGAGACCATAAATAATGATTAGTATTTTTATTTTTAATCAAAAAAATAAATGATAGAATAGACATATGAGAGAAGTAAATATTGCATATTTGCCATGATTTTAATTTTTATTATTTTATAGTATTTTCTGATAAATATTTTGTATATTTTTTAAATTGGCTTATAATTATTATATTTGAGCGATAAAATAAAACTCAGAAATAATCATAACTTATGATTTTTATTTTCGCTGTGTAGAATTTGTTTCTAATATTATACCATGTCCCCAAAAAAGAAACCCAGAAGAACCACACGAGGCAAACAAATGTATTGAAAATAATTGCTTAGAAATCTTTTTGAGGTAAGTTCGTATTTAATTTAAGTCTGTATTCAAATATAAGTTTCTGCGCTAATTATAATATTAACTGATCAAAAAAGCAGCGTTTCCAATGGCGCAATATTCTTTTGTTAAATTAAATAAAAACTAAATACTGTGATCAAAAGAAAAGTGAATAAAATAGATACCTATGTAATAATATCCAATATATTATTTTTGTCTTGGTTAAGGACTCGGTTAAGAATTGATAATTTAATTATTGACTTAACCTGTAAGGGTATTAATATGTCGCACTTTTACATTTTGTATTCCTTTTTTGTGTTTGCGAGGCGTTGGACTATAAGGGACCGGGAACCATTGCTAAGTCCGGGTGCCAGTATCATCATGCTATAGCATATCTGTATATAAATATTTGTGGAGTGAATGTGCTGTGTGGTATGATGTGGTGTGGTGTGTTGACTCGCAGTGGTTGACGCTGGGTAGGGGGGCATTTGTGGCTCAACCGTATGTATTTTTGAGAAATGTTGTGGAACTTTTCATTTGTTGTTACAATTTCGAAATTTATATTTAATTTTGTATTTATGTACGCACTTTGGATCTATGCAATAAATTTAAAAACTCAACAGAAAATTGGGTTGTTGGCACTTGCATTGCATTTCGAATCGCCAACGGAAAATATATATATTGTAGAATACAGATTTTTTAATGCGTAGGAGATGTGCACGGCAAGCTACAAATTTATAAAAAACAAATTATGGAATCTTAAGTCAGAGACGAGCAATTCTAAAGAATCATATTCTCTTAGTTTAAGAATAAAATATAAATACTGACATAAGATTGTTATAAAGGCAGGTTTGCCATAGATAAAAGTATAAGATTAAAGTATTATTCTATATATTTTTAAAATATTAAGAATCTGAAGAGAACAATTGTACAACCCAAGAAAATAGGGGTCATTTGACAGCCGTATTTCGAAATACTAAAGTATTTAGCTATTAAGCATAACTATGCGCTACTTTCTTTCAAGTCACGCTGTCTACAAGAATTGGGCTATGATTGTGCAACCTGCACATAAGTTCACATTAACCCACCCACCTCGTTAAGTACATTTTGCACTCACTGCATAGTTCTTACAGATATATACTAAACAAAATAAACAACCATCCAACTGACCCCAAAAATGAACTAACGACTCAGCGTAAATATCGGAAATAACCAAAAACCCAAAGTCAATGAATATTTGAAGATGCATATGCTAACTAGGCAGAAGTTTAGCTATATAAACTAGACATCGGATTGGGAATGTCATCAGTCACCTTTGATAACCAAAGCAGCTCCAACTACCAAGCTAGTCCGCAGTTTCAAGATGAAATTCTTCGTGTGCTTTGCTCTCATCGCTGTCGTAGCCTCCGCCGTGGCCAACCCCACCAGCGGTAGCTCCGCTTCCGTCGCCAGCAGCAACGCTGGTGGTGCTGTTGCCTTGGAAGCCGATGCTGAGGGCGTTACCGGCCAGGGTTATGGTGATCTGACCCGTCTGCGCAAGTCCGCTTATGGCGGCAGCTCCGGCGGCTATGGCGCCTCCAGCGTCCCATCTCCTCCCTGCCCCAAGAACTACCTGTTCAGCTGCCAGCCCAACCTGGCTCCAGTTCCTTGCAGCGCTCCAGCTGCCAGCTACGGATCCGCCGGCGCCTACTCCTCGCCAGTGGCTGCCTACGCTGCCCCCAACTACGGCGTGCCACAGCAGCAGCAGCTCTACGGCGCCGCCTATATGCCCCAGGGCTACGGCTACCACTACTAAGATATCATCGATCGACCCTGGAACTTTAATGTGACACGGCTTCCACAGCTGCCGAGAAACAAAATCTTCGCTGAGCTAAAAGAAAATGTACAAAAAAATATCTAGTGCAATTAAATTGACTAATTTCCCTAAAGTAACAAATTTCAGTGATATTTTATCTTTGAACTTGTTTAAATATCTCGGCACTGCCCATCTCCCTAAAACACAAGCCAGACAGTCGAGGAACCGACCGTAATATACCCTGTAGCAGTACATAGCGCCGCTTAAATTCTTCCCGATGTAATTCTATTGTAATTCGCCTTTTACGATTTGTAGGCGATGGGGCAAATCGATTTCATGTATTTGCCAGATCTCAAGCTATTAAACTGAAGAAGGTTCGGTTTGGTGATTCGAACCATAGAGCAAAATTTCGCTTTGGTTCGTGAATCGATTTAAGGAGTCCCTGAGCCAAAGGTTTTCCTTTGAATCTTTTCCAATTGTTCTAAATTTGTTCCTGAGTTTTTAAGAATATACAATTTGGCACATAACATTTTCTTTATAAAAACTCTAACATAGGATAATTATTTCAAAATTATCTTTTAACTTCTTCAAAATCAAGATGAATATATTCTAGCTCTTGCCATCTTTAAGATCCTTACGTTCTTACAGACGGATAGATAGACAGGCGGATAGATGGACATGGCTGTATGAACTTGGATATTAATGCTGATCAAGAATATATATACTTTATGGTATCATAACGTCTTCTTCTGTCAGCTACATACGTTTAACAAACTTAATATACTGGGGGTTATAACGAAAATAAAAATATTGACTTACGTCCTAGACTGAGTTTTATGAACCATTACCATTTTACACAAATGGTGTGTTTCAGACATTTTAGAGATGATTATTTCAAGGAATTCCATTTTATGCGTACAACACTGCCACTTATTTGAACCCCACATTTTGAACATTTAATAAGCTGGTGAATCGGCAACAGTAGGTTAATATGTGCTAGTCTTCATGGTTATTATTGACACGCTATATGTCCTTTGACAGCTTTATGATATACTTAGTAGTCCAATTCTAATCGGATTGTAAAAGACAATTTCAAACATACAATCAGTCATATTGGTTGGAGAAATCTTTAGAATCAATAAAGATGTTCATACTAAAATTAATTTTCGACTGATCGTTCCTATAGAACCTATATTATATAATAGTCCGATTAAATCCTAAATGAATCAATATATAAAAGACAATACCAAATACACAATATGTAGGTTTAGTTGAGATATCTCAATAAACCACATCGAATTTCATACTAAACCTAAAATTACTAAAACAGAATAGATTGCCATACTAAAGTATGATTTTCAACTGATTGTTTCAATGGTAGCTATAAGAGAAAGTGATCCGATTAAAACCAAATTTTATCAGGAAGTATTACACATGACTAAATGCACAATCTGTGAAACTAGTTGAGGCGTATAAAGACATACCGGCAGCACTATAGAGAGACAGAGACGGACCTGTACCGAGTTTCATAGAGATAGCTTTAAAATAGAGAGACTTGTTTGCATAGAAACAGATGGACAGACGGACATGGCTACATTGACTCGGCTGTTGATGCTGTCCAAGAATATATATACTTTAACGGGTCTGACGTGACTTTCTTTCTAACAAACTGAATAGACCCTTTGTACTTTTTAAAGAGTGCGGGTCTAAAAACTAAATAAATTCCATAGTACATAGCAGAGGGACAAAAAATAGTGCTGACCTTAGTAGGTAACTCTGGATTGATATTTGAGTATCTCAGAGCTAACTACAGCGAATCTTGTTGTGTCTATAATTGTGACCCATATATCACCCACAATCTGTATGCTAAAAATGTCAAATGTAGCACACACACTTACTGAGTTAGTATGTGTGTATATATCGTTATTGTCACTGCTGTGTGCTGAATATAAAAAAGTAATGACCAACAGCTGATACAGCGAAAGTAAAGCATAAGAATAGTTCAAGCCACTTGTCTCGATGCTTTATGCTAACTATGCAAAGTTTATGGTATATAAGCTCGGCGTGTGGCTTCAAGTTGCATCAGTCACCTTTGGTAACCATAGCAGCTACAGCTCCAACTTCAGCTCCAGCTCCAGCCTCAACTTAACCAACAGCTTCAAGATGAAATTCTTCGTGTGCTTTGCCCTCATCGCTATCGTCGCCTCTGCCGTGGCCAACCCTACCGGCGGTAGCTCCGTTTCCGTGACCAACCAGGAGACAGAGGCTGAGGGCGTTGCCGGCCAGGGTTATGGTGATCTGACCCGTCTGCGCAAGTCCGCTTATGGCGGCAGCTCCGGCGGCTATGGCGCCTCCAGCGTCCCATCTCCTCCCTGCCCCAAGAACTACCTGTTCAGCTGCCAGCCCAACCTGGCCCCAGTTCCTTGCAGCGCTCCAGCTGCCAGCTACGGATCCGCCGGCGCCTACTCCGCGCCAGTGGCTGCCTACGCTGCCCCGAACTACGGCGTACCACAGCAGCAGCAGCTCTACGGCGCCGCCTATATGCCCCAGGGATACGGCTACCACTACTAAAATATCATCGATCGACCCTGGTACTTTAATTTGACACGGCTTCCACAGCTGCCGAGAAACAAAAATCTTTGCCTAGCTAAAAGAAAATGTAAAAAAAATAAATAAATGGACAAACTTTCCTACAATGCAATTCAAGCAAAAGGTTTTACTATTAGCTTTCCAAGTGCCTTCTTGATTTACTTTATTGTAAACAGTATTCTGCGATCTATCGAATTACTTCAACTGAATATAAATTAAAAATATTATTTAAGTTGCGTTTTTTGCAGCTGTTCTATTGAGTTTGTAATCTTAGATTACAACTTTTAAAGTTTTCAGCTTAAAAATATGAAAATCTAGAGCTATGACTTAGCTCAACAGACTTAAACAATGGAGCTCCCATATGGTTACATTTCACTGGAAACTCACATGCATGCACATGCAAGCTGAAAATAAATAATAAGAAATTCAATTTTTTCATGGAATTCTAATAAGTGTACTAAGATATAAAGCGTGATAATTCTATGAACTCAGTAAACGACTTATAATAGTAATGTATTTCAACAATTCAATTTTGAGACCTTAATATAATAGTAAGGTATTTCAACAATTCAATGTTGAGACCTTAAATAAAAAATCATTTAATAATAAATCATGGTTAAATACTATTCTTATGTTATGCCCTTTCAAAAAGTACCTAATTTTATTATTCAACAGATTTATCGGCGTAAAAATTAAGGGAAATGGAATATTTAAATGCCTGATTTTTAATTGAATATCTTTATATGTAATTGAGTCTTAAAACTAAATCGTTAGGCATATTATTAAGTAACAGGAAAATAAAGACAAAAATGAATAGAAATATAATTGAAATATAAATATGAAAAGATTTTGAATACAGTATTATAATAGGATTTAAAATTTTTAATTGGAAAGGAATACAAAGAGTAGAAATTAAAAAACGAAAATAAATAGTATGAGGAACTCAAATAAAAATACGAATTCGAAAAATACGAATAAATTGAAAAGGGAATAAGCATATGAAGAACAATAAGAGTATTTGTGGTAGTTTCAATATAAAGTTAAAGTTTAGCAAAATCTGTCAAAAGTCTTTGGCAACACCTACGAAAATTGAATAGCCAGCTCAGCAAGTTATACTTAACAGCAAATTAAGCAATTTCACTCTTTCTCTTTGTCTTATAGTGTTTACCTTAAAAATTTAGACATAATTGCATATTAATTGTGAGGGGTCTTTGAACTTAATGTTTTGTTCTGGAATGCATAAAGAACAAGTAGATGAACTGACAGTTGCAACATTTCCGTCGGCGTTGGCCTAAATCGAGAAGCAAAAAGTTGAAGACGTAGCTAAAGAAAATTGCAACTGTTGAAAAGTGTTTATTGGTAATATGATATTACGAGGGTTAAAAACACATGTACTCGCAGAGTTGATAGTTGAAGAGCCTACAAGAGCTTATTGCTGACCTTCGGGCTTCAGGTGCATTACAGATTCTCTGAGTTAACAGTCATGACTGACGATGGCCAGGAACTTCATCTCCCAACTCCCTTCACTTAATATCTACTGCCTTGGGCTATTAATTTCGACCAACTAACCCAATTGACCATGTTACCTTGAATCAGTTTTGCTTTGCCTTGTCATTCTTTCCGCTTGGCATTGCATTTTGCAGCGCATGGAATCTAAGCCAGATCGCGTTTATAAAAACCAATGGCTGCATGCCCATTGCCGGCTAGTCTCAGTTTACAGCTTCATTGGACTCCAGGTCTCAAGATATTCACATCAAGTAGTAAACATGTCTATCCTCTGGACGCTTCTCTCACTGCTTCTGTTATGGCTTCGGTTTCGAGATTGTCAGGCTAATTGTCAACAGCGTTTCGTTCGAAGTCCTTCCGGACAGTTTTATCACTTTATACCCGTTCGCCTGTTCACGCCGGAGATGCTGCAGAATAACGTCGAACTGGTGCGTCAACCACGTCAACAGCAAATTATACAGGAGGTGATTGTGGAGAATAATTTTGGCACTCCTGACAGGGGTTTTGGCAGGCGAGGACCTGGACGAGGATTTGGAGGAGGTGGTAATGGTTTTGGTGGTGGCTTTGGCGGCGGTTTCGGTGGAGGTTTTGGAGTCGGCTTTGGAGCTGGATTTGGAGGTGGTGGCTTTGCACGCAGTTACGATGCTGCGGAACAACAAAAGTCCAAAATGCAACCAACACCAGCCAAGAACAATGCGCCTGGTATTCCATTGCCACCCTGTGCTCAAAGCTACATGATCTCCTGTGAAGCGGTGATGAAACCAGCGCCTTGTGCGGCATCAGCTGCTAATGGTGGCTATTGAGAGACTAAAGAACTGATATTGATATTGATAAAATAAAACAGATATTTCAAATTTACTTATACTAAATTAACGTATTATTTCTGATGGGAAAAAATTTATACAATAATCGGCAATAGCGGCTCAAATTCTTGATTAGAAACAGATCATTAATTAAGCGGAATATTTCCTATTATAGCAATATCGGATATGGACATTTCCACAGAAAAGTTCACCTTGGCCATGTGAAATGGATCAAAAACACACATCTTGTGAAATTTCCTACTATTAATATGTTTATGTTACTAGTTTAAAAAATTGACACATTAATTTAATTATAATGATGAGCAAATTGACTGCACAGTTTTATAAATTAAGTTATTCTATAAACTTGCCTATTTTCATTGATATTTACTTACTAAAGAAGTTAATATATATTAATTTATATATTGAATATTTCTCAACAAAATCATAAAGAAATTTAAGAAACGTCATGTAATGACAAGTAACAATTTAGGGCTAATAAACAGTCGGAAAGACTAAAGTCGAGTGTGCTCGTGGTCTAACCCCGGTTTAGGCCTAATCGAATTGCAGTTTCTTATTTAATTGTATTATATTTCCTTTCATTTTCAACTTTTTAATTTAAAACAAACAAATAATTTTGAAAAATATAATAATAATAAACAAAATTAGTTAAAAATACAGTAAAAAACGTAATGTCTGCATAGGTTGTTATCGCTGATGTTGCCTTAAACATCAAATAGTATTACATTTTATATCTTCTCTGTTTACTAACCGATTGTTTTGAAATATGAATAGATATATATATATATATATATAAAATAGATTTTTTGGATTTGCAGGGGGGCGAAGGGGATGTGGCAAAATTCAAAAAACAAACTTTATCTGACTGTCCACAATAGGAGTATTGTCACCAAATTTCGTTAATCTAACTTTTAATCTCTGACATTGGCATTGTTTTATTGATTAAGCTGTTAATACTGATCAAGATCCAAAGGGTCGGAGATGCCTTCTTCTACCCGTTACATAGTTTGGCACAAACTTATAAGCTTACTTTCCTCAAGTTACTGGGCTAAAAAGATTTATGTGAAAATGTATTAGCCAATTTGCAGAGTTTTGCTCTTTTACAAATCAGACCAGCATAAATTTATTTAACGTAACGTCATCATTTCAATCGGTCGATTGTTTTCATAAATTTTACTTAATATACCCCAACTTAATTATAACTCAGATATGAAAATCACTTTATAAATACGTTACTTTGTTTATTGCTTGACTGTCTCGTGTCGTCGCTGTGGAAATTTCCGTAAATATTCATTTTGATATTTTTGTATCCAGCCCAGAAGAAATCATACCACTCTGACCTAGCTTATATATCAATAAATTATCAAAAAACATATTGTATTAATGATATCTTGTATAATAAAGCAAAGTCTTTCCCATGTAATACCATATAGTATTCTAATATTTAATATATTCTTAATGAAAGATCAGCCCCATCACAGGGATCATATCATCTATAAGCGTATGAAAACTTAAAGATATCTCGAATTTTTAAAATCTTCAGGAAACCATTGGAATTGTCAGTAACTCTGAAGTATTTTCCCTCATTTCCCTGAAAACCGAACAATATTTGAACAAGAAACATGAAAAGACAGATAGCAATTTGTTTACATCATTTCAGTTTATTGCAGGGGCGTAGCAGTTTTCCAAAATCAAGATCAGTTGTGGCACTTACAACAGCTCGCGGACGATGGGCACAGCGTATTGGGGAGCGTAGTGAGAGTAGGCACCCGAGGATCCGTAGGATGGAGCGGGTGCGGAGCAGGGCACGGGCTGCAGAGAGGGCTGGCAGCTGAACAGGTAGTTCTTGGGGCACGGCGGTGATGGGACAGATGCGGGTGCAGAGTAGGAGGGTGCGGCTGGTGCTGGTGCGGAATAGGCTGGGGCAGCCGGGGCAGCGGGTGCGGCGTAGGCGGGAGCGGCAGGTGCGGAGTAAGCAGGGGCAGCTGGTGCTGGAGCTGCGTAAGCCGGAGCAGCTGGTGCAGCGTAGGCAGGAGCAGCTGGGGCGGAGTAAACGGGTGCGGCAGCTGGTGCTCCATAGCCGCCATAGGCAGCTCTTGACACACGAATATTCTCTGCCAATGGTGCTGGGATCAGGATGCCCTGCGTTGGCTGCAATTGAATTGTTCCCGCGGCGCAGACAATGGCCAGGATGGTGACCAAGAAGATGTGTCCAATGTTGAATGCCATTTTGATATGTAGAGCTGTTGATGCTTGCTGCTAATGTGGCACCAAGAGGTTGACTGTAACTCACTAGTGTCGAGGCTCTCAACTTTATAGCCAACTCAAAAAACGCTGAGCGCATTGGAAAATCAAAAATATTACAGAGAATAAATCAGACTGAAAGCGCTAAACGAAAAATTGCTGACGATCTCCATTTGGAATCGATACTTGTTTGGTTTAGCATAACCGAGGAGAACGGTGTAGGGTGAAGCTCTGACCGGCTAACACCAATTTCAAATGGCCAAATCAAAGACACTTTTGCTGCTGTTTTTCATTCATCTGCTGACCCAAAAAGTTGTAATCCCAGCAAATGCAACTGCAACCGCAACAGAAGCTTCCGGTATGTCACAGTTTCTGGAGCAGCAAAGCAGCCAAAATGACGACTCTGTAAGCTGGACACATTTGTTGCCCAGCAACTTTTATTCCGAAATGAATCAACAGTACTATGTGCGATTTCGCAGACAGTCGCTGCTGGACTTGAAGGATCTGCGCAGAAGAAGGCCATATCCATTTGAATATGCAATGTATATCTGAAAATGTAATATTTCTTATAGATCAAGAAAATAAATTAATTGATTAATAAGTTTTTCTGGTACTGAATTGGCACTCTCATGCCTTCCATCTCTAACTAATCGTAGAATTATGCTGAGTGTGGTGGTTACATCTAATACTTACATTCATTTTTAATTAAACCTACTCTTCACTTTAAATTTGAAATTGTAACTGCATTTACCGGTGGTTTATTAACAGTAACAAATCTATCGTTGCGCTGTTGCTGTGACTTCGATAAATCTATCGATAGCGATTGCGCATGCTCGCGTGGGCGCATTTGACGTCACTAGGACGAAGGACACAACACAGTCAGAAACAAAAAACAAAGTTCATTAGAAAAGGTTAAGCTGCAATTTTAAATAAAGCTATGAAATTAACACTGCGACGATATTCTTGGCTTTTGGCCCTGCAATTGGCGTTGCTGGTGGCCGACTTGTTCTTTAATGCCTTTGCATTCTGGTTGTCAGAGGATAAAATGCAAACTGCAATATTAATTTTTGTGTGAGTAACAAAACAGTAAATAAATATACTCTGTGCTCATTGAAAATTGACTAAAAAGGGTATAACAGATTTGACAAACTGTATGTATCACCTATAAAGTATGTCTGTCCGCCTGTTCAAAGGCGTCGATCTCAGCAACTATGTATAAGAGATAAAGAATTCAAGCGTGGCATTTTGGTTCCTGGATACCATGCACAGGTCAAGTTTATTTTTAAATTTAGATGCCTTGCCGCCTTCGCCCACAAATCAAAAAAAACTTACATAAATAAACTAATTTACATTTCTTCACGTTTGGATAATAAACTCAGAAGATATGTAAGAAATCATTTCAATCAGGAAGAAAAAGCTTGCTGAGTTTTTGCATGTGTGTGTATCTGCTTGCTTCTGTTTTATACATATGAATGTATGTATGTATAAAAACATTTATTATCTTAACACTTTTTTATAAAGACCGGCACAGGGTATTGTCTGAACGGCTTGTTCTAAATTCTAAATTCTTTCCACGCAGCATTCAGGACTCCTTCATCATCGTGGAGTACTTGCTATTCACACTGGCGTTGCATTCGACATGCGTCTACCAAGTGGGCGCCTCCCACATCATCCTACGCAATTGTAAATTGTTTCTGTTCAGCATTTCGGTCTATTTTTTGCTCTCCGCCTGTCAGCACTCCTGGATTATCTATAAGTATCGAGAGTCCGCTTCAGAATCTGATCCACAATGGCCATTGGCCTTACACGCCTTGGCGGTGATCCAGCGCTTAAGTAAGTTCCAAAACTCTAGCTCACCATGTGGCAGAACTTAATTATCGAGTACTCTTTCCAATAGTGTCGGTCTTCTACTATTACACATCCAAGTCAACAGCACTAATCATGGCCGATCCGCGCTACAAGGAGGAGCATCTTGATTGGATTGCCGAGCAATTGGGCGACAAGTAAAAGCATGAGACTATTATGATAAATAAGGATACTATGATATGATATGATATATAAGGATACTACGTATTATTTTAGCTAGGTGTCATCTAATGATAATTATTAAGTGTGAAGCTCATATTTATTTCATAAATGTAAACTATAAAATAAAATGTGCATGCATCTATATTCGATTTTAGTACCCATGGCGCCATCTATGTATTGGTGGCAATAAGTAGCGCCATATATTGTGAGGTAGCTGTGAATATATATGCAATTGAATATTCTTCCACTTGAAATGTAGTCGGACTGCAAGTAATATACTATTAAGTCTAAATGATTTTAAAGTTCTTAAAGCCTTAAACAGGAAATTAATTTCTGTTATCATTGACTCAAAATCTGTTTTGGTTACCAATGTTAATCGGAGAATACAGGTAAACGGTTACAGGTACGGTTTGAATCCCTAGTCCTCACATTGAAAAAGTATGATTGATATGGGTCATACATAAATTTTAATTGTTTGCTTTATTTTAGAATGACTTCAATAATTCATAGCTAGTACTACGTATAAATATACATATTACACATACATTTAGTGGGTAAGCACCATTTCTCACTTGCTTCTCGATATTTGTATTGTCCATGATTGAAATGCTAGAACTAATCCAATTAAATATACATATGTCCAGATTTTAAAGCTAAGCATTATGTTAATATAGTCAATATATATATATACATATATGTAGATCATTAGATAAACATGGTCACAATTCAATTTCAAATTTGCACATGATTTTTGTTTTGATATGAAACAATAATAACTGGTCCCTGATAAAATGATAAATACTACGTTCCGGAAAAGCTGAAGGGCACGCCAAAAAGCTGTTCCCAGGCTTTTCCAATGACATTTAGACAGCACTCGGCATTCGCCGGTGTTTCGAACTGCACATGCCATAATTCGCATTGGTTTTCTGTTTCGTCAAGGAAATTAACTTTAAACTCGCAGTCCGTAACCCTTTCTACCTCCACTAGATTACTCATCTGCTGTGTTAACGTAAGTTCCAGCCGCTGCTGCGGCTCCTCATTGGTTGCCAGCCAATTGAATCTTCCATTGCCAGCGATATGCAATTGTGTATCCGAAGTGAGCAGCGTACAGAGCTCCAAGTTGCGTTTATTCTGACCACATATCCATTGGCAGCCACTAAGTACTGCACACATCTTCAGCGGTTCAGAGACCAGGGTACAAAGTCGTTGACGCACAGCACCCGCCGGTTCTTGAATCACCTCACACTCGGACGGTAGTGGGTTATCTGTTGAATCGTTATAATGATAATCAACTGTAAAGAATTCAATCCGGCTAATCAACTCACCTGCCAGATACAACAGCAAACTATCAGTTCGCAGCATATCCTGCAGCAACAGCACAAAGTTGCCCCAGTCGCGCAAAGCAAAGGACAATCCCAATTTCCAGGGCAGACACTGTATGCGCGTCAGGCGATTGACTGTAACGCTTGTCACCTGACGCAACCACTTGGATACATCATCTTGGGGAGGGGCAAATGACTCCATGAGGTAGCATTTGCAGGTGGATATTACCAACAGACCATCTCGCATCGTCTGTGTTTGCTCATTGTAAATCCTACCCTTGGCCAGCCACTTAAAGTGCTCGCCGCCCTCCTTGAATTTGTTCTGATAAAAATAAAGCTTCAGCCGGTGATCGATATCATTAAAGTCGCTATAGTTGAACTTATATGGCTGCATTCCACTTGCACTAGCCTCCGTTTCGATGAGCTTCTTCGAGCTGGACATCAGCACGTTGGTCGATTGAAAGAGGGCTGTGAACAGAATAAGAAATAGAATTGAAGACAAAGCCATGCATTTAAATCAAGGCTGCAAACCTTCAAGTCAGGGATTAATACCTAAACAAATATATGTTCCGGTTTCGGTACGTATCGAAACAAGTTCTAAATAGCAAGTTTTCGAAAGGTGTTTTGTGAGGTTTGCAGTCTTTATTTAAAATATTGCTCACCTCCAAACATTGAAGATAGGCCTGCATCTTCGGCTTTCTTTAGATGTCCATTGGCATTAACTCCTGTCACTTCATTGTTGTTATTGTTGTGGTGCGGTATGGAGCTGCCACTGGATTCGGCGGTCAGCATATTGTGTAGAATGATGGCTTCACTTGTTGCCTGCTGTTGAGCCTTTTCCTGTGATGGCTGCTGCTTTCCCTGTTGCTCGTAAGTGGTGCAAATGCTGTCGGTCACCGAGCCCGATGAGCTGCTCTCTGTCAGCTGGACGTGGGCCAATGCTTTGACCTTCAGCGTTATATCCTCATTTGTCGTCGTTATGATCGACGCTTCCTGTGTCGATGGTTTTGTTCTGGCAGCCAGGAGCTGACCAAACTCACGCTGAATGAAACTTTGCGTTTGGTCGAGGTCGTCGTCGATGGTTTGAAGATTGGGCTGCAATGAAATGCGTCGTTCCTCAGAGGTTTTGCGACTGGCGCTTTGCACACAGTTGGGATCCAGCACCTCAATGCTGGACTGGCTCGGATTAGATATAATGTCCACATCGCTCTCATTGGCACGAAACTCCAAGTCGCGATCCGTATTCGAGCTGCCCACCACCGACTGATTGGAGTCAAAGGAGCACTGAGAGTTGGTTATCTTCGAGCAGGAGCTGCTCTCATTCAGTGAATTGGCCGAACCTGTGGAGCACGATAACTATTAGTTAAAATTGCCATTAAACTCAATCTAATCTCTCTCTAATGGAAGCAGCATTGCTCTTTCTCATTGCGTGATTAGCTGATTTTAGATTGGATTGAATTTGGAATAGATTTAATCTGTTTGTTAGCTAAATAAATAAGTTAGTCTCTCATGCCCAAATGCTGCTTCACATTACAATAAGAAGCGAATTGCAAATTGAATCAAATTAAATACGTTTACAATAAATTGGCATATTAACTTTTTGTGGTTTGCATCAAACTCCTACGCTTGGGTGTGTTATTAGCGATGAGCCTGCTGTTGCCCACTAAATAATTAAATAGTATTTTTAACAATTGTTGTTGTTGTTGTTGGGTGAGCGAAAAGTACAAAAAGAATACATAAAAATATACAAAAGTTAGATTTAGTCTCGATTGACGTTCGTTTTACATGTGGGTAAATTATTTGTGTGTTGTGTGTGTGATTTATCGCATGCAAAAAGAAAAAAGAAATTAATTAAAATATATAAATAATAATATCAATTAAAAAAGAGAAAACAAAACTACATAAAAATTATGAATTCCAAATGCCGCTCACAGAAACCGAAATGCATTGAAAATATTTAACAAAACTACAAATTTAGCATAAAGAGTTGACTGGCTAAAGACTTGCCAATACTTTGACTATCCTCCTTGGACTCCAGCATCAGTGGCGTGTTCACTGGAGATTCCCCCACAATCAGCGCCGGCGACAGCTTCGGCTCCAGCACAGATACTTTGGGCTTGTCCAACGAGCCAGACTCATCGTTCACCTCAGCCACAAAAACGCTTCGACAATCTGGACAACGCAGCTCTACAAAGAGTTATGTATTATTATTATATTTGTTAATAAATTTAACAGGTGCGTGCAGTATATTTTGTATAGCAATTGTTTTTGAAAACAGCCAAAAGAAATGTCGGTGTTGTTAAAATGAACAATGTAATTTTTCGGACATATTTTTTGGGTCACAATAATCGAATCAGTCCTTTTTTGGTTTTGACTTTCGGAAGGACTTTTCAGAAGGAAATATTCTTTACCTTGCTCTGACCTGTTTGAATTTCCACACGTATTCGTTAATGGGAATTTACCAGCCATGCATTTGTATGTGCCATTTTAAGCTGTGGAGTTTCTAGCAGATGGGAAATTCTGTGGATAATCCGCAGGAAACTTAAGGGAATATTCTATTTAAAAACTATTATTTTAATTCATTAAACTTTAAGTGTAATTTAATCTCCCATCAAATCTAGACTTTTGAAAGCAACCAATGTTGGTTTCAGAAACATTGACATTTGCTTTTGGCTTTTAACTGATTTCTCCTACAAGCCCGATGGCAATTTCAACATACCTGCTGTCTTATAGGTCTTGTTTTTACGTTCTCTGGTAAACTTAATGCCACAATTTATGCAGCTATAGATGGTTATATTCATTTCGGTAAGATCACGTTGTGATAGAATGTCACGCAGTTTCTTCTCGATTTCCTACGGATAAAACCAGCTTAATTGTTGTCCACAATGTGTTTCTATTAATCCAACATACCTGGCATAGAGCGTTCTCTACGCAATAGATGCGTTCCTGTTTATCCTTTTGCATGGTATCAAAGTTAATTCGCAGCGTGTTTGATTTAATTCTCTCACAGGACTCCAAAACTTTGAGGCTCCATTTCGTTTTCGTACTGGGATTATGAATGAGTAAAAATTATTGTATGAAATGGAAAACGGATTACTCTAGCTAGTTACCGTTCGCTTAGTGCATCCTTTTCGCGCATATAGTTGGATGATATGGTAAGAAACAAGGGCTCGCTGGTCTTGTGAGCATGGCAAACGATATAAAGTTTCTCATCGGGCTCCTGGTCAGAGACTAGAGGGAATTAAATACAGTCATTAAAATGGATGAACTAGATTTTAGTGTTATATGTATTTCACCTGGTTCCTCCTCCTCTTCTGCGCTTGTCCTTGCATAAAGATTCAACACTTCCTTGTGCTTGTCAATTTCCGGTTCCTGTTGCATGACTTGCTCATCCTGCTGTTCTGATTGCAATGTATTGTCCATACTCTCATACTGCGTCTCGATGCTGTTGTCGCAGGACTCGTAAATTGTTTGTTGTGTAACGTTCGCTTCCGCATTGTTGCTGTCAACTTTTACAGGCGTCAGTGTTGCATTAAAGCTGGAATCCAAATTGGTGTAGTTAGTGGGCGGTTCTGTTTTCGGATCGGTTTGTTGAGATGCGGAGAGCTCGCCCAGGAACTCATTAAACTGCTGGCGAGCGTCATGACGCTCCTGCTCGGTAGGTTGCGGTGTGTCCAGGCCGAGCATTAGCTCAGTATTTCCGGATTGCAACCACTCGTTGCCATATTTCAGACGAAGAGTCTCAATTTGTTTCTTTGTCTCCAAGTGGCTGCCATCGGTGGTCTCTTTTTCTGTTCCCTGAAGCCCACTATTTGGGTCGATGGTTGATGCTTCCATTGCGGCCTCTTCTCCATGTTCTGAAATCTGCACATCGCGAAGCTTCTTCACTCGTCGTTTGCCAATTTGTGGTAGAGGCGGTGCTTGCTCAGTTTCCGAAGATGAATCCTTGCCCCTGACTGATATTGAACGCTGCGAACCTACACTGGATGCCGGTGTGCTGACGGAGTCACGCGAACTGTTAATGGATATGTAACTGCTGGCCAGGCGATGACCCATGGATGATGATACAAAGCGGAGCTGTTGGCTGCCCGTCCATGTCTTCTCTGCCTTGGACATTGGCTCAAAGTCCAGTACAAACTTTACAGTGGCCGTATTTTTGTGGAGATACTGTGCCGTGGCCAACCGGTGCTTGGGATGGCAGGCCAAGGGATTACCTTGTAAATTGAGCGTGGTGAGCGTCATAAGAACGCTCAGCGGCAACAGCTGCGAGTGCTCCAGCAGACAATTGTCGGACAAATCCATGTTGGTCAAAGCATCCAGCTTCGTCATGTCGAGCAGCTCCTCCACATAGTTGTTGCTGATGTTCAGCAATTGCAATCGCTTGCAGGCCTCTGCGTGAAACATAGGCAAGTGCGTGAGGCAATTGTAGCTGAGATCAAGTGTCTTTAGATGTGGCAGCCACTTGATGGCTGTGACGCTGCTTAGCTTATTGTGTCGCAAATTTAGATGCTGTAAATGTTGGGCAAACTCCAGTGCTGTGTCAATGCTTCGCAGATTGTTGTAGCTGAAGTCAGCTGACTGCAGCTCATTCCACACGAATCCATTCGAGTTGTCCCCACCACAGCGTGTTATGATATCCTCCACGCTGCTCAGACTCTTGACACATATCAAGTGCTGCAGTTGGGATCGAAGTGCCTGTATGCCCACCACTTGGCATATGTTGATCTTGTGCACCTCCAGTCGGCGTAGCGCTCGAAACTTGCAAATGTCTATGGCACCTTCGAAGTAATGCTCGCTCGGAAAGTAATTGAGCTTCAGCAGCGTTGTTTTCTGCACAAAATCATGCAGCAGCTGTAGATCTGGAAACACGCTTGACTTGGCATTGATAGGCTTGACAACCTGAAATGCCTGCGAATGCTGCTGTGACGTCCCCAATCCAGTGACAAATCCAATATCGCTATCAGCAATCAACGTGAAGGAATCATTCAAAGCGCGGAGCAGTGGCCCTGTAATTATGTGTATGGGTGTGTGAAAAAACGGGTTAAACTGATAAGCAAACTGTGCAAAGAACAAAGCAAGTAGCAGGCGTTGGTCATCGCTCGAAAGCATGTCTCATCAATACGAGGGTTGCCTTTTATATTTCTAGCCTAATAACGAAATAACGGCAATGCAGAATTAAAACTGGTTTTATTGTTTTGTAAAACATTGTTGAATACACTTTCCAATGCGCTAAATCAATTTCTGAAGAAGCTGATTAAATGTTTCAACAGCCTATTCTTGTGTTTAACCCGATGCACATCGCGATGTGTGAGATTCTCCAAAAACTTCTGGCAAGCAAATGGTTTTATACCATTCAGATTTAACCGTCATACGTTGCTTCAATGGAACAGTGGACACATGGCCAGCTTTTCTGACGAAACAGGCGATCAGTTGCTTTGAAGTGATGCGTTCGCGAACAACTTCTGTTATGTTTGCTTCGTTTTAGAACACCTATACCGTCGACTGTTACGGGCTCGTATGAATATATCCAAGATTCGTCGCCTGTTACGATCCTATAAACATCATTGCAATTGTATTTTTTAATCATTTTTTTTACACCAATCGATAACGCGAAAAAAAATTTTAACGACCAAGTGAAACTAACGCTTAAATATGCCTCGATCTCACGGTATAACACATTTAAAAGTCAATGTAAACGATAAACTGAGTGACCGAAGATCAAAAAAGTTCTATGTAAGTTCATAAATATATATAACTTTTAAACGTAAATGTCCATTGGTATCTAAGAGAGCTAAAAGTAACCTAAGCTAGAAATATAAAAGGCAACCCTCGTATGTGCGCTTACCTGATAAAGTCAAAGTAAATTCCGAGCTCAAGATTTTGTCTCCGTTTTTCCGGAGCAAATTGGCCAATTCGGTTATCTTTTGCGGGTCCATTGCAGACACAAATACAAGGCCATGCAATAAACAGCACCAGCTGCAGTTGCGTCTATTAAATAATATATTTTATTAATAAGTGCCCGAGTTTATTGGCTGACTTGTTCCTGCTTTCTGCGTTTTAGCTTTCTACGGTTGACAACTGTAAAAACAATATATTAATCATGGGTTCACGCACACAAGTGTCAATTGCGAGCAACAAGCAAGCATTTCACGTAGTTCACCTTATTCTATTTTGATGTTTATGATTTGGCTGCTGCCCCTATGAAAATAACAACAAAGGGAATTATGACGCCATTGTCCAAAACACTCACAACACACAATGCTACATATTCAAATAATATATATGCTGATTTCAATCACTTATTTGGCACTATAACAACATGATTATTCGTTAATGTTTCTTGTAAAACGAATTGGGCGCAAAAATATTGCACAGCCTAAAGAAAATATACTTTTGTTATTGCTACAAAAAATGACAGTCAGCAGGCAGCGTAAGCACAGAGTTGAATTGCCCAGTGTTGGGCAGCAGTGTCTACACAGCTGATTTCCATTTATCGATTAATTTCGAGTATCGTAACGATGAATTGGCGCACCAAACCCAAATCAAATACGCCAAAATTCTTGGTCGACTGAGAAGTTCCCATCGCCACTATTTTATTGCAAAGTATACACTGGCGAAATATCGTTGAAATATATTTATTGAACATATCAACAGGCCTATCTCTGGAGTATTTTGAGTAGTGCAACTTGTGTTTATGTGAAATAATGGAAAAAGACGAATTTCGCTGTATAAATAATACACTATTTTGTGATGGGAAGATATGTTGAAAATACTCGATGTTGTGAATACCGTAGCAAGCTGCTACGATAGGAGCTATTTAAAATTTCAAGAATTCTAGCTCTTATAGTCTCCCTTGGGGCACTGGGCTAAAAATCTATAAAATAGTATTGATAAACCGTAACGTACAGTTGTAAGAGAAATCAAAGGATCGTACAAAAGTATTTGAACATTTCTGTGCGGAATGGATGCTTCTTGAATTCAAAGACGATCAAAATAACGTTTTCATGATGTGTCGATGTGGCAATGGTAAAAACATGACTCCATGGGCAGTCAGTTGAGTGGAGAACGAGGGACAATTGGCTAGCAAGGTTATGGCGTATGTACTTTTGGTGGAGCGTTTAAATTCCGAAATTGGCACCTTTCGACGAAGATAAAAACGCTGTTACATCAAGACAATGCACCGTCACAAAATATCCTTTCTCATCCACCATATTTTCCAGATCTCCCGAAAATGCTTGTTGAAAAGATATTTAGAACCAACGAAGAAGTTATTGCTGAAACAGAAGTCTATTTTGAGGATAAACATAAATTGTACAATATAAATGGTTCCGAATAGTTGGAAAATCTCTATAAAAGGTGTATCGCTCTGGAAGGATACTTATAATAATAATAGTATTGAAAAATTTCATTTTGTCAAAAAAAATATTTTCTTTCTGAAAAAAACGATAAAAGTTTAACATAAAATAATATTAATTCCATACACGTAGCTTTTTGCCTTTTATTTATTTAACACAATTTTAATTTTACATTTTGTATATTATGACTAGGCCATTCAAATTAAATTGCACTTAGATTTGTATAATGCAAATAAAAATTTCATTTGCCTAGGTTTTTAATTAAAAATTATACCATTGGAGTTCCGTTTTAATCGCCTCTGTTCTTTGTATTTATGTATGTTAGGTAATTGTAAAAACATTTTTAGGTACATGCGCACATTTCTTGCTAAACTTTTAAAAACTAAGTTTAAAATAAATAGCAGACTTAAAAATTGGTTTGTTCGTTTCGGTTTCTGTGGTTCGCTCTTGGATATGCGTTGGATTTTAAGATTAAATTAACAACCTGTACCCATTCTTGTCTTTGGTTGGGTAATATTACCGATTGACTGGCTGAATTGTCTGAGTGCTGAAAAATACCTATTTACTCTTGTTTGGTGCATAAAAACGATTAAAAAATTGTTTTACAATTTTACAATGTTTGCCTGCGAAATAGAAAACAAAACTCGTTATATGTAGAAGCGCTCTGCGTTTAAAAGCATTAAATTCTTCAAAAAGAAAATGCATTCAAATACAAACACGAAATAAAAACGTAAAATTCAATTGAAAATACATCAAATTTTGATACGTACTGCTCTCTGCCGATTAGAAGCTGCCAATTTGTAAATATACATATACGATTCAAATAATTATAAATATTTTTCCTAATTATGCTGGGTTGATATGTACAAAAAATAGTAAAATGCTTTATTTATGTTTAACAAAATTCATTTTGGCTTTAACAAGTATGACACTGACTTTACACTGAAAACAATTCGTAATAAACAAAATATAAATCATAGAAAATTGAGTAATATTGAAATGCGTGTTGAACAGGCGAGGGTTTCGATTTTCTGATTGTACGAATATGCAGAATATACATATATTTATATACCGGTTGCAAATGCATGAGTGTGCATGACAGAGTATGACTGGACTTGTTCTACAAACGAATAGTATTTACAATCGATTTAATCTTTTGTTTTGTTTGTTTTTTTTTATATTTGGTGTAACACAGTTTATAGTTTTGGCGTCGGCATGATGGACGTATCCCTATGAGAAATCATATAAAAAGAAGAGAAGAAAACAAATTGTTGTTGATGAAACATAAAAGTTGGTTTTGTTTTAGAAATGTATATGAAATGGTGGGGTTATTACATAAAGCTGGGATGAATGATCTGATAATGTATAGGACTTGGGAATGAAGAAGAAAAATATTCAACAAATTTTGATCAATTTCAATTTACAGAATTCCTTTTTGAGTTTTTATTTATTATTCAGCTTTTGTTATAGTAAGTTTATTATTTATGTTATTAGAAAGAAAACATACCAAACAAAGTAAAGAAAATGTGCAAGTAGTATAAAACTAAATAAAATAGATAAGGATACATTAAGAACTAAAGAAATCAGTGGTTACTAAGAAAGAAACAAGTAAGTAAATTATAGGTAAACTCAAAAATTCACGTGAGGATATATATGGGGATAGTCAGAGGGATTTTCTTAGGTAGGATTAAGTGCAATTGTGCAAAACGAGAACATAACTAAAGGAACTCAACACTTACATATGCTCTGGATGATTGCGTATGCAATCGATTAAATCTTTAGGCTTAAGCTGATTTGTGCATATTTTATGTATGGCGGTGAACAGAGGGAATCTGCAATAGAAATGATTAATTGTATTATTGTAAACTAAACATTTGTATATTTTAGCGTATCGTACTTATCCTCCAAGCCTTTGTTTTTCAACATATAGTTAACCTCCTCGGCAGTGGGCGGGCCCTGCAATTTCTGGCCATTGAGCATTTCCTTTTCCAGTTCCTCAATTGTTTTGCCAGAGCTGACAAAAGCTTCCGAAACGCGACGATTGCGTCCGCCTAGAATATCATTGACGTTGTTTGATCAAAATTGTTTAAAGATCTCATTCGTTACCACTAACCATAGCACGTCGTGATGAGATCCGCAACACCACAGCTCTCGAAGAAGGTGGACAATTTGCTGCCTGGGTAGAAGACATCGACGAAACGGATCATTTCCATAAGGCCGAGTCGAATGACCGCCGCCTTGGTATTGTCGCCCAGTTTAAGGCCATCAACGAAGCCCGCACCACAGGCGACAATGTTCTTCAAAGCACCGCAGACCTCAACGGCATCGGCATCCTCGACGACCACGACGCGGAAATGGTTTGCCTGGAAGAGATCACGCAGCACCTTGCCGTATTTTTTCTCCGTGCAGCCGATTGTTGTCTCACAAAAGTTGCCTTCTGCCACCTCATTGGCCAGATTAGCACCCATGAGTACAGCGCATGGTATCTACATATGTGTGTGGGAGTGTGAGGGATTAACAAAGGTTTTGAAAGTATCTCATTCAAAGCACTCACCTTCAGGTGGCGGGTTATAATGTGCGAAATTAGATCAATGCCACCGCCTTCGGCTTTATCGAAGCCCTTGATCAGTGATATGGCAATGGCATTTGGCTTGATCTTGCCCAGCAATTGTTTGCAGAAATTTGGTATAAACTGGTGGGGCACCACGAAAATGAGTATATCAGCATTCTTGGCAGCCTCAACGAGATCAGGTACAGCAACCTAGAAACACAGAAAGAGGCAATCAACAATTAAAAATATGATAAGCAGCAAAAGTTACGCTGATAAGCGAGTCGAACAACTCAAGGTTGAATGAAGGAAAAAAAAAACATCAGGGAAATAATCAGAGGCACATGTGTATTCAGTTCATTCAGTTTTGGAGGCTTGTCTCTCTGTCTAGATCCTAGCTAGATGACTGCGTAATAGTTGCTATTGCTTATTATAATTCATAGACTGGTTTAATAACACGTTTTTTACGTTTTTAAAATTAGCTCAGCGTTTGCTAAAAAACTTGTTTTGGCGTTGGCGTAAACCAATTTGATAAGCGTTGCATAACTGTTTAACTTAAGTATAAAGTTCAGCTCCTAAATTATATGGATTGCTGGCTTCAGATAACACACAAAAAGTGGTTGAAATTGTTGACATAACAAATTAAGCGCGCTACAATTTATGAACATAAGTAAATGACAAATATTATTGAAAAATGTCTAATTGCAATTCGTTGGTTGAGTTTTTTTACAATTCCAGCAATGAACTTAAGTTGAAAATTGATAAATCTTGCTGACTATCGCGGTTATTTAAACGGAACTCGTATTATTCTGACAATATAGGGAATGAACAAGTACTATAAATATGCTTAATAGCAATTCTTTAGTTTAGTTTAAGAGAATTCGAAAAAGGACAGTTTAAAATATATATATACATCTGTTCTTTTATTATTTTCACTAATAGATAATAAACAAATTAAAACACGATCTATAAAACAAAGAAATTAATTCTTCCTACCAACCAATCACAATCATTTTCTGCTCCGAAAGGGAAGTAGAGCATTTTGTGATATGAGTTTCTTCCTTATCAGAAACCTAAATATAAACTTTTATCTGTTGTTTTTAAAAGAAATTAAGATTGTTTAACTTTTACTGCATTTTTGACATTGGCCCCTGCATATTTGTTTATAAGCAATTTGTTTTTTCCCATTTCTTTTCACTATTGAACATTTGCCAAAAATAATATATATGTACATACATATATTTATACATACATATATATGTTGTATATGCTTATAGAAACAGATGTATGTATGTAATTTATTTGTGCTGACTTTTAATTAAGCAGAAAGACAAAAGCAACAGGCACTGAAAAGATTCTTTCAAATCTGCGCTGCCAGCTGTTCTATTCTGAGTTTAACACTAATTCCAGTGTTTTTCCACAAAGGAAAATTATAAATAATTAATAACTGTAGCAAAATATTTACTAAACGCACACCTTATCAAAAGACGACGAAATTGGCTTGTTTAACATGACCTGTACACGAGTTGGCTTATCTACAATCAGTAAACAGTCAAGTGGTGCGCTTATCAGCTCAGCTCTTGGCTAACGTGCATCGATCTATTGTTTTATTATCATTGTTTGACATGACAAAATAATGTAAAACTTTACAGAGAAAATAGGCAATTGGAAATAGCTAAAAATTAGCATTTCACGATCTTTGTAGTATTTTAATCGACTAAAAAAAAAACAAATTTGCCATAGCACAATCTTATCTGCTCATGAATTCATTCATTTAAATGTTGTTGCTTAATCTGTTTTCTACAAAAAAATGTAGATTTTCTTCAGTATATTCAAGTTATCTGGCAATTTAAAAAAAAAATAGTCATATTATTGCTTAAAATAGCTAGATCTCTAGCTATAATTGTTCCAGCTTTGGTTTGCACCTAAGTCAACCTACAAAACAGCTAAAATGGCAGCACTGGAGCCAAGCAGTACAATAAACAGCCAGGGTGGGTGGGAGAGTAACATAGAGAGAGAGCATGCAAACACACGTCAAGCCGGCCTTGACCTACGTCAAAGGCAGAGAGAGGCTGTGGCAACGACAGCAATCAGAAAGAGCAGAGTTGGCAGGCTTCGCTAACGTGCGGACGTCAGAGCAAGGTAAAACTTTTGTTGGTGTTGGCGGCCCTGAACAACAACTGCATTGGCGGCCAAGCGAGCGTCCAAGTTGTAAAAATAGCTGTGTGCACTTCACCCGCTCGTTTGCTTGATTAGATAATTTCGCTATTCGGTCAAGATCAAGGCAGCGGCGTCTTTTATGTAAGGAGCTGCAGTCGTTGCTAATATTATAAATTGAAAGCTTATTACATAAGGTAAACGCTATTCTCACACCCTTTTGACGTGTTATTTACGATTTCGATGTTTACAAGCGGCATGTGTTAACTAGATGATATCTACTTACGACATTTGGTGGCAGTTTGTGTCCCTTCAAGTATTTAACATTCTCGTGGGTCTCATTGATAATTTCAGTTAGCTTCTTGCCGTCAATCATTTCCTCGTAGACGAACATCGTGACGCGCTCCTCAAACTCGGGCAGTGCAGCGGCGTTGGCGCCGACGATTTTCGCGATGGCCGATCCCCTACACAAGGTTTCAAAAATGCCAGAGTGCAATGTGCAATAGTTATATAAGTTGTTAGTGAACTTACCAGTTGCCTGAGCCAACAATGCAAACATTTACTTTTTCCGCCATGCTGATGCTGGTGTTGTTATTGTTATTATTAATAACTGCGTTTGTTGTCTTTTGCGTTGATTGCGTCGGATTTGCTGCGCGTATGGCACTCTTGGTATCTGTGACTTGCGCTGCGAATTATTTACAACAAACTGACACGTCGAAGCCACGGCACATTAATAAATAGTGCTAAATTCTTCGCTCCATTCTGAACAAGTTCAAATGAACGGGTCATTAAAATTAACGAGTGAACCTATGCATTCGCTCATGAACTATATCGTTTTGCTCAATTAGTCAATTTAAATTTAATTTTCATTTTACAACATTGAAATTAGTATACATATAGTTCCGTTATAAATTTGAATTTCATTATTTTTAATATATCAATAGAATAATAATTTCATATATTTTGATAATTTTATTAACTTACAAGATCAAAATTAACTTGTACTTGTTTTAAATGCATGTCAATTGAAAAATTTGAACGGTCTCATTAATTATCTGATTAGAAAGACATATTGTTCTTCGATCATGATAAGCTGAGTAGAATGAGCTATTCATCGTTCCTTCAATTCAACTACGATGAACTATTGTAATTGCAACCAGTGTGGCCAGAACGTGACACTGTCTCTTCTGCTGCGATTGCCGATATAATCTACTTTACACACCAAAACATAGAGGGCGTGCTTATGTTTCGCAAACACACAACAGGTGGAACCTTAGCAGCTTTGGTTCGTATAAATATTTGAAGCTATAGACAGCATGCATTTGTGTTAGAATTTTATCGAATTTATAAATTTATTTTAATAGAAATACTTAATACAAATTAACAAAGTTCGGAGTGATGAACGCTCAACTTTCATTGAATTTTAAAATTGTAAATTCTGTACCTTATAGTTAATTTTATTGCAAAAATTAAACAATTGCTTAAATCTCTTCAAAACTGTGCGCCCCTTGTGTTTTAGTATCTATAGTTCAGCAAGTTCAGTTTAAGTATCGATACCGACTGTAAACTATCGGTAGTGCTCTCAATTTAAAAATCGCACATATAAAACATAGATGGAGTGTTTTTATCAAAAAGACAAGAGGTGGCGCTAACTAACGCCATAACGTGTTGGGTCGTAATTCGAAAAGTGTCGTTATTTTCTTGTATTATTCTTACTATTATCTTAAATTTAGTTTTATTTACCCCCCTCGTGTTGTCATCCGTCACTCAGCTGTGAGTTTCTTTGTTGAAGATGAAGCCATACAATCGTGCCAAAACCATTCAAGAAATCAGTTTTGAAAATATTGCTGTTATGCGCAATTGATCTGTTATTTATTGAGCAGCCCTGTTAGATCGCTGTTAACTGCCCGCGCCAATCAACTTTGATCGATTTGTTAGACGCCAAATTTGAAAACTAGCCTTCTGATTAGCCTACGGAAAAGATATTACATCATATGCTATAATATACATACATTGGCTAGCGTCATAAATTTCATCTGAATGTATTTACTAAGTCAATGGCACAATTTGCATATTTACACAGTTTCAATCAATTTGTTTGGGAAAATACGGGAACTGGGCATTTAACAGTCGTGAAGACTCGACTTTACCCCTTCCGAATGGTTTACATAATATTCACATGACTAAATATTGACTTGAGTCACATACTTATTCCGTAACTAACTTGATTTAAGACATTATGTGCGAATTGTGAATAACAACTTTGTGATCACTTGGCGAGTATACGCTATAGATATGAACCGAATATATATGGGACAACAACTGCTATTTTCGCTCCTTATAGGCGGTAAGTTATCAAAGGTTTCCCTCATATTTCAACCGCTATATATTTAAATTTTGTAAATTCCTCAGCACTGCTCAGTTTTCACTGTCCGAGCTGCGAGGCTTTCTGCGTTAACCCTGATATATACGGTCGGTGTTATTACGTGGCTCCAGGAAGTCCATTGGAGGCGGTGGTGAATACAGCCAACTCACTGAGAGGCGTGGGCGCTAGTGTTGTTAGCGGTGTTCAACATTTGGGTGCTGCAGCCGTAAACGGCGTTGGAGTTGTTGGGAGCCTTTTGGGTGTTGGTAGGATCAACGCATATCCATATCCATATCCATATGCCAATCCTGCCGGCTGAAAAGTCGAGCACAGTTACGACGATGTTTGAGGTCTTACAATTTGCCAATATTTAAATTTTAATTACCCAACTTATTAATACAAATAATTAGTCTGTATACAGCCAAACTTCCATTTGTTTTTTAATTTTGTATAAAAAGTATATATAAAATGTTGATATTAACAAACATATTTTAGGCACTGTAAGCGCTATAACCCCCCGCAAATCAACTAGAGATTACAGACGGATATTCTCCTTATTTATCATTTACACTAAAAAAGCTAGCGATTTCATATTTGATGGATAGACGGATAAAATACCACGTATACTGGAATGTTATCAGATTTTCAGAATTATTAACAATAAATCTATTTAATCGCATAAATATTTATAATATATAATATATATAATCGTATTTATGAATGTTTGTGGTCTAAAAGTATGCAAGCACTTTCCGTTAAAGTTTAGAATTCAGAGATACAATTAATATATAATTAATCTTTGTAATGGGTATCTTACTTCCTTATAATTATATAAACTTTTACTGAGGCAAAGATTGTTTGCATAATATTTACATAACTAGATAATCATTTTCGTCACATATGCCGTAACTAACGTTATTTGAAGACATTATTATCGGTTCATAAGTGACAGCGTTGGGATGTCTTAATCAGTTAATGATACAAGGATGAAGTCAAGAGATATGGGAAAGCACCTAAGACTTTCGCTCTAAATAGGCGATAAGGTTTCCCATTTACTTTTGACACTAATATACGTAGTTTGCAAGTCCCACAGCACGGCTTACTTTAAACTATCCGAGCTGCCTGGACCAATACTACGGCGTCCCGAAATCGCCTTTAGCTTTAGACCGAATGGTTGAGCCCGATTAGGGTTGTGGTTACGGTAACGGGTACGGAAAAGGTTATGGTTAAGGCTACGGTTATGGTAACGGTTACGGCTACGCTTACGGTGGCTAAATTATTCAATATTAATTATAAATAAATAGTTTCAAAAGCTGCTGACTAAGAATAAATACATTAACGTTACTTTTATATGTCTTTTCATTCCTTATTCGTAATTTACAATATTGTAGATTCAAACAGTTTTGATTGCTTTTATTATGGTATAAAGGATTGGGCAAATGCAAAAGACATAAGGAGAGGGATCTCCGACTCTATGAAATATATATTATTTCTTAGCACCATCAGCCAAGTTGATATTGCCATGTCCGTCAGTCCGTCTGTCCGTCTATCCGTCTATCCGACCTTCCATCGGTATGAACACCCAAATCTCTGAGGCTATGAGAGCTAGAGCTACCAAATGTGGCTCACAGACTTCAATGAACTTCACGCACATCTACTTTGTTTCAAAAATTTTTCCACGCCCCTTTGTGCCCCCGCAATTTAATAAATCCCTTTAGCAACTACACAATTAGAGTTAAAAACTTTAAAATTGGTGGACAGACGTGTAATATCCTTATGGATAAAGCAATGGTTTCAAAAACCTACCACTTACATAACACTCACCGTTTTTAAGATATAACGCTCGTTTTGGTGGTGTAAGTTCTCTATTATTGTTATGAATTATTCTATTTAATCGCCTAAATTATCCTATTTAATTATACATTATTTTTTTGATTGTTTTTGATTGTTTTGAAGTTCAATAGAGATAAAGATTGATATTTTGTAGTATATTTTCTATACTCTATACAAATTTTAGAATACTGTATATTGCATTGCACAACTAGACAAGGATAGCATTAAAGGGGGTGGAGAAGGGAGTCTAGAAGTGATGGGCTGAGGTGGCAGAACAGAACTTAATCACCATTGCCATGCTGCACAGAATCACATTTTGGGCGGATGCTGCTGCTGGCATGGAAACAAGCCAATCCACATGCCACACCAAAAACAGAACCAGAACCAGAGTAGACGTTGACACGGACACAGACACAGATACAGGCACACACACACAGATACAGATACAGAGACAGTAGCAGAAACAGAGAAGGAGCAAGTCAGGCCACGAGCATAACGTGCAACTTTCCAGCTTTCGCCGCAATCAATTTTACGGGTGCACAGCAGCAACAACAACAAGAAGAGCAGTGGAATTAGAGCAACCCCGAACATGCTTACAAACCAACCCAAAGTAACCCAAACCAAAATTCAAGCCAACTCAACAACACCGACACATACACATACACAGACACACCCACATATATATGCACATACACATGTGAAGGGCACAAACGGCGTTAGACACGCAACCAAACAGCGGCCAGCACGTGGTCCAGCTCACATGAAGGTATTAACGCGTAACAACATCGCTGCATGATTAACCTCCTTCATTGGGATGTGGATGCATCCCAGCATCCCGTCCTTCTACTAGCAGCTAGTGGTAAGCCATGACTCTGGCCTAGCTTTTGTCATGTTCTAGGACAAGGCTTAACCTTACGACCATGTCGCAGTTTTGGCCACGTCGGCATCAGCAACATTGCTAATCGGCTGAAGCGGCCGGCAGTAACTTTCCAGAACGGAATCGCAATTAGAGAATAAGTCGAGAGAGCTTCAGCAAACCGAAAATCTTTTATAATTATTAATACAGTATGTCAAGTAATTGTTGTGACGGAATAGAAAAATGTATACACTTGTTTTTATTTATTTAAGAAATTGGCTAACATCTGTATATATCATTATTACTAATTACATCCTCTTAATTTTAGAAATGTACCAAGTTTGTTAATAAAATATAAGAATTTTTTGTAGCAGACAGAAGAAAGTCTGGCAGACTAAGGTATTTTTATTTTCCCCTAACAATTTGTTGACTATTTGTATATAAATTAAAATGTTCACATTAAAGAACTCTTTTTTTTGAGATATCTAGCTCACTCAAAAACTTTTGCTTTAGATAATAATAATATAATTTAAACTTTTCCTAGTTTCAAAGACGTCAATGTAAACGGAAGAGATCTGTCTGTTCTAGTTTAAGAACAGTCTAATTGAATTTTAATTTGATGGATAATAACAAATATAATAATAATTCTTTGTGACAACATAATTTCCCACTTGAAGGAAAGAAGAAAAGAAAGAAACTAAGTTGTGGATTTTGTATTTATTTTTAGTCAGCAGCTTCTGAGACTATTTACATATCCATATGCAATTGTGTTTATTTATTAATATTGAATAATTCAGCGACCATAATAGGGGTAACCGTAGGGGTAACCATAACCGTAGGGGTAACCGTAACCATATGGGTAGTAGTATTGGCCGTCGCAGCTCGGATAGTTCAAAATGAGCAGTGCTGTAGGATTTGCAAAAAGTACATACATATTAGTGGTTAAAGAACTTAAGAATATCTTACCGGCAATCAAGAACAAAAGTGTCAGCTGTTTTCCGATATCTATTGATCCCATCATTGTATCGTTTACTGATTTAAAACTGCCAAAGCTGTCTCTTATAAACCGCTCGCAATCTCTTCAAATAACATTAGTTACGGCATATGTGACGAAGACGATTATCTAGTTATGTGAATATTATGCAAACAATTTGTGCCTCAATAAGTTTATATAATTAGAAGCAAGTAAGAACGCTATAGTGGAGTCGCCAACTTTGAGATACCCATTGCAAAACTAAATTATATAGTAATTGTATTTATTATTTTTAAACTTTAACGGAAAGTGCTTGCATACTTTTAGGCTAAAAATATTCACAACTACTAATATACTATAAATATGGTATCGATGCAATTAAAAGAATCATTGTTAATAATAAAGAGAAACATTTCTATCTTGAAACTTGTGGGTGCTTACCGATTTGCAATGGCGAAAAGCGCCGTGGTCAAATAAAGAAAACACTCTAAAGTCCGTGGGTATAAAATCCGTCTGACTATCAAATTTAAAATATCTAATTTGTATAGTGTAAATGCTAAATGGGGATAATAAATCACTTGAAATTAACTGAAAGCCTGGAGCTAAAAATAGTCAAAATGAAAGTGTAAATTGTGATATTTACATTGTTTTTTTTCCCGTGCAGAGACTTATAAACCCAACTCGAGAATGGAAACTTTAATAGATGATAATTGATAGACTTTTGCCTGTATGAAATCAAAGTACACAGTGCATTATAGAGATATTACCTGTTTGCGCTAAATGTCTACAATGACAACATCTAATTGACAATATCTGCGGTTTAGCTGGACAAAGTCCCTGCTTACAACTGTTGAAATGCCAGCTACCCTTACAATTGCTTCGAGCCATTGCTTCGCTATGGCTCACTAGGCGTATGAACAATTTCAATGCACATGCTCTAAATTAACATGTGTGGGGCATATCAATCCTTTTGGCCATAGACACACACACATGTACACACCAACATATAAATGTGGACAACAAGTGGCACAGTTCTCATAGGCAAACTCGACAGCTTGTAGCTCGTATCCTTGTTGAAAATGCAGCCACCTTTTGGCCATGTCATGTTGCTGATGATGGAAGAGATGACATGAGTGGGCCAAGATTGAGCTGGGGGCTGGGGTTGGCAGAGATGTTGCGATTGTTGTGTAATGTGTGTCTATAAAAAAAACAATGACGGACATTGGATTTGGGCATAGAATAATAGTATATCAAAATTTTACAGAAGGCCGCAAAAGAACGAAATAAAATCATTTACGCAAAACGAAACCCAAATTGAATACCAAGACAAGAATAAGCGAAGAAAATACACAACGTTAAGCGGATGTAGCATGCTTATCCCTTTACACCCACACACACACACATACACACACAACTTAGAGAAAGAGATGGTTTTTATTATTTTTATTTTATTTAAACCACACAAAATACTTAAGACGATTTTGTGTTTTGTGGTCCAAGATGTATTGCCCATGGCGAAGCAAAAAGTGTGAAAAGAAATGAACGAAACGACAACGAAAGTTTGAGCCAAAAGGGTATGCAACATGTCCAGCGGTCTATGTGGTTCCATTCCTCTCCTTCCCGCACTTTCCAGCCTGGCCAACGAGATCTGCTTGAGGCGCTTTTCATACGACGACATCGTCGTATGTAAAATATGCAACTGTCTTACCTTTGACCAAGACATTTGCCTCAAACAATGACAGGTCCTTTCTTGACAGCACAAGACAAGACAAGGCATCAATAATACGATACTCGCAGAGGTTCTCACTTCCCCGCACATGTCCTTTATCAAAGCATTGAGTCGTTTACAGCATTTATGACAGCTACATCCAATCCCCACCGTTGTACCATTCCGATTCCCATTCCCATTCCTATCCCCCTACCCATCTGGACAATGCTTAAGCGTTACAGAATATGCGACAGCATACAAATTGCGGATTTTTATTTTCATTTTTTATGATTTACATTTTATATTCGTATTTGCCTCTCTAGCTCACTTTATTCGCTTTCAAATGAAATGTTTTGGCACTTTTTTAATGCCACAATTTTTGGTTCCCTTCTATTCCTTTTTTTTACTTTTTTACATTTTTACTTTGCAAATAGTGCGGCCCAAAGAACGCGTCACTTAATTGTTTTAATTGCATTTCATTTTTTCTCCATTTCTTGTTTTATATGTTTTTCCTTTTTTTTTTTTTGGGTTCCATTAACACAATTTACTTTGGCTTGCTGGGTTGTTTTTGGGTCTGTCTCTTATTTGTTTAGTGCTGAACCAAATTTGCATGTTTTTGGTAAAGTTTTTCCACTGCATTAGGCGAAAAGTAATAACAAATGTACACGTAGACAGTGCAAGCCGGGACTTCCCCCAACTTCTTATGAAAACGCTTAAGTAATATTAAAATTTTCAATGGACTAAAATGTTATTCAACTATTCAGGTTATTAATACTATTTAATTATTTTACATGGGTGCTATAAGCAGGCGTGTTTTTAACTGTCTTAAAATAATCTAAGACTTACAAAGTTTATATATATATTTAAATATGTACACTGGATTTCTGATGGCATTATGTGGTCTGCACCAGTAATTATACTCTCGGTCTTATATTTCGCAGTTTTATCCCTTTTCAAGTCTTTAAAGATCTTAAAAGAAGTCGAACTTGAGTGAAATAGTTAAAGCATCAATAGATTTATTTAAAGGCTTGTTCTGAATATTTGCTTGGGGATAAATAAAACATTTTTTAGACCCTTTACTTTAAAAAAGTAAATCGGGTCTATTAAGTTTGTAAAAAAAAATGTGCGTAACAGGTCGAAGGTCGAACAGGGGGAATATAAAATGTCGGATGATTATGAAACAGGGAGATTAAAAAACGTCGTATGATTATGAAATAGGGGGAATATAAAATGTCGTATGATTATGAAACAGGGGGAATATAAAATGTCGTATGATTATGAAACAGGGGAATATAAAATGTCGTATTATTATGAAACAGGGGAAATATATATGTTTATATATTAATATTCAATTCTAAAAAGTCGTATGATTATGAAACGGGGGGAATATAAAATGTCGTATGATTATGAAACAGGGAGAATATAAAAAGTCGTATGATTATGAAACAGGGGGAATATAAAATGTCGTATGGTTATGAAACGGGGGGAATATAAAATGTCGTATGATTATGAAACAGGGGGAATATAAAATGTCGTATGGTTATGAAACGGGGGGAATATAAAATGTCGTATGATTATGAAACAGGGGGAATATATATGTTTATATATTAAGATTCAATTCTAAAACGTCGTATGATTATGAAACAGGGGGAATATAAAATGTCGTATGATTATGAAACAGGGAGAATATAAAAAGTCGTATGATTATGAAACAGGGGGAATATAAAATGTCGTATGATTATGAAACAGGGGGAATATAAAAAGTCGTATGATTATGAAACAGGGGGAATATAAAATGTCGTATGATTATGAAACAGGGGGAATATAAAATGTCGTATGATTATGAAACAGGGGGAATATAAAATGTCGTTTGATTATGAAACAGGGGGAATATAAAATGTCGTATGATTATGAAACAGGGGGAATATAAAATGTCGTATGATTATGAAACAGGGGGAATATAAAATGTCGTATGATTATGTAACAGGGGGAATATAAAATGTCCTATGATTATGAAACAGGGGGAATATAAAATGTCGTTTGATTATGAAACAGAGGGAATATAAAATGTCGTATGATTATGAAACAGGGGGAATATATATGTATATATATAAAGATCAAATTCTAATATGTCGTATGATTATGAAACAGGGGGAATATAAAATGTCGTATGATTATGTAACAGGGGGAATATAAAATGTCGTATGATTATGAAACAGGGGGAACATAAAATGTCGTATGATTATGAAACAGGGGGAATATATATGTATATATATAAAGATCAAATTCTAATATGTCGTATGATTATGAAACAGGGGGAATATAAAATGTCGTATGATTATGAAACAGGGGAAATATATATGTTTATATATTAAGATTCAATTCTAAAACGTCGTATGATTATGAAACAGGGGGAATATAAAATGTCGTATGATTATGAAACAGGGGGAATATAAAATGTCGTTTGATTATGAAACAGAGGGAATATAAAATGTCGTATGATTATGAAACAGGGGGAATATAAAATGTCGTTTGATTATGAAACAGGGGGAATATAAAATGTCGTATGATTATGAAACAGGGGGAATATAAAATGTCGTATGATTATGAAACAGGGGGAATATAAAATGTCGTATGATTATGTAACAGGGGGAATATAAAATGTCGTATGATTATGAAACAGGGGGAATATAAAATGTTGTATGATTATGAAACAGGGGGAATATAAAATGTCGTTTGATTATGAAACAGGGGGAATATAAAATGTCGTATGATTATGAAACAGGGCGAATATAAAATGTCGTATGATTATGAAACAGGGGGAATATAAAATGTCGTTTGATTATGAAACAGAGGGAATATAAAATGTCGTATGATTATGAAACAGGGGAAATATATATGTATATATATAAAGATCAAATTCTAATATGTCGTATGATTATGAAACAGGGGGAATATAAAATGCCGTATGATTATGTAACAGGGGGAATATAAAATGTCGTATGATTATGAAACAGGGGGAATATAAAATGTCGTATGATTATGAAACAGGGGGAACATAAAATGTCGTATGATTATGAAACAGGGGGAATATAAAATGTCCTATGATTATGAAACAGGGGGAATATAAAATGTCGTTTGATTATGAAACAGAGGGAATATAAAATGTCGTATGATTATGAAACAGGGGGAATATATATGTATATATATAAAGATCAAATTCTAATATGTCGTATGATTATGAAACAGGGGGAATATAAAATGTCGTATGATTATGAAACAGGGGGAATATAAAATGTCGTATGATTATGAAACAGGGGGAATATAAAATGTCGTATGATTATGTAACAGGGGGAATATAAAATGTCCTATGATTATGAAACAGGGGGAATATAAAATGTCGTTTGATTATGAAACAGAGGGAATATAAAATGTCGTATGATTATGAAACAGGGGGAATATATATGTATATATATAAAGATCAAATTCTAATATGTCGTATGATTATGAAACAGGGGGAATATAAAATGTCGTATGATTATGTAACAGGGGGAATATAAAATGTCGTTTGATTATGAAACAGGGGGAATATAAAAAGTCGTATGATTATGAAACAGGGGGTATATATTTATTTATATATTAAGATTCAATTCGAAAACGTCGTATGATTATGAAACAGGGGGAGTATAAAAAGTCGTATGATTATGAAACAGGGGAATATAAAATGTCGTATGATTATGAAACAGGGGGAATATAAAATGTCGTATGATTATGAAACAGGGGGAATATAAAATGTCGTATGATTATGTAACAGGGGGAATATAAAATGTCCTATGATTATGAAACAGGGGGAATATAAAATGTCGTTTGATTATGAAACAGAGGGAATATAAAATGTCGTATGATTATGAAACAGGGGGAATATATATGTATATATGTAAAGATCAAATTCTAATATGTCGTATGATTATGAAACAGGGGGAATATAAAATGTCGTATGATTATGAAACTGATTTTTATAGTATAATATTTAATATAAACAATTGTCTGTAAGCATTTGTTTATATTATTAATATATATATAGACACACAATTCCCAAATGCTCTCACTTTCTATCTAGGCCTTTTGAAAGTTAAAGTTACTTACCAAAAATATATTATTGTGAATACTTGATAATTTCACAAATAATAAACAAATCAAGTGCAAACTAATTAAGCGATCACTACCTAAATGTAGTCAAAACTCGAACTAACAAATTTGAAAATCAAATGGCTTTTTCTTGAAGTATGACAAAGTTAAAAAATCACATAAAAACTGTACTACAGCTTATCGTAACAGCCTTAGAAGTACTGATAGCTAACTGTTATATTAACATTTCTGTCATATAACATTACCGTTTGAGGATTTTGTTATATGTTATGTGCATGTCAATCGCTCAGTACATGAATTTAATAAATATTTATAAGTACCACTGAAATGAAATATTACTAAGTTAAAAATGAATGTGATTCGCCATTATTCACTAACTCGATTTCAACAATTAAGAGATATTCGCAGTCTCTATTGATTGAAATCGTTTCGAAAATAATATCATCAATGAAATCACTCTTCGACTTTTATTTTTAAATTAATAGATGCAATTATGTGCATTTAATTGAACGATCGAGTGACAAAAGTTCTTTCTTTTGCGACATATAGCAAATTACCGTTTATTTCATTTGAATTCCCAAAAGAATACTAGTAGACTATTTGATTGCTCGCATTGTATTTCAATTTATTTAAATATTTTTATATATATAATAATTAATATGCATTTTTATATGCTGGTAGCAACATCTGTTGCGATTTACATACTATTTTCAACTGCATTATTTTATATCTAATTGTATTTTATTTATATTTCTATATTTAAATTGTTTGCAACATTTCTGTGCATACCATTTTACAATTTGATTGTGCAAAAAATCAATTACAAAGCATTTGGCATTTAATAATTCATAAACAAAGCTGGCACCGTAGTATGTGTGTGCATACATATGTATGTATGTATGTATGTATGTCTATATACGATATACTCTGCTGATACGTACTACATACATCAAACCAACGAAATGTAAGAGACAAATCATGCAGCGTACATTTTGGTCGTTTGACCCGCGGCAAAGTTATTTTTTCATTTTCCACGATTTCTAAACGCGATTTCGCAGCAAAAGTAACAGCGGAAAAAAAGGAAGTCCCCAGAAAGAGCAGAATGAAATTATGAATTCTGAATTATGTACACAATGAAGCGAAATCAAAGATGATTAGAGTATCCAAGGGTATATAACCAAGTTAAAGTTATAGGACTCCATTAGACTCTTTCTTAAAAATAGGATCAAAACTTTTTGAAAGTGAAGGAATAATACAATTATAAAGATGCAAAAGGTGAAGCAAAAATATTAGATAGAAAGAAGAAAAGTATGTTAGGGTAAGTTAAAGGAATTTGACACAATATTTCTCAGAAATGTATAATAATTTTTGAATATTTAAGAATAATATAAATTAGTTTACGTTAGTAACGTTAGTTGAAAAGCTGTACAAATTAATATTTTAAGTTTATGGATTTATTTACACACTTATGATGTCTAAATCAGTGAACTGATAAGAATATAAAACCAATAAAAATTGATTTATTCCGATAAAGCTTCAGTACTCTTTGCTAGGGTATTACAAAGCCAAAACGTGATAAAGGTAAAAAGAAATGGACGTGGAAGGAGTGAAGGGTGAGGGGATACTGCTGCTTCAGGTCAAGGGTGTGACGGAGGGGTTGCAGGCTGCCAGGTTGAAATAACATGAGCAGTTTTAGAAAAGAGACGACAAAATGTCGAATGAAAGATAAATAAAGTGCATGGCGGAGGAGACTGAAAATAAAATGTTAGAAAAAAAATCGCGAACAGAGCTATAAATCAACGTGAAAGCAGCCAGCGGGAAGAGAGGGAGCTGGGTTTGGGGGCGTGGCAATGTATCTATTACATGAACTTTGTACGCTGTGAACTGTCGCAGCTGCAATTGAGTCGAGTTAGCAATTTTTATTTTTCATTTTCATTTTTCACATTTTTTCTCTCTTTCTTGTTTTTTTTTATCTTTTTTTAATTGGAGCACAAATATTTTTTCAAGTGACAAAAATTGTTGCCGCTTAAATGCAACGGGAATCGATTTTGATTACATTGAAAGCCCAGTTGCAGTTGGTCCAGTTGTTCTATGGTCTACTTGTCCACCTGCGCCGGCTCCATGGTGTACATATCGCGCAACAGCCGCGCTATGGGAACATTCCCAATGGTTTCCTTGAAGAAGAGCGCCTCAATGGTCGCCGCTCGTATCGTGCGTAGTGATGGAAGCAGGAGCAGGAGTCGACCAAAGCGTGTGGCCTGACGTGGATACCGCAGCCTCACATGATCGGATAGAATGCACTGCGCCTGATCCTGCAGCATCTCCACCGGCTGCACATCGCACAGTCCGGCAGTCTCTGGAGCAAACAAGGCGATCGCCTTCATGCAGCCCACTTCACTGCCATCCGGCGTGATCTGGCGAAACCTGCAGAGTATCTCCTGGATGGTTTTCATTTCCGTCTGCGTGGCCTCATCCTGCAGCACACGCTCCTTGATCAGCGGCGACTCCAGTATCGGCGTCAGATCTAGTGGTATTGTCCATTGGGCTAGGTTGAGCAGAAAGAGCTCCTTCCAGGACTCCTAAAAAATAGAGTACAATTGGAGGATTAGGAGTCCGTTGATAATAGCGAAACCATAAAACATATTTAGGACTTGCTCTAAATTTAGATCGAGAAAGGGGAATATTTTACGAGATTACAACAAATTGTTTCGCATTCGGCAAAACTCAGCAACGCTTTTTAGCTACAAAGAATCTGAGCCTATTTATTTTGTACCCCGTTTTATTTTAAATAAGTTATTATATTTCGTCATAAAATAAGATATCACAAAGTTGGGGTCTGAATATACTTTCGTCACTAGAATACCTAGTTTACAAGTTTTTCGAATGGAATCTCAGAATTTTTTGGAATCCTATAGCTTTTCATATTACTTTTCAGCTGTTCAGTATTGAGGAACCGTTTCCACATGACTTGGCTAACCAGAGTTAATAGTTTTGACCCTTAATCCTTGCTGAATGCCACCTGTTATCAGTTAGGAGAACTGTAGCAAGCTTTCTGCAGGTTCCTGCTGCCCATTGTGACTAAGCTCTACGCTCTAAGATAAGAAGCTTCAATGCAATGTGTGATCAAAGGAATAGTCAAATGTTGTACGATTGTCATATTTGAGAGCGTTTTACTTAGTACATTGAAAAAGGTTCAAAGTAAGACTTAGAGATATATATAAATAAAATAAATAGAATATGTCTGCATCTTCTGTGGTTTGGAAACTGTAGTAGAATCAATTTTAATTGTCTTTACCACGTTTCCGCTAAACTAGCTTAAAAAAACAGACCTTTTATCTCAACTAAGTACTGCTGCTTTACCCACCTGAAGCAGTAGGTGCTGGTCATTCTTGGACAGTGTCTGGAACGGCATGAGACACTTGACCCAGCGCACAGCCATGAAGAGGAGACGCGCCGTCGTCTCCTGCAGCATTTCCCAGGAGAGGAGACGCGAGTCGAGCAGTTGCTGTGGCAGCGGCGGCGGAAAGAGCAGAGCATTGTGTTGCACCTGGTACTGGATGAGCTCCTGGCACTTATCGGGACTGAGCAACAGCTCTAGGAAGCCATTGGAGGCGTGGCAGCCGCTGCTTGTGCGTGGCGTTGGCAACGCTGGTGGCGGCGGCGGTGTCGGTGTTGTTGGTGTGGGAGATCCCGATGTGTAGCTTAGCTGTTTATTGTTGTTGTTGTTATTGTTGTTGTTGTTGCTGCTGCTGTTGTTGTTGTTGTTCACATGAATGCTGTGCATGAGGAGCGCTGCATTGCTGGGCGGCATAGTATCGTTGTTGGTCTGATGCGAGGCTTCGCTGAGGCAGTACGTCGAGTTCTGTGGCAGATGTGGAGATGCGCTGGATGCGGCCAGACTCTGTGAGTCGGTCAACGTTGGCGCCGGCGACACACTGCCAGCACTCAAGGGCGGCGAGGCCGATGGCGAAGGTGTCTCCGTTTCGACATTAACCCGTGGACTCTCGCTGCCCAGGCTGAGACCTCCGTCGCCGTCGCCATCGATGTCCCGACCGTTGCCACTTCTGGTGCCAATGCTCGATATGGACTGTATTGAGTTGCTGGGCGAGGGCGAGGAATAGTTGTTGACGGTGGGCGTAGCCTGGGCATAGGGGCCCGTTGAGACCACGGCAGCCACTGCCGTTGCCGTTGCCGCTGTTATGCCTGGCAACTTGCTGGCCGCCTCCGCAATGAGATTGTGATGCAGCAAATGTGGTGGAAATGTCATGTTAGTACCACCGATTGGGCCACTGCCATTTCCACTACCATTTTGCAGAGCTCCATGCGTTGCCAGAGCGTGTCCATGACCTGGATGATGAAAGGCCGTTGCATGCGCAGCAGCCTGCTGACCAGGATGAGCTGTCTGCGCCTGCGCCTGCACCTGTGCCTGTACCTGGTGAGGATGTGCCGTTGGCTGCGCGCCTGTGGCCAGATGGAATCCTCCCGGCGGTGCATGCGTCGAAATGTGTTGCGTGTAATTGAAAGACGCCGATACGTTGGTCACCAGCGAGACGGGCAGATGTGCACCATGATGATGATGCAGTCCAGCGGCAGCTGCTGCTGCGGCCGCCGCATGATGAGCCGCCGCCGCGTGCGCGTGATGATGATGATGGTGGTGGTGGGCGTGAGCATGGGCCGCGGCCGCATGATGTGCCGCCGCTGCAGCCGCGGCATGATGATGATGGTGATGCAGTTGCGGATGCAGTTTCGGCTTCCTTGGACCACGCTCGTGTTGCACAGCTGCAAAAGCGTCAAGAAAAACAGACTTCTAGAGAAATGCCGAAGAATTGAACATAAAAAGAATCTTAGATTGATATTAATCCGCAACACAGTAGTCAAACAGTTACAGAAGTATCATAACTTAATGCTAATGTAACAGGCAGAAATAGAAAGCTCCGACTCTATAAAGCAGAACTTTTGGCAAGTGAACTCTACAATAACATCCATAACAAAACACAACTTCTGCAGTGATAAAGTCTATCCCAATACCCAGAGAGTACTAAGGCCAATCTATGTAACAAACTGATAAAGGCACTCAGACTCTTGAGAAGCTAGAGCAACCAAGATATTATATTTAATATTATTTGATGTTTAATGCAATTCATGCGGTGACAACCTGTGCACGAAGTTCAGGATTACAGGAATACAGTACAGGAATTCGATTGCCAAATTTGATCGCAATTCTTAATACACATCGCCAAAATAGACTTTTGATCAGTGTCTTTATCTGCTGAGCTAATCAACCTAACTGCAATATTTTAAACAGCTCCAATCGTAGCTGTTTGCTAAGGTTTTAACAATAGCTTTTGATGTCCATTGTTTTGATTGAATTGAGCACACTTGACTGTAGTTTTTTTCGACTGGTTTAAAAGCATATTATTTTTGATTCTAATCGTTTTTCGATAACTTTGATTAGTTTGCGGAGTTTGTAAATTGTGGTTTAAGCAACAACTTCGAGGTATCAACATATATAACATATTTCATTTGAAACGAATTCAATGCCTTTGACTTGCACAAAAAAATACGGATTAAATTTAAAAAACATTATATTGATGTGGAATTTCTCGTAAATTGGTAAACCAATATTAAAATAAAATTCTGCTAAATTTAAAACAGTATTGGATGGTTATTTGCGGTGATTACAATGTAAAGAAAATTTCCCTATAAAAATGCCTTCCAATGGATGAGTGTAAAAGTTTCCATAAATTATATTTCTATAACAAGAACGGGGATGAAGTCGAGGGTTATCAACTAATCGTACTAGTATATTACAAAAATGTGAATTAAATATATGCCTTGATTTATTAAAATATTTATTCTATTGAGTCCTGAACTGATTTGTGGCTGATTCTGCAGTTTCTGTGTGGAAGATTCAATGGTATTTCGATTGCTCATCCGTTTTGCATAAAATCAGTTCAAGTGTGTAATTGCGTTAATCTGCTTTTAAGTAGTTAAATAAATAAAGTTAATTTCAAAGATACTTTGCATGGCTTTCTTCTTTTTTGTTGGCCACCCAGCAAAACTTTGTCGTTTCTTTGAAGTGTGGGTTTGGACTTATCTGTTTGCCGAACCAAATACTCATAGCAAATAGCAAATAGAAAGTAACACTGAGTGTGTATGTGTGTGGGTGTGTAAGTAGCTTCTTGAGGCGCCCCCACACACACACATCCACTCACACATACACACGCATAATAAACCGATTATTAAAATGCGTAGATACACAGATGCAAAGATACAAAGATACAAAAGTCCTGGCCTGGTCGTGTGAACTGTTGCATATGCCCCAAGCCTGGACCAGGACGGATATGTCGGGTTCATCAGCGTGTATGTCTGTGTGTGTGGGTTGCTGTCATGACTTTTATTTGTTTGTAATTAAATGTATCTATAGCATGTGCGTTTGTATCTTGTATCTTGTGCGTGACGCAGCGCGAAAGGGGTGACATTTTAATCCGCAGCTAATCGCATGTGTGAGTGAATAAGTGTGTGTGTGTGTGTGTGTCTGTCTATGTAAAGTGACTGCAGCCACTTGACGGCTTCTGGCCCCTCTGGCACTTGAAACTAGCGACAGCAAGTATGCAAGTGCAAAAGCAGCGGAGTGAGTCTCAAAGCTTTCAAAAGATCACAAATTTCAATTAAAGAAAATGCCAAACTCATCAAATTTTTACGCTGCGGGTTAAGCGGCATCAAACAAACTTGCGACAAAATTTACCCGAGAGACTCCTTAAAAACTGCGGTCGGCAAAAAAGTTGAGAACCCAGCCAAAAAAAAAAAATGAAAAGGAAACCAACTTCAACCAAAACCAAACCTTGGGCTTTTCTATGTTAACCCTTTGCACGCGACACTTTCATGCTTCTACTCTTTTCTCCTTGGCCCAGCCAACGGACAAACAAAGAAACGTGTGAAAAAGGCAAAAAATTAACGGGCATAAGCAAAAATTAAAAAACTTCCAGTTCTTGTTCACTTTTCCTGCCGCTTCCCATGCCCCCTTCAACTTTCCGTAGGCGACGCCATTTTGTTTTTGTCACCAAAGTGCGAAAGTTGCGTGAAAGAAAAAAGTATATGAGTTTCAACTGAATTGATTGCTGGAGTTATGAAATGCAAAATGCAAAAGTCGTGTTGCCTCTTCTTCTTCTTCTTCTTCAACTGGAGGCGTTTCTTGGGGGTCGCTGCTCGCAGCTATTTGAGGTTAGATTTGATGTTGAATATTATGAACAAAGGTCAAATCGGGGCAGGGGAAAATAATTATATGGTCGGTTTTTTTTAAAATTCTACTAAAATATAAACAGAGAGTCTTTTTTAAATTTGACATTAATATATATAATATTGTTTTACCCTGTGGGGGCATACTAAGTTTGTTAAAAGTATGTAACGGGCAGAAGGAAGCGGAAGGAAGGAAGAAGGAAGTATATATATGCTTGATCAGCATCAATAGTTGAGTCGATATAGCCATGTCCGTCAGTCCGTCGGTCCGTCTGTCCGTTTGTATGAACAAATGGATCTCAGAGATGGTAAGAGCTAGAATCTTGAGCTTGGTCTATCTTTTTTATGCATGCCACGCCCCCTTCAGCCACAAATAAAGAAAAACTCATAACAAATAAAGTTTTGTAGCTAGAGACTTGAGATTTAGCACGCATAATAAATATTTTGGCGTCGAGGTGTCCAGAAAATTTCATCACGATGCCACGCCCCATTCGCCCACAAATTGAAAACAAAACGAATTACATCGGGAGTGAATATAAGGGGTTCCTGTAGAGCCACAGGGTATATTACGGTCGGAGACTCGACTGTTCGTTCGGCTTGTTTAAATATATCATTATATATTTAATTAGCAGATTTATTTACTTAGAGTGAATTCCGAGCGCTACAAGACAAAGTTTTTAAATTAGTGCTCTAGTCAATATATTTATTATATTTATATATTTTGAACTTTGAGAAAAATGACCTAAGAGAGTGGAATAATTACTTTTAATAATATACAAACACAATATACGATATAAAATAAAGTAAAGTTTTAAATAAACTAAAATTACAAGAATGATACAAAAATTAGCTGTTTCTAAATTCAACAACATACGTCATAACTATAATATTCTTAAGATAAAGCAACTCTAAGAGAAAAGAACAAAATATACAAAAGTAAACAACTAGGTAGATATTTCCTTTACTTTAATTAATTTTCAATTCTCGATGCATTGTTTACACTTCAGATCTCAAACTTAAGATTAATTTTTGTCTCAAAACCTAAGATGTTCCCTTAAAATTTGATTCGAGAGCAATATTTTTATATTTCTTATTAATTTTAGTCAAGAAAACTGAAATATCAGCACAAAGTTCATATAAGACGTCTTGATTATAATTGTTATGTTTTGCTGACTTCTAAATGAAAGCTAACAGAAATGCTTAGACTTTTGTGCCACCCCCAACACAATACACAACACCTGTGAATACTCTCAAAACACTGCAAGCCTGGTTGGAAAAAAAGACACAATGAACAAATCTAATTAGCAACTCATTACGCATCCTCAGAGCGCAGAGCAATAAAAACAGTGACCAAAAGAAAAAGAAAAACATATTGACCGATTTGCTGAAGCTAATCAATTAATTAGGGTAGAAAGACGCTGGGCAGAGGGAGCAGGATGTACAAATGCATGGAAGCAAAAACAATTATGTCAAAACAGGGGACGAGACCAGAAACGAAAGCAAAGGCAAAAATGTCAGAATGCCAGGGCAAAGAAATGCGGTTGAAAAATTAATGATAAGTGGCATAGAGGCGAGTGGAGATAGCGGTGAAACGAGAGGAAAATGCGAGCGAAACGGATGTTAAACAGCTGCTAAATTCCCAGAGTTCACAGCGACTTCACGACCGAGACACGCAAAAATCCCAATGACTGATCATCAACCCGAGGCCCACATTAATGGGCAATGGGCAATGGGCAATGAAGTGGGTGTCCAGGGTGTTCTCGGCTCGTAAGTTGAAAAGCGCGAAACATACACAGTAATCGAAACAAACAAAATGAGGACGAACCCGGCAGCTTTACACTATATGTAGGTCTGTTTATTCGCATAATAAAAATTACGCAAGAAATATAAAAAGTGAATGTTTGGCAGGCAAATGAAAAGTAAATAAGGCAACATTCCTAAACCTTGCCAATGACCTGGGAGTGGGGGTGAACACAAGCCGTGAAATTAGAGAGAGGAGGGATAAAAAAAATACTTGAAGTGATTCGATGCGGTTTGGCAAATTGAGGGGGGTGTCTGTGTTTTTGCCCTTCACCCTCATCAGCGGAACGAAGGACTTAAGATGAGCATCGCATTTGGCTTAGCAACTGTAAAGTGCATAATAGTGCTTAATGGGTATTGTTTATGCCAGCTCAAGCACCTTATAGCCGCATTATTCCAGGGCCAGGGGGCGAAGCGAGTCTAGTGACAAATTGATGCCATGATAACAGTTGCAAATTGTTAATAAACTTACCTTATTTGCAGATGAAAGATAAATATAACATCTGTTATGCTTCGCAAAAACTTTTGAATTGATTTCTAGCAAAGATATCGAATTGAAGCAATATAGAATATTTATTTACCCAAATTGTGATTACACTTATTGAGTTAATCCTCAAATTAAGGAGATTTGATAGTAAATCTGTATGTGTACTATAAGAAAGCCGAAAAGCATGATCCATAAATATATTACTGTCTTACTATCAAATATTGTAGTATTAGATTGTTTTCACAAACATTTCGAGTGCTTAAAAGTTATATTTTATTAATTTCATTTCATTTAATATACAACTGAAACGAATTTCATGTGATTTCAAAATTATAACCACAATTTCAGCCAGAATATCGACTAACATATTTGTTCCGTCGGGTCGAATTACACACTCTCCTGTCATTATTTATAAGTATTTAAATAAAGGTTTACAATTAGTTAAGTCGCCACAATGCAGCAGTTATCTTGAGAATACCGATTGAATATTTGCTTATCATTTCTCTAATTTACTGAGCAATATCCTAAGATATGTGTGTCTTGTAAATATATCTATGACAGGTTTATGCATAACTTTAACTTTAACCCATTTGCCATATTCACAATAAATTTACCCCTTTTCTCTTGCTCATGGTACAGGAGACCAAAGGCTTTTACGCTCTGACTCTGTCAGCAGCGCCCAGTGAGTGAGTGATTTTAAATCCGCTTTTAATGTTGACACTGACACTTTTGTCATTCACACAGACACACACACCCACACACACACACACACACGCACAAACAGGCACACATAGAGTATGCCGGTGTGAGTCCATGACACATGCAAGCCAGTCGCATTTACATGTCGGCATTCGCACACTGCCTACCAAATGTGTATGCACATAAAGTAGTAGGCTATAATGTCAATTAAGAACGACACTGCAGTGCACATATATGTATATGTATGCACTCGTGTGTGCATCTGCATGTAGACACTTGTATGTGTGAGAGGGTGAATGGCTTTCAGTGCCCCGCAGTCATGTGCAAATGAAATGCGTATACGTAATATGGCGGACACACACTACAGCGAAAGGCTTAAAAGCAGCAAATAAATATATCAGTACATATAGACACAGATACTGCTGTATATTTATCTATATATTTGTATATATATAAATGTATCTGCACACATAAACATATAAAATCAATAGGTTTAAATGTGGTCATGAAATTAGTCGCCATCCAGCGCCAAAAAGTCGACTATACATAGACAGACTGAAAAGCAACAACAACAACAACAACAACATCGGGAAACATCAACGATGGCTTCATTTGCCTGACACTCCATTTGTATAACCGCAAACGCAGACGAGGACGACGAGCTAAGTTACAATGCAGTCTGTTGACAAAAGGGCTTAACTGCCCAAAAGTATGCTACAAAATATACTTTATATACAAGAGTCGAAGACACAGAGAAAGAGGGACAGGGAGAAGGAGAGAGTCAGACAAAGACGGAAATCAACAAAACTTACTATGTTCCTGAAGCCATCATCCGAGTGCAAACCATTTCCATTTTCAGTTCCTTTTTCATTAAATTTGCACTTGGTTGATTTTATTGAAGCCTATTTGTTTCATTTCCTGTTTTTGTTGCCATTGTTGTGTGTGTGTGTGTGTGTGTGCCAAAATGTTACTTGGCCTGGTTAAAAGGTTTGCGTTAAGCATTTTGTTTGGCATAGGCTTTGCAAACTTTTCGATTTGTCGAAAGTGCTAAAGTTAAAATTACATTCCTAAACGAAAGTGAAATTATGACGATGTATAAATAGTAGAGGAAATTTTCAGAATTACTTTAGAGAAACTAAAACAAATGAATGGAAATCCAATATTATGCACAAAAAGAGAGAGCTAAGGTAAAAACATTATTAATATGATATCATAGGATAAGATAGATATCACAGCGGAATGAATTATTTTAAATAAAAGACAAACAGTTTGGCATTCGGCACAGTGCCTTTTTTAATTTGGCCCTTGATTATGTTTTCGTCACTAGAATTTTACCTAGTGTAGAGTTATTTTTTATATTTTTAAATGGAACACACATTTTGATAGTATTCTTTTATGATAACACTCGAAAACTTTTGCTTATAACAGCAGTAGTATTGCGATTGTATTATGGATTATTTTCATCATTATATATATATTAAGTTATAGAAGTTGATACATAAATGTTATGCAGCATTCTTTAAACTCACAATAATAATTAGTATGATTATTTTTAGTCAAATTTACTAACTAAATGCTCAGCTTAAATACGGAAAGATACAAATAGGGGAATTACTTTTGTTTTCTCAGTGCCATCATTAGAGCTCACTTTTCAGCTCATCACGTAGCAACTGGGAGATAAAGACCTAAATATGCACACCCACACACACACACACACACACATACACAAATACACGCCCAGAAAAGGACATTTTATTGCTCGCTTTTTTCTTTTGCGAATGGGATTTGGGAAAGCGACACAAATCACTCAAAATGAAAAATCCGCTTAAAATGCCGCGTAAATATTTGTAAAGAAATAAGAAAGTAAAAGGCGATGGGGCAATGGGAAGGAGAAGTGGTGGGGGAGTGGACAAAGGGGATGGCGAAGGGACATTATCACTATGCGTGATGATGATGCTGACACTTTGTTGGTATACAAATGCAAATACCATTAAATGTGACAAGTGGCAACATAATTTGTTAAGGGAATCTCGCACCGTGTCTTCGTTTTTTTTTCTTGTTAGCTGCACCCTCTGCCAGGATATTAGCATACAAAGGAGCCAACATCCATAAGGCAAAGCAGGACGGTAAATGAAATGTGCGCTGTTTGTCATATTTTCCCATAATAACTTATTTCTCTCTCACTCTATATAAGTGTACTTGTTATGGTTGGTTATAAAACGCAGCTGTTGTTAATTTGTTTGTGCAACACTATGATTTTTGCCACTTGCCAACACTTGCAGCTTTTCTAATTAACTTTATTGGCAATGTCGAGAAATCATACGAAACCCAACATGGCCGGAAACTAAGACTAAACAAATGGAAGACCAACTAAAAATGGCTAACCACATGCCCTTGCCACCCGAGTCCCACCTCCCCAATGCCACAACATCCAACTACTCGCATGTTGTTGTTCCCAAAAAATATAACACAAACGTGCCTTGAACGATTTTTGTGGCTTTTTTGCTTTTTGCTCTAAACAACAAAAGCACTTTGTCCGTCTGGGCATATCCTGTCGCTGGGCATTGGGATACGCTGCTCAAGTGCGAGTTCTAACAGTTGTTGGTGTCTGTATTCCCCTCACTCCCAACCCCGTGTGTGTGTATGTGTGTGTGTGGGAGTGTTTATTGTTTATTTACGGCAACCAGCCAAGAAAAACCCCAAAAAGGCAGCTAACATGGGGCTTTGTAGCGGCAAACTAAGAAAATGCACAAAGAAAAAGGACATGAGCATGTCCTGGCACGCCTTGGCTCGTTCTAGACATACCCTTACAAACATAAGGTCGTATAGTTTCTTCATGTCATTTATTTGTTATATATATTATATATTTCTAGACTAGATCACTTTTAGCCCTGGAGGAATGCGCGAAGTCAAGTTAAGTCAAATAGACTGAGCATTATCCATCCATTCAGAAGTAATTATCTATAATTTTGCATTTACATAATTTATAGTTATCAACTGTTGACATTGGAGGCATTCAGTAGAAAATTCATTCAGTAATCGCTACTTTATTTGTGATGGTTCAGTTATCAGCGCCAGTTGAATGACTAAAGAATACCCATCTAAGTAAAACAGCTTACTCTGCGATAACTTTTATTTAAATCAGCCTATTACGTATTTTCCTGGTTTGTGAAAACTATATTTGTTTGGCTGAAAAAAGTAATCAGTATCAGGTATCACACTATTTGTAGTATACATTATTTGTGATACCAATACCAAAATTTGACGTTTATGATTGTGGAATATTTCCTGCTGAATACATAAAGTAATAATCATGTATTATGATTGGTGATCAGAGAGAGAGAATTACCTGAATTACCACATTCATATATTATATCAAAAGAATCATTCAAACAGGCAACACATTATCTATATTTCCATATGTCTGAATAATCGTATTATGTTTCAATGATGTGAATGTTATTGCTTAAGTATATCAGTAGTCTATCTATTCAATTTCAAATTCTATATCTATTAAACATAACTATCTAAAACCTGTGCTTTCAGCATGTTACTAAAAACTCTATACTAATACATCTGATAACAATAAGAATGCTTTTTACTAACTCATCTAATCAAATTAATATATTCTTACTTCTCTTAGTTCTGATTGACTTTTGTTTTTTCAATTCTAGAAACGAATGTTTCGTCAATCTTTACAATATTGAACTTTAAACTAACTTAAAATGTTAATATAAGTTGTAATTTTTATACATTATACTTTAAATTTGTCATGCTTAATCTTTATTTTTTGTGTAAATTTTTTTGTAATTTAAATTAATACTAATTTTACTATCTTAATTATTAATTAAACAATTTAATTCAAATATTGGTGTCGACTATTCAAAGTCAAGAATAATATAAGTAACTAAGATTTAAGATTGCCTAAAATGAGTGTTTTTTGCTGTATTCTTGTTTGACTTAAGAACTCTGCTTACAAGGGCATCTGATCTTTGGCTTTTCGAACTTATTGCATGTTTATTGTCGTATTGATGTCGTTGTTGTTCATATGTTTTCACTTTTGCCAGTTTTGCTATGGTTGTTACCTTTGTGAACCTTGTTATTGTTAGGCAAGTGGGTGTTAACCATATTGTGTATCTGTTTACCTCCCCCCCCCCATCTCTTTGCGCAACTTCCAGCCAGCAAAAAGTAACTTTGTTTCTGGTTCATTTCAGGCAAATCTATCTTTCTATCTATCTGTCTACAACAAAAATACGCAGAAGTTCCCTCTGTCGTCTGTTGGGTTACAAGTTCTAAGGTCTAAAGTCTGACGTCTGAGTTTGGTATCATCATTTGATTGTCAATACATTTTAGTCGCATTTTCAGCGATAGGATAATGCATGTAATCCGCTATTAAGTGCACATTGTCAATCGAGATCCCCGCCCCAACCTCTGCTCCCCGCCCCCCCATCAACTGCCGCCCCCGAAGGCGAATTGCGTGTGAGAAAATCTGCAACAATTCTCACGCTGTTGTCGTCCCTTCTGGCTGCTGTTCTTGTTCCTGTTGTTGTTGTTGCTGTTGTTGCTGTTGTTGTGCAATGAACCCCTCAATGGTTGATGCCAAATGGTAAATTGTAGCCATAGAGCTACGGCTATACGAGCTATACGAGCCATAGAGAGCTATAGATGGCCTTCCATGTTATGTGTTTTTATGCTACATTTAATGTTGGCTTAAGAGCTTTAAAGCTAGCATTGTTGCATTGAGTTGTTCTCAATGTTCAGTATTCATTTGTGTCATTGTTGTTGTTGTTGTTGGTGAGTGTGGGTTACATTTGGTTCAGTTAAATTGCTGTAGCGTATGGGAGCGGTCTGTAACGTTTGGTCAATCGCATTGACCAAATAAAGTTCTACAATCGAAAACACATTGATAATTTGCAAATCATTTAGTGACTCAAGTAAAATATTCACAATTGATGTCTTTGTTGTTCGACAGAAATATGTAATGATATGGGTATTAATTATAAGATTAATCTAGTTAAAAAGGCTTAGAGTAAAAGCAATATATTGAATAGTGAATGTTTATTTATACAAGTTTGATCTTGAAATAGAAAATTGTCTGAATCATTTTTAGAAAGCTTAATCTCTTCATTTACCTTCATCATTCTGTAGACATTATATTTATTTAAAGAAAATAAACTATTATATTCTTCAAGGGTTCAGTGTAAGTTCATAACGTCCTTAATGTTCTCAGATGAAATTACTTTGACTTGACATATAGTGAATACATATCATATCATAGATTATATATATCACTGTCCAGAAATTATCGCCTGAATATAAATGAACTTATTTTTGCCATGAAGTTTCAATCTTCATTTAGATGGATGCATGTTTACTGAATGTCAATTAAATGTAGTCAAACTATTTTAAATACTACATCAAATGATCAAACTAAAACACAAAAGCAGTCTCAAAATCTAAAGTAATTGTCTCAATTGCTCTGCCACCTGAAATTCTTTTACATGTAATAAGACATACTGGACTGAAATGCAAATATTTTGAGTTGCCAATTGGAGTAAATCAAAGTCACGTCTCCATAATTTATGTCGCTGGAAAATCAAGCAAGCCACTTTCTATTGTGTGGCTTCTGGCTGAATAGGAATGGGTGCCTGAAGGAGAAAGAGGTCTGCAGGGTTGGGAATAAATTATAATCAGCTTAATGACAACTACAACAAGAATCAAGTGGCATCCACTTCGTCAGGCCACAGCCACAGGAAGGAAGTCGTCGACGAGTCGGAGGACTCTTTGCCAAAAGTGTGCGGCACCCAAAAGCCTGCGGCATTTTGGTTTTTCCAGTTTAATGTAATTTATGCCAAGGCTTTTCCCGAAAAAGCAGCCCCAGCTAATTTGCTGCATAATTAAATGAATTTGGCAAGTAAAACAAAGACTTGCGGCTGAGCAACGACTCCTCCCAACTTACCGTCCTTATTCATGGCCGATTGAAAGCATTTGGCAAGTCGGCAGGCTCGACACTGATTCCTATGGGTCTTGTCCACAGGACAACGACCCTTCAGATCACCGGTGGCCTTGCAGGTGTAAATGCGATTCCGATGAATGCTACGCTTGAAAAAGCCTGAGCAGCCTATCAATACATATAGATCATTGTATTATATAAATATGCCCGTTCAATTAGCTTATGGTTAAGACTTACCATCACAGCTGTAAATGCCATAATGTTTGCCCGAGCTGCGATCCCCGCACACCTTGCAGGGTATGTCCAGCAGGCGATCACCGGCTGTGAATGGAAATATTACTAATTATTTGAAATTTAATCTTAATTTATTGACTTATTTTATATTATATTTATTTAACATTACAATAGAGATAGACCGGAATTGCTGAACAACTTTTAAGTGATGTAAGTCCAAACTGAACATCGACATTTAACATTAAGCTTCGTAATTGAATTTTCAAACACATATTAGACATTTAAATGTAAAAACGAATCCAATATCGGTATGATTTCGGTTCACAAAATGAAAATAAATTATTATATCGCTTTCTTCTTTCAATATTTTAGTTTAGTCTTTTATTAGACCCTTTACTTTTTTAAAAAAAGTAAAAAAGGGTCTATTAAGTTTGTCAAAATGTGCGTAACAGGTCGAAGGAAGTCCGGCAGACCCCAAAAGGTATATACTTTCTTGATCAGTATCACCAGCCGAGTCGATATAGCCATGTCCGTCTGTCCGTCCGTCCGTCTGTCCGTCTGTCTGTATGAGCGCCTAGATCCCAGAGACTATAAGAGCTAGAGTCACCAAATTTGGTATGGTGGTTCGTCTATGGGGTATTATTTATTATATGTTCATATGCAATATTAAATCTACATAAGAACAAGAATATTAAAGCTATAGCTCAAGACCTTAAGCTAGTTTACTTAAATAGTAAATAGACGCCTTTGTTTAAGAATCAAACGATTTTTCTTTGAATCTAAAGAACTGGGTTTGAACGCAAACAAACTGTTATAAGTTATGTTAACTAGTTTCTAAAACTACAATTAAATTTAATTTAAAAATAATCGACGCTACATAGAAGTTCCGATGTATTTTCACAGCATCAGGTTATCAAATATCGTAAAACCGCCAGCAGAATTTGGATTCATTCGATTAAATCACTTCCCGGTATTTTATTATGTCCCTTATGGTCTGGTTTGCTAAGACCTCTTTCAAATATGTAACTTTTTATAAATTCAAATAAAACGTTTTTTCTTTCATAGCATTTTATTAAAACCGTTTTTTTTACGTTACTAAATTTTCATTTAAATACGATTAGCAAAAATATATTACTGTAAAATGTGAGCGGTAATAGAGTAAAAGTTTCAGCGTATTGTATTTATTAAAATGTAACTTTTGACATATTTTCTTTGTTTATAGTATATAGTAAAATGTGAGAGTTTATATAATTTTCTTTCGAACAACTTTGTTCAATTAATTGGGCAGAAATGCCAGCGAAAAGGACTTGAACCCGTTTGGTCATCAGTACTTTGTGTTTGCAAAAATGTTGCGGAAGCGAATTCAAAGAGATATCTGCAACACATCCGCATATTTAACTTTTATTAAACACTAAGCTCGGCCTCAAAGCTTCCGTTGAGTAAACACATTGCAGCACGCACAAAAGGTGTTGCCTACTTTGCGGCGCCGTTGACGAATGTTTGCCTTTGTGTGCGTGTGTGTGTGTGTGTGTGTGAGTCGCGGATTAGCAAGTGAAAATTGCACAAAGCTAGCAGATAATGCGAGTTATATGAAAACAGGCCTTTCCTTTATTTTACCCCCTTGATTCCCGTCCCGTCCCGTCCCTTTGACTGGCACGCTTCACAAATTAAGTTGAAAACTCGGCACTTGTCAAAATAAAACGCGCCCGGTTTCGATTGTTTCTCTTTGTTTGGTGAAGGGGGTCTTTGTCCTGTGACATTTGACATATTGTCAACTGTTGGTTTGGTTGGGTTTCGGTTGCGGCGCGTGTTGCCAATTTTCACACCCTGCGCATCGGCAATTGTCCGCAACATGTTAACACCTCTCGAGTGGTTGTGCGTGCCCATTTCCCAGTCACTGGCCCCGGACCCTTAGGGTTGCATACACCATGAACTTCAAGCTCATATACATACACACATATATATTTATATACTTTATTCAGCAATGTTTTCTTTTTTAAAATTTTTATTGTTGATTTTAAATATTTTTGTTTATTTAGCAAGTTGCGTAAATTTTCTCTGTGTGTTTGTGAGTGTGTGTGTGTGGGATATATCTTCGTTAGTTTAACTATCAGCCGTACAATATGCTTTTGACTAGAATGGAAATCTCTGCATTGTTTTTATAGGCAAAAAAGGTTTACTCAGTTTTGATCGTTGGGTGGGGACAGACGTGGGAATTATACGGTTTAACGATTTGGACGTGGGAATTACGTTTTGAGTTTATCACATTGGTAAGTGGGTTTAATCCATTAGTAATTTACATGCTTTATAAATTAAATCGAGCGCATCGATTTGATTTTTTAAATAAGTTTCGATGGGTATTTTGAATTTTGGTGAATAGCCTACTAATCACTCAATATTCTTAGGACTAAATTGTCAAAATAAAATGGTTGCTGATTAAAGAACCTGAGAAATAAGTTATGATTTGATATCTCAAAATTAAACTGAAGCGGTCATCTTACAATTAAAACTATTCCACTTTATATATAGAGGCAAGGATGTAAGTGATTTCCTTCTAAACGGTATCTACTTCCTGATGTCTTGCTGGTTACTGATTAGAATGTTTACAAGATATTTTTTATTGGCTTAAGTCCTGTCGGATTTATTAGACCCTTTACTTTAAAAAAGTAAATAGGGTCTATTAAGTTTGTCAAAATGTGCGTAACAGGTCGAAGGAAGTCCGGCAGACCCCATAAAGTATATACTTTCTTGATCAGCATCACCAGCCGAGTCGATATAGCCATGTCCGTCTGTCCGTCTGTCCGTCCGTCCGTCTGTCCGTCTGTCTGTATGAGCGCCTAGATCTCAGAGACTATAAGAGCTAGAGTCACCAAATTTGGTATGGTGGTTCGTCTATGGGCTAAGCAGATCAAGTTTATCTTAAAATTTTGACACGCCCCCTTCCGCCTCCGTAAACCGAGAACAAAAATTTTGAAATCCCATAAAATGAAATATTAAAGATAGAGTCCTGAATTTTGGAACACAGGACGGGGATCAGGGTCCTAACGTATCCTAAAAATTTCATCACGATCGGATAATAATCTCGGAAGTTATTCAAAAAAAACTTAAAATCCCATATAATGGTCAATTTTAAAGCTGGAGCCTTGAATTTTGGCTCACAGGACAAGCATCGGGGTCCTAATGTATCCTGAAAATTTCATCGCGATCGGATAATAAACTCGGGAGTTATTCAAAACTCAATATTACTCAGTGTCGGACCAACGGAAGAAGAAGAGCATGTTGACGTAACAACGCGCTATGGGGTACTATCTATTAGTGTTACTCTTATTTCCGCTTAGAAGAATAAGTAAAGGGTCTCTCATAGTCGACTTCGACTGTAGCCTTTCCGACTGGTTTATAAGTTGCTAATTGATTCTATATTAAATTTTTGCCTCTAAACCCTAAAACATCAAGGTATCGTTCATATTCTAGGTTACTATTTGTCAAAAGTAGTCAAAGCCATAACAAATAAAGTCTGATAAGAAAGAGTGTTAGTTTTCGCCATATTTACGAAATGGAACATAAGTAGCGTATATGGAAACTATGCAGGAAGTGAACGATACGATCCGCTCCTTAAATTTTGAACTTTGCCACTGGTCGACCGTTGGGGACAAAATGTAATCAATAATTGATGAAAACTGTTGTTATTCAAGACGAAATATTGCAGCATCATATAGTATAACAGTAGAAAACCTAATATAAGAAAACTTGGATACTTAATGGATACTAATGAACGACTACATCATCTTTGGTCATTCGTCAAAAATGATCAAAGCTGAGTTGGGAAGTGATGGCACATCCAGCGTATATACCCGTACTCAGATTATTACTTGTTTTGCTTTTTATTGAAAATTTGTGAAAGTTGAGTCTGATTCCTCTTGTCGAACAAAACAGGCAACACATTATTGACCAATGTGTACTCTATAAACAAAACAATACGGTCATTCACAGCGTAAAATGGTTTTATCAATAACTTTCGAAATTTTTGCAACTTCCCGTATACATTGGGACAACATATGTGCTAAAGTTCAAATCACTAGCTTTAAAATTGATCTTTTAATTCCATTTCAATAAATGTGGCTTCGGTTTACGGGAACAGAAGCGGGCGTTGCGAAATTATAAATCAATCTTGTTCTGCTCTACCCAATTTGGTGTCTCTAGCTCTTATAGGTTCTGAGATCTAAGTATGTGAACATACAGACGGACTGTAGATGTTAATCAAGAATACAAACATTGTATGGGGTCTGCCAGACTTTCTTTTATCTGTTACGCACATTCGGAAATCTTAATAGACCCTCCATCATCTTAATTAAATGACATGACTTTCTTGTCAGTCCAATAGTGAATTTTAACCTTAAATGTGATGCATTTAATTTCTATTCAGATTGTTTATTAGTATTTCATTATAACGTTATCATGGAAATGTGGTATGTTACGGTATTACTGTTAAAATTATACATTCGACTGATTATAAAGATATTGTAGGTTTCCTTGCAGATGGATTTAAACTGCAGTCTGCGCAAAGCGCACATTATGTTACTATTAAATCGACTGACCAAAGCCTTTAGCAACCAATTCTCTAATTCATTACAGTTTGAATCATTCCAGCATTCAAAAAACATTTTGATTTGACTCAATTAATGATCTCTTACAATTTTAAAAAATTTTGGCGCAGCTGTTTAATGCCCAGTTAATGTTGTGGTCAACTAAGTGAAAGCTATTTTGACGTAAAATACAAACTTATAAATTAATGTCTAACTCAAAAATAACTCTCAGATAATAATTAACTGAACTGAGAAGCATTTATGTTGTCTGTTAACGTTTATCACTTGTGTTTTCGCGACGATGTTTGATAATATTACAATGTAGATAGCTACAGCTTTATATAAATAAATCCGATATTGCTTAATTAGAGTCAAAAGAGAAGCCATCCCTTTGGTTGACTTTTGAAAGCTACCGACGGTTATTCATCGAGTTTTACCTGTGCCCATTTTCCGTTGATGGAAATATTTAAACCCTAAAGTATCCAGCGTGATTAGGTTGATAACAACTTTGATTAACACTCGAAATATTTAGCTATAGTTATATTAATTCCAGCTAATGATTTGCACTTGGTATTCACGAATTTAGTTTTTCGACAACCGCACGCCAAAAATGTTGGTTACATTTGCCGACGCAAAGGACGACGACGCAGCTGCGATGCGGATCGTTTTGGCTGACGGACCAACTGTGAATGGCGCAGAACCAGAAGCTGTGGCAGAAGTAGAGTCAGAGCCGGAGCCGTAGCCGTAGCCGGAGCAGAGCAGAGCAGACCGCCAATTACGAAAGTGAAGCTGCCAAAGGAGAGGTCCTTTTTGCAGTCAATTTGACAGGACGCAGAGCAAAGCCAAAGACAGCCACCCGCCCGTCTCTGCCACCCACCCCCTCTAGACGCGACACAAAGCCACAACCGTGGCACAGCCAGAACGACCGGGAAATTGAAAAACACAGAGAAAAAACACCCGAAACCGAATGAGGAAAATGGCAAAGCGAAGCGAAGCGAAGCGTTGTGAAACGTTGGCAGCGAAAAACCAAAACGTCGACGAAAAAGTCGAAAATTTACGGAAAGCTACAAAATGTTACATTTCATCCCTTAGAACGATACGGGACAGTGGCAAGGGAGGACACGGCAGAGCAGGGCAGGACAGGACAGAACAGGACAGGCGGGCAGCCAACCGGAAAACGCCCTTTTTTCTGTGCCTGCCGCTTGATGCGATTACAGCAAATGAGGAGACTTCCTGCCGTCCACCATTTTTGTTCTTTTGCCCCATGCGACACACACACACACACACACGCACAGACGCATACACTAATGTGTGTCCTGGCCACGCACACTGCGACATATCCTGTGGCTTTCAACAATTCACCACAAAATGTCAAGAATGATGAAAAGCTAGCGACAGAACGAAGTCCTCATCGTCGTCGTCGACGTCGTCGTCGTTGGCATCGCTTTGCGTATGTATTGGTAATGGCATCTGTTGTCCTGCTCTGAGCACGCCATATTCTTCCTCTCTCGCTTTCTTGCTCTATCTCTTTCTCTGTCTGTCTATCAGAATCTCTCTATCTGTGCCTCAGCAAATATCTTTGCCGCTACTCTTCGGGCTGCTGCCGCGCTGGCTTCTTCTTTTTTCGTCTTTTTTTCTGGTTCGTCCTGCGCTTGTAGGCTGTCGGATTATTAGTTCTAAAGTCAGGATCTCAGCAGCAGAAGCGCTACAATGTTGGGGCATATGCCACAACCTGATCACAGTGGCTACATTAATATTAATATTATTATTATTATTATTATTATTGTTATTGTTATTATCATTATTATTATTATAATTATTATTAATATTATCATTATCATTATCATTATTATTATTATTATTATTATTATTATTATTATTATTATTATTATTATTATTATTAATATTATTATTATTATTATTATTATTATTATTATTATTATTATTATTTTTATTATTATTATTATTATTATTATTATTATTATTTATATTATTATTATTAGTATTATTTAATATTATTATTATTATTATTATTATTATTATTATTATTATTATTATTATTATTATTATTATTATCATTATTATTATTATTATTATTATCATTATTATTATTATTATCATTATTATTATTATTATTATTATAATTATTATTATTATTAATTTTATTATTATTATTATTCTTATTATTATTATTATTATTATTATTATTTTTATTTTTATTATTATTATTATTATTATTATTATTATTAATATTATCATTATCATTATCATTATTATTATTATTATTATTATTATTATTATTATTATTATTATTAATATTATTATTATTATTATTATTATTATTATTATTTTTATTATTATTATTATTATTATTATTATTATTATTATTTATATTATTATTATTAGTATTATTATTATTATTATTATTATTATTATTATTATTATTATTATTATTATTATTATTATTATTATTATTATTATTATTATTATTATTATTATTATTATTATTATTATTATTATTATTATTATTATTATTATTATTATTATTATTATTATTATTATTATTATTATTATTATTATTATTAATATTATTATTATTATTATTAGTAGTAGTAGTAGGGTTACCTATAATAAATAAATAACTAAAGCTAAGTAAGTTATAATTAAAATATTTATTATGATATGTATTGTATCAAAGCCCAGTAAAATTTTAGCTGCCAGATATTTTTACATCTAACATTAATATCTAGACCGGAAAGCTTCTTCCCTATATCGGTGTCACTATCTAAAGGTTGTCTTATTTTAGCTTTTTATTGAAAGTTGCAAAACTCCGCAGGTAGCGCATGTTGCTGGGGTTAGTTAAGGATATGCCATATGTGGAATATATACACATACAATTTTATTTGTCTATGTATGTATGTGTATGCATGCATGTCTTATTATATACGTGTATGCGTCGATATTTTCGCAATGGCGTTTCCTGGGCTGGTACTGGTTGGCACTGGTTGTTGTTGGTATGTTGATAGGGGTTGATTTACTGACTCTCATCTAAATTGAAATGACTTTTGTGACATTGTGTATTGGTTGCACACACACACACAGGCACACATACATAGTTTGAGACACATATAGAAAGAGAACTATGACGGGCAGACGAAGACTTGGCGGACAACGTCTTATGCGAGTATATACGGCATATGGTCACGTTTTGGGGGTGGAGTCTTGTAAATCGGAGCTTGGCAGTAGCAAGTGGACCTCAGCGCGACTATTACACAGCCCATTTAGTTGCCCCTGGTTATGTAGCCCCATGCGTGTATAGCCCAGCCCAGTATTGTCGTTTTTATACTATCCTGCGGTTATATTAACCAGTCAGAATGCAAAGTCATTTGCAGCAACGCCAACGCTGGCGTCACGAGCTCACAATCCACACCCCCCGCACTCTGTCACCCACTCCATTTCCACTTCCACCTCCAACTCTGCTCATGCCCATCAATATGCAAGTATACACATACACACACACACACACATACACATGCCAAATTTGCGGCATCAAGAAGTCGCATTTTTTCTATGGCCCAAAACTCCCGAACTCTGCCTCGCCGCGCAGCGACCCTTCTCAATTGTCATTGTATGTGTGCGCCGTTATGCCACGCCCCTTGCGGAGAAAACTCACCACTTTATGGATTTCGACGCAAGCGCTTTGCTCTTTCGCTCAGTTCGAATAGAGCTCGAAAATATTTCGAATCAGAGCAAGCTGCAAGTTCGTTTCGACTGACCCACTCTCTCAAAATTGAGCTCATTCCTTTCGAACAACTGAAACAAATCACAAGTGTTTTCTAACACGAAACTTAGTTTTTTTTTATTTTTTTTTGTATTTTGAAAAGTAACGAACTGATTTGTCAGCATTTGGTAAGTTACAAAATTATATGAGCTGTAAGTAAAAATATATTAAAGTACATTTACGCATCAACAGTGTAACCATGGATGGAAATATGCCTTTCTATAACAACACACGGTTCAGCGCTGGCAATGGCAATGGCAATGGCAATGGCAATCGCAACAACTGTCCCAACGGTAACTGTCAACGTATGGAGGTTGGAAGCAGGCGATCTTGTTGTCCTGGTGGTTTCTGCTGCCCCTCCGGATGTTGTACGCGTGACCAGACCGGAAGGCAGCCATCTTGGCAGACAAACAATGGACGTCGGCAATAAAGAGCCGTACGTATCCATATCTGGCAAATCGGTGCGTGATTTCAATTAGTATCTAGAATGGTCAAATCGGTGTTCAATCTCTCCCCCACCTAACAGCTATGACATTATTACTTACAAGTTCTTTTGAAAAATGCTTGTAAAAACTACACAAAATACAAAAAGTAAACTAAAAACTAATGCACTTAGTATTTTATCGGACATTTGGCAAAAATGAAATTTCACGTAATTTCATTTCTCGTTTTTTATTTAGACGAAGATATTTAGATAATATTTTAATCAGTTGCCAAACGATCGCAACAATTATTCCCCCAACTATATGCTGCGAAAATACAGTGTTTTTGTTAACATTGTTCATTTTATTAAATCGTATTTTGTCTTTTCGCATATTGCACGATCTAACAATAAATATATATATATATAATTTATTAGATTTATAATTAGTTGTTTAGTTTCGCTTTTGTTCGTGTTTGTTTTTGCTGGTGTTTATTTTGTTGGACTTAATTGGCTAGGGGAACGTGTATTTCCTTCAATTGTTCTTTATGCTTCCATTGAAATGTTAGAACTACTTGCTTAAAGTCTTTCTTTGGTTAGTTGTTGAAATGTTTTATAGTTGTTGAATGTGCTGCTTACTGGTGTGATTCAAGTCTTTTGAAAGTGTGTTTTGGGTTGTCTTTTTGTTTTTTAAAGGGGTTCCCCAAGACGCTTTGGGCATAAATAGTACAGAAGTACATATATTTGTTTGAATTGAAATATTGTTGTATATAGCTGTCACATGTATATAATATTTGTAAATTATTATCAATGCAACATGTAGATGCTCTACAAAATACCGAATTTCTTTTTGTTTAACACTACGACCATTTTATTTAGCTAATTTATATTCCTTCTAAATCTCTTTTATTGTTTACTTCGTTATTTGTCTTTCGTATTTACAAAGTTTTCAGTTTAGAGTCTGCTGTCATAGCATAAAAAGGGGTCCAAAATAAAGCAGAAAAGGAATTCCAATTTGAGGTTAGTTAAAATATATCAATATATCATTTAGAGGTACTATTTTGTAGGTGGAGAAAAATAACCTATAATCTCCCATGACAGCTTAAATTGAATTTTACTACAACTTTATTTTATATATATTACGTTTTTATCATATAGAATCATTATTTTTTTTTTTTTATTTCAATTTAGCAATTTCAAATATTGCTTTTATAGTTAAGGACCCATTTATTATATCAACATTTATCATTGCTTTTCAGATAATTGTTTTTATTCATTTGGAAGTAAAGTGTCTTTTTATTAACATTTTCGTCTTAAGAATTTATCAATTTGTATATTTATAAATATTTATTTATATTTTTAATTTCTGTGTGAGGTTTGTGTGTTGTGTGCTAATTAGGTGTTCTGTCTGTTCATTAAAAGTCTGTCTTCAAATTTGTTAAGTTGATTATAATTGATATAAGTGGCGGTGCTCGTTTGCATTATTTGGTAAGCTAATTATTGATTTGGGCTCTGTTCTCTGTTCTATTCACTACTATTACATACATACATTCTATATAATTATGCTTTATACTTTTTGAATAACAATATTTTTGTGCGATCGTCAGTTTTAATACATACGCATATTTTGACGCCAAACACACAAATTAGATTCGAGTATCAAATATTTATATAATATTACAAGACAATTCAATTATATTACTACAAATTGTCCATGATTGTGGCGTATATAAGCAATGTTTATTATCGTTATCGTTTTATTCGGTGTATAATAAATAGTATAAATTATTTATAAAATTATATTGCAACTCGTTTTGTTTTTACTAAATAAAAATTAAAAGTATATAAAATCATATAACAGCCTTTGGTTGTTCTTAGCGCAACACAATTTGTTGGTTAAAATTATTAAAAATAAATACGTTTACAATTATAAAATAAATAAGAAGTATTTAAATGAATGCCCCTAACGTCTTTTAACAGTTACAATTGTTTTTAAGGAAAGTAAACGCAGTTATTACAATTCGATATCTAATCATAGGTACACATCGCGCTCCAACTGCCTCATCTAATTATTATCCAGGGAATTCGTGCGCAAGTGGCTATAACAGGCCTGGCATACCCGAACAGGTTTCAAAATACGTAAACGCGAGATTTCCGACTCGAAACGACTGCACTTGTTGCAAAAGACCTGGCCACAATTGCGACAATGATGCTTCCTCTCATAAAGAGTGAATCTATAATAAAATCAGAAGTTAAATTAAATTCGAAATGCAAATTCTTAAGTCAACCTACTTCACATGACATTTGACACACTGATCTGCGCCTTCATCCTTCAGCCAATGATCGGCTACACCCCGTCCCGGCTGTTCAGTAACACTCCAGGAGAAAATGCGACCTCGTGCATCGCCTGCAAATAATAAATTACGATCATGAGCATAACATTTTGGGAAGCGATCTTTTGACTTGTCTCTTCTACTTACCGACATACAATATTTTATGATCTTTGGATACCGTCAGCGCTGTTATGCTAGCCGGTTCGGCATTATCTTTGCGATCATAGGCCGTATGCATGGTTAGTTTTGATCTAAACATTAATTGACGTTGCCATTTGAAGCCTGGGAAAAGGGGAAATGACAATTAGTTGCAGATGGCAAGGTATTTGGATAGCATTTCAAAAGGGATTAATTGGTTATTAATCTATGCACCTTTTCTAAGCGCCTGTTCGCCTCGATGTCTGTCATTATCTAACAAAACGAAACCATCTGTTAAACTGGTGTCCGATTTACTAGGTCGAATGCTGTGCTCCTCTGTAAACCGGAGAAAAGAGACATTAACAATCTTTGCCACAGAATATATATTTTTCATGCTCCTCACCTTCTGTTGTCTTTTGTTCTGAGCTGCAGCCTGGAGCGTCTACGGTTGCCGATTTCATTTCATGCAATGACTTGGCACCCGATATAGAGCTCTTTCGACGTTCGCCTGAAGACTCCGACTTGGCTGTCGCTTCGACAGATTTACTGGACTCGTTGCTGTGCTGTGAGGCCTCCGAAATGCTGCTTTCCGAAGCGGATTTCACAATTTCTATAAGATTTGACAATTATAGTGAACGTTTTGAAATATTCAGTGTGATACTCACCATGTTCCGGTTCCGACTGAGAGAGGCTCTTCATTTGCTTGAAAATACTCATTTTATCAGTCCTACCCTCATCTGTTGAACCCGAATCGGGCTTGTCCTGCGAATTGACTTCCACGCCTCGTTTAAGCTTACGGTCAATAGGCACCTGAGTGTGTTCCAGTGACCACATCTGCGCGAGAGAGAATGTCATTAGTCATATGTTGATATTGACCCCTTCTTGCAAAGGTGTCGATTGTTAAAAAAAAAAACAATAACACAAAATTTTGTGTATCGTGATTGATACTTTGTGTACAGCTGTTATTATCGAAAAAATATATGAATTCATCGATAGTTAAATTATTAACAGAGATTCCGGCAAAACGGGGTCGGTATGTTGAATGGAGGGCATCTTCACTCACCCGCACAACGCCGTCCGTAGATCCCGTCATGACTACATTCTGCTGATCCCACTCGCGAATCTGTGAGAAGGCTACGCAAAGTATTTGTTGCATGCGATCAGCGCTGCCCACGCTCGTGTTGACCATTGCTAGAGCATCACCATTGATGGACCAAACATGCAGCCAGGTGGCGGAGCAGGTGGCAATCTCGCCTGTTAGATCATTGATGGCCACGGCGGCGACAACACCTGCATGTCCACGCAGCTGACGAACGAATGTAAAGCGCGACATGTCCCAGACAATCGCAGTACCATCACGCGATCCGGAGACAACCACATTGTAGGCTGCGCTGGCGGCCAGACAAGTAACTGCATCCGTGTGACCATGCAGGGAATGCCTTACACTGAGACTCTTGCGATTAGCGTCAAACTTCCAGATGGTCACTACGGAGCTGGTGCCGGCTGTGACAATCATCTTGGCATTCGGACAGGCACAGGTCAATATCTCGCCGGAGTTCTGAGCCGCTGCCTCGGACACAAAGGAAGCCCGATCCGTGTCATAGAGGCCAACGCGCAGGGAGTGATCAGCGAATCCCCAGGCAATGTATTTGGTATACGACGGTGGCATCATAACCTTGTTTTGCTCCACAGCGAACACCGTTTTGTCCGGTTGAAGTATTTGACCTACTGGACCCTTCAGCTCCTTAATGGGCTGCAGACTAGGCTTCAGGTTGTCCAGATTGTGAAAGAACAATCGATCTGTCTGCAGAACTGTGCTGTTGCCTTGTATCAAAGCCGTGGGATCGATCAGTGCCGAGTGACGTGAATTGGCCATTTTCTTGGCTGGATGCGCCTTTCTGAAAAGCTGCTTTGGTATTTGACCAAAGTTGTTAATAAATCCAATCGTCGCATTCTTCTTAAGCGGATCATCAATGCTAAAGGATGAGTGATGTGTTAATAAACACTCTTCTTCTGTAAAAATATACTTACTTATAAATGTCCACATTTCCCTCGTAGAAGAGATGATGGAATACATTGACGGCATCCACGGCGGCGGGTCCTTGTTGCTTACAACCAAAGATCAAGTCGATCCACTGAAAAAAGAAGAACAAGATTAAATTATTATATGTTCTGAAAAGCAATTTAAACAAATAAATCGGAAAGGCAGCAGGAGAGTTAACCCGACGGCACAAATTAGAACAGCTCAGGGTAAATACAAAGAGGTGCTTGGCTAGGAAATACCGTATAAGGTAAACTATTATCGCATTATATATATTAATTTACCTAAAGAGTTGACTTACCAAATGTAAATTTTGGCTGACATGATCGCACTCGAGAGCACTCCTATGCAGTCGAATAAACTCTCTGGGATCCTGTTTGGCCCATGGTGGGAGTATGACATGATTCAATGTTTCACCATTTTGTTTGGTGCCCAGATCAAAGTTGTTGAAGTTACTGAGGAATTCGGGCAAGTAAAAGAACTCGGGAATCAGCTCCTTGACATCGGCCATGTTCAGCTTGGAGGCCGATAGCCAAGCCTCCTTGATGCTGTGGAACATGCGATCGGCGAGATCAAAGTGACCGCCTTGCAGTTTGAGAAATGGTTGGGAGAAGGGCTCCAGGCGCACTAGATAGGAACACACGATCATGGCCGAGCTGTAGTGAGTGCCGTAGTGATAGGGAGGTGTTTCGCCATGGGGATCATCCCACTCCTTGAAACGTTTTTGGAACTGCTCCAAACGCTCGTCCGACTGGGCGCCCATTGGACGCGAGAAGTCGCGGAATGTCTTGGGATTGGTAAAGTCCAGTTCCTCGGAATCGTAGTCAGCGAGAATCCAAGGGAACACCGGATACTGCATGAGATCGTTGTAGCTGCGACCGGCGAGCGTATTCAAATGCATGAGATACTGGAAATTCGAGATTTCGCCACGAACCCAGCGCTGGGTCACGGATGTTTCTCCGATAAGGCCACTAAACAGTCCCGAGGTCTGCTCCACGCTCGCTGTGCGCTTTTGTCCGGCCACAGATTGCTGGGCATTGTCATTGAGGGCCGTGGCCAGGGCAAGGAATCGTTGGTTCACCTTGTTGCGCACCTTGCGGGGAAAACTCAGCAAATAGTTGCGTCCATCTTCGGAGAAAACCTCTAGGGCAATGGGCTGCAGCAGATAACGACGCTTGTGGACCTCCCGAATCTCCTCGTAGGCAAACTTGGAGCACTGTCTTAACTTTTGACTGACGGCCCTCGATGTGGACGACGTCTGACCGCCGGAATTGGGTATGATAGGCTCGTAGGCGCCGGGAGGAAGCGTGTCAATATCGCGTATCTCTCTGTTCTTTAGGAGGGTGAAACCGTCAACTATATAGCAGTGCTCCTTGCCGAACAGCAGAAGACCCTCAAATGTGTCCAGACCTTGAATGCGGGCACAGCGAAACATAAAACTAATCTTCTCCTGCTCTTCGAGCAAACGCAAAAACGTTTCGTTGTCACTGGTCATTGACGTGTCCTCCTCTTCCTCGTCGTCCTCCTGGGCATTACCATCGAGAGACTCCTGCGGACAGGGCGCTCCATGCGTCAGCAGTTTGGGCGACACAGGCGGCGGCGGTGTCGATGTGGAGGAGCTGCTTGCCTCCAGGCGGTGGTGTGGAAGCGTTGCCTCCAGCGATGATTGCTGTTGGATTGCATGCTGCTCAGCCTCGGCCAGAATTCGCGGCTGTTGCTGGCCATGCTGGAAGTAGATCTTGCTGTCCAAACTGGAGGCCACCTTGTACTTCAGTTGTCGATTGTTCTCCAGCTCCAGTTCCGGCCGATACGGATAGTGTAGATAGAATACATCATTGCGCATTGTCTTCTTGCGCATGCGATGCGGTCCCTCGGTGGTGTCCATTATCCACTTGTCCAGGGTGCAACATCCTCCTGGTCCCCAGAGGCCGCGCTCACGGGTTAGCTCCGTTTCGGACTGCACCCAATCCTGGTAGACGTAGCGCTGGGTGTGCTGCAGCATTTGCTGATACTGCTTGGTGCGCAGCTCCAACAGATCCTTGATCAGCTGGACGTGGATGCCAGTGCACTCGTATGCCGACTCTCGGCTCATATTCGACTTGGTCCGCACCAGTTCGTCCTTCTTCACCTTGGTGCGACTGGCCAGACGGGTGAGTCCCCCGGTTACCTTCTGTATCTTGGATTGAATCTGGTTGTGCAGCTCCCAGGGCACGCGATAGGAAGCCTTGCGTTCGGCCTCCACGTAATTGAACCATAGCTTGGAGGCCAGCTCCATCACCTGCTCCCGCGTGGTCGGCAGATCGGGCGCCTTGGAGTTGGTTGGAGGTGGGGTAAGCGATATCTTGAAGACCTCCTCGATGGCGGGCTTCTTACACACGTAGAGCTCCTCCCAGACGCGAAAGGCGGCGCCCACAATCAAATTGCGACCCTAGGAGGAAGGATTTGAGTTAAACGATTTTTAATTCCATTTACTAATACTATCCGAATATGGTATATCTAAGATTTTCCCATCCATGCATATATTTTACAGGTTTGATTTTTGTGTACCTAACATCTCTTATTTGCAATCCCTGGATGGAATTCTGGGAATATATAGATGCTTTCTGTTTACCTGTAGCTGATTGAGGTCCTCGTCTTTGGGTTCGGTGGTCTCCGTTTGGGGATTGACATGCCAGGTCGTATTGCGACTTGTCGCCGGCTCCAGGATGATCTTCATGTCCGCCGTCAGCTGCAGCAGACAGTAGGTGAGGCATCCAATGAACTCCAGCTCATGATTGCCTGCACCAAAGATGAGCAGGCGATGCTGGATGATCTTATGGAGCGCCTCCAGGACACTCATCTGCTCGGCAATGGAATCGTCGGTGGGACGCGAGAGCAGAAACAGAATGCTGCGATTCAGCGAATGATGAAGTTGCTCCAGCGACAATGAAGAAGACCGCCGCTTGGCCTGTCCAATCAACTTGATGACAAAGTCAAAGATGTCGTGGGGATTGCGGGTGAGGCATCCCTGCCATAATTTGTCCACAATACGGGCAGTTAAATAAAAGACATTGGGGGCAATGTGCTGGGTGTGACTCTGTAGAAGAGGTACCAAAGGCAGTGCCGCCTGCTCTCCCACCAGGACATCTGCGGCCAGCAGGTGATCCATGAGAGCAATAATGATCTGCGTCTGGTATTGCACCTGGAGTGGCAGCTCTGCCGACTCCGGCGCCGCATCCAGCACCATATCAATGACGGGCGTGCTTTTTCCGTGCATGTTGAGGCCCAATGAATCGACAACAATCACGCGTAAAAAGTCAATAATGCACTTGCGCACCGGATGAGCCGTCAGCTTCGGCTGGCTGGCAACTGCCGCATGCAGAGTCTCCGGCGAAGGCAGGACAAAGCTGCTGGCCGTGCCGTCGGTGGGCGTGGAAGCGCCACTGTTTGGCTCCGAGTCGCTGGATCGTGAAACCTGCGGGAAAAGCACCGCAACCAGCGAGGTGACAACATCCCCGGCCATCATGACGGGCGTAAAGTCGTTGAGATTCTGATACAAGCTAAACAGCAATTGGATGATTGTCTCCGGATGACTGTGCAGCCATGAGGCGCACTCTCCGCCGTGGACAATGGCACGCACCATCGCCAGCAGGACACAGACGCCCTCGGGGCAGACAGTCAGCTTGGGCAACTGCATGTTGACCGAGGAGACTGGAGCCCCCCAGAGGAACGACCAGACGCGATCCAAGTCGAATTTCGTGTGCTCCGTGGCTAGCACTTTGACAGGTTGTCCCATAATCAGTGCAGTCACCAGGAAATACAGCTCCGGCACATCCAAATGATGCTGCATCAGCCACTCGAGCAGCTGGAAACCTGAGTGGAAAAGAGATTGATTATCGAACTGAACGTCCAATGGCATCAGAACCCATGGTCCACTCACCGGGAATATTCAATGCAGCTGCTCGTACCTCTCCGGCAATCTGAGTAGGCAAATGCTGTATGGTATTTTGAGGCGTAGCCACGATGACAGTGCCAGTTCCATTGCTGGGCCGCTGATTAAGCTGCTGGGCGCCCAGTCCGAGGATCTTGCGTTGCGAAACCATTTCCGTGAAGCGCAAGTATCCACCGTTGTGAGTGGCATCGCGGAAGCGAACGAGGAAACTGTCATTGGCACAGATTACCACCAGGATGCGAACCGCAATAATGACTGTGGTGAAGTGGACATGGGGCTGCATGAAGAGCAGCAACCAGTCCATGCCCAGTGTCTTGGAGATGTCGTCGCAGATGACGTAGTTGACGGTGTTGCGGGGCGTGAACAGCAAGCCATGGAGGAGCGAAAGGCAACGATTGCGCAGGTATATGTTCTGGGCGAGATTATCCTGATCATCAGCTGGCAGCCTCATGCTGGGCAACAACACGGCACGCTCCGCATTCGCGTCCTGAATACGTGGCAGTTTGGCAGCCACATACTGGCCGAAGAGCAGAAGATCTGTGTGTCGGGGCTGTCCGCCCAGCAACGTCTCCAGCAGGTTGAACAGTATCTCGCGCGTGGAATGATCCTGAATGTGGGCTATAATGTGCAATAGCTTCACCAGCAGCTGCAAGTCCCGCATGATCTTCACGTTCTGCTTTTTCTCGTTCGACTCCACCACCAGCTCCAGCAAGTGCTCCAAGAGGGAACGCAACAGTCCATTGGGTGCATTATGCCAGATCTCCAGATCGCACAGCAGATCCTGAAAGGCCGTCACATTCGGAATCGCAGACATGTCGTGGCCACTGTTCACGGTCCCCACCAACCCAAAGGTCAAGTGCAGAATGTGCGAGTTCAGCAAATGTTTCTTCTTCTTGAAGAACATGCCCAGCGTCTGATAGCATCGCTTGCGATCCATCTCCGCCTGTGCCGCTCGATTGCTTCGCACCACACAGGTCAACGCCTTGACGCCCGCATACAGCGACTCCACATCCTGAGCCATGGCAATGATGCCCAGCAGCACGTTACAGCCTCCAACGGTGTCGATCATCGCTGACACCGGATGCGGACTGAACACACGCACTCCCAAGTAGCCCACAACGACTCCGCCAAGCGAACGACCTGCGCCCGCCAAGTGACCCGCCGAATTGTGCAGGATCCTGTGAAAGAGAGACGTGGGAAGGGTTAAATAGGTAAATGGAGGCGTGACAAGTTTTTAAAAACACTGTGATCTCCATGGGCTTTATAGCAGCCTGTGTGCTACATTTGGCTCCTCCAGCTGTAATAGTCTCTGAGATATGGTTGCTCAAACGGATGGCTCAATCGATTTGATTGACTAATCAAGATATTTATACACTTTATAATGTCTATCACGCCTCTTTCTGTCTATTACATAATACTGCACAAAGTTATCGAGGAGTATGGTTAGATTTAACCCCATCCATGGATGAGTTGCAGTTACACTCACTTGATAGGCGTAGCGTTCTCATGCGAGTTCATGTTGAGCTGCTTGGCAATGCTCTTGTTGTCTGCTCGACTGTAAACCTTACGTATCTTGACAAGTGTCAGCTTGGACACGGCCTTGGCGTTCAGTCCGAGGAGCACTCGATCCTCGGGCACCAAAGGCGGCAGCGGTTCAGCCTGCTTTCCCAGCTGTGGCGCTTGAAGGGATCCCATGTAGTGCGGTCCAAGCTGGTAAATGGTCTGTACCGTCTGCTGCGTGAGCACATCCTCCAGTAAATGGCAGACTCCCTGCTTCCAGCAGAGACGTGAGTAGCGACGCCAAATGGGCGGCGTGCCAATGTAGCCAAAGATTTGTGTCGCCGATGTGAGATTGGCGCTTGTCGCGCCTGGATGTTGGGCAATGTAATGCAGTTTCTGGGTGTGCATGGGCACTCCATCCAGATAGAGGGACAAACTAGAATTCTTGAGCACGGCACGATTGAGCACGACGACTAGATTGTGCCACTGCCCCTCGTGCAATAGATCTGGACACCAGATGCGGGCAATGCCATCGTCAGAACCCTCCGGCTCCCAGTCACCAATGGCTGAAAATGAAGCAAGTGTTAATGAAGATTCCACATTTGTCGAATATTAGATTTAATCGCAATTATATTACTTACTTTTTCTGGGTGTGACCAGAGTCGCCTGTGTGGAGACCACGATTGCCTTATCCCTAGCCGAGAGCAGTATAGACAAACAGGCTAAATTCTCCTCGCGAGGATTGTGAATGGTGCGGACCAAAGTCAGCAGACGCACACAATGAGGATCTGTCTTGGGATCCGAGAACTTTTCGACACAGAACCAGGTGGAGAAGCTGAGACCTGTCTGCGGTGGAAAGATGCGATCACCGGCGCCGATGCCGCCAATGGTATTGGCATCAATGGTGCCGCCGGCTGTGGCTGTGGCCTGAGGCGCCAGCGACGGCAGATAGAGGCAGCCAAAGCCCTCGGCAGACATGTCAAGCTCCACGAACGGCGGCAGCGTGCTCGAGCCGTGAGCACGAAAGTCCCGTGGAGTTGTCATTGAGACGAGCGTCTTAATACGGGTCAATGGCACCGGTCCACCCTGTCGATACGGTTGCTGAAGATCAATGTCCGCGCAGGACAGGGGCTCGCCGAGGCGCAGAAACTGTCGCAGTTCCGTCGGCTGCAGTGCCTGGGCGGCCAGACGCTCCAGTATATACTGCATGGGCACGTGCAGCGGATGCAGTTCCTCGGCCAGAGCACGTCGTGTCAATTTCAGCAGCTGCTCGGCCAGGCCGTGATCGCACATGATCTGTTGATTGCGTTCGCTGCGAACCAAGGATTTGATGATCTCGCTCAGATAGACCTGCAGCTGAATGGCCTGAAGTGGTGCCCCATCGTATTGCACGCCGGGCAGCAGCTGCAGCATGCAGAGCACGACTCCAGGATGCACAATGCGTGGCTCTGGTGCGGGTTGTGTGAGATTCAACTGACTGGGATGCATTGGAGCCGCCAGCTCTTTGCTAGGCGAGCGCGTATGTGGCGCTGGGTCGCTAAACAGCGTGATGACGCCAGTCAAGTTTGGCGACTCAAAGTTATCCAATGCGATGCTATAGAGCAACCGGAACACCACGCAAATATAGGACAGTGAGCTGGGAATATCCTCGGAAAAACTGCAAGGAATACAGCAACAGTAAACGATTATCATTTTTATTAAAATATAAATATTATTTGCCGATCGAGGGCTATAGAAGAACCAAAATACCAAATTTGGGGTCTCTAGATCTTATAGTCTCTGAAATCGATGTGATCGTACAGACGGACGGAAGCGCAGTTAAATATACATGACTTTATCGACTCGGATGTTGATGCTGACGAAGAATATATGTACTATATAGGGTCTGCCAGACTTCCTTTAGAAAGTGACTGATAGACGAACATGGCTATATACCCACTGAAAGGGTATTATGAGGCAGTATTGAAACACTCACCTGAAACTCAAGATATCACCGCTGAATACGTCGTGGTAGTACTTAAGTAGCGTCTGCTGGGGCTCATAGGTGCCGGTGAAGTCCTGCAGGGTAGTGTCGCCTCCAAAGCAGCCCAAGAGACGCAGTGTATCGCACAGCGAACTGTTGCAGATCTCCTGGTGAAAGAACTTGGCGTTCGCTGGTTCAAAGCGCATGGCGGTTGCCAGCGTCTGGCAGACAATTTGTAGCAGCAGAATGAGGTCCTGTTGGGCAATGTCCGGCTGTGACTGCGCCATGCTCCCATCCAGCGAGACAAAGACGCTCGTCAGATAGACGAAGCCACCGACCTTGCGGAATACTGTGCGCGTGCGGTGCGAGTCCTTGAGGCAGCCCAACAGCATGTTGAGTATTTGTATCTTAAACTCCACTTGGTGTGGACTGATGCCGTGCATCAGTGAGAGTATATAGAGCATGTCGTCGTCCCCACCTGCGGAGAGTATTAGCTCACGTACGATGCCCAATGCCTGTGGTCGACAATGCTTGAACTTCACCAGCTCATGGATGCACTTGGCTCCTCCATATTCTCGGAACAATTGCGCATTGTTGCTGGCACCGCCGCCTAGGAGCATTGTGAGTGCCTCCAGCACATGTTTGCCCAATGTATCGAGTAGATCCTCCTGTTCCTCTGCTGTCGGTTGGACAACAAGCGATTCATCACCATTGGTTATATGTTGCACGTGATCCGCATAGCGATTGAGGCAGCTGACAAAGATTTCCAGTATGCCCACCTCGCGATAGACATCCTTGAACACGCTATTGTGTCGCAGAATGTTGAGCAGCGTTTTGAGACACAGAATGCTGCACGAGGTGGACTGATTGTGCTTGAGCAGCAGCGACAGACTTATTAGCTCCTTGCAGGGCACAAAGTTCAGCTGAAAGACTATGAATTCGAGCAGATCATAGAACTTCTCCTGAATTTGTGGACTCTTCTGATGAATGCGGTCTGCAAAGGTGCTCAGCGTATGCTCCGATTCGAGTATAAAGTAATTGGCATTCTCCGAGTGATACACCCGGGATATTGCATCCAGTATAGTGCAGCACAAAGCGGGCGTTGTGGATTTGAGAAACACCGTCTGCAGCACCTGGAATGCATACACATTTCGCACACACGTCTCCCGTGAACTCGCCTGTGGCAGCTGAAAGTTCTGCAGCTTGAAGACTGTGTTGAACTGTGCAGCTGGCGGTCGCAGCTCGTAGAAACCGCACATGCAGAGGGATGAGATCATTAGGACCAGATTGCGTATAGCTGCCTGGATTTCCAACGTTTGACCGCGCGCATTGTCGAATCTGCAGGTTATAAATATAATTTATTATCTGGGTTTATAGCGGATTTACTATTGCAGTTACTTGAGCAAAAAGTCACTGAGAAACACGTAGCCCTGAGAGGCGCGAAAGTCGTCCATTAGTATCTGTGATACTTGACTAGAATCCTTGAGAAAGCAGAATACGGTTACGAACATTTCGACAATTTCCAGTGGATTTCCAAACGTCAAACGTTGCATGTTGTCCACGCACAACGCCATGCAGCCCTTGGCTAAATTGATAAAGATTACTCTGGGGATCTTAACTGATTCGTTAAGCGATCTACTTACAATGTATGTAGGTAACAACTGCATCGGTTAAGCCATGCCTTGAGATGGTGGTCAGTATCTCGGCCGCATTCTTGCGCCACACGATATTCTGCATAGGACACGGCGAGGTGATGGCAGAGAAGAGCAACGTCAGATCGTCCATGCGAGCCAGCTCCTCAGCAGGATACGGATACGAGCAGAGTTTCACCAGCAGCTGCACAAATACTTTTTGCAACAATGTGCGACGCTCCTGAGCATTAAAATCGCTCACACTGGCACCATCAGCTGGCGGCTCATCGTCCTCCACTTGTGGCAAATCGAAGAACAGATACAAACACTTTACCAGAGTGGAGGGCACGGCTGCCGCTGTCATAACCTGCAAGTGAATAAGACAAAGATGATTGAAATATATTCTATAAATAATAAAATATCTAGTAATGTATTTGAGGTAATCATACAGAAGTGTTAAATAATAAGATTAGTCATACTATCGACATGAATAGAATTCATACGAAGAATGCAGCATGTGATAAACAAAAGGGTCAGACTTTATCGGCTTCCTATATACACGACAATTAAACTTGAGGAGTTTCATGAATCATTTTGCATATATGGAACCTAATTGTATACGATATATCAATCAATATATTAATCAATCATAATAACAATAAGTAAACAAAGTACCTATAGGAGTTATTTTATGAATAAAATACAAAAATAATAATAAATATTGGTAAGAAAAACAATTTTTGATTCCCTGATAAAGACAAATCACTCTGCCTGCCCCATGCTCACCTGTATCAGCGAGACATCGCCATTGGCCAAGAGATTCAACGTGGCCAAGAGCAGCCAACCACTGCTGGTGTCCTCCGTTGTTTCCACCTCGAGGAACTTGACGATGGCTATGGACGCAGCCTCCGTGCTTTGATTCGACGCTCGCTTGCGTATTTCGCTGACCATGAGGCGGGAAACCTGTTGACAGAAGGCGACCACATCCCAGAACTTCTCGCTCATGTCGTTGGCGGGACAACTGCTAAACACCTGTTGCCAACAATAAAATAAAGTCATTAAAGTGTCGGAATTTGTTTAGTGCATTTGGAAACTTACTTTGCAGAACAAGGGAAGCATTTCATAGAGTTTGCCATCCCGTTCGGTCTCGCTGAGCGGTTCCTTGGGATGCGTGTACTCATTAAAGAGCTTCTTCAGTGTGGCCAGACTCATTTGAATGCGTGCATCGACCAGTGCGTCCTCGTTGCCACGCCCACTAGGACTGACATTGCTGCTGCTGCCGCTGCCTGATGCGCTGCCGCTGCCACTGCCGGTGTTGGCAGCGCCGCGCAGCTTGCGCATAACGTTCATTTCACAGGTGTGTGTGTGTGTGAGTTTGTTGTTGTTGATGTTATTTTTATGGCTGGTTTTCAAACTGGAAATGCGCACGACAAATTGAATTACTTAAGTGGTTGAAATCACATCACCAAGTCAACGCTTATTTGACATTCTATTGCCTTCTAACAACTGCACCCGCTTTAATTAGCGTCTCTGCTGGTTGTGAATCACCGGCAAGTTCAGCAATGTTGTTCGCACAATTGTTATCGTTGTTATTGTAAAACACAAAATGAAATATATTTTGAGCTTTTTAAAGCGCAATGTTTACACACACACACGCACGCACTCCCAACAAAGTAAACGAACGTGTGTCTGGCTGAGTGTGTGTGTGTGTATGTTGGTGAGAGGGAGATCGCACTGGGGAAATGTTGAAGCGTGGGCGAGAGACTGCAGCGTTATGTGGGTGGGAGGGAGATCGCAGTGGGGAAATGTTGTTGTAGCGAATAGCTTTCGTTGCGAGTTCAATTGGGGTTAAGTGAACCGAGTAGGCAGCTTATCAATAAATCATGCACAAATATTTACACTGCTTGCGCGAATAACAACAGCAACAGCTGTTTGAAGTTTAATCAATGTGCAGTTTTTGATTGCTTTCAGCTTTCAGATTTACTTTATTTATTTGTACACTTGCTGCCAACGCATTTGGGCCATGTACCTATAACAGCAGCTGAAACGGGAACAGCTAACGGCTGTTCATTTTCTGTTTTCCAAACTACACGCAAATTCGTTTGCACGCTCTTTGTTTTGCTCGCGACAATCGCGATGCTACGACAATTTTTATTGATTTTTCTGCTCTCATTCTCGCTCTCTCTTTCTCTCTGTGTCCAGTGGAGCACCGTCGCTCCAGCAGCAATTTGAAAATTTTCACACGCATATTTCGCAATGTTTGCAACATTTCGGCCACTTACTTTTGATACACATGTTTAGCATTGTTAATGTTTTATGTTTTCCATTACTTTAATTAATTAACTCGTTTGTTTTCACATTGAAAAATTCATTTTATTGCACACGAACGAATGGATGTTCATTAGAGATGTGCGATGTTTACGTTACTAGTTAGAGCTGTGAAAAAATATCGTCCATGACAGGGGAAAAGTCACAGTATTTTTATGAAACATATTATTTATTTTGAACAATAAGTACAGGTTTTTGACTACGTATTTTAATAACATTCTCTTGTTTTATTATTAATTTTGTGTTTTTGCTTTCACCATCACAATACTGTATAGAATTTTTAGAACGATTTAAATATAAACATAATTATGCCGCTCATCACCGCTGGCTGTGTTGTAAAACGGATAACATTTTTCTCACACTGTACGCGTTACCAACTCACCAAAAATAGATGTTGCGTTGCCAACTAACAGAACTGGCAAATGGCGCCATCAGTTTTAGATTTGAAATCTGAAACTGACCAATTCTTAGCAACAAATCAAGGGTTATAACAATTTATAACGCATTTTGTGTTTATGCCTTAAGAATCACATTTTGGCGTAGAAATGCCGCTCATTTCCGCTGTCAGCTGGCTGTGCAGTAAGAAAGTGTTTACGGTATCCGCGTTGCCAACTCACCACAAACAGATAATTGTGAACCTACATAAAAGAAATGACAAATGGCGCCGTTAATTCAAATTTGAAATTGACTTTATTGCTTATCAACAAACCAAGGTTTATTAAAAATAAAAACGTATCAGCAATAAGCACACTGTCATGTAATTAAATGTTCGTGACACAAAAATAACTAAAATTAATATTCGCTATACTGAAACATCTGAAGATTGAAAATGGAGAACTCCATTTCGGTATCGGAGGGATCAATGCTGGTGTCCAGTGGCTCCTCCGACATGGCGGATGATTCGTCCAGAGCGATATGTATAATGCCACCGCGTCCCGGCACCGCCCCCAAGAACTTCAAGGAACTGCACATACCACGAGATCAGTTGACGCCTGTCACGTTTCCCATCCAGGAGGCACAGCGTTGGCTAACGCTGGTAGGTAAATCGGAGAAAGAGGAGGGAAAGATCTATCGCTTTCCGCTGCCTACCATTTTGCCCAAGGTAATACAGACGCGCTTCGTGCCCAAGGGGGAACTGCCCAAGGACGTTGCCGTGGATCGGCGCCGACGACAATACAGCAAGATGAATATCGTCGAGGAGCTAAAGAAGGCCGGATTAACCGACGATGTGCTTCAGCCCACCGAAGAGCAGTACAATCTGATGTCCGAGTTCGCCTTTCCCCACAAGTTTCCTCTCAGCTTCTTCGACGACAGCAACTACGACATCAGCTCCCCCGAAGCCTGGTTCGAGTTGGGAGTCGTCGGAGATGTTCATTATCCGCTGCCAGCACGCGCCTATCTTCCCTACAACCGGAGCCTGAGGAGTTGCCGATGGGCCACTGCGGCTGTGACATCGTACAATGCCAAGACGGACCTATGGACACTTGTCTCCCTTGAGGACGAGTTCACGTACGAGGTGCCAAAGCTGCAGTTCATGTTCCTGGCCGAGGATCCGCACAAGTATATCCAGCGCTTAAAGGCGGCCATCCATGAGCGGCACAAGGGAGAGCAGCTGATGCTGATGGAGCTGATTGTGGATTGTGTGCTTCACGACGACATCGAGTCGACGACTTTCCAGAGCTTCAAGCCCATCGAGAAGATCCTGCAGGAGTCCACGGTCTCTGAGCAGTGCAAGCGGCGTCTGCGCTCCGAGGTCAACATCGTCTTCGAGCGTTTGATGGCGCTCTATGAGCTGGAGCAGTTCATCATTCACATGCCCAAGGAGTTTCCCCAGTTCCGCAACATTTCCCTCAAGGAGTTCATGCCGACGGCCGCCCGAGTCGACTTTGCGGATATGGAACGTCGCGAACTGCAGGCCATGGCCCTGGACATCACGGATAAACGATATGGCTGGCTCCGGGCGAGTCTCTTTTACTGCGGCGGAGGCATAGAGGCTATGATGGGCGTGGCCATCGAGTGCCAGCATATTGAGACACTGTCCGTATTCGTGTGTAGTTTTAACAAACCGACTGCTCTGGTGGATTTCCTGCAGTCGCAAGAGGCGCACAGTGACAGTGTGGCGACCTTCCTGAAGGTCTATTGGCCCCAGCAGCTGACCACGGTAATTACCTTGGTGCTCCGGGCCCTGGGCAAGGGATGGCTGGACATTTCGCTGAGGAATTGGACTGTCTATGACATGTGCAAGATCTCGAGATTCCTGCTGCAGGTCAAGTTCCGCATGCAGGAGTCAATGGAGGTGTTGCTGCTGACATCGCTGCTCAACTTCGCCAAGCTCGTTTGTGATCCCTGCCTGCAGTTCCTGCCTCTGAAGCACAACTACAAATGGACCAGTGACTTTATCGAAACCGAGTTTCCCTTCCCGAAGCCCGTGTTCGCCCTAACCATCGGAATAAACGAGGACCGCAAGGTCTTCTACTCCACGAACCCGGACGAGTTCCAGCCCTCACTTATGGACATCTACAAGAGGGGACTGGAGAAGACGGCGGGTGTGCGTATTATCGAGGCCGATGTCATGACTAATCTCAAGTTTGCCCACAATCTCTTCATCCTAACCGTCGAGCTGATCGAGGACAAGTTTCTGGTGCAGAACGAACTGATGCGACAATGTTATGCCCAGGCGGTGATTCCGCTCAAGGTCTATGCCCGTCTGTACGACAGATTTACTGATTTCTATCTGCTGAATTTAGTGGAATTCATGAAGGATTATGCGGCGGCTAAGAAGCCTTCGTCTCAGGTCAAGAGGGACATCATTGAGTACAAGCGGCAGAAGGATGAGGTGCGAGCCATATTGCCGGCATTTATAACCATCGGACCCTTCTACATCAATGTGGAAACCTTGAAGCAGTTCCTGGTGAAGAAGTACATCGATTTGGTGCGTCGCATCTTCGAGTATTACGTGGATCGCATGTACGAGACGAACGAGCTGCTGTTGGAGCGTTGCCAGGAGGTGTTTCATAGGATCGCCATGCGTCCAGTCAGCATCGAGCATCTGTTCGAGATCAGAGACTACGCCCTGACTGTGCCGGACATTGTGGATGAGATTCGTGCTGACATTCAGGTCATGTGGCTGGAGTATGATATGCTCGATAGTTTCTTCTACAATCTCAGCGATCATCAGTTCGCAATGAAATGGAACGCCTTTGCATGGCCCCATCAGATCCTCGTCCGACTCTCCACCCTCAAGGAGGAGCAGAAGATCGACATCGAGGAGTTCCTGCGCCAGCATTACAGCGAGTGTCAAGGTTTCGAGGAGCGCCTGGAGTCGCTTAACGATGAGGTACAGGCCTATTCGCTTGTCTTCAATCCCAATCGGGCACAGGAGACATCGGTGGATATTAAGAAAACCTGGGCTCTCATCAGAGAGTTGGAGAAGCTTGGTCGGACACTACAGTATCGCCAGGAACTGTTTGAACTGGAGCCTCTGTCCACGGAATTCCTCACAAGCATTATCGAGAGCTTTCAGCCCTATAAACTACTTTGGTATGCCTGTGCCAACTTTCATAAGCTGGAGGATGCCACCTTGGGAAATCCCATTGCACAAATCGATCTCGAGGAGGTTTGGAGCAACCTGATGAACCTGCGCAACGAACTCATCCAATCCTTGGTGAATTTCAGTGAGAAACCCGAGATCATGGAGGTGGCCAATGTGTTCATAGCTAAAATCGATGACTTCGTTCCCGTCTACAACAGCGTCAAAGATTTGCGCAACGAGAACTGGATGTACCTTCACTGGATGGAGCTCAGTCGCGTCATTGGCAATGAGATCAAATACACCGTCGCCTTGAACTATCAGTATTTGATCCGGAAGGGCATTCTCGACTTTCTGCCCTATGTGCGCGAAATCTCCGAGAGGGCCACCAATGAGGCTGAGGAGATCCGGAAGGCCATCGAGGAGGAGGAGCGTCGCAAGCAGGCCGAACTGGATGCCCTTCTACTGCGAAAACAATTGCGCAAATGCCGCAGAGACATACTCTAAAACAGAATTTTAATTTTTAAAATATAGATCATAATATACAAATTATTTGTTGATTTTTATCAAATTAATAACTCTTTTTATCATACACAGTAGCTAGAGACTTGCGATTTGGCAGATCGATGTGTCCAGGAAATTTTATAAAGATCGGGTGTAATAAGTGATCAAATTTATTTGTATAGGGACAACTGAACTATTTTCAGTACTTGATAACTATTTAAAATGGGTTAAGCATCTAAAGCAGAGTATTTTTATTGGGTTTGTAAATACAGAAATGTAATCGCAGTTAGAGTTAACAATCCGCTGGAGAGGATTGGCATATTTGCTGCATTTGGACGCCTGTCCTGCGCCTTGAAGAACATCACGGAGGCGGCCAAGGGCAACTCCACCCGCTGCTCGCCAGCATCGAACTCGAGATCATGTCGTTGTCCCAGCACGAGCCTCGCGTGCTGCAGCACATTCTGGTGCGGCACCTGGTCATCGAGGAGGGTCATCTCAGCCACATGGAATTCGTAGCTGACACTGAGCAACATATTGCGACAGCTGAGACTCTGCCGCTCCTCGCTATAGATGCCTTGGATGGGCAGCAGCTGCTGGGCGTCGACTTGGCTCAGCTGAAGTGGCAGCCACTTGTCCGGCTGAGGTCTGCCCAGCTGCGAGGCAAACACCTGGCCAAGATCCTCCAACTGGCTGCAATTGTGTGGCAACAACTTGCGCCAAATGTGAGTTTGCAGTTGCTGGCAGTAATCTGTGTGGTTCTGAGTCGGAGCCAATTGACGCAACTGGCATTTTTTGGCCAGGTCCACGCCAAAGTGGACAGCATGACGCTCTTCCATGCTGTGTTGGCAAAGAGTCAGCCAGTGCTGATGTCTCTGGTTGACATTCTTGTGGAAATAGCTAAGTGTGGACTCCTTTTCGCTGCTGTTTTGAGGCTGGAGCTTGGCCAGCAGAAGTGGAGATCCTTGTAGATAACCAAGTGGACCCGAGCTGGGTTTAACCATCTCATCGGCAGCAGTCTTGTAGATTAGCTCGTACTTCAGCCAGTACTGTTCATTCTCCTCCTGCACGCTGGCCTCCTTCAGCAGTAATTGGGCCGACAAAATGTGTGTGTAGTTGTGCATCAACTGCAGTTCCACACTGTCCACCATTATGTCCAGCAGCGTCTCATTGCCATGCTCCACACACATCACTTGCGGTTGCAGCAACAGTTGCTGGCATATTTCTATGTCTATGCCCTGCACCTCCTGATCCTCCAGGTCGCGTGGCCTCGACAACAACTGATGGCTGCTGGTCAGATTGAGCAGTGTCCAGAGATGGTTCTGCAGCTCTGTCGCACCGCCCATGAGGCAGTTGCTCCGCATGGGCTCCAGATGACGCAGCGTTTGCTTCAGCTGGCAATTGGCACTCTCAAAGGCCATGGGCAGCTCAAAGTCGGACAATTGCTTGTTCTCCGGCTGCCACAATTGCAGCGCCTGTCCAAATTTGTAATGCACTGTAAACTGTGCCGGCGTCAACTGCTCCTCGAAGGCGTCAAGCAACTCCGGCCACTTCCTGTACTGCCCAGCATCGAAGTTCGTGCTGGGTGGCTAAAAGCGTAAGGAAATTGTTTTATTTTATTGCATTACTGAATGTTTAACAAAAGCAGTGTTGGAGTTTAAAGATATTAGATGAGAATACTTATTATAGTTGCTACAAATACTCCCAAAGGTTATCTTCTTGGTACATTAATAGATTAACTATAAGGAACCCATTACTGAATGTTTAACAAAAGCAGTGTTGGAGTTAACAGATATTAGATGACAATACTTATTATAGTTGCTACAAATATTCCCAAAGGTTATCTTCTTGGTACATTAATTGTATCTATTCACCTGTGGTTTCGCTGGCTTTATGTTGCTGCGAAAAACGCACAACCAGCCATCATGCAGGTGACACGACGGCAGTCCATGAGTATACTGGAAATCCTCGAGACGCGCCTGCTGTTGTGGCGCCAAAGCGGATTGCAAGCAGTTAAAGACCTGCAACGTCTGTGACGGACAATCGCGATCACAGCAGCAATTTATTTCGCATAAATCCGCATGCAGATCACAGTCGCAATAGTGGAGACCGTAATCCTGGCGAGACGACACAGTTGTTGGTGGTGCGGTGGCATTTTGGGTCTCGGGAGCAGCTGTTCCTCCTGCCGGCGTTGTGCTGCTCAGACGAGGAGCTGCTGTTGTTGACGCCTTCTGTGGTTTGCGTGGTGGAAATGTCTGGGCTGGAGTGCTAGCAACTTCTGGCCATGGGCTGCCAGTGCTGCTAACATCCAAAATGTTGGTTGTCATCGTAATTTCAGTTGTTGTCGTAGTGGTTGTTGAGCTTGTGTTGAAATTCTGCGAGATGCCAATCTTAATACAGTCCGTGGAAGCCAGGATAAGGCAGATGCAGAGCAGGCTTATGGGATTCATGGTTGTTACTTGAACTCCACGCCGTATTCCTCAAATTTGCGAAAGATCAAGCTCAGCTCGGCGATGATTTTACCAGAACTGCGTGTTTGCAGTTTGTAGCTGAAAGATTGAGATTTAATACTAGTATCAAATGTTACAGACATATTTTACGGAGTCCTGTCACGCCTTTTTCTGCCTGCTATATATAACACATCCACTTAAGTTATTAAGTACAGGGTCTAATAATATAATCTGAAGTTCAATTATATACTTTACCGCTCCACGCCGGAGAAGAGCAAATCCGATTTGCTCAACGCAGCGCCTCCGCCACCAAAGCGTTCCCTGACACTCTGCCACCAGGTGCTGGGTGCGATTTTCCAAGTGTTTATCTCGAGGCGATGGCAGCCCGGGGTGGAGGGTAAATGGGCAAAGCCGTAGCCTACGGGCCAGCACTGCTGCAGAACGTTTACGGCGTACACCTCGACAAGGAGACGCGGCCAGCCTTGGATCGCAGCGGCAGACAAATGCACGTCCAGTGGCTGAGCAAAGTCCGAGCAGTTCTCCAAGCGATTGCTGGCAACGTGCGTCTGTCCCTCAACTTCGCCCTGAACCAATCGCCAGGCGTTACCTATCGGAGGTGGGCGCGGTCCAATTAGCCACTTTTATCAACAATTGTTAATTTAATCATTATTTACCGCTCTGCAGACTCCACTTGCAGTACAAATGTGGTTCTTCAAATTCAACAGCTCTTAATATTTGGCCAATTATATGCACTTCCGCCATTAATTGCTTTTTATATAATTTTATTCTCGATGCACTCAAGGAACGAATTTTTCACCGACTCAAAGCATATTTCAGTTTTGGCAGTCAGTCGGTGTTGTCAAGGCAACCGATTGCTGCCATGCCAACATTTAAAAAGTGCGGCTTTGTCGATAAATATTACAATTGAAAATATGAGCGATACATTGTGGCGGTCGCTCGATATATATTCTAAGCAGCTGTTGTTACGTCACAAAACTGTGCGCGTGCTGCCAACCTGAGCATGATGCATGCCCGAGCAGGATTGCTTGTTAATTTGAATTGTGCAAATTCAAATAAAATTCGTTAAGCGTTGTGTAATACGATAATATTTCCAATCTTTCAAAATTAATTATTGTTAATATTGATATCCAACTTGTACAAACCTGTTTGACGAAACAGTTTCTAGAGCTTCTGCCTTAAGACTCATGATATACAGCAAATAAAACAATATAGCAAACACACCTCACTTAGGAAATGTAGATTTTTGGACACTGTTATACTGATTCTCAACACAAGTTATATGTTGCATTTAATAATATTGCCAGATAACATTCTTTACTAATAACAATATGATAAGAAATAAAATTAGCTTGCATAAAATAATAAGAACCAAACATCCAAGCTATATTTATCAGCGTTTCTTTTAGATACAGGAACCAACAACATAGTGACATTAAGCTACAAACTTCGATGTCTCACTATTTTCTTATCTACCACAAAGAATAATAAAAGTCAATAGTATGTTATGGAACCCAGTAAATAAAGGAAACAAAAAGAATATAAGTATGAGTATAATTTAAAAAACTCATAAAATAAAAATTTTAAATCAAATTATATATTTAATACTATAATGTATCTCGACAATAATATGTAGCGTTTACAATTAATTAAGTTTTTGTATGACTAGTGCATTTATAACGATATCCCTGTAGTGCTAAGAAATTAGATAAATAAATGTATAAATTTAATGGCTTATTTGAGCAGTTTTATTGACTAAAATAATTTTTTTTTTGTTTACGACAACAGCGACAATTGGACTGAAGTATAGTTATTTATTTGTGAACCAAGGATCCTCCTTGATTTGTGGAATATTGTATCGCATTTTAACAGGCGCCAATATATGCATTATCATATGCTTACATTCACTGGTGGCTATTGGATTTTTGGGGAATACCAGCGATTGATTGATGCGCTTGAGCAGGATATGTACGTTGGAGCCATCGTAGGGCAGACGACCAAACACCATCGCATAGCAGACAACGCCACAAGCCCAAATATCCGACATAAATGGATCGTATGCAATGCCTGGCAAACATAAGAGGAAGTCATATTAAAACATGTGGATGTACACAGAGCGAAAATCTTAAGTATTTCGTACTTTAAATCTCTCACATTTCAAACATAATTTCTCACTAAGATTGAAATAACTAAATTCAAGGATCTCTTTTGTATGATGTATGGATTACAATAAGCTAATTACGCTCAGCATACAACTTGTTAAGCACTTACCTTTCAATATTTCAGGACTGGCGTAGGCATAGCTGCCGCAGAATGTTTTCGAAAGCACCACCTGATTTTCCGTGGTACGCGTATCCTTGCGAGCGAATCCAAAATCAATTAGTTTCAGATTCCAGTTCTCATCCAGCAATAGATTCTCACACTTGATATCCCGATGAACTACTCCCTTGCTGTGAATATACTCAATGGCACTAATCAATTGCTTAAAGAGCGTACGCGACTGCGGCTCATCCAGAAACTTCTTCTCCCTCACATAGTCCAGCAATGTGCCGTTTTCGGCCAACTGCATTATCAAATAGACCCTATGGATGATTGGCAGGCTGGTTGCTTGACGTTTACATGTATCAATCAATCAATCAATTACCTGTGACTTGTCTCTATGCTTTGATAGAATGTTATGAGATTCTCATGATGCAGACCTTTTACCGCCTCAATTTCACGTGGCAAAAACTTTTGAGTGTACTCAGTTGGTGCCTTCACCTTTGATATGATCTTGACGGCCACACGCTTGCCATATTCCTCAGAGAAGCCTATTTTGACTTTGGCATAGTTGCCAGTGCCAATCACTTTGCCCAGTATTATGCCATGCTCCTCGAGGATGGTCTTCTGTGGCTTCGCCTTGTCCTCTTTCGGCTGGTTTGCTACGGCCTTGGCTTGGCTAGGCCTCTCGTTATTGAATGTATAGACTTTTTGCTCCTGGCGCCGACCTGAGGCCTGGTCGGTGACTAGATCTTGTGATGAGCTTGCAGTCACTGTAAAGTCACTGTAAGTATAAACCCATATTTTGCTTCTGGTGTCTGCTTAGCTCTTACCTGGGTCACCTTTTCGCTTTGGCGCTGTCGCCATTTAAAATGGTCCACAAATTCTATTTTCAACAATCTCCGCCAGGATGTTACCGAACAAATTGACTGCTGCTGTCGTGCAAAAACCAAAGAATCATTGAGAATTTTTCTTCAGCATATTTCTAGTTAAACTACTGATTTGAATAACCAGATTATGTATCGGCAATATTTTGTGACATATTTACAAACATTTTCTATTTCTGTTTTGAAATTTAACTTTTGAACTTAATTTCAAATAAATGTCGTAGAATCTATAAAGACACCTAAGGAAGGCATTTAAAAACGAGAGGAATGTTTGTTTTAATAACTTCTTAAAATACAAATCTATAATCAAAAAATTGAATTGGCGATTTGAAGTTTTACTATATATGAAATTAATAAATATAATTGCTGTTCAATTATTCCGTATCCACACCGATTAAAAAAAGATTCATTGGTGACTTATACTATAGATAATGTCTATACCATAAGATCTACAGTATGATCATCAGATATTATACTATAAAATAAACTGAATACGAACTACTTCTAACCTTATATTCAGTTAATAAAATCCTTGTATTCATATTTTTAGCATGACTGAAATTGATCAACTGATTGTTCTTAATTTCTTTTGACTTCATATATAGTACAATCTGAGAATAGAAAGTCAAATAAAAAATGTCTTCCTCTTCACTGTTATTAAGAACTGTTTCATTGGCTTTTGATAAAATCTTTTGATTTAAAATTAATATATAAAATAATGTATTAGACTGAATGAGCTGAGTTCTTGGAATAATACAATTATACAACCCACATAACCTGACTTCAATTCAAAAGGAATTTTCCCAATTGATAATTTTTTATTGGTAAATCAACAACAACGCGCCTGGCGTGCCGTGTTCCCAGTAGAGGCTTAACTTAAAAAAAAGAAACAACAAAATATAAAAAGAATTATTTTTTTAATTGAATTTATATGCTGGAGGCGTTGCGGTTGCCGTGTTTATGCAGTTGCCAGTTGTGTAATAACTCAAGCAAAAATCAAAAAAGGCACAGCACAACCTGGCAAAAAAAAGCGGTTCGGCCCCTCTGTGTGTATGTGTGTGTGAGTGTGTAAAATGGCCACAACTTTTGCTGGGCGGCTCAGTTTTTGTCCGCGTTTACAGCCCCTAGCCATTGGTTACCTACATTTTTACTTAACTTTCGGCGCTGTTTGAGTTTTGCTTTATGAAATTTTCACATTTTTTGCATTATTTTGCTTTTATTGTGCGCCGTGTCGTTGCCCCACCTCCAGCCCCCACTTGTGCCACGCCCCTTAGCTTGTGTTAAAGTAGCTTAAGGTCATTCGAGCGGTTTGTAAATTTTCAATTGAAATCCTTACATACACACACTTACAGAGCATTTGTTGTTAGCAATTTTTTTTTTGTGTTTTTTTGTGTTTTGGCATTGGTTCTCGTTTTACCATTGCGTGCAAGTGAAATTTTATGTTTAATTTAAAATTGAAATGTAGCTGGAAGCCAAACAAAGTCGGCTGCAATTGGCAGTGGAATTTAATACTGGCTTCTTCTCGTACAGCTTCCATTCTCCCACCCCCTGGATGGGTTTGCTGCCGTCCTCGCTCCTGTATTAAATAAAATATTTATAATTTCATAATGAAAAAGAGAAGCACGCCAAAGATAATGCGAATACGGTGATACACTCTGCTCTTTTTTATTTGGTTAATACCAGCCACTTTTCAAGGTACTTTCGTGATGGAATGGGGTTTGTTGGACAGTGAGACAGTGAGAGAAGGAAATTGTTTCAAGTTCGTTAAAAGGTCTTTTATAATAAGTAGTATATTAATTCCACTGAGCTTACATATTTTTAACTTTCCATAATTGGTTCAAGCGTGGTTCCATCGAGTTTTTCACAAATTTTATTTGACAATTAAACAGCTGATTGATTTTTGTTTCGATTTGTGTCTGTTTGATCACTTAGCGTAAAATATTTATAGTAACTTATTAAATAATATAAGAAGCTTTGATAATTTACATAAATGTTATATTAATGACAATAAGACTAATTTGCTAATTTAATATAATACTATATTAATTATTAAATTTTTTTCAGCGGTTGGAATGTATGAAATGTTGTATGAAATGTAATTAAAATATGTTTAAGGCCGGTACTCAAATGAAACAAGAATATAACTTATTTATAATGTAGCAGGCCGATAGCTTTACCGATGTTCCATCGCTAATCTGTTAACATTAACTTAATTTATCTGCCCATAACTAATTATCTGCATCGGTTAATTTGCACATATTAGCTATCTCGCTTTAACTCACTAGAATAAGTATAGACATATAGCATGGTCTCGCTCAGGCGGGAATCGAGGGATTTAGCGGCTCGTTGAGTCGAGTCGGTATTGATCGAACGAGAGAATAAAGCAGACGTTGATGAAGAAATAGTTAAATTTCATGCTTGTACTAAATAGGGGGAACTTTGCTTACCGTAACTGTGATATATCTACTCTCTACACTCTATTTCTTGTAAGATAAGAGAATTTCATCTGAAACAGTGGTGCCCAAAATGTGCAGTCTCTACCTTGCGTAGCCGAAGCTTAAAGTTCTGCTTGTTCCGCTGTCGACACACGCATAGTGTGAGATAATTTGTGTAGTTTACGAAGCAGGCGTTCGGCTGACTATCGTCTCATTCGGCTGATGTAACGTTTACTTCGTGTTTCGCAACCTTACAATGTTCGATAACGTTTGTCTGGGCAGCACTGATCTAAAGGGTATTCAGAGTGCGAATAATTGTCAGAGGATTGTACTCTTGTTTTGTGGCCAAGTTGCCCGGACGCTGTTACCTGTCGCCTTTTTCACAGCATGCATGTTAATGCTCCGCCATTACGTTGATTTCACAATATCCTTGCACATCCTGTCCAGAGCACTCTGGGTTGGCTCCGCAATGCTCCGCAACTCAGCATCGCAATGTCAAAATTGTTTGTGGCAGTTGCCGCCGCAGCTGCGTTGCCAGCGGAAATGCCGTTACCCAAAGCGAGTGGGTGAACGGGGAGTAGGAGAGGAGGCGGGGGCGGGGGCAGCAGGAGCTTCCGCACACACGATGCTGGGCGTCGTCTCCTTTTGTGGCACACGCAAAAACTGGCAAAACAGCAAAAATGACAACTGAAATATGCGACGCAGTGCAAATTTGTGAGTCCGTCTGTCCATTGTACAGGCCGGGGATCTACGTTGGGCTTTGGACCTGGCATTGTGGTTTATGCCACGCATCATCGTCAGCTACAGGACGTGCAACAGCCGTCGCTGCTTCAAGTATCCTTCCCGTTTCTTCTTCTGTTGCTGTTTTGATTCTTCGGTTGAAGCCTGCGCCTGCCAGGATGTTGATAAAGAGTTGGACTCTTCTTGACTTGCCACTGGGCAGTTCATTGCCCAACACTTGCGCCCAAGCCACCCAACCACCTCGTCCCGCCATCCGCTTAAATTCAGTGACGTGTTTGTGCATAATGAGCCGCTTGGAAGGGAAAGATGAGGGCACCTTTGTTGTGGTTCATATTTCGTTGCATGCAACTGGAATGCCATTCATTTGTGGCAAGCGCCTGTAACCACATGCCACGCCCATGCCAGCCTTCTCCTTCTCGCCCTATCTCTGCTCCCGGATGAGCTTACCTCGTTTTTCACTTATCCGCTTAAGCCCTTGTCTCCTGCTACGGCCATTCTGGCCCTGTCATTAGCATCACTGCACATTTTATTTGTAGTTGTTGCTGTTGCTCTTGTTGCACATAAGTAAATGTGTTAAAGTGCAACAACTTTTCCAACTGCCAGCAATAATCACAATGCAAATCTTTGTGCAACGGAAATAAGAATGAAAGAGTTTGCAGAACACGAAATAAACATGAAGCTGTACACTTGGAAATTGGATATCCTAGTTGGAAATAGATGAAACAGTTGCACAAACAGTGTTACCAGAGTTTAAAGGGCTAAATTTGATACAAAAAAGTAGTTAGAAATAGCTAAAAAATTTAAAACATGCTATAGTATTGTATATAATAAGAAAAGGCTGATAATAATAGTAAATGCATTTTTTATTTATTATTTATTTATTTAGCATAATTTAATCTGACTAGTGTCTTAATTAACAAGTTTTTAACTTACTTGCATAGCTGGGAGAAAATTAATAAACAAATAAATATCATAGGTAATACAATTCTAAATAATTTATTTTATCTTTCTCAATAAATTCTATGCATTCATTACATCCTTACAACTTTCTTTATATATTTCGTATAAATTTGTATACATTCATATTTAACCCATTATGAGTTATATCTTTAAGTCTACACCATTTTACAATTTAAAATCCGGGCTTACAATTTTGCTATATCCTTAACATTGTCCCAATTATTATTTCCTCAATATTTACCTCAAGAAAATATCGAATATCACAATTATTATCTCTTTGATTGGCGGTTATATATTTTTTACAGAGAACACAATGATTATCTTAGGTAGATAAGTTATCTGGCAATCAGGGAATGCAGGAAAAGCATTTCTTAAAATTTTCTAGTTTTGGCAATTACAAAATAGCTAAATGTAGCTTTTATATAACTAAACTGCTGAGGGCCTAAATAAAGTAATAGTGATAAACTGGTTAACTTATCTCATACTTTGTTTATTCCTTCCCCGAAATATGTTTTCGTAACCTGATAATTTTTGTTGATCGGGTTAAAAGTAAAATAATAAAACTGCTGAAAATGTTAGTGATAAAGGGCTATGGTTGAAAGGCAAAGAAGTGATGAAAGAACTCGATTGATAGGGATAAAAGGGCTTTCATGTTTGGATAGATTTTTTGGAAGATCATGTACTTCAATTATGGAAGATCATACTTACATGCATATGGTAGAAGAAAATGGTTTTTCGCGCTGAAAAAATATCCTTTACCAGTGATAAATGAACATGTTACATAGCGGATCAATCTTGGTAGTGATGGAAGACCCTGATTATTTTTAGTGATATAAGGTTGTTCATTTTAGTCTTGAAAGAATATTAGTGTTAGTGCTCAAAGAGCATCACTTCTGACGATCTAAAAACACTTCCTTGCTAGTAATGTAAGAAAGTTTATCCAGTATAAGCTGGAAGAATGCGTTATCTGGTGACGGAAAACATGTACGCTAGTGATGAAAGAAGATACATATGAATGATTGAGTCTGCTTTTATTTACTTATTTAAGTTTACGTTCCAAGTGCTACAAGTAAAAAACTTGTAGTATATAGCATTAGAAAACTATTTTAAATACAAGTAGATTTCAATGTTTTTGTCAAAACTAACAATCTTAAAAGGGTAACATAAAATAAATCAAAAATAGAATAAAAAGCATTTAATAATATGAATATAAGCTATATAATTAATTATTCTTTTTAATTTATTTTGAAAATCTGTTGAAATGGGATTTTAAGTTATTCATTTCTAATACAAACATCATTAAATATGAATTGTCTCTCTGATGAGTATATAGAGTTTATTACTGATATAATTGTCCTTTAATAAACGCAGAGCTATCGTATTAATATGACTGCTGATAACCGTATATTTACGGATATTCACAAGTTAATAAGCCAGTCCTAGCACTTTATTTAAGGGTAATGAGAATTAATTCATAAGATTCATTTAAGCCTGATTGAGACAGTGTGTCTGATTTTTGTAATCTTTACTTATGCAATATATATATATATAAGTAAAAGCCTATCCCCTTCCAAAAGACTTGTTATAATATTGATAAAGCAAATTGTGTAGCCAAAACTCAGTTTAATGTTCGTGCCACATATTAAGCTGTTTACTTCAAGAGTTGTCGGCTGTTGAAAAACAAAGGAAAAAATGTAAATGGAGGAAAATTGTGGCTACTTTGAATGCACACAGTTTTTGTGGGAAGCAGACGAGCAAAAAGCAAAGCCGTCGAAATGCAGTGAAGAATATTGTAATCCCAGCACTAGACGTAGAGACGTTCCAACTTCTTTTGGCATAATAAAATAATATTTTGGCTCTGGTCCAGCCTGTGCAACAGAAAACAAAACAATACATAGCAAAAATCCTACAAAACAAGCTGAAGAACAACAGGGGATGTAGTGGCCTCGACTTGGCTCATGGGTTATGGCCATGACAGCGGCTAAAGTAGCAGAAGTCAATGCAGTCAAGTAGCCAAGACCAGAACAGACTTGCACAGACCTGCACAGACCTGCACAGCTCAACTGAACTGAGCCTGGTCATAATGTCCTTTTGTATATATGGCATGGATTGTAACTGGGGGCTGGGCAGCCTGTCAAGTTCAAGAATTAAAAAAATGTTAAGCAAACTCAGGCAGGGAAATCAAAACAATAATAATAATATGAATGTGTGCGTCGTCTGTGTGTGTGTGTGTTTGTATGTGTGTGTGTGTGTGTGTCGGCTTTGCTGGCAGCTTTCCCAACTTCCTGTCTGGGGCTGCCATGATTTTATTTGCATGCAAGCGCGTGTCAATGTAAACTATGAGGCCCAGACGCGTTTGCCATGCCCTTCATCACCACGCCCCACTTCTCTTACTCTTGCCTCTTTTCATTCCCTTCCCTTCCCCTCGGCCAATCATGCTTGCACTCACTGAAGCGTTGCCTGTTACATTTTTGGCAGGCAGCCGAAAAGTATGCAATGTCTGTTGGCCTTGTATTGGTACAGTGTGCCCCCACTAGCGCTTGCTATTCACTTTACAGTATTCAAGCATTTCTACTGTTACTTCAGTTTGCCAGATTTTTAGGCATTTCAAATTCGGTTTTATTTCCACATGGTCGTTATGTTCGTTTCGTTTCCCAAAACGCATTTAAATTCATGAGACGAAAACTGAAAAATAAAATAAAAATTTCGCGGCAACACGCGAATTCTGCAATATGCATTTATATATGTGTCAACAGCTGCTGTTGCAGCAAATAAAATGCGATAAATGAAGTCAAAAGCTCACATATCGAATTTTAGAATGCTCTACACTTGAACATCAAGTTTAAATAATATTAAAACCACTTCCTTCTTTTCCCAAGCAAATGGCTCAAGGAAATGCATTTATTAAGATTTTTATCTATATTTAAAAATATTATTCAGAAATGGCCTCTACTTGAAAACCTATCTTTATCCAACATTCGAACATCTGGTTTAAAAATATTAATAGAAAATATATATATATATATATATTAAATATATAGGCTTATCCTGGTTCATATTCCTGATTCAACATCAACTCTATTCCGAAGCAAATGTCTCTATAAATAATATTCAATATTAACTTATATTAAAAACGTTTTCTAATTTCTGTTTCCGAATCAAATATCTCTAGGGAATAAATACAAATATTTAGATATTATAATCATATATCTAGAAGTAATATTCAGCTATTTGATTTACTTGTAAATATATTAAATTTAAAAACCTATTCTGAGGCATCCAACTTTTCATATAGGGCAACGGCCATAAGAACTGCAGCTAAAGAACCATTTTTCGGGATATTGCGCCCACAGAGAACAACAATGAAATACAGAAACAGCGGGGAAATAACATAAATTAATATTCAGTTAAAAATGTGCAAATATTTTATGCACGCATGTTGCATATTGTTGTTGCTTTTGGTTCTGAGCCGATTGTTGTGTTGTTCCTTTATTATATCCTGTAAACATTTAAATTGATTAAAGAAGGGTGTTATCATATTGTAAGGTAGAATAATTTATATGACCTCGGCTAAGAAACTTTAATAATCTAGAGAGACTGAATTTGGTTTATAAAATAAACTTTATCACAATCTTTAATACCTTTATCCCAATTATTTTATGTAAAACAACATTTTTTGAATAATGTGCCTGCCAGATTCAATTAATAATAAAAATCGGACATCAAAATTTGTTATGTAATAAAGGAATTGTAATTAAAAAATCCAAAACTTAAATTAAACCCAATGGAATAAAACACATTCCAACTATAACTTTGATAGAATAGCTCTGTACATAGATCTTTTATTAGAGATCCGGGAACTATGGCAGCAATAAAGTGTACACAGTATAGATTCAGATTTTTATATTGTTTGTTTATTTACAAACTTTAATGTATTGCCAGTTGTTTTGTTATATCAGGAAATATCCTGTATGGTATTTCTTAGTCGACTACAGTACTTTTATGAAATTTATTACATAAATATGTTTTGGTATGGAGAGAAGGACGGAGAGAGGGAAATGTATGAGGTATGCAGTTCTCTCTTAACGGTCAGTTCATTTTTTGAGGTTTTTTTTACTTCGTGTTAAATTTATGAATTATTTGAGCTTTTGCCGTTGAATTTATTGAATGTAAATGTTGTTCTTGTTGTTGCTCTGTGCAAACTGTTGTTGCATACTTTTGTGGCATCGACTTATCTACAGGGCTGCATTTTGTCGTTGGCCCCGAGGTAATTTACATGCATTTTCTGTTATAAATTAACCGAACAGTTGCCATCAAAAAGTATATACATATAACATATACAGCAATATTTTGTGTGATTTATGCAAATTTTCACAAAATTACAACAACAATAACAGTTGCAGACACGTATGGTTAATTAAAAATTCATAGAATTTTACATAAAGTAGGCAACTAATATTCATAGTTTCAAGTTTCCACTCAGCCATAAACTCAAAGGCCCACTTAATAAGCCCCAAACCAAAGGCTGGAACTTGGGGTTTGGGTTGCTTTCTAACGCTTAAAAGATAACTGAACCGCACACTAAGTTCATGCTGCCTACCACGCTCCCCGACACCCTTAAACACAAACACACACACACACACACACACACGCACAACAGTCACTCGGTCTGTCCTGCATTATGAGCTCATTAATTATTCATAAATATTGCTTTACGCAATTAGTTAATTCCAGGATTGATTGATTTACTTTTGTCTGCATATGTTTCTCCATTTTCCTCACTCCCTCCATTACTCTTTCTCTCTCTGTTTCTATCTCTGTCTGTCTGCAATGTTCCGGACGCCTTTGTGGCATCTCTCGATGATTTGTGTCGTCTTGTTGTTGTTGTTGTTGCTGCTGTTCTTGTGGCATTGTCTTCATGGTTGTCGTTTCAAGGCAAATAGTTCGCACAGCTAACGACAAAATGCCATAAATGCTTTTGCCGTCCTTCTATTTGTATAGAGCGAGAAAGGAGTGAAGAGTGAAAGGAGAAAGGCTGTAGCAGCTGGTCTCCAATATCAGTGTAGGGCTGGAGGTGGAAGCGGAAGAGGTTTTGCCTATGGTTCAATAGCTTTGCCTATATCTGTGAGATAGTTTTAAAGCAGTGGTGCCCAAAATGTGAATTCTCTATCACGCGTGCCCTAAGCTAAAAATTCTGTGTTTTTCGCTGTCGACAATAGCACAGTGTGAGACACTTTACGAACAGAGTGTTCGGCTCACATTGACTTCTCTTTGCTGCCTGGAACACAAGAATATTGTCTGTTAGGGTGCACTTGGGCACCACTGTTTAAAAGTGATTTAAGGTATCATTTGGAGCAATTTAAAAGATGGATATTAAGCTTATATATAGATAAATCACCATATATGATTATGAGGGAATAGTTGACAGAAATTGTAATTTCTTCATCCAAATTAACATAATTAAAGTCGTCTTTTTAATCATTTCGTTCTTCATTATTTTAAATTTAGTGTTCTTCTCTTTACAATGATTATTTCAATAACAAGGCATTACAACCAGAGAATTGTATTAGATAATAGGAAGGTGCCTTAAAGAATTAATGTTTGCTGATATATTTAAGTTATTACATTATGATTATTTAAAATTTTTACGGTAGAAAATGCCACTGAAACATTATTGAAATAATAAATCAGATTTGAAATAATTAGCAGGTTATTTTTATGACCAATCATGAAACCTGTTGGCCACTTTATTTAGGAGCAAATCAGGAAGTAATATAATATGATATCTAATATTGATTTCATTTATGAACCACGATATACATTTTCCATGAACTTTTAAAAGTCGTAGATGGTAGACTTTACTTAAATTTACCTTGTAGTGGGCAGAATTATCTAAAAATGAATAAATCCATGTACTCATTACTGATACTTCACAAGGTAAGAAGCGATTACTGATTGGATCAGTAATAACAATAATATCCCCTAATATCAATAAGATGAAGTGATAATAAAGATATGTAAATAATTATAGCTTGACTTCTAGTAATTTAGGAAATTATTCCAATTGTTCCTAAATACACCCAATAGCTACATTGCAATATTCATATCACTGAATAGAGTTGATAACTTGTATAATCTCGTACAGCAAATTATCAATTGCGATGCAAATTACAGCAAGTACTTGCACGGACGGGCACAGAGTCGACTAGGGTCGATAATAATCACAACAACAATTGCAATGACAACTGCAAGCATATCGAATACATACAGACTTATGTGAAGTTCTCTGAAGCCCAGCTGAAAATTGCAGTCAACATAAATCGCCCAACAGACGCAGAGTTTGGCAGGCGGCTTATGCGAGGGCAGGCAAAAGGGGTGGCAACACGATGTGGCAGGGGATGGCTAGGGTTGGAGAAGTGGACGCCAAATGCCGCAGTTGTATGCCGTCTTAGAGCCAAAGCCGATGCCAAAGCAGTGTAAGGCGAGTGCGCTAAATGCAAATTAATTAGACAAGGGAAACTCAACCTCAGCAAGAACAACAGTTGGGGCGATTTTCATTGCTCCCAGCATTGATTTGCGGGGAGATTTGTATTCTAGGCGGTTGGGCATTAGATTGCACGGCTTTTTAAACAATAATTATTTTGTTAGCCATAGTTATGACCAAATTGAGCGTCTATAATGTGCCCATTTCGACGAAATCAGAGCAGAGGAGGGAAGTCGTGCTCCGGATGGGCATTGGTTATGGGCTGACAATGCATAAGCCTCAATTAAGCTACAACAATTAGTGAGAGGCTTATAAGTGTGTACAATATGTTTGTTGTCCGTTGAACAGGGCAGGCGGTACTCGAAAGTGGGTGTTATAATTGATGGTAGACCAAATATATGGCAAGGATGTTATAGCATATTAGAGAACACAATTATTAAGTTGCGAACTTCAATTAGCTGCAATTATGGATTATTCGAAATACTATTTGCTAATGAACTCGACATTCAATTACAACTAGAAGCCTAAAAAGTATTTTCGACTTACTTTTCGCTTGCCTCAACACAATTAAAATGCCAAACTAAAATATTTGCACAAATTTACAGAAATTCCGATACATTATTTATGACTGCATGCTTCAAGGCAAACGTGATAAAACCAACACCTGAAACACTATTATCGATTAGTTCATTGATGAAAAGATATTGTTTTTGCGATAGATTGAAACATAAATGAAGTAAATAAATACTTTTTGAAATAAGTTTTGAAAAATATCACGAAGATTACACTATTCACTTAGCTTTAGTTCTAAATCCTCTTTAAATGGTTAAAGCTTTTTCACATAAATATTTATACTATTCAGCTGCTACTTGTGTCGAATGTTGGCCAGAATTGGGAGTTAAAGTTTTATAGTTTACTTTTATATTTCGAACGTAAACGCAGTGAACTGAGATAGCCTAAAATATTTGAAAATATTATTGAACTATTGCAATCCCATGTTGCATCATAACTCACTCGATATTCACTCTAGTCATAGCTTTAAGGCTGTACATTTGGTTTTGGGTAGGGAGGACTACAATTACTGTCTGCGTAGAATTGTTCGAGCTACTGTAAGTTAATACCTTTGTCAAACTTTAACTTGGGATGTGCAGGATCCAATGCCAAACCCACTTCAAGTTGTAGTTTGTGCCTTCCTGCTGTTCAGGTTCAGGCTCAGACTGAGGCTCACATCACGGCGCACTTTGTATCATTTGGTTACTTTTCTGTTCTTCTTTCTCCGTTCACTGTTTGGATGTTTTCCGCTTGTTTTTTGTGTTGTACTGTTAGCATATTTTATGCAATGACAATGGCTTTGGCCTCGCCACTGTTGGTAGTTTATAAATCATTTGAGATAAGCTGCTGCACAACGTGCAACACCTGATGCCTTTTTGAAAGGATGCCGACCCGGGCCAGCAGCGTGCCATGCCATTCGAGTGTTCTACGTTAAAAATTGCAAACAACGACTAAATGGGCACAAAAAACAGGAGTAGCAGTCGCCAACCGAAGGCAGCCACCAACGACGAGCACATAACAAAATTGAAAATAAAAAAGAATAAAAAAAAATGTTAAATGGCAAATGGAGAAACATGTAAGTTACCGATAAATGATAACCTGACGCAAAGATACCCTTACTTCATAGTAGGAAATCAAAACTTGTTTCTTATTTACTTTAAAGACACGTAACATGATATTTAACAATATTATAGTCAACGTTATACTATATTATGTTTTATATATTTATATTATATTATTTACATTTATATATTTTATTTTATATTTTTTTCAGAATTAATGTGTTAACATTATACATTTTTAACAATAATATCAATTTAAATTTCTCAAATTATCAGGTTACGTTTGGAGAGAAATTAAGTTTAGTTCTACTCAATATGCTAAATGATTAATGAAATTAATTTTAATTGAATTTTTTAACATTAATATATAATATATCTAAATATGTATAATAACATATTACTAAAATATATTTTAATATATTTTTAAAATATAGAAAACGTGTTTATGTATTTTCTATATTTTCAAATTTTAATTTTAATGTGTAATTAACAATATTAATATTTTAAGCACTGTCGTTTTCACTTCATAAATTTGTTAATTCATGTTCGGCACCAAAGAATACATTTTTAGAAATTGCATTTTAGGATTTGTAAATATTAATAAACATTAATGAGTTGCTGACAAGTCAACTACTTAAATTAGTAGCTGTCCTTAGTAATATTATTCGTATCTTGCCTTTCATTTTGTTACCATATTCCAGCACTAAATTATAAGATCCCCTTACATCAAGGGTATAACAATAACAAGAACATCGAGCAACAAAATTGTTTGCGGTGCGGCGCAGAGCAAAATATGAAAATGTAAATAGCATAAAATGAAAACCTGCAATGGCAGCACTTTTCCAACACTTTCGAGATGGTGACTAGGGGTGTGTCACATCGCAGGGCCTTAGGGTTGGAAGAGTGGGTGGTGGGTAGTGGGTGATGTGTGATAGGTGATGGGTGTTGGTTGGTTGGCGGTTAAGGCCTTTCGTTGCTTCGTGACTGACGCTGAGTGCAAGCTGTTTAGCTTTCATGTGACAAAGTAAATTTCAATATATTGAAATTGTTATTTAAGTAGAGTGCACGTGGAGCCGAAGGAGGCAACCTAGCAAGTGGCATGCTACTAGTTCTGTTATGTGTATGCCTGGCAGCTGCTGTCTCTGCTCCTCTCCTACTCTCCTACTCACTGCTCTGCTGCTCATTCATGGCCCGTTATTGTAAATAGTGTCATAAATAAATTGCCGTGATTTGTGTGCCAGCCACAAGAGAGGCGTCTATAAAAAATATCATGTGGCAAACAAATTGCATTTTAAAATGCAGCCCAAGCGATTTTCTAACAAAAGAATAAAGTACAGTTTCCAACCGAAAACCAAATAGCGAAACAACAAAAAAAAGAAAACCAACATGGCTGCCACAACTGAGAGAGCTAGCTGCCCAGCTGTTGAAACGATTTAATTACAAATAAAGTAATTTTTAATTGAATAACCGCCAAAGTTGATGGAAAAACGTTTTCACCTCCCTCTCCCCTGGCAGCACCCACTCAAACAGTTCACGTTCTGGCTTAAAAACTGATCGATTTTCAGTTTCGGCTTGATGCAAACAAACAGCGTGAAAAATGCACATCAGCATCAGCGAACAGGCGACTTCGGATCCATCGTCCCACTGACCATAACATCATTCTCACCACGGTGCGTGCCAACAACATTTGTTATAGCTCTACCTCTCTCTCTCTTTCTCTCTTTGATTCCCCTACTCTCATTCTCTCTTTTTCTAGGTATACATGTGTGTGAATGTATACATTAATTTTGCCACTTTTCGCCCTTTACATACGCATTGCAGTGGTTTACTTTGGTCTAGGAAATGCCCTACAAAATCAAAGGGCTTGTGCTATTCAAAAGCATAAGAGTCTGTAGCTAAGAGTTGTTTCTTTAAGAACAATTTTTGTTTTCTTTAGTAGAAATTAACAGATCAGATCGTTATCATTTCAAAATCGATGTAAAAAATCTTTACGCTTATTAAAACACTATCTAATTATGGTTTTTAAATTTTAATCATAAGTTTTGCCACTCTATAATTTTTAATTTGGTATTTTTTCCGAATTTGTTTACTTTTATATTACGGAAATGTTAAAAGGTATGCAACTATATAAATATATATTGCTCCGCTTTTAAATATATATAGTCAATGTGTAAAAAACAATACCAAATACACAATCTGAAGTTTGGATGAAATATCTGTGACCCTATAGCCAAAATTTGTAGAGCATTCCTCAAAAAAGTCATCATAATCGACTGAACGTGGTTCCTTAGATTTAAGTTATTTATATATTTAACGAAGCCTAAATCTTATAATTATATAAATTAGGAAGTCAATTAGATGTTGCAAGAGCCAAAAAAACCTATCATAAATATAACTTTCCAGTTTAAAGATTATGTAGAGCATTATTATAGAATGATCGATAATCCATAGCCTTTCAATATTTTTAGGAATCTCCCGAGGTGTTTGCCAATTATTAAAGATTCCACCACAAATAGACCTTAACTAAATAAATATTTTAAGCTATAGGATTGACCATCGAATTGAGTTAAAATTCTATTGATTATTCTTATGATTCTTAGGCGAATCTTGTTTCTTAACATTATATTAAAGTCTTTAAGTTTTTATGATAACATTCTCATTTGGCTATAAGATATTCAAAAATTATTATCTATTAAAGTTCTTCATTTTTCTAAAAATATAAAGTTAGTACATCGATGATCTATTCTTATAATTTTCGATTATAGTTCTTCTATTTTTGAAATTAACCCAAATCAGTTGTATGTATATGTTTAAATTTGAATGGAGTATTTATTTGTGACATCTAGCGGATTCAACTGGCAAATATACCCAACTCTGTTCGCTGAGACCCCAACTTCATTATTTTTTTTTACACTTTGCCTTCGCTTCTTTTTCGCTGCGCTTATTTGCAATTGCATCATCGATTTAATTGCAAATTAATTGCTTCATCATTGGCTCGCGCATGGTCGTCAGGCATGACACTGCCAGGATCTGGCCCAGAATATATCCCATACCACACAAGCGAAAACTGCAGTCCAGCAGTTCAGGCAAAGTCATCATTGGATGGATTCGACCAGCTGCCGTTTATTTTTACATTTCGCGCCGGACGCTGCATTACTTTGTAATTATTGTGGCAAATGGTTTGTTTGCATATTGATTACAGCTTCAAAAAGCCAAGTGTGGCCATGCCGCACCCCTCCATCCTTAATTCAATTCTGCTCTCTTCACTCCCCACTTTTTTCCCGAACAGTTGCCCATCAGCATAATGCAGACCACATGGCCAATTGTCGACAGTGTCCCTCCCAACTGAACGGAAGATGCAATTGTAATGCAGGTCACTTAGTGGCGCCACTCGGATCGTTCTTTAACCCAGACAAAGCTAATCCTACAGCTGTGGTATTAGACATATAACTACATACAAGTAGAGTAACCACATAGAGGAAAAAAATCAAGTATTTTATATATAATATATAGATTTGATTAACTTTGTGAAGTTATTCCAAACCATAAGCCACCTAGAAAACACTAAGTATTTAATAGCTTTATATATAAGTATATTTAAGAGCTTATTGGCTTATAACGCAAATTTATTGTTTATTTTAAAAGAAAAGGCGTTAGCGTTTTTCATTACATTATTGGACACTGTAAAAATTGAAATTCCGCATGCTTTCATATACTGAAAATATCTGACACAATTCTTCTTATACTTCACTTGGGTGTTACAGAAATAAGCAATGTTGGCAGAAAGTTTCTTTTGATGTTGAAATGATTGTTTTACGGCTTTTTTTAAAAAAGATCTATAGCTTAGCTGGAAAACGCTGAAACTGGCTACAATATATAAACCTCAGAAGCTACATATATGAAATACACGTTTGAATATGGATGCATGCTAGATATTATGATGAAGCTTTTATTTTGACCATAACTTTAAAGCAAGTGTGTAGCTAAGAAATAAAAAAAATTGAAACATTTCAATGTTAAACGATAAAGAATGTTTTTATTATATTTATTACCATACTGCCATTAAATAATGGAAATGTGTAAACTGATTTTGGTCAAGTTAAAGCAAATTTCGGTTAGCCGTTATTCTGTTTAAATGTGACGCGAACAATACAATACCATAATTGATATCGGACATTTTGGTTATTGAATATGCTTTCGTCACTAGAGTTTTACTTCGTGTATTAAATCTTTATAGAATTAATAGTATTTGCTCTTTAACTTCCCTTGTTTTTGCAAAATCATGCCTTATTAGAAATATATAGGCGATAAATTAATATGATTCCGCCATGCACGAGTAGATGAGTTGTCAAATTCTCTTCAATACGCACCGGCTACAAATATTTATTGTACTTGGTTTTACTGCAACTCTTAAAACTCCGGTCCGAGCTTTGTGTGCTCAATCAAATTTAGGAAAATTGCCGGGCGAGCAGTGGCAAGTGTACGGGTAATGGAATTTGCAGCGTCAATTGCATTGCCAAAGTAGCCGCAACTGCAAGAAGTGCAACAAAGAGCTTGTCCTGCGCCTGCAGGACATAGACGCAGACATTGACATGGACATGTACAATGTGCACGGATGGGGCAACGGGGTTGATGGGCAGACAGGCACATCATAAAGGCAACACAAAAAAAATTTGCGGTTGATGCATTTTTATGAAGCGAAGCGCAAAGTGGACATGAATGAGGTTCTCATTCTTTTTGTCACACTCTTCTCCTTCATTGTCCCTCTCTCTTCCGCTAACGGTATGTGTGGGAGTGCAAGAAAATATAATAATAAACTAGAAAAATGACAAAAGACATGTTAAAAGCACACAAAAAAAAATCCGAAGGGTGGCAACGCCGCTGACAGGCAACAAAAGTAGACAGCCAGCACTTTCGGTAGGCCGGGCAAGAAGTTGAGCGGGTGGTGGGCGGTGGGGAGTGTGATTCACACAAGTGCTGTAAAGATTTACTTGACGATAGACAAGAAAAGAGGCGTGTAAAGTGCCGCCGAGCTAAAAATATTTGCACAACAATGGAAGCCACAGAAAAGAAAGAGAAAGACACATAAAAAAAATATGTGTATGTATATGTATGCAAAGAGGAAGACGACGAAGAGTAGAAGTTGAAGTAAAAGCGTTGAAAAAGGCAGCTGCCAGTTGGGTTGCCTTGTAGTTGTAGTTGTGTGTAGTAAAATGTAAGTAGCTATAAAATATGAATATAATAGAGCACATCACATCATAATGCGCCCGCAGCAGCGAATGCAGCAGAATTTGCCGGTGTCGTGGCAAGACGGGAGCGGGAGCAGGAGCGGTAGTTGGGGTTATGGTCCGGGTAGTTGATTAAATCTGTGAAGTGATCGAAGTGACATGCATGAACACGAGAGGAACACTTGAGGCGCCGCTTCCATAATCCCGGCTAGTGCTACTTTCTCGATGACAATGAAGTTGAACTTCTTCACATCGGAGTTGTTTTATCCATCGGGACGCGTGTGAATAACTTCCGTCAGTGGAATGAATAGTGAATAGCTGTTGAATGATGTGTGGGTGAGTTTACGAGTTTGTTACTTTGATAAAGTGCATATTTAACTTCCCTGACTATCACTTCCCCCTACTCTCTCTCTCTCTCTCTCTCTCTCTTGGAATGTGACTTTCTTTAAGAGTTCGATTGCCTTACATTATGGAAGATTGAGTGTAGCGGCGATACTGACCTCTTTAATACCCTACAGTTGGTAAAAGTGATGTATGTTTAATTACCCTGACTTCTGTGTTGGCATATTTCCTAACTTCACTTTCAAATTTGAGATTCCTTTGAAGCTTTACCGAAGTCGCACGGTAATAATCGAGGTTAGTCGGAATGCTGACATTTGTTAATAACGTAATCCGGGCTTTTGGGCTACCCACTCTGGATCATAAACCGAACTTCTGAATTCAAGTATCCCTCGCACCTTAACCCATAACGAACCCCTTTCTTAAAAAAGGTTTTTTTTAACAAAATTTTGCTTTTTGTACCAGCGAAAAATAATAATAAAATAATGAGCCAAAGTTCGAAAACAATTGAATAGGATTGTTGTATAAAATTTAACCAAGTTTCGAACTAGAACTCTTGGGTTCAGGGGTTCTTCTATGGTTCGAACCATCGATCCTTTTTATTGGAGGTTTTCAGCCCTGCCTTTTTTATCCTTTGGAGTATATAGTACGATAAGAGTAATTTTAAAGCTAGAGACTGAGGCGTGTATGTTCGTGTATGTATGTGTTGTAATGTGGTTTTATATGTCCGTACGCATGTGCGAATTTGAAATAGATTACGTAATGGACTAAACCAGAGTATCTCTTAGTCAAGCGCTCTCGCCTTTTGCCTTTTATATATTGATTGATTAAAAAGGACTTGTATACATCTATCTCATTTTGATTACCTAAAACATGTATGTATTTAAGAGATAGTTACAGGTTATTTCCTAAACTCACCATCCTTCTTTAAGTCATCATTGTGTTTGTTTGCCGTCTTGAAAGATCTTTATGCAATTATATATTGAATTATGTTTGGATTTCCAAGTTAATTGGAAAACAACGACACCATAGATGAAATTTGCTAAGACTTAGTTGATGATACTTGACTTTATTATCATTAAGGTGTAAAAACTTAAAGGACAATGGCTGAAATCACCTGTTTTTCAGTTGAGCGCTCAATCAATAATCAAACATATAACAACAACAACAACAGCAACTGGATCAGGAGCTGGAGTTGTGGCCAATGCCTATATCAACACCTTGACAAGGAAACAAAGGAACCAGCCACAACGGACCGAGACCGAGACCGGACGGGACGACAGAGAAGAAAGTCTGGCGGGCAAAATGTTATGCATTATATAGAAATACTATATAACTTGAGTATGGGTAAACATTAACGCCATGGAGCGTGGCCATCAGGAAGTTGCACAATCGGCCCAGCCATCAAAGCAGCAGCAGCAGCAGCAGCAGCAGCTAGCCGAGAGAGTTAGTCAGTCTGTCAGTCAGTCAGTCAGCCAGTCAGTCAGTCAGTCGGGCGGGCGTGCAGTCAGGCAACCAGTTAGCCAAGCAGCCGGCGGCGATCTGAAGTCAGCTCCAGTCGCAAGTCGAAGTCAGTCAGCGCGTCAATAACTTGGACACAAAGGCGGCGCATGGAGTATGCAACATAATTTTGTGGAGGCAAAGCCATTCCCGGGTGAACACAGGACGAACAGGACGCACTATACAGTACACAAAGGCCATCGGAGCGAACCGGCAAGGCGACCGCAGGCGAGGAAAAGGTGGGTGGCCGAAAGGTCGGAAGAGGGATGGGTAGCGGGCAGAGAGTGCCAATGACGCGTTGCGGTTTATTACCAATGCCATTGTATACTTTATGGTGTTGCCAAAGTAAATGGGCGTGGCCATAGGGGCGGGCATCGGTCGAAGTATGACATTAAGTGTGCAAATGTGCAGCGGAGGAAGAGGTGTGCGTGCGTGTGTATGTGTGTGTGTGTGTGTGTTGAGTGTGTGTTGACTTTTAACTTAAATAAATTTGCCTTGCCGTCGCTGCATAATATATGCTTATATGATCAGGGGGACTGAGCAGGCGATAGGCGGTAGTAAATTGCGGGAGTGGCAAAAGCACTTGGCAATTCGATTCAATGTGCAACAAAATGAAGTGCATAAACAGAATTTAAATATAATATATAAATAAGTATCAGGGATTCAGTGACCCAATTTTATTTACTGTCTAATAATTAAAAAAATACAAATTATTTAATTACTACTTTGAATCAAATTAAAAGTATAACTAGCAATAATATACTAATTATTAGTTTTCGATAAATTATCAATATATATACACAATATTTAAATACTACGCTAATCTTGTTAACAGTTTGGAAACTAGACACAAATTTGGTCGTATCAGATACAATTAGTATAGTAGTATAAGTAATAAAAATATAAGTAATAATACATTTTAGAAATTTATATAGACAGTAAAAAGTAATATGTATCGAATATACTGACAAAACTACAGAAAAATGAGCTAGCTATATAGTGGAATTGTAAATCTGTCTAATTTGTACCCCGATATAACCTATTATCACTCGATTCGCTTACTAAATTTTAATCAGATTTTATTTCTTCTTAAATTATTCACTGCCTTGACATCAGTAATCGCTTTTCTGGTATATTATGCCAGAAATTTAACTTGCTGCCCTCGCTCGACTTTCTGTGGTCTGATTTTCCTTTGCTTCCTTCTATGTCGCTTTCCTTTGCCTGCTTGCATTTTCATGTGCGTGTTAATTTTATTTGCAGTTTTATTTTCATTTACGTTTACTTCAATGACCTTTTTTGCTCTGTTGGCCATTGGCCGTTTGGCTCCTGGCTCTTGGCTCTGATGTTGTTGATGTTTGTTGCCTCTGCTACATTTGTGGCATTTTAGTTGAGTGCATTTTAAGTGCCGCCAGGCCCAGTCCCAGTTCGAGAAAGGTTCCTTTGGCCGTCTCAAGGTTATTGGCCCACCCACTGAGAGAAAAGCAACAATTTCTGTTATTATTTACATTTGCCAGGTTGGCTAGCGGCATTTTGCTTTCTACATTTTTATTCCTCGTCTTCTTTGGCTTGGCAAATGTTAACTAAAGTCTAGACACGGCAGGCAACAAATACGCAAACATGCCATAAATGTTTCATCATACAAAAGTCATATCACGCATACGTAGCGTAAGCCCAGGCCTAAGGTGTTTTCGGTTTACCTTGTGCCTTTTCAGTCGGGCGTGTACAGCATGTTTTAAAGAATTGTTCAAAAATATAGTTTTAATATTAAGTCAAAATATCTTCGAGGTCGTTCCTTCACCGGTTCTTCCCTTCCTCAAGCTTAAAATGTTAAGCCAAATGGAAGTGACAGTAACTACTGTCTATATCGTTGAGAATTTGATGTAACTATTAGTTCTTACATTTATTTATGAGTTATATTTGAATGAAATTGTTCATTTAAATTCTGTATGCGACAAATAGAGTGATAGAAATGAAGGAAAGAAATGAATCAATATCAAAATCTATATTTGTGGATATATCAGATACTCAGTAATATTGATTTTTTATGGAAACAATGGGCGTATTCAGCAGAAAATTCAATCTGCAATCGCTACTTTTGCTTGTGATGGATCAGTAAATTGTACAAAAGAACATAAGCAAGATCTTTTAACTTCTATAATCATTGTCATCTTCTCTGCCTCTCTCTATCAGGGGGACTTTCTGTGAACGAATTTGAATTAAAACCATTTCGATCTCCTCGCCGACAGGCGACTGCCTGTGAAACTTAATGCTCTGACAGCAGCAAGTGTGTCCCCATAGGCGGTTACCTGGTATCCTCTGGTATCCACATGGATGCAGGCATTTTTGGCGTTGCAGGTTTTGAGTTTCTCAAAGGAAATGAACAGAAATGTAACAACAAAAGTAAATCTCGTATACAAATTGAAAAATGAAAGAAAAAACGCAAAAGAAATGGAAGGAGTCAGCCCACGTTTTGACAGGAAGTGAGTGCCCCCAAATATATGCTACACTTTTCGCATTCGCTTTTCTTTGCCTCAAATGAAAGCAAGTTAATTTGATTTGAAAAATTTGAAGGCGTACTGGCGAAAGTAAACGCAGAGGACGTCACATTTGAGAGCCTGGAGGCTAATAAACGTGTTGCCATTGTCGCTAAGGTGACAAAAAAGGCGATGGTAACGGAGGTTTCCGCGTGTTGGAAAGCCAAGTGAAAAGCAAGGAAATTGAATATAAGTTGATAAATCTAAGAAATATACTAGTATATACATACATATATATTTACTAATGTCCTAAATGCCGTTGCACAGTGTCAAGATGTTTGAAATATGAAAATTTCCTAAGAAATAGTACATTTGTCATTAAAATGTTCAATTTGAACATCACACATAATTCAATTAGATTGATTTTACTTTATATATTTATGGAAAACCATTGAATCAATAGAATTTTTAATTAAACACAATTGAATTGCAGTTCTTTTTATCATGTATTCATTTCAATTTTCTTATAATAGCTTTGATTTCAATGCACCTAGAATGTAAATAAGTTAATTAATTTACTTAATTTGTAGCTGACTTGAAGCACTGTATCTTCGGTAGCTACTGTACCCATCAAACCGCCAACACACTTCGTAAGCCAGACAAGAAAACAGAACGCAACTTTTTGCACAACACTTTGACTTCCACTTCCACTTCAATACGCTAAATGCGATGGCGATGACAAGGAGTGGGACAGGAACGAGGAAGAACAGAACCGACAGTCTTGTGACAGCTGTCAAGCGAGACAAGCTGGCGAAGTAGCTGCTTCAATATAAATAGCTAACTGTGCTCGTATACCTGAGCGACACCCAACCGAACCCCTATTCATATCTCCAGCCCCATCCCCATCCCAGCCCCACATTCATCTCAATATACATGGCAACGCAGCATGGAGAACGCCGAACAGAAAAGTACATCAAATGTACATTAGTGCGGTAGTTAACTTATTCATGTACACAACTCCATCGTCTTTCCTTCAGTCCTGTCTCGCCTTCCATCTACTCATTTTCGTGTTGTTGTATCACTTTTTGTCACCAAAAAAAGAAGAGAGGAGCAAAAAAAAAAAATGTCAAATGAAATATAATAAGGGTACGAATGAGGCTGACTGTACCAGGTACTCGTACTCCTACCTGTTTTATAAGCTGACTCCATTTACTGCTACGCACTTGAAGCAGCCAACAGTCAGCGAGGGAGTCTCTGGTCCTCCGTCAAGAGCGTCCTTGGCGTTCTGGCGACTTCAATGCTGTCACTTTGCTCCGCAGACAGACAAAAATTTGTTTTGAGTTGAGTTCCTGCCGCATAGTTCTCAGTTTCCCAGTTTTGAGTTCCCCATTGTTGTTGTTGTTGTTGTTGTTGTAGTCGGTTAGTCGCTGCTTCGAAAGGGCACAAAAGACTTCAGCAAGTATGAAATAAACTCAAATTCCAAAACGTGCCACCCTCCAGCACATCTACACTTCCCCCGCCCCTAGTCCCACGTCCAAGTACCCACAACTGCCAACCCGATGCCCCAAACTTCCGGCTGCCTTAAAAAGCGACAGCAGCAGCTGCAGGTGAAAGTTTTGTCTAATTAAAAAATGCTTCTTTGGCAAGAAAATTGCGGCTTCATTTCGCTTCTTTCAATGGGCATCCCTACCGTGGGAGCTTAAAGAATCAACTCATCCCAAAGAGAATTCTAGCACTTCCCTAGCCATTATCTCGATACTTTCTTTGCATAAATATTGTGATTTTGATAAAACGAGCTCAAGGTTTTTAATGCAACCCTTTTCCTCTTTGAACTCTTTTAACTGAGAATTAATTCTTCGCATTTGATATATAAATTAACTTTATTGGGTATTATTATGTTCTTATTTCAATTGAACTTAATAGGCACTTATCAGTTCTTCAGTCTCACATTCAATGCCATTGTAAGACCTACTCTTTATATATTTATATATTCAAAATTGTTTTATTTTATAGACTATTCACTAAAAAAGTTTTAATGGTTTGTTAAGTTTGACAGGTCCTATAAAATGTATATATTCTTGATCAGCATCAATAACCTAGTCTATATATCAATGTCCTTCTATCCGTCCGTCCGCGTATCCGCCCGTCTGTATAAAAACCAAGATGTCAGAGACAATAAGAGCTAGAGGCACCAAAATTGGTTTGTGTGTACCGGAACCGAAAGCCAAAAATCGAATTAAAAGAGCAATTTTAGAGGTAAAGACTTGAGTTTTGGCACACATACCAGAATAAGTACAGGGTCTCTCATAGTCTAATACTATTAGCCTATTAGAACTATTTAAAGTTCTGGGTCGCTATATTAAACTTATATCCTCTTTTTACAACGATATTAAGGTACGTTTTAATACATTTCTTAAACTTAGTTCCCAAAATTGAGTATGTGCATTTGATAGAAAATGTACAGATACAAATAAACATTTTTAATAAGGAATAAAAAGGGTTAAAACCTGTTAAATATAACTAAACATTGTCTGTACATCTTAAAAACCTTCTTAATTGTATTAATAACTATTATTATATTCTTCCTTCTGTTCGTCCTATTAAATACATATAAGTTCTCTATTAGCTAGATCCTCTACCATATAATGTTTGTAGTGTAATTTCAAGTCACTTTACCTTACGTTTTAATTTAGCTATATATACTAAAATACTTAATTCAGCTATCCATTTGTTTACAACTCCTCAATTGTCATATACCCGCAATAGGCTTAATTTTACCATTAGAACCTACTTTATACCCCACTAATTTAGTAGCTCAAACTAACCAAACATTCTGTTTACTACTAAATCTGAATTATATGTATGCTTTCACAAATACCCACACAAACACATACACACACACACACACAGAAGTCACGAAGTAACATTTACGCGTCTGCGGTTATTTTGCTTAATTTATGTTGTAATTATTTTGTTTGGCAGCCCCTCCCCACATACCGCTGCCCTTGTACAGTGCGCGTTATAAATATTTACTTATAAATATCTTACACTTTGTCCAAGTGCGCGTGGGTGTGTGCGTATGTATGTGTGTTCTTGGCGGTGTGAAATGTGTGTAAATACCCGAAACACCCACGCACAAAAGTTACAGCTGCTTCTTCGTACACTCTAAAGATGCCAGGAGGAGAAGAGGGTGGTAGTTGACGCCATGTTTGTTTGCAAATAAATACAAGTCGAAGTGTACTTTATGGCAACGCTTATGTCGTACTAATTAAATGTCACTCATACGCACTGTAAGCCTCCACAACATGCCAACTCTCTCTGCGTTGGCCAACTTCAAACATTACATGTATGTATTTTGCATGTTGTCATTGTGTTTGCTGTTTGTTGCTGCTGTCGCTTATTGCCTGGACCGGGGGAAGGTTTGGAGGCGCAGGCGAAGGCGGACTCAGTTTAGTTACTCCTCAATAATTTTGCAATTGACATGTGTGTGGGAGCAGGATGAGGGAACAGGACCATCTATTGATGACATGGCATTGAAATGGCGTGCAAATGGCTAATTAATAGCCTGGCTTGTAAGATCTCTTGGGAGTTTGAGTCGATGATAAGTAGTTGGTATTAAAACAAAATATTCAGCAGGATTACCAACTAGTTGAATATTTTAGAGCAACTTGTTTAACAGGACATTTATGTACGCTGAATATAATATGCCAAATGACTTATGTGTATTTAAACAAACTTAGGGAAATAAAGTGAATGCAGCATAGTTGGCTTAAATTCACTTACAAGATATTTACTTTTTTCATTGCTCGTATTTTCTGTTTTCTTTTCTCATTTGTTATCCAAGTTTTCTTGATTTTTGTAAGCCTCTAAAATTGCTAAATAAAAGGAATCTTAACTTTTTAAAGAATCTAACTAGCTAAATAGTTCGGTTTAAATTTAGTATTAGTTATTGTAATCCTTGCGAATCTTTGATGTATCTCTTGGGTTTCTTAAAAGTGTACAAACTATAAATGTATATGAATTTAATTATATTTAATATACATAAGGCATTAATATCAGCAAGAGTTGAGGGGTCTAAAGAAAGTTGAATACATAAGTGTTTTCAATTGAATTGCAGGGAAATTTATTAAAAAATACTAAAGAAAATATATAACAGTTTACTGACAGTGCTGCCCATCTATCTGAATACTTTTAAGAGCGCGCTGAACGGGCTTAAGAGAGCGAGCCTGCTCTCACTCAACTGTTTTTGGTCAGTCGTTAACTAAACATGCGCACTGTTCCCGCCGCACACCTGTCCACCTGGCCCACCTGGCGTTGCGTCCGATGTAAAGCATGCAACAGAGGACACATAACAGACGCAGTGCTTGGCCAAACAGGAAATAATGTTCCAGGTAAACGTATGGCAATGTAAACTTGACGAAAACTGCGAGCAAGTCTCTTTCATTCTCGCTCTATGTATTGCCTTCTCTTTCTCTCTACCTCTTTCTCTCTCTCTCTCTCTGTGTGTGTGTGTGTGTTTGGACTCTCCCACTCTGTGCTTGCTCTTTGGCATCGTTTGTTTGCTCTGGCGCGTTGAGCAAACACAAAATGGGCAAATTGGCAGACACAGAGCGGCAAACAAACTTTATTATGGGTCATTGTAAAGTGCAGCAAACCCACCCACCTACACACACACACACACACACACACACAGAGACATTTGTATACACTCGAGTGCACACACACTCACGGATACATATGAGGCTGCCTAAGTGAGCGAATTGAATTGAAGTGCCTATTAGTATGCAATAGATTTTTATCAAGCCGATGCTCTTTACATCTCAAATTGTTTGCCTGCAAATTGAGTAAGCTCGCCAATTGATACATATCCAATTATTTAAGAGGAGAGAAGAGCCCCCTTCCTTCAAGCCTACTTCTCACTCTATCTCTCTCTCTTTCCCATTCGTTCGTTTATATCTCTCTCCTTCAACAGCTTAGTAAGCCTTTGAATTCTATGGCCGTTTGCAATTTTACATTTTGTTTGCCGCATTATGTGCTATTAATTTTTAAGCCTCCATAATTTTGCCATTTGGCAAAGTCAATGTACAGAATACGGAAATTATTTGTGGATTTGTAATTTTAATTAGTTTTTGCATTTAGCTTCTGTGATTGCAGTTGCGGGATCAAAGTATTGTCGATTGTCAGGCTGGTTCAGGTGTCCTTATTGCAATATAAACATAATTTTACATAAATTTGCGGCTTGGCGGTTGGGGGTTGGGTTTGTCAATGTGCTAACCATAAGTGGCATTAACCATAAAGCACTTAAAATATTGTGCGCATATACACAAATCGCTCATACGCCACATTGCACATTGGGACGGTCAAACGATTCTCACTTTATCTGTATGAGGGACATCATCAGTGAATGTCCACATGCTAAAACGAGTATGCCAAAGTAACTGTATGCGTGTCTGTCTCTGTGTGCGTGTATCAAGCACAGCTGACAAACCATTATAGTATGTTTTAATTATTGTTTGCACTGTGGTGCATCTGGTGATAAAAGTGTTAGTTTTTAACATTTCACATTTCTTATTAAAGTTTTATAACGTTTGTTTATTTATGTTGTTAAGTAATAGCTTCTTAATAATGCAAAGATTATCTACCTTGATTTTACGAATTTTTATTCCAGACCAGTTTCCAACAAACGTAAATTTTTGACCCTGAACCTTGAGCGTTTGTAACTAGTAGAAGATGGCGTGGTAGACCCCTTAACGTATATATATTCGTGATCAGCATCAACAGCCGATTAAATATAGCTATGTCCGTCTTTCCGTCCGTCTGTATACCGGTGGCTATAAGAGCTAGAGGCACCAAACGTGGTATATAGATTGCTCTAAAACAAGTTTGAAGAAATTGTATTAAAAGAACAATTCTAAAACTATAACACAACTAGCACTCATGATAAACATCATTTTAAGATAATAAACTCGTATATTAATCAAGATAGAACTTCAAAATTTAGTTCAACCTTAAAAAGTTCTTGAAACTCGATTAATGTAACTTTATTGTCTTTCTTCATATTGAAGAAAAACTAATTTATAAAATGTAATTAAGGAACAAATTGATATGCATTTTTCTGAATGGAACCAAGCAATTAAACTTGCTATAAATTGATTTGGACCTAATTTGAAATCCATAATGCATTAATATCTGTATCTTGTCTGTTATACTATGAATATGGACTATGACACTCGAATGGTTTTCGAACCACTGTGCCATTGTAGTATCTGTTTTATCATAAGCATTTACGTAATATAATGAAATAAAATACTTTGCTGTAATGCATTAAATGCAACTGGCTGCGAGTTTGACCTGCATGGGCGTCAAAGGCTGCAGAAGGGTTTAAAAGTGGGCAGTTGGTTGTGTGCATCGAGTGGCGGGTTGATTAAAAATCACGCATACGCATCGTTGCACAACGCATTGTATTGGATTTTCGACCTTTTTTATGCTTCTTCGCATCTGTTGTGATATTTTTTTTAAATTATTTATTTTTATTTTTGTCATTGAATGAAGCGCACTTAATAAGTGAAAATGTGCGTGGCATATTAAGAGTGACATATTTAACAAATAGATTGCAAAAAGTCGCATCACGGTTGCAATATGAATATGACAGCCGGCCAGGACGGGGGGAAAGGGGGGAATGAGTGTGGTTGGATCAAAAAAAAAAAAGCAGTGTATATATAACGCAAATTTACGACATTTTTATAAACAGTATAAATGTTGCTTGGCGATTTCTTTGTTGTTGTTGCAACAATTTTGCACTTTTGCCATTGGCATTAATTATGAACAAATTAATTAAATTAATTACTCATGCGAGTGAGTAGAGTGCATTCGTGGATACACTCACTACTCGCATTCACACTCACATTCGCCTTTGTGCGGTTTACACAAATATTTGCACTGCCCGCTTGGGACACAGAGAACTGGAAAAAAACAAACGCTTTGATTCGCTGCCCCAAAACTGGTCAACTATAATGCATTTTAAATATTTAATTTAAGTTTAAATAACACAACTTTTTAGTGGATGCAAGTGGTTAAATACTCTGCAAGCTGATGCCGACATCATTTAAAATGCACCCCTACAATTATTCAAATTTGCTGTCCTGCGGTGCAACGTGGCGATAGAGCCGAAAGAGTACTGTGTGAACAGGATATTCGAATGGGAATATTGTGATTATTAGATCAGCTTTAATGTACTATAAAAGTTGCATTCAAAATTGCAATTTCGATTCAATTCAGCTTTAGTATAATATAATACTTTTGGTCAAGGGCGTCGGCAGCTTTTCAGTAAGGGGGGGGGGGGGCCAACAAAGGTTTACAACCTCATCTTCTCTCTTTGCCTTCCTTTTAAGCACTAGACATTCAACATACAATCATTACAAAAATTTAATACTCTTAATAATTGTTTCTTTTAATAAATTCAAGTTTTAAAAAGCATTTTATGCAGATTTTTGAAGCTAAATAATGAAATTTCACATGTGAAGGGGGGGGCAATGGCCCCCCTCTGCCCCCCTGCCTACGCCCTTGCTTTTGGTTCCGAATGAAAGAAAGAAAGATCTTGGCAATGTACCGTCTTGTTTAGCGCCTTTACTAGAGATATTGTTGCGAAAATGTTATTGAAAACATCTTTTATACTGATTGGTAAATTACCTTCAAAAATAAAAAAGTTTCAATTCAAAAATTCAATTTTAAACCCATCGCACTGTCGCTGTGTTAGCGGTATTTAATTAATAAAACGAACAAACAAAGAAATATCACAATTTAAATTCAAACTTGAGAGTTTCCCGCAAACTTCATTTGTATACCCTTTCAGCGGGTATTTTAATTTTGTCCCTAACTGAGTAACGCATAAAAGGAACCATGTCCCACTCTATAAAGTATATATATTCTTGATCCGTCTGTCTGTTTGTTTCTATGCAATCTATTCAAACTGAGTGACTGGATGAAACTTAGTACAGCTGTCATAGGAACTATCGGTAAAAAAACATACTTCAGTATGACTAATTATTTTGTTTTTTAACATACCTCAACCAAACTCACAGATTATGCAATTGGATATATATTATACATACTGACCAAATTTGGTTTAAATCGGATCACTATATCATATAGCTGCCATAGGAACGATCGGTTGAAAAGTGCATTAGGATTCTGCATTGTGAACGTGCCAAAAATAACAAAGAAGATTGACTCAAGGCACTCTACTTTCGCTCCCTGTTATTCTATTATTGTTCTATTCTATCTTTTTAACAGTGCTTTTTATATATCTATTGCAAAAATACATATTATCTGACATTGTTTCTAAATATATACCCAAAATACGAACTTATAAGATTTCTCAATAATTTTTTATGCACATTTCTATGAGAATATATGGATGATGATGAAATTAGAGAATCTTAGGAAACGAAGAATGAGTTTATGACACCCTACTTCTACAGTAGTAGTAGCAAATTTTTCATTATGCCACATCATTTCGCCTGAAAGTTCAATTTGTAGAGAATAGCATTTAATATTAAACTAATTTACACCCCAATAACTTGTACTTATAAAAAAAACTAAATTTTGGCTGAATACGGTTTAATTGTATTATTTAGTTAGTTAAAGATAGTGTATAAGAACTAAACCTAGGCAACTAGAATAGCTTACTTTTAATCATAGCTGTTAAGTAATGATTATTTACCGTAGTCATTAGTAATTAGATTATTTTTATTTAAAAGGTGAACTAATAATTAAACTAATACATTTTATAAACTAAACGTGTATAGACGATCACATAGTTTGTTATTGTATTTAATACATACTTTCAATTCAATAAAAAAACAATAGTAATCTAAATACAAATATTGAATATGCGATTTTTATATCAATCAAAATTTCCATTAATAATATGCTCACTTTAGAAGCTCAGAACTCATCATATACAGTAGCTTATGTAAATAAATTTCTAACCTCTACCATAGTACCACTTGAACCATGGTGAATCATTTATAGTAAGTAGAGCTATGATATAGAAGGTCGCTTTAAGCAATACTAAAGGATATCCTGCAAAATAGATAAACCACTTCATCTGATTCAACTTTTCACTTGACTTGTGAAATTTAAATGCCGGGAAGTGAATGGAAAATCCAGTTGGCAATTGGCTACAAATCTAAACCAATTTGCAAGACTTTTTCCAGGACATTGGGGCAAATTGTTGGTGTAACCACAAGAATTGCAACTTAAAAATCAAGTCCATTCAGTTGGCTAGGGACAATGTGAAACGGAAACGGAAGTGCGAGCGTGGCATGCGGTACTTTCACCAGCAAATTTAACCACATTTTAAGCACATTTAAATACAACAACAAATAAAATATTCCGATGGGGTCCTTCAATGGAGGCGGGGACAATGAATTACGACGCCACGCACCGAAAAACTGCAAAGGACGAAAGCAAAAGCAAAAAAAAAACAGAAAAAGTGTGCGGCATGACAAGAACAAGAGCAACAACAATAACACAAGGATACAGGCGGACAGTCGGTCAGGCGGGGGGGGGGAGGGTGGTCAGGACATGCCGAAGGACAACTATGTACAATGAGATGCCAGCAAACAAAGGCGAGCCAGAAGGCAGCCAGCGGCAGCAGGAGCAAATACTACAAGCAATTTAACATTATTTTAATGCCATCCTCTGGTGTCCTTTGTCTCTGCGTCCTGTTGCCCTCCGCCCACCTCCTCCTTCGCATATTTACATGCGTGTTTATCTGCCATGTAAGTAGTGTGTATAAAATAGAGCGACAGTTATCTATGTGCCTCTGTCATGACCGCCTGTTGCGAAGCCACAGACACACAAAGGGAAAGACCGAGAGAGCTAGAGACAGGGATAGATATAGGGAGAAAAAAAAGAGAGTGGGAAACTGAAAGAGAAAGCGCACAACACGCGCCCCAGTTGTAATAGTGTGCAAATGTGTTTGTCATTTGTCTTTTTAGCGCCGAACTGCCTCTCGACTGCGTACGTGTGGCAGCTTCCCGACTTCTCCCAATTGGGCGCTGCCCGCCCGCTGTGAGGACGACGTTTTGACTTCCGGCCGGAAGTGCGCATTAAAATTGCCATTAGCCTAGCGGCAACGCCGGGCTGCTTCCAAAAATCCATTCAATTCGCATAGTCACACTTTTTGGCAACTGCCAAACAATAGGCTCGTAATTTGCCAGTCCCAACGAAAGGCAAAGCAATTGTCTTGCCACTTTCATTTTTGACATGCTGACTAATGGCTGGATCAGAGCAATAGCTTAATAAGTTTTATTTAACTTCAAGTTTGTTCTTTAAAGTAAACTAAATTATAGTTTTAAGCGTTAACGGAACAGCTAAAACTTTTGTATTTCTTTATCTGTTTAAAAAAACATTTTAATGACAATAATAATGTTAAATTAAGTTAAATATCTGTAATAGTTTAATGGAAAACACATGCATTTAATTTAAATAAAACAAAAATTAGAAAATAAGTTCATTTTAACTAACTGTCTTAATTGCAGCTCCTGCTTGAAACGCCTGGATAAAATTATCCTGAATTGCATACTTTTAGGCGCAATTTACATTTTGAAGACATATTGTGTGGAATATTTTGTTAATTTATTTATAACGATTGAAATTGAATAATGTAGTTTGTTCATTATACTATGAAATGTAATTATACTGAATTTAATTAATGATCAATTAAATAAAATAGTTTCTATACAGCACAAGAAGTTATTTATAGGTACAAGAAGCTACCCCTTTTTATGAGGAATGTGCGAAAAGTCAAACTACCTTTTTCCATTTTAAAATAGCTCATATATTAAATAGTTTACTATAAATTAACAAGTTGATGCAGTAAAATACTTAAAAACGTATGAATATTTGAATACATTGATACATTTTTTATGAAATTGCGTTTACCTTCATTTTGATTGATTCATTTATTAAAGCTTAAAGTCTCCGCTTCATACTAGAATCTGCATTTGTTTGTCATTCCTCTACACTCAGTATCGGCATGTACGTACAAGTTGTAACTCAATGGGGGGTCTTCGAAGGACGGACACATGCTGGGCAGGACATGACGATAGCAAGAGTCTCCGTTTACGCAGTTTTTCTGCTCTTCTCGTTGACCATTGCTTGGTTTTTTCCTAAAGCATTTGCATTTGTGGCAATGCCGAGGCATCTTTTTGCTATACTTCCTGTTGGTTTATTAGATTTATGCAGCGGCAAAACTGTTTGCCATCAAGATGCAACTAATGCAACATTCATGGTCTTCAACTTGGCATCATCAAATCAAATGTTGGCTAACGGTTTGCCTTTTAGCCAAAGAAGAAACAAATAAGAGATGGAAGTATAAAAGATATTGAATAACACCAGCTTGCTTGGCTCCCTTAGGGCGGGAGGGAAGGTAGCCTAAACATTGCAAAGCACTTGAGTATGCAATGTTTGTAATATTGATTTGTAAATTGCGTTTAATTCAATTAAATAGTTTTCCCGGCTAATTTATGGAGCCACTCATTGACCAAAGTATACAATTTCAATTGCCCGCCGCATTGTATTAATTGATTTCGAGTTGGGCTACGATAGTCCATACAGTGTGTATTCGGATAACAGACAAATTGACATGACATCAATATGGATTTTTGGAATAATATTGCATAACAAATTATCAAGCACACATAAGCACATGCAGACAGAGATAGTCAGCTCTACATATATACATATGTACACGTAATGTATATGTATGTACATGTACAATTGCACAATAATAAATTGTAAATGCATAAAATGCCACAGTAGTATTATAATAAAGGGAAGCAAACAGTTAACTATAGCCTGAGAATCAACTTGATGCATTTTAATGCCACTGCAATTGATATTTCAATTAATTTTCAATTAAAAATGGTTTTAATAACATATAATGCACAGTCGAAGGACTCAAACGGGGCGGAGGCACGGCTTGGGAAATGATTTGTGCTGGTATTTATCAAGCTAGAGTGTAAACTATGTATATATATTTGTATATTGTATGAGTGAGTATGTTTTTCTGTGGGTGAGAGAGTCTCTGGTTGGGCTTTGTATAACTTTTGGCATGAGTTGAGTTGAGCTGGGACCAAACTGTCTGCCATTGTGTAAACGTTTGTAAGAGCTTTGCTTAATATACTGCAAGAAATGAGTTGGTATAATAGTGCTGGGCAATAACAAAATAAAAGTACAGCATTATTATTTTAATTTCTTATCTTTCATTGACTTTGTGTACTGTTTTTAGCAAGTTTGATTTACTTCTACTGATTTATAGTTTATATTAGTTTATAATATTTATTTCTAACAATGCGACAATAAGTTAAGACAGTGGCAAGTGCTAAAAATATATGTTGATGAAAATCCATGTATTAATAATAAATAGAATAATAGTAATATCTCTAATACACTTAGAAGTTTAGTCAAATAAGTTGAATAAGCTTTAATATGGGCCTGCAAATTAAAGAGTTTGTTTTTATGTTAATTCATTTATATAAGTTTATAATATGTATACTTATTGCTATTATAATATATAGTTTAAATTGCTAGAGAACTATCGCAAAGTGTATTTTAGATATTTCCTCCTCTGCTTCGTTTATAATATGCCACTAGGTTTGGCTGCTGCTATTATAATATTGTGGTTTGCTCTCCTTTGCTAAAACGTAATAATGGATTAAATAAAGGTGCTAAAATTTGAAAATTTGAATACATATATTTAAAAATTAATAATCAATAAATAATTAAAAATAAGTACATAAATATTGTCAGACTCCCAGTAAATCTAATCGTTATAGTTAAAATATTGCTGTACTGAGTTGAGTGCAAAGTTTTTCCATTGCATTTCACATGGGAGTCGCAAACTTTGCTCATCGATATTTATCATACGAATCGTTGGTATTAAAGTTTTTTATTTTTGCATATATCAATTAGATGGCCATGTAAAGCCCAAGTGTATAATTTCTACGTAAAATAATGAAAGCAAATATCTAAATCAAATTTTTCGGGATTAAATAAAGAGTCGAGCGATTAATTAATAGACTTTAGTTATTAGTTAGTTTGCTGGCATGCTAATTAATTTTTGCGGTTTTTATTATTTGATTATATTTGTTATTTTATTTATTTTTGGCTTTGTTGCTCACTTTGCACTTTGCTGCTGCTGCTGTTGTTGCTGTTGGTTGGTTTACCAATTTGTCGTTGTGTGAAGTTGACAAAGTGCCAGGTCCAGTGGCAACACTTTTAGTTGTTGTTGTTTACGTTAGTTTGTTTAACAAAACCAGAAAAACGAAAATTTGAACAAGTTGTTGTTGTGGCTCAAATGCACTTGTTAAATCAACAACAACAATAACAAGAACCACTCACATATCAGACTACTGAAATTCAAAACAAACAAAATGAATGAGAATTTTCGTCGAGCTTTTGCCAGTGTAAAAATAAATATTTAATTGCCCTAATTGTCGTTGCATTATTGCATAAATAAATATTGCAACTTTTGCATATTGAATTCATTTATTATCGTTTATTATTTTTTTTTCCATTTGTTGCCCGGAAATTGTCGTTTGTTGCTGTCCATCTGTGTGTGTGTGAGAGTGTGTGAAATGTTACAGAATATCTTTGATTAACAAAACTCTATTTATACCTCTTTTATTATTATTCCGATAAAAGTTCGCATTAGACAGCTACTTATTATTGATGTATTCAAGCATTGACACAAAGAGTCATCTTTATAAATGCTTCAACTACACATTAAATCTTTTGAACATATATTTGTTATTAATTATAACAGTTTGGTGTAATAAGCTGGGTTGATAATTAAAAGTATGTGCCACATAATATTAAAATTAAAGTTCCTTTTTTCGAGTTCTTGGCAAACAACTTGACAACGACCACAAAGAAGCGGTGACATCGTTTACAATGTGCCAGGATCACTTATTGTGCAGGGTGAAGTCGGATGGGTAGAGCGGAAGAGATGACAGCTGACTGAGTTCCTTCAATATTTAAAGACCCTGTACCAGAGAACATATTTACTTCGGGCAGAATAATGTAACAGGTGGAAGGAGGCGTGACACATACCTTATATATTCTTGATCTGTATCAACAGTTGCGTTTTATGTCTGTCTGTTAACAATTATTTTGACAAATACTATCTGAAATAATGCTGTACATTCTACGCATATTTTGAAGAGAATGGTAAAGGGAATCATACAAGCGTGTGCGCTCGTCTGTAGCCTTCCCTACTTGTTTTTCCATGTCGTTTGCATTTAAATGTTTCAACATTTCCGTTTAATGTGACTGCATTTCCGTAAAAATTTAATTAAAAAACTGGCATTTTTTCTTTTTCGGCTTCTGCAACGACACAGTACAAAAATAATGAATAATTTTAATACAGTAACAACAATGCGGGACAAACAATCAACATCTGAAAATGTATTCAAATTATAGTAACACATATATATACGAAAGAACGAAACAAATAAATAAATAAAATCATATGTAATATTTTTATTTAATTAACAACACGATATGCTATAAAGAACGATTACATAGTTGAGCCATGAGTTCGGGTATTCTTTTGGCACTGAAAAAAAATGGGGATAGTTGAAATTTAAGTCAGCAAATTAAATATATAGAATGTGTTAGTCCTATTATATAATATTTAGTCTGATTTTCAAGTAATAAATATGTGGAATATATTGTACACAACTTGATGATATTTTATTTAAATATTGATATAATATTAATATACGTAATATTGCAAATAAATACATATTAAGTAGTGATTTTCACTTTAATTAAAAGTGTGTTTTCACAACTACAAGTTAACTAAACTCCCTGGTCTATATCATGCTTGATTACATATTCATTGCTGTATAGGATATTTAAATGTCTAGCACTCTTCTGAATCATTTCAACATATTTTTTTTTTATACATTTATCTGCAACGGCATTCAATTGGTTGTTAAAAGTTCTGGCAACCGACACGGAACACGAACGGGTGGGAAAAAGTTATTATTATTGTTATTATTACACTACACAACACTGCACAGCGCACAAAAGCAATGTTTTTAATTAAATAAATACATGTTTTATATGCCACAAAAGAAAGTGCATCGACACGAGGACGAGTATTTAAAACGAAATATTCGGGGAGAAAAAATGGATATTCGAGTGAAGAAAAATTAAATAATATTTAACACATAAATGGAAGTTGTTCAAGCGGCTGCCACTTTTGGGCCGACTTTAACAAGTTGCTGCACACAAAATTAAACAACGTCCGCGCAGTGGCAGAGAAATTTGCAAATTATAATTATTTCATACCTGGGCCAAAAGGCAAATTTGCGATTCACTCGAAAGGGACTTGGACTCCGAGCCGCACCGGATAAAACGCTTTACAAGCTGTAACCAGCTTCAGGCCAGACCCAGACCATAACCTGGCTGCTGGGCTGCTGGGCTGGCTGGCAAAGTGAGCAATGAAGAGGCTGGCAAAATGGCAGCACTATTAGATGGAACGGGAGAGGCGACAGGTCGAAGCACTGGGCAAACTTCAATTACAGCTTAAAACTTTCAATTAAAAACTTTGGCGCGCGTGAAAAAAGAGTGTAGGCAAAAATAAAGAGTTGTTGAAGAGCCTGGGAAAATGCATTTCCAGGCAGTCGAGTTTAGGAAATTACTGACGAGATGAGCAGATTTGCTGGGCAATTAGATGATGAACAAAGAATAGAACTATGCATAACCATAGGGCTCTCATATGGGTCAAGAGATAGGCAGGTAGAGAGCATAGTTTGAGTAGATTGCAGAATAACCTAAAAAATATATAAGTATTTTGCTTGAGTGCTAAAAACAAACTAAAAAGTCTTCATGCAATCATTTGCAGGCTTTGTGAACTGAAAAAGAACAAATTTCCAAAAATTATAAAAATAATAAACTCATTTGCTATTTTGCTTTTAATTTTTATAATGAAACATAATTAATTCTATATTACTTTAATTAAAACAATATTCATATTAAGACATTTTCATCTTTGTCTTTGAATAATGTGTAAAATATGTTATGCGTTGTCAGTTATTAATGAAAATTGCTATTCTTGTTTAACCACTGTACATCTTTGTAGTACTCCAACCTGGTCGAAGTGATTATTAAAGAATGGCTGGAACGAATGGAACATCTTGTCCATTTGCCGTCTCATAAAGACGGTAAACCTGTGCATCTTTAAGAGCTGAAGAAGAAACTTTACCACAACGCAACGAAAATCCCGCACAGACTTTGGCCATATGGCAAATTTTGCACAGAGCCAAAAGTTTTGCACAAATTTTACAGTTTCTTTTTGCCCTCTTTTTGCCGCACAGCAGGCTGAGAATGCATTTTTAATGAATCCCCGTAAAGGTGAATGTAACATGCGACGTGGGCGAGAAAAGGTAAGCGAAGGCAACCAAAAGGAAATGCAACAGAAAATGTTGCAAAAATTGAAAAGCGCAACTTTGACTTTGGTCTCTCTCTCTTTCGGTGAGTGTGATAGTATACGGCTATTTGTGTGTGTGTGTGTGTGTGTATGTAGGTGTGTGCGGCTGTGTTTGGTTTCTCGACAGAGCAACACCCGCCGAGGCCAAACTCTTAATTGAATTAAACTTTTTAGCTGCAAACTGCAAGTTGAGAAAAAATGTTAACCAATTTTTGTTGCCCTTGCGGTGGGCATTGTTACTTTACCGCCATGTATGTTGCACCTTAAATAAAAGGGAGGAATTGCACTAAAGTCTGTTGAGATTCGGATTCTTTAATTTTGACAGCAGAAGCAAGGGAGTCTTTGTGATTATAAATAAATAAAACCAGTTTATCAATCAACACGTCAACAAAGAAATCACAAAGAAATGTCAAGAATACGATTTGGAGTAGCAGATATATTGAAATTTTCAGTCTGAAGGTTCTATACACCATACGAAGATCAAATGAGAAAATTCATGTTATGCTAAACAAATTGATTTAATGAGGAGTTAGGTAAATTTTTAAACGATCGCACAAGCATTACATAAGTTATCTAAGAAACTACTTGTCCTATGCCGCTAATTTTTTTCAAGACTGTCACAACGCAAAGCGGTAGGACAAGCTACTGCCGAGACAGCCCTGCACTTGTGAGAGACCCAGCACTTATTTTGCAATTTATTATTATGAGAAGAAGATCGTTGCAAGCTTTGTAAGTTGTAGCATCAGAGCTCTCTTCTTCTTCCATTGGGCTGGCGATGTTTTAAATGGTTTCCTATTGAGTTTTTTATCCGGTCGCAATGTAAGTTCAAGGAAACATCGAAACCACGAACTGTCTGTTGTGGGCCATAATTCAAGGCTGAAGCTTTAAATTTGCTCATTTAGTCCGTGTTCTAAAAATTCGATTTCGATAATTGAGGGTGGAAGGAAGCTGGTTCTCCTTACAATATAGGGGTACCTACTGGGATGTCCATACAAACGGAAGGACGGCAATACGAACACTTATGGGATCTGCCAGATTTCCATCTGTTTGATACGCAATTTTAACGCATCAGCTAAGTAGACCCTTCTATATATTTAAAGTAACAGGCAGAATGAGCTATAGCAGATCTCATAAAGTGTATATACCCTTTATCAGGATCAACAGGCATGTCTGTCTGTCCATTCGTATGATCATCCTGATCTTAAAGACATGAGAGCTTAAGCAACCAAAATTGGTTACAATTTCTCCGTGTGCACGCACATCCGAGAATCTAAAAAAATGATAGCAGCATTTTAAAAGATAGCGTTTTGAATTTGGGACACATGCCAATTATGTTAGTACAGATGCGTCCTGAACTTTTATCACGATCGGTTAACAAAATCGGAAGTTATTCCAGATACAAATTTGCATAGTGTTAAGCAAAAGTTTGACGAGTTTATTAATACGAAAAGATTGAATGGACACGCTTATTTATTTAGTTTTATATTTTCTTATCTTACGAAATATTACATGGTTTCGAATCGAAGTGAGGTTGGCTGCAATAAATTTTATTTATTTACTTTATAAAGAATAAGTAAAGGGTCTCTCATAGTCGACTTCGACTGTAGCCTTTCCAACTGGATACATTTTAATACACCAAGAAATTTCGATTTCAGTGTTTACAGTATATTGGCCTACGGTATTTCCTAGTTGAGCAAACCTTTCGTTTATGCTCAATGGTTTTTGCTACTCTCCCCGCGGAAAATATTTAATTGAATTCGCACAAAAATTATAAATTCACACAATTGCGCGATGTGATGGGGGCTTCATTGTGCGCAATTTCCGCACTTTAAGTGGCATTTTGTGAAATTATTATAAATTATTTATTTGCCACCCGGGGCTACCAAAAAACAATAATCAAAATAATCAGCGCAACAACAATACAAACAACAAAAACGACAACAACAATGAGCAAGCATTAAAATTGACGCACGAATAGAAAATGCACAAAAATTAACTTCATTTCCGTTATTGGGCGTCTGAAATAAACATAAATTCGAAATTAATATGCCGCAAATCTCAAAAAACCAGATGGAAAGGGCTTCAATTGTAGAGAATCGGATGGAAAAACGGGGGGCGGGTGTGAAAAATGGTTGGAACTTATCCGATGAATTTCAATTCACCTGTTTGAAATTATGCAGAATGCTTGCCAAATGGAAGTCGTTGTAAAATTTAATTAAATTGTTCGAGAGTCGACAGCGACGGCTTAGTTCTTGGACTTATTAGAGACTGACATATGTGGGTCATAAAATGCCGAAATGGAATTGAGAAATGTGGAAATGCTGCTCGATGCGCACTGCGACAAGCTAAAAATGGAAAACAAGTCAATTTTTATGGTATACTTTTAGGCGGGCAGGAGTTTACAATAAGAATACAAGCCATAAGTATATGTGAAAGAAAAAACATGGAGTTTACTCGACTTTAAGATAGCTAGTGTATATCTTAAAATATTATATAATATTCACTTTCCATATTTCTTATAATGAGACCAAACATTAAGAATAGATCCCTGTAAATATATACTTTTTACATTTCGACACATTAACTCAAAATTATAACACCCTATTTACTCATTTTATAGCTACAGGGTATTAAAAATAACTGAAATGGAAATATTGTTACTGAGGGTGGAAACAAAGTGTGGCCAGAAAGGAACCAAGTGGGTTGGGGAAAGACGAATGCTGAGCACAGCAAATGCTACCACGAAATGTAATAAATATCATGTAAGCAGATATCTGGAGTGTTCAATTTATAGGTCCTCCTCAAAAGTTTCCAATGGAAATGGTAATGGTGTAAGCAGTCGGAGAAAATAAAAAATAAGAAAAGAACGGTTATGAAAACCTAGGGAAGAGTTAACTTATAAATAAAAAGGTATCATTAACTATAACAATATGTATAATTATGTATTTTGAAAGTGTCAATCGATTTAATTTAATTTAAATTTATTTTAATAGATCTAATTCTAGGTTATAATTTATAGAAACCAATATAACAGGTAATATGTTGGAGGTATATATATATCGAGAAAACAAACACCGTCGCTTGCTATAAGAATCATAGTTTTATCAATACATATAGTCTATCCGCGTATGGAAATCTGTCAAAAAATTTGAGTCGAATAATATTTAGTAACTTTTAATCTATATGAATAACAAGATCTAACGGAATTCAAAAACGCTTTTATATACATAGAACTGTCTTGAACTAAGTTCGGTACAAAAATGCCGGCACCTTCTAAGGGCCGGTACAGTGGAGTCCACAGAGGGTCATCGGTTCGAGGTACCATGAGGGACGATAGTTCTTCGGACCATCGTATTTCAGTACGAGGGAAAAGCGAAAGAGACACATACTTGCCCGAATCGATGTCAGAACCGGATTCCGAACAGAAGGTGCTGAGGAATAAGACTCAGGCTAAGCAGGATGTGAAAGAACCATGGGGGAGTCGAAGATGTCCCCCTAAAAAGCAACGTCGGCAAACGAAACGGGAGATTGAAATTGCAAAGTTTAAGAACATTGACATTTCACGCCGTGACTCGGATACCCAGCAGACTCTGACCGTGCAGACTCTTGAGTTCCCGGATGCCAACATAAAACGCACCGAGATTGAGACTCGTGATGAATGTGGCAAGCGGGTGTTTAAGCCCAAGAGAGGTGCCAATGATGTTCTTAGCTCGAGTGAGTCACGTTTCCGTGATGCCGTTTTTACGGTGAATATGCAATCGCACAGTTGCACCTCCTCCAGCATTCCGGGCAGGGTAGCCACCACCGGAAAGAGTAAACAGCAGACCGTTCTGAATCCCCAAAGAGTTCCGGACTCGAAGGAAATGATTGACTCCTATCATGTGCCGTCGGTGCGTCCAAAGGGCTTCAAGGGTGACCAATGGAAGAAACCCTGTGATGCCAGCTACGTGGCTGGAGCGCCTCCCCCTCATATTGGACGCTGCCCGAAGAACTATCAGCAACTGTCAAAGCTGTCGCCATTGCGTCAAAAGTTTTTTCTTACGCAGGATCCACGCCAGACCCACTGCCTAGTCAATCCCAGTGCACTGCGGCACAAGAAACTGACCGACGATCAGCAGTTCAAGCTTATCAGTAAGATGGTCAAGCATGGGGACAATGTGTGCGCCAGCACGGGATCGGAATCATCGGATACCCATATTTGCGAGGTAATTGACTTAGAGAATCCCGTCAACTTGGATTTCCAGGGCATGGACTATAAGAACACTTACGAGAAAGACGAGCAGGAGCAGCAGAATCAACAGACCTACTGGCGTGTCGTCCGCTACATGACGAGACGTCGCACGAAAAAGACGACAGCAACCAAAGTGGAGGCTGAGCTGCAAGCGGAACGTTTGCAAATACCTGCCATCTTCAAAACTACAATTAAGGATGAGCCCGTGATAGATGACCCTCCCCCAAAACCTTATAAGCTAGCTGAACTCTTTCGATCGCCGGAGAAACCGGCTAACAAAGCCAATATCGCTGAGGAGCGGAGGAGACGTGAAGCACGCTACAAGGACATTTATCTGCGCAATAAACAGCGAAATGCCGAGAAGGACCACGAGCGTAGACAAAAAGAGGCAGCTGCAAAGGAGATTGTCGCACGTACTGTCGCCGAACACGATCTGCTGGAGGATGTGGCCAAGATCGACGATGATATCGAGCGCAGTTTCCGCAAGTTTGAATATATTCCTCCGGTGATAAGGAAACGCAAATTCTTCCCGAAAACACTGACGGAAACGGAACGCCTCAAGGGCATCATGCACAAGGAGAACTGTGTGCGCCGAGATCAGGCGAGGGTAACTCAAGAGTTCTACTTGGAGCGCACGGGCAAGCAAAAGAAATATCCGTATGCAGCGCAGCAACTGCGCTGCGAGGACAGCATCGAGGGCAGCGTCGGTTCCACCCCAAGTGAGCAGAGCAGCGATGATGAGGACTACCTGAAGGTGGGCAAGATCGGTGATCACTTCCGGCTGCGGGGCTTCCACTTCAAACATGGCGATGGCCTGCGCGGAAAGTTGCATCGTCACCAGATCATGGAGGGTCAGCGCACAGTCAAGGGTTGTCTGACCCGCGACGAGTGGCTCAATGAATTGGCACCGCGCAAAGAACCAATAAAACTGGATGTCGAGAGGGGCATCATAAAGGTGCTAGATCCCGACGATCCCAAGTTGGATCTATTCCCACCGCAGGCGATGCTGCTTCATCGGCACGAGCAAAAGAGCGCCATCAAGGAGTTCATTGACAAGCGTCTGGGCCTTCATTATCATCGTGTTCTGCGCAAAAATCTGAAGCTGGTCAAACCCAAGCTAAAGTATCATGTCCAGAAGTTTAATCTCATTCGATATGTATTTCCCGAAAAGATCATTGTGCCGGATGCGCCAGATCTGCTGGAGGGCGATATGGTGGACGCCAACAAGGCAGACACAACCTTGGAGTACATCGCACTGAAGAACCGAGTGGCCAAGGCGAAGCACCTCAAACAGAAGCTGGCGCGAATGAATCTGCTGGGCCTAACCTGTGTGGAGGCCAAACAACTGCGCGAACAATCCCCCTGTGACATCAAGGAGGAGGAGTACGATCTGGACTGGGTGCCACCTCAGGAGGTAGTCAGTGTTGCCGAAACCAGCGAGTCAGATAAGCCCCGGTTCTCGGATTACCGCATAAATGCTGGTGCCGATGGCGGATTTCCCGATATTCCCGTCGATCAGCGTGGTAATATGCCCGCGCCCATGTTCCGGGAGAAGACGCTTCACATTCACCCGAGACGACAACGCGATTATGCCGCGGAACGTGTGCCCTCGAACCAGTTTAATGACGCGATCCTTCACTCAGGTATGCCCATGCTGGAGAAGATCATGCCGGATACTATTAAGTTTGCCAATGTCCGTACCCCGAAGCGTCCATATACGGAAGCACTCGAGGCGCGACATCATCACGATCATTGGGATCCAACCCAAGTGAAGCACGTCCATGTGCATTATCAGACCAAGACGGTCTACCCGGAGATTACAGTGCAGGAACAGCCCGAAAAAGTACCAATTGTAAATTTTATCAAGGCAAATCCGCCGTGTAAGCAGCACATGGATACAGACTTGACCATGCCTCGCTATGATTTCGAGAATATGATCGCCGATCACTTGGCGGCAACTCGAGTTGATAGCAAGGATGCGGCCAGAGAGGTGGTTCAGGACCTCTGTCATCCATATGATTTCATTTTTCATTCCCGAAAGCCTGAGGAATTAACCACGCTGGATTTTCCCGGACGTCGACAGTACCTGGAATTCCTGAGGGAAACTCGCGAGGCTATCTACGAGACAAAGGACATTGAGCCGGGTGAGGAGCGTCTCCTGGTGGATCGCAAGGCAGTTGTCGCTGAACTGGAGGAGGATCTCAAGAGCATTGAACAATGCCTGACCTCACTTAGCAGCTCTGAATGCACGAATCTATCCAAGGATAGCGGCAGCTTTTTACTGCTGGAGGATGAAACTAAGATACCCTTAGATTATATACGAAAGCCGCTGGTTCCATTTGAGGAAATGCGTCGTTCGCGTTTCCAGGCTGAGGTTATTGACGTCGATGCCGAGGAGGAGAATCCATACCGCACTTTACCCTTCTCCGGTCAGCATAAGGAGCAGGCCGTGATGTTGGGTCCCAAGGACTCGTTCTTCACCTTCAGCTCACGTCTCCGCAATGGTTTGCGTCTTAGACTGGAGGTTCCAGTGCCAGATGTGCGTAACACCCTACTGGGACCTGGTCCAAACAAATACTATGGCTCGGTTATCACAGACCTCGACGAGAACTACATCGATGAGCTGAAGAACCGCGCCACAGTCAAGACCTTCAACTTCAAGACTGGAATTGAGCTTCTCAAGGTAGCGATGCGTCTCAAGTATGAGTCCCTGTTGATTCAGGGAAAGATGGTTCGCACCAAGATCTACGATACTCTCAACGAACGTCACTGGCAGGATATGAAGAATACACAGCTTCTGTACGAAGGACTCTTCGCAAAGTGGGAAAAGAAGGAGTACAATGCGGCTATGACTCAGGTTTATCAGGTGAAGACTTACTATGAGATAACCGACAAAATGAAGCAAGAGTATCGCGAATTAGAAAGGGAGTTGACGATGCTCAACATGGACATTGTGTTCATCGAGGGACATTGGATTCGCTGTGTTATGTTGCAGAACTTTCATTACCTGCTCGGCGAGGAGGAATGGCGGTCGGAACATGATTGGATTCACTTGGTGCCAATAAAGAAAAGGGGCAAATATGCTGATGCCGAGGACTTGGAGGAGAAGACTGATGCCCAGGAGGATGACGAGGATGTTGAGTATGAGCTGGAACCCTATGACCAGTCCATTGCCAAGCGGGCCATTGTGAACATCCGCGTCCGGGACAAGGATGACGCGTGGGCCATACGTGAATTTTACTATGATGTCTACTTGCGGAATCTTCACCCTGTTTTGCAGGTGTTTCCCAATGCCGCGACCTTCCTGCAGGGCATTGACAACCTGAAGAACAAGACATTCATGCTGCTGCTGGAAATGCATTACACTCTCTCCATTCATACCGAGCTTCAGGGAAAACTGGAGACCTTTGTGGATTGGTGCAACAAGGATTTAAAGGAGAAGCAGGAATATGTGGCTCGCAAGTCCGCCAAGAAATACTTTATGGAGGATCGCGCTAAGGAGATGGAGGCGCGTGTGAAGTTAACTCTCGACAAACCCATCGAGGATTCCTTTGCCGACGAAGAGTTCAACAAACATAGGGCCATTCTCGCCGAGGTTTGGCGACGTCTTGTGCCCGCCACGGTGCGAGGATCCAGTGACGTCATCCCCAATGCTTCGGACATGGTCGGTGCCATTAGCAACGTGATATTGGAAATACTTGGCAAATTTGAACATATGGATATTGATAAGGTGCGCGAACTGGAAATGACATTCCGTAAGCGACGTCGCTACCTGGAGAAACTCTCGGCTCAGGCCTATCAGGTGGAGAAACGCATCGATATGGAAATGAAGAAAGTGCGACGCAATCTGGAACCGCCCTATAAAAAACCGAAACGGGTTGGACCCCTCCAGCGACTTTTCCTCAAGAAGCGCGTCAAGAAGATTGTCGCGCCACCCGTTGTCATTTCGGAAAATACGAGAAACTTTGTGCGCGCCTTCGCCGAGGATGGTGTCGTCAGTGAGGGTTTTAGCCAAGAGTCCGTAATGGTCCTTGACAATATTCAGGAACAGATTGTGCCTTTTTATTTCGATCACTTCCTCAAGATCAATGGCTATACTCCCAACTATAATTTCAAGACGAATATTGAGATACGCGATGGTCCTGAGATCAATCGCTTTCGTATTCGAGAGGTTATTCCGGACGTACTCCAAAAAGTTGAGAACTGGGAGAATACGCACAAGAAGACGATGGAGGAGAATATTCAACGCAATCCAAAAATGTACGAGAATGTTAACTAATTGACAGATTACCGATCATTTCAACCCCATTACAAGAAATTTATCAGGTTTTCGAGTTTAAAAGTTATAAATTAAATTGCAGGTGCTTACGCTCAAATTGAATTATTTTTTTTATATTTATAAAGCGTACATTTATTTGAATCTTTGTACAAATCAGATAGTCGAATTGATTCTGATATCTGACTGAAATCTTAAATGGCATATGCCTTATTCCAAAGCGTGGGTTAAATTTCAATCTTTATAAAATCTTAGCCTTCATCTTGGGCGTAAGATATCTCTATCTTTCTTAATATTTCTGTTTGTAGTTACTTTATTACTGCTTCCTTCTTCTGTAGATTCCCCCATCACCTTGTAACTTTCTGTATTTTTGTCCAGCCTTAAACTTCAATATTTTCTGAAGTTTTGCTTTCACTGATGCAGCTGTCGCCCGTCCCACTCAGTTCCTACTCCATTGTTGTACAACTCAACTTCTCCAGCTTGGTACTGTTGTTCTGGGCGTCATTCTTTTTGTGTGACTTGGCAGCAGCTGCATTGGCAATTTTCATTTTCTACCTGGTGTCCTACTTCATCGCCATCTGCATTGCCCAGTCTCTTTCATTTTTCTTTATTTCTGCATTCTCTGCATTTTTTTATGGTACAAAACTTGGCTTGCTTTTGTGTTATATTTGCACATAAATCACACAAGTTTCTTGAAATTATTTGCTGCTGTTTTTTGGTTGTATTTTATAGTGTAGACTGTTTTGAGTTGTATGCGTTGCTCTGAAATACTCACATCATTGCTTCGTTGAGTTGTCTCGTCCAAGTCCTTCATCCAGCCTGACACCTCTGCCTTAATAATAGCTAATATAACTGACTGCTTATTCATTTTAAAACCACATTTTATTTTTTTAGCAGATGAAATTTTTTATTAAATAAGTTTCGAGTTGTATTCAAATTATTTAGAACATTTGATTGACAATATTTGTAATAATTATAACAATCAATTATGCTGTCTCTTTTAAAATTGATGGGCTGATACAACAGTCAGATGGAGAATTCTATCAAGGAGGATTCACATATAGTATATTTATAAACTTTATAGGCTAAGAGATATCTATAATAGAGATAATAAACCTTACAACTTTTATTATTCGGTTGTCGATATAAAAATTGCATATTCCATTGTGATTCGATCAGAAAATATAGTAAAACATAGCAAATCTGGGGTTTGATTGGTATGAAAATTCACTTTTTTCCTTCCTTTTCCCCAATAAATTCGTATGTGTCAATATACTTTTCGTTTTCACACCCTTGCGCAGGAAGACATCCCCTGCCATGGATTTGCGTCAAGTCACACAATTTCCATTAGTAGCTAATGAAGCATTAAAAAGTAACGAAAAAAGCAACGGAAAAATACTTAACGCCATATTTCCAAGGAAGCTGGAAACTTCTATCAAAAAGCACAGCAAAGTACAAAAAGGAAAATAAGCGAAAATAAATAAAATGAAAAGAAATTGAGAAATAAAATATTAAAAAAGGAAAGCGTAATATGCGTCTAGCTGACTGGAGAATAAAACGAGCAAGCTGAAATATAAAAGCATCACGAATTAAATACCTTTTAGCAATTAATCTGCTTAGCTAATGGACGATTTCAATGCAGAGGACAATGGCAAGGGTGTTGTGAGAGGGCGGGGGGGGGAGGGAGGCGTGGTCGAGGGCATCAAGGCACTTACATTAGGCTTACGGCTCGTTGACCAGGCCAATGCGCTCTGGCTTATGCCATACTATTTGCAGACTAATTTCATTCAATAAACGCGCTTTGCGACCATTGATGCTACCCATGACTGGACCAGAGCTGTCCTGCTGAGCCTGAGCCTTCTTTGGTCTGTCTTGGCCTGGTGTCTGCTCTATGCTTTCTGTTCTGTCCGTCCTGTCCTCGGCAATGGTTCAATGGTCAGCACTTGTATGTTTGCCTTTTGCCCGATGATGGCCAACTTGCAATTTAATTTATTTAGTTGCCATTTTAATTGACGAGCGCTCTTCATTTTTATTTTCAATATCACTTTAGATTTCTGTGCCAGATTTTTACTCAGATTGCCGCCAGCCACTTCCCCTAATGAAGCATTACGAGTACTTATCAGAGTTCAGCGCATGCCAAATATCAAACGAATAGCTTTAAAATGCCGACATTTGTGTGCACTTTCTTTAATCATGCGTTGTCAATTTGTTTTAAACTTAATATTTAATAATATAATTTTTTTATTTTCTCAATATTCATTTTGTTATTATATATTATACATAAATATAATTAAATTATATAATTTAAATATGGTAATTCATACACTTTGTAAAATAAGCAAGTCGGAGAGGAAAGAACATACATTTATAAATGTTTTTCGGTTTTCCGGCTTGGAGAATTTTCGATATTTGGTATCGGTGTAAAGAAAAAGTTTTGTTTTAGCTACTATTGCCAATAGGTCAATACTGATTAATGGTTTCTGTAACACTTTGAGTCTCTGATATAAAATAATTAAATACAATTTTTTTTTAAATATTATATATATATTCTAGATTAAAACTAAATTTATTTTTCTTAAATAAGTTTAAGAATAATCGAGAATATATAATTGATATTTGTAAACTAAAATAAATCAAATATACATTAAAATAATGTATATAATTAATTAAAATATATACTTATATTAACTTGAATATGTGTATTAATATAAAAAAAATTACTTTGTGAAACGAAATGAACCATTTTAAGCCAGCTTTTAAATAAATTATAATGATTAAGGCTTATAATAAAAAATTCTTCAATGTAACAAATTTCAGTTGATATTGATTTATATATATATATATATATATACGAACACCATATGTAGAATTTATTATATACACTGGATATGTACTTATAAGTATGTGGGAGTTTCGCGCAACATTTCTGCCTGACATATGTTCATTTATAATATTTGCAACATTCGGAACATTCACCGCTTCCATTGCTGTTTTATTTATGTGGCAGGCCATCATATTTTATGTTATTATATATTGAACATATACTTATGTGGCATAACATGCCAACTGCGTGAGGGCAGGGGAAATGGTTACCGGGGACTACCATAACATAATGATAAATCATGCCCGAGTCTCGTGGCTGCTGTCATAAACAAAAATATTTGATTGAAATGACGTGGGCAGCTCCTGGAGCCGGTCTGTCAGCTCACCTGACACACAGACGCGCTTGCCTCATTTGTATTTGGTCATATTAAAGTTTTCCGAGTGCGTTACTGAACTGACGAGTTTCACATAAGTGAAATTAACTTTTCCTTTGTTTCTTTGCTGCCACTCAACCGAATACACGGGCTTATTATTCATGTCAGCCTCTCCATTTCAATATGAAAACGAGCATTTGGCTTGTTGTCTTGAAATCCAATTGCTTAAGCAAATCATCTTTATCTGAAGATGGGCTCAGTCGAACTTAAGAAATTCACTAAAATACAAATTTATATTTAAAATCAAAAATAAGTTGATGGATAAATTAAAAACGCTTCCATTTAACTGAGGGAGAAATGCCATTATCCTGACATAATTAACTACTATAAAAGCATGTGAACAATTTGGAGGAAATACTCAAATGTCAAGTAAGAAGTATCAGAAGTATCATAAAAACAATATAATTTGCTTTTGCAGAAATATTAGCCAATAAAATATATGAACAACTCACAAATATTTTGATCTCACAATGAATTGTCTCAGTTATTATTATTATTGTCTGTGTGATATTCAGTCGTCTTCCTAAATACTGTTAATTCTGTTATTCGGAGTTCTTCCTTTGGTAATATAATTTGTTATAGTTATAGAAAACATATTATATGATTATCTTTCTCATTTGGTTTTGAATTTCTGTAGTGAGTTTCACAGCACTATTCTGTAGATTCTTACTGCGTTCTTGCTGATTTTATTCGAGTGTAAATGAAATGAAATAAAATATTTGGTTCTTGATTTATTCAGAAATCTCCACAGAGATTTTTATGCCACTTCCCCGCCCAGGGGGTGGTATGGACGACTTTTGTAATACAACACATAGTAGATCATCAGTGTGTGTGTGTCCTGTGCGTTTGTTATTAAATAAATTGACTGACACACATACATAAGTACACATACGCAGAGCGGGGAACAGAGGAAGCTGGACGTCGTGTGGAGTCCTGGCAGAGTCCAGTCAGAGTCCTAGGTAGTTCATCATGTCATGAAAATTGTATGGAAATTTAATTGAAAACATAAGCCAAGGATAACAGGCCAAAAAGGACAGGCAATCACAAACACACGCACACACACTTGCGCATACATGAGCCATATCAAAATGGCGGCATTACATATACTCACACACACACGAGAGATAGAGAGAGAGCTAAATATATAGAGAGAGAAAGATAATGGGAGGGAGTGAGAGGCAGAGCTTAACAACTATGGCCGCTGTCTGCTTCCCAACTGACTTCTCTGCTTATTGTGACCGACGCGCAGGAAGTGTATGAAATGATATAAATAAATAAACAAACTACAAGATAAAGCTATTTGCAATTTGATTGTCAATTTTCATGAGGATGGCAAGGACATTTCCGCCGCAAATGAAACTTTTCCCTTCGTTTCCATACATCTTTCTTTCGTCCCACTCCCCGCATATGTCAATAGTTCAGTCATTTACTCATTGATGCAGTCAATCAAATTTCATGAGTGATTCTTGTTAGCCAAAACTTTTGCCTACTTGCTGCCATCTTAACTGTCAGTTTTCATTTAGATTTCCTCCATGATTGCCTCAAAATGGCATATGCTATGCAGCGGTTCGTCCTTCAGGGCCTGAAATACGTCAAAAGTTGTCGAAAAAAAGTTTAATTGCATATTTCAGTTATGGAGTCCGACAACAATTTCGTAGTTTGAAATGCTTGCCAACGATTTTCCACACAATTAACAACTGGCGTCAAATTATGGTGCACTTAATCCACCAAGCCAATCCCCCCGTCCCCCCTGTCAAAACGAGGCCAACTTCAAAAGCCCCTCCGAACCCAACAGAAAAAACCTAATTAAAAAGCGCTTAATGCTAAAAAACGCTGTGTTCTGGGCGTGTGCTAATTTCATAATCCAAATAAAGTTTCAATTAATTTGACCAGAGCAGCATTTCAATTTTTATACCCGTTAATCGTAGAGTAGAAGGGTATATTGTATTCGTTGCAATGTATGTAACATAACAGGGAAAAATAATCTAAGTACTCCATGAAGTATATGAATTATTGTTCAGTATCAACAACTGTTGCCGTTTGTCTGTCTGTGCAGCAATCTACCTCGCCGTCTGTATAATCATTCAGATTTCAAAATTCATAAGAGCTAGAGTAACCAATATTGTCACGCAGACTTCTCTGAGCCTCAGGCAAAACACACTGACCGTTTTTGAAATGGAACGAATTTTCTTATGGTGAGAATTCTCCTTCATTATACTAAATTACTCATCCCAATCTCACCAATATTTTATAAATATAAGGTATTTTGTGACTGTTTTAATTTTTAAGCAAGGAATGGGATTAAAATTCATAGATATAATTATTATTTATATATTTTAACCGAGTGACGGGTATCTTATAGTCGGACACTCGACTATATCGTTCTAACTTGCTTTTTTCCTATTTTAATTTTTTTTTAATGAAAATGAAAGAAATTTTGTAGCTACCCGCGACCGAATTGTATGGGAAATTATTCAGAAATTTTTAGCTTGAATGGTTGAGTAATTATGAGTTCAGTTCGGTTGAGTTTAGCTGCGGATTTCCTGCTTCATTGTGGGTACAGTTGAGCGTTAAAATTTTCATCTTTTACCAAGTGTTTCCACGGGCAGCTGAGCTGATGAAAATGGCGCCAAGCAAAAATTGTAAATAGCTGAGCTGATTAAACACAATATAAGTGTAGGCCAGCAAATGGGCTCTTAGAATATTTTCAGAATGGGGAAGGTTAACTGGAGAGGTGTTAGTTAACTAAGTTAAGTAGTAGTAAGCTCCGGAAATTATACAAAATATTAAAAGTGGTTAGTTGAGTGTTCAATTTGTGGTATTTGGTGATTGTTTTGAGTTTTTAGTCAAGGTGAATTTTATATTGTTAATAAACAATCTCTAGATAATTTTTATCAGAGTAGTAGTATATTTTGATTATATAATATTGCATATTTGTGGATAAAGAGTATATATAGCAGACAAAAAAGCATATTCAAATATATGGAACAAGTAAAGATTATTCGCTACATACATATACATATACATATCATACACATATAAAGATGGTAACGTTAGTTCATATTCATCTTCTGTCTTCTGTTCCACAGTATGTTAAATTATTCTATAATTAATTAAGTGATTATTATCCAAACGCAATACATCTAAACGGCTCTGAGAGCCACGAGTTTATACAGCTGTTGATACTGATCAATAATATATCGGAGATGGCAAGACCATTGTAATTCTTCGTTATCATATTCACTGGACATAGGGTGCTAAAATTAGCAGTAGCAAATATCACCTTTGATAAGAAAACTACACTAAATAGCCAAAAATCCTTGACCGTAGATAACTTTTTATTAATGTTAACGCTCTTAACTTTTATTGCCACTTCTCATATTTTTCATATTTCTCATAGTCTCATCTCAGTCTAGCAATTGCTACGCTTCATTAAATGGTACTTGAAATTTAAATACGCCCATTAAAAGAATGCAAAAGCGGGAAATGCCAAACAAATGATGGCCCTTTCAACCCGACAATTGTCAACTCATCTGGCGTGGCATTAACCCTATTGACACCGGCACGAAAAAAAACCAGCCCAGACTGAGTAGCAGCAAAAAATGTTTGGCAGCGAAAATTATAAACCACTCGAGCATATTTTGCAAGTCCCCAAACTCCGCTAAGGGGAGGACCTAGGACCTTGCCAGCCTTTCAAATAAATGTCAATTTTTTGTTGTTGTTTTGTTGTGTTTGCTGTCGTTCTTGTTGTTGTTGCTATACGCTTACCATTTTTCATGAGCGACCGAAAAAGTTGAAACGGAAATGCGACCATACAAGCGGATATGAGACGGGACGGACGGGCAATACATATAGATACGATATATAACCGAGACCGCGTCGCGTCAACCTATAAATAAAAGAAATTCTACACGAAATCCCCAATTCCCGCCATGAAGTATGCAACATTTGTAACTGCGTGGACAGCGACTGAACGAAGGATTCGACTCGGCTTTGGCTTCAATTTAGGTTTGAGGGAGTTTTTCTGTTTTTTTTTTGCTGCGTATTTGGTTATTAACGGACGACTAGAAGCAAATATATGAGCATACTTTTTGGCTGGCAGTCAAAGCGCAGTCAGCGACCGGAAGCAAGTGAAATTATATTTAAACGGCTTGATGTCTGACATAAAATGTGAAAGAGCTAGAGAGATATTAAAAGAGAGAGTGGGACAGATGTTATGTGGGAGTTGCAGCCCGGGAATGTAACGTTATAATGTGAAACAAAAGCTCAGAAAACGTCAGCCAGCTATGAAGGGGGAATGCGCTTTAAATGTCAGCCATTTATTAAGCCCTGTCCACAGGGGCGAACAGCAGACGAGTAAATGGCAAACGTCAGAGTCGCTTGGCCAAGTCACTCAGACAGTCAGAATTGAATGCGCAGACAGTCGAGCCAGTTCTTCTGGTCCTGTCTGATTCTGGCCTGTGGTCAGTGAGATATGAAAGAGTGGAGGATTCTTACGGTGGACTTTAACTTTAAGCTTGGATCATGCAAATATTCACTGCGCTCACAAGGTAAAAGTAACTAATTATGATAGTTTGAGGGCTGGTCATAATCATAACCATAATTTCATTTCATCAATCCGTCAACTAGAGCAATTTCCTGAAAGTATCGCATGTTACAAGAACCAAATTTTACAGGAAAGTAAGATGTAATGTTTTGTACAAATATGCAAGCAAGTTTGTCATTTTGTTTACGTATGTATATCATTGCTCTAAACTGAATAATATATCAATATTTATTTATTAAATCGTCAACAATATTACATATTAATGAAAAATAAAGTGATTCGCAGCAGAATCAAAACTATTGGGCTTAGTTCAAGCCAAAATATTATAATACTCGATAAAAATGTGACACGTATAAATATTTTAGTAAAGATGAACGAAGCCGTTTCGAAATAGCCTTGTTTCAGTTATAAAACTCGTTTGCCTTAAGAGACTTGCCCATATGTATATTTGGAGCGGCAATCACACAAACAAACCGTGCTCTGTCGCCGTTTTCCAGCAATTTATATTTATAAACCACAAAATATTGCAGATACTGTTTCCGTACTGTCCACCCCTTTTTCGACCTCTTTCTCCTCTATTCCCTCTTCTACTTATTTAGCAGGCACACGCAAAAATACAAACATTAAAAGTCCATTACCATTGCATACTTTGCAGCAGTGCGAGACGTTGACATTTTTTTGAATACATTTATTTGAAAATTTCGTTGTGGTGTTATGAGAAGAGGGTGGACAATTGGGAGAGGGGACAGAGGGCAGGGGACGTGTTGCAGAGTCGAGGCCCCCAACTCAACTCAGACCGCCGTGTCTCGGCAGTTTATTGTGAGGGCAACCGAAATAATACGTATACGCCATGAATGCCGTGCATATGTGCCCAAATAAATGCAATGTTGTTTTTTTCGTATCCGACAATACGGAAATAGAGCTATATTGGCGCCTCTGACATCCGGTATTCCGGCATGACAGCATTTTGTTACTCACCCAAAAAAGTGTCAACAAACTGAACCCGCAGCTGAATTAATTGTTTTGACTAGTTTCGAAATGTTGTGTTCACTCATTTTGATAGTTGGCCAACCGGCCGAGTTCAATGATATTTCATTTGAGTTTTGCATTTCACTAGAATAAACTAACTAAATTTGTTTTATATTTTTTGCCCCCATAAACATGCATATATGCCAGCCCGCAGTTTTAGCCAAATTAGCAACAAAAATTCACACACAAACAAATATTTGTGGAGTTGTGGTAACTGAGTTTGCTCCCATCCCATTCACAAAATAAAATGCAAATGAATTTAATTGAAACAATTTTCGCCACTTTTTCCATAACTACTTAGTAGCAATAGAGTTTTCAGTTGATGATTGCATACACATACATAAGTCGAGAAACTGACCAAGAAGGGTATGATAGACTTGTGAAAGTGTTGGCAGTAGGTCGCTAGGTTCATCACAATTATTTTCAGACTACTCTACTTGCTCTTAATTCATTACACACTCGGAAATAATTAAATATGCCTGACAAGCTTAGAGAAATATCTAGTTATATAGAATGTAATATGTAGCTTCTAACCATAGGGTATATAATATTTTGGTATTTACCAATATTAAATTCATACTTGTTTTCAATTAATTACACTTGAAAAGCAATCAAATTTGCTGGACTTTCTTTCATTCAGACTGCTGCATATTTCATTATATACGATTTTTCTTTTCCAACATTTTATGTTGAGTAGCGTTTTGATGGCTTGAAGCGAATTGCTTCAAGACTGAATGAAATTAAATATTGTTGAGCATATTATTAGGTTATTGACCTTTTCCACAGCTAGTCGTCGTAACAAAGGTAGTTTGAGCCAAAGAGGTCTTGCATTTTAAAACCGCGGCAAAGGCAGCCGCATTCGACTGGCTTTTAATGCTTGTCCCAGAAATTAGTATACATTTTAAATGCGCTCTCTGACAACAGCAAACAACGTACTACAAGCAACAAGAAACAACAAAGCAACAACCGGACAATTTGCGTGGGCGACCCAACGCTGATTATGATGACGACCTGGGCACATTAATGCTGATGATGTTGCCGCTAAGTAGCACTCCCAGAACCCATTCCCATTCCCATTGCCAGAAAACCCGCAGTAGGTAAACAAATATGGTTACAACTGGAAAGGACTGACAGTGCGAAAGCGAGTGAGTGAGAAAGATAAGGAGGGAAATCGTTGGAACTCAAAAAAGTCTCAGCGGTTGTCAGGACAGCAACAACAGCTCTGAATCTCTATCTGTCTCTCTCTCTCTCTCTGTCTGTCTCTCTCTCTCTGATGTTGTCTCACTCTCTTGGCTTTGCAATTAAATATGCACATTCTCATTAAAAGTTTGCGCCATTAATAAACGCCAACAGGGATGTAATTTAATACGGTTAAAAAGTACGACACGTGGAAACCCAGAAAGCAAGACATGCAGACTGAAGGAGAGATACGTGTGGGTGTAGGGGTAGCGGTAGGAGTGGGGGTGGGGGTACAAGTAGAGGCACCCTACACACATACACACACACACACACACATTGCATTACATTTAACATGCAGCCCTTAGAGAGTTGCCTTAACGCTCCCAAACAAAGCTCATAAAATTTGCAAATGTAAATAATTTTCTTAACGAAATTTTCACGTTGCTCGCTTTTTGCTACTTTGTCGTCGACCACATTAAAGCTCGCCAGGATGCACGGCGCAAATTTGTCAACTGACAGGACAACACTCAGACACGACACATATGGCTAGTGGCTTGCTTAGACTCATCTCCCCGCTTCTATTTTGCCCCCGTTCTTCTGCCACCTACAACATTCCAGGCATAAATAATAAATAATTGAAAATGTCTCACGGGAATTCTTTGGCTCGTCTTTGCTTCGTGTGAACTCTGTCAGCCAACAATTTGGCCTTAATATTAGAGCAGACCAGCCAACGACTTTAGCTTAAAAATAATCTAGCCTGGGCATATTAGTTAAGTTGCGATTTTTGTTTCTTTTTCGAGAGTTCATTGCCTGCACTGCCAATTTTCGAGATTATAAACAATAAACTGACATGAAATTTGTACTTTATTGAGGCATTATAATGGACTGACATTCACATAATATGTCATTTAATGAATCCAAAAAAAGAAAAGGTTTTCCGATACATTAAATTGTCATAACTGAACAGAAGTGTGTTATTTCTTAACTAAATATTGTAAATTAATACCAAATCAGTGTGAAATAATAAATTAAAATGATATTATATCCTTATGATCACGGTTTGCTTTTTAGATTATATTTAAAATTAATGTAAAATTCAAGTTTATATAGTTTCAAGAAGGTATAAAACGATAATTGTACGTTTCTCAGCTATTTTGAACAGAATTTCAGAGGTATTCTGGGATTATAAACTGTCATAGCATTGACAAAATTTGATCTGCATTCCAGATTCTCTTTTAAATCACTTCCAAGTTCGAGTAATTAGAATTTTATCACTCTGGGAATTGTAAATATTCAGATTCATTGAATTGATCCCTCTTCAAGTTAATTTAAAAATTATTGGGACTTATCCTTTCTTTACTATCTTGTTACTTCTTCTAAGCAAGGGTATTTCGTAGTTAGAAGACTGTTGCGCCACTTTCTAAGTAGTTCCTTGTAAAACCACATTAATTGCATACAACTAGGCGCTGTGGCAGAACGTTGACAGGCTCAAAGTCTTGACTGGCGTTTTCTTGGGCCAATTCCGGCGGGAAATTAAAGTAAGAGTTTACGCTTTTTTAGCCTCAAATACACACGCACTTCTGCCACGCCCACAACAAACTTATAGCGAAGGAGGGATAGAGAGTACGATGTAGAGGGGGAAGCTGTAGCACATGAAATTGTTGCTCATTATGTATTTATGTCAATTTCTGGGTCGCTCTTAAGGCATGTGAGTGTCTGTATTGGTGTGTGTGTGTGGCATGCCGCAATGACATGTAAAACCTTTTTGGGCCTACAGTCTCCTTGCCAGGTGGATACCTGGCCAACATTTAATGACTTTGGCTTGCTCTCTTTTGGGACGCATTTAGCGTGTAAATTTCGCTGTACATTTTCGCAGTTACATTTTTACTCCTTCAGCAATCGTAAAGGTGTGTGCGTGTGTGTGCATATTTCAGTTATTTTTATTTCAGCGTTACTTTTTATACACATACACACATGCTCCCATATATTGGCATAAGTACATATATATATATGAGCACGTTTGTTTGTCGTTTTTATGTTTTCATGTGTTTGGGCATTCAATGCGGCAACCTTTATGGAGTTGGAGCTAAAGGGGAAATTGGCGCTGGAGCAGAAGTGGGAACAGGAGCAGGAGCCGGAGCAGCAGCAGGAGCTGCAGTGGTAAAATTTTTTGTGAGTCCTGCGAATTGTAAAGGGATTTGCTTTGTAACTCGCAAATGCTGATGACTCGCTTGAAAGATAAAAATACTTTTATATGGTTATCGTACACAGCATAAATCATAAAACACAAACTCATGTCGAAAGAAGCCAAATCAAAAGTTAGTCAATGAAGAAACACATCGACAGCTCAAGTGCCAAGCATGAAAGCAATCACTTTCTTTTGATCAGTATCAGCTGCGGAATATAAAGCTAATTAATATTCACAATTATTCATAATCACAAGTTTAGAAATTAAAATTAAAAGATGTGTATGTTTTTGTGATTCCTATAATGTTTGCATTATTATGATGAACTCTCCAGTTCTTTAAAACTTCTATTACTTTGTAATAAAAAGGTTATTTTTAAGGACCGGCAATAATTGCTAGTAAATCACTCTAGATTTCTTCAATTAAAATATTTAGAACTTATTTATATTTAAATATATTAAAAGTAATATTTGCACATTGTGATGGAAATGTTATTAAATGGCAAATTTTGTATTAAGTGCTAAACAATTTTTAATTAAATTTTAATTAATTAAATCTTTAAGTTTTATTTAAACACGGAGATGCGATCTATTTGGAGTTCAGAAACAGAATTAGTTGCTCTGATGATATTCAGAGCATGTCAAATGCTAATGCTTAGTTGTTTTTGGTTAAATTTATCAGTCGGTGATATTATGCGTGTCTGGCATTGTACTTTGGCATGCATTAGCTAAACTGGATGCTTCGAAGAAGCTGATAAATAATTGAAAAGAAAGCAAAAACTACTATACACACGACGGCAAACTTGGAGCTCTACCTGGCAGACGGAGCCGGAAGATGCCATTGAGAGACGTCGAGACGTTGAGACGCATGAGTTTGTCTTGTGCTGAAATAAATTTACTTGCATGCCAGATACACACAACACACTCCCACACACACACAACACACTCCCACACATACACACACGCATACAGTCGAGTGCACTCTGCTAACTAAATTTTGCGCTGCGTACGCGACTCAGTGGAGTGCAAAAGGCATTGGACTGACTTGGACTGACTTATGGCAAGATAAGCAGCCGAGTTTGAGTTACAGGTTAATTTATTATTGAAACTAATGTTGGCAGTCCAATGGGGGTCTAAACTGTCTTCGGAGTTGGGGTTGTCATTGCAGGTGCCGTGCTGACGTCGCCGGTTTGGTGAGTCAGTTGCCTAGGCAGGCAGGTGGCTTGGTGCATAGGCTATGGTTGAGGCGCAAATTATGAAATTCAAGTTGACAAATGTCAGTGACATTAATTAAACGTTGAGATATGGCAACAGCAGTAGCATCAGCAGTGAGACAGTGAGCTAACAGACAGGGGGGGGGGGGGGCTGTCGCAAAAGGGTTGCTGCCATTTTAGAAACGAGGTGAGAGAGCCCATTAACTAATCGGGCTAAAATGTCATTTATGAAAATCAATAAGTTACTTGTAATTCGATTGCTAAGCACTTGGCAATTCAATTGAACTTAATTTACACTTTTTGCTCTAAAGGAAATTACAAAATAACGTTTACGATGTGTTGCTTTAAGGCAGGCGATGCTTTAAATCAAATGCCAACAACATTTAAAGCTGACTGCGTCGTCCATTTTTTATTTTATTTTTTCGCACACTTCGCCAACTTCCGCTTCCGGCAGCAAGCAAAGCAATGCAAACACAGCCCACGCTCAGTCTTTTCCCCTCCCCCTTCCCACTCAATCTGTTTCTGGCACTCCTCTCTCTTTCTATCTTGCTTTTGCTCTCTGCGTATTTTCCTTTTTGTTTTTACTGGCATAAAAATCATTAAACTGATTTATATTCCGTTTGATCCCCTCGTTTCCCTCGACTACACGTCATGTGTGTGCCCATCGTTGAATTTTTGTTGCTCTTTCGATTGTATACCCAATGAAAGTAAAAACATGGGGTAGGCTCGTTTATTGTATATAGGCGAAGATATCTTAATTTCTATTCTTAATTGTAATTATTGATTATAATTAAAAATACAAATGTTATGTTAGTCTAAAGAGTGCTAAATAATCTACTCAAGTATTTTCGATGATTTAAATTTAATATTATTTTAGTTCCCAGAGCTAAAAGATTGACTTATATTTTTTTAGACTTATTATCACAAGTCACATAAATAGTTGGGTATAGTACAATCATAAATTTCATAATAACAACGGATCATGTATTCATGAATTTAAGGAAAATATTAAAATAAATTAATAATTTAATGTAAAGTCAACAAAATTGTTTATTTTTAGTGAACTGCAAACTTCTTTAGCTTTAATATAAAACGAGCATAGTTAAGTAATTAAATCAAATTACTTAGATAAGTTTCAACTAATTATTTCAATGCTTAAAAGATTTACAACATGAATTCGTCTTACATAATTTCTTTGCACTTATTTTGGCCACCCTCACATACTAAGTAGAGTATGTAGTAGTCGTTCATTTGTTAGCTTAACACTCGTACATGGTTTTTCTTTTCGTGGCGATGCTTGAACTTGAGTTCAAGTTTGATAAAAGGGTCGCCCGACAGACCATGCCCACTCCCAGTTGCAGAATCCATACGAAATTCGATAATTCAAGTCAATTTCGCATGTGTCGGGGTCGCTCAAGGGTTAAGTGATTTCTTTTGTTTCTTTTTTTACAATATTTTTTTTTGTTTATTCGAATGCATTTAGTCAAGTGTAAAATAAAGTCGCATAAATAAGCCAAGTTAGCCGGAAAGCACATGAAAAATTTAAAGTTTCTTTCTCAACAAAAATAACTTTAAATTTTCAACTATTGATTTTGATCAAAAGTAAGCCCATCTTCCTTTCCATCTACAATTTTGGCTAATGCGCTGCAGGCGGTCACCAGTATCAGAAAATGTTGACCCAAAATGTTTGCACAGTTGTTGCCTTCAGTTGGGTTACCCAACAAACCAACCGACCCTCGACCCCCGACCCCAATCAAGCAGCGGGACTGTTCGGTTGGGGCCAACCACCTTGAAAGGGTTGTCGTTACAGAAATTCAATTCAATTTCGTTGAAATGTTTTATTATATGGATTTTGTTGTTGTCGTTGTTGCCTGATTTTAATGTAATTGCCGGTAATAGCAAACACTTTTTATGGCCTAACAAGTTGTTGTCGTTGTTGTTGCCGTCGTTGTCGTTGTTGTCGTCGTCGTTGTTGTTGTGGCCGCGCTTAATGTATGTTTGATAATTTTTCATATGGAATTTGTAGTTATTCCAAATTGAATTCTAATTTGAAATTAATTTTCATGCCTTTCTATCCGTTTAGATATTGATATAATTTTATGCAAGGGATAAACTGTCATAAAAGAAAAGTTGTTGAGGCATTTATTTGGGTTAAAAGCAAACATGTTGGATTATGCCAAGTGTTTGGGTCAAATATACATATGTAAATTTTAATATGAATACTATTGAAAGAGTTTTATTGTTTATGGACGAGAACGTAGAATTAAGTGCAGAAATGCTAATGAAAAGTTTTCTGAACGGTGTCAAAATAAAGAAAACAAATCGAATGCCAATTAAAATTAATTTTCTGCCTATTGTCATTTTAATTTCTACTGGCAAAGTAACATCAATAATGGCTAGTTATACAGAATTTGTTTTGAGTCGTATACGAAATAATGTTTTCGTTATTCCACGAAATAACTTCATGCTATGAGTAATTTCTTGTGAACTTTTTCAGTTTCATGCTGTAGCACAAATAAGTTTACAAGTTAATATTATTAAATAATTTCTCATAACGAAAAAAGCGTTGACAAATGAAAACAAAATTAGAAAACAAACTGTTTACAACCGAAGTGCGAATGCCCTTTCGTTTGTAAAGTATTTGCTTGGTTACTGAGTTTTTTGGTGGCACTCAAATTTATAGGTATTTCCCAAAGTATTCGCCCAGCTCGTGTTATGCTTCCTGTTCCCGTCAAGTTGATGGCAATCAAGCCTCGTCTTTGATAATTGTTTTTGATGTGGCATGAAAACTCGTCATGCCAAGAGGCCCCAAGAGACCCTAGAACACGCACGACTCTTGTCACGGAACCGACAAGGTTTCAATATGCCAGCACAACTTCCCCCAGACTATGCGATTCCATATCACTTTAATTGTAATTACAAACTACTACGCATTCACTAACTAATGAACTACATCTGCTCTATTGATTCATATCACTAGGACTCGAGAAAATACGCCAAAACATTTGCCAACATGCATCGACAATTTTATCAATGGAACGTAAGCCCTAACAAATTTACACAGGTCAATTTATCCCATTGCTCATTACCACGAATTAAATAAAACAAATTTTATAGAAAATAAATGAATGTGTTGTTGATTATATCCGCTAAGACTTTCCGGAAAAGTTCTAAATAACAAAGAGATCATTTTTAGAGTAATAGAGACTGAAATCCGCTTTTCGATCATGTATGGAACCAACATCTCGTTGATAAAATCGAGATCTTGAGATATAAGTTCAAAATAACGAATTACAATAATACGTCTAAGCTTAATGCCATTCCAAGCTCTCAATTAATCCTGTAAATTATATCACGATCAGAATATAAGCAAATTTAATATGTAAGAAACTATTATTATCAAACAGATTATTTTAAAATATTTTTGAATGCAAAAGAAGCGCATAGTAGATTTCAATAAATATACGTTAAATAAACTCTCCAAATATGGCATATAAGAAAGTTAACTTTATATGTATAACTAAAAGCTGAGTACAATTATTTAGATTACAAAATAGAGTTGAATTGTTTATGACAAATACTCCAAGATTATAATTCCTTTGAAGTGAATGCCTTGAGGCTCAGTTACCTGCTTGGCTTGATAAATTCCTTTGGTAGTTCGAAGACAGATTCAGCTGCTAATGGGACTCTCAAACTGACCACCACTTGACTTCGAAATGGACAGCAAATGTGTTCAATTTGCATCGTGTTCAGCTATGTGTGTTTGTGTGGGAGTGTGTTAGTAGGCGTAAGCATCTAATTAATTAAACAATTGTAAATTCCTTTGATAAATTAACGTCACCAAGCAATGACAACACATACGCATACAGACGAGGGGGGAGAGATGGAGCCAGGGATACACACAGTGGGATTTAATGGGACTCTATAGGGTGTTGCTTGAAGGGAAGAATGTACCGCGAAATTGCCAAGTTTCGTTCGTTAAATGTTCAAGTGAAAACAATTAAATAAATTGGAAAAAAGAAGACCAATTTTGATATTGATAAGATATGCCAATAGGGTTGACATCAAACACAGCAATGCAGTTACCGCTCAGCCTCCCGAGCAGCAGTCAATATCAAGGTAACACACAATAGATATCTATCGGTGAGGCGATAAGGCCAAAGAACTACAACCATGGGCTGGAGATGCGTATCGCAGCACCCGACGCTACCATATAAAAGCGGCTGCCACTGCGAGAATATTCATTTGAGAAAAGCAACTGTGCCAAGTTTGCTACCAGAAACCAATACGAGGAATAGCTGAATCCCACCAACAGTCCCATTCGAAAATGAGAGCTTATTACGGTATGAAACCACAAACGTTATTCGCCGCTGCCAGGACTAACCCTTAACCCTTGTTCCACTCTCCACATCGCAGTCCTTGCCTGCCTGGCCCTCCTGGTCGCCGCCAGTGGCGCCGCCAACCTTAGACCCTCGGTGGCAGCCGTGAACAACCAGCTGTACCGTCGCTTTGTCTGTGCGAATAAGGAGAATGGATTCCGTGCTCTTGTGCCCGGTAGCTGCTCCAAGTACTACGAGTGCCACAGTGGCCTCGCCTTCGAGACCGTCTGCTCCCAATTCTTCGACGCCAAGATCAAGGAATGTGTCAGCTACAACACCGGTTGCGTCGAAGTGAAGCAAACTGCAGCTGTGGCTGCAATTGGTGGCAACTCTGCTGCTCCTTGCGCTGAAACCATAACCACTACGTGTGGTCCAGTAACAACCACTTGTCCTCCTGTGACAACACCCTGTGCTCCTGTGACAACCACTTGTCCTCCTGTGACAACCCCCTGTGCTCCTGTGACAACGCCTTGTCCTCCTGTGACAACCCCTTGTGCTCCTGTGACAACAACTTGTCCTCCTGTGACAACAACTTGTCCTCCTGTGACAACAACTTGTCCTCCTGTGACAACAACTTGTCCTCCTGTGACAACAACTTGTCCTCCTGTGACAACAACTTGTCCTCCTGTAACAACAACCACATGCGTTCCAGCAACAACAACCACTTGTACTCCAGCAACAACCACAACAAGCACAACAACAACCACAACAACAACCACAACAACAACGACAACCACAACAACCACAACAACATGTATCCCAGCAACAACAACCACATGTACCCCAGAAACAACCACAACATCCACAACAACCACAACAACGACAACGACAACAACAACCACAACAACTACAACAACCACAACAACTACAACAACCACAACAACCACCACTTGCATTCCGGCAACAACAACCACATGCACTCCGGCAATAACAACCACATGCCCTCCGGCAATAACCACCACGTGCCCTCCGGCAATAACCACCACGTGCCCTCCGGCAATAACAACAACATGCCCTCCGGCAATAACAACCACGTGTCCTCCAGCACCAACAACCACGTGTCCTCCAGCACCAACAACCACGTGTCCTCCAGCACCAACAACCACGTGTCCTCCAGCGCCAACAACCACATGCCCTCCAGCACCAACAACACCTTGTGCTCCCGCAACAACAACCGTTTGTCCTCCCGCACTCACAACCCCATGCGCTCCAGCTGTGACCACACAGTGTCCGCCATCCTCGGGAAAAGTGATACCCTCGTCCCTGAAAGTGAGGCCTGTCGTTAGGCCAAATGGACCTCTGCCCGAGGTGCTCAAGCAACCCATCCAGATGGCCTCCGCATCCGAACTGAACATGGATCTGTACACTAGCTATGTCTGCAGCAGCAAGCCCGATGGATTCATGTTGGCCTCCATGACGAGCTGCAACAACTACTACATCTGTCGATACGGAGTGCCCCTGCAGGTTAGCTGTGGCCAGAAGTACTTCAACGCGTTGAAGGGTATCTGCGATCTGCCCGAGAATACGCGTTGTGTGCAGCCACAGGCTTAGACGAATCCCAAGATACGCCTGACACCGACCACAGCAGAAGAAAAAGCACCGACTTAATCCATCAGATTGCTTCTTAATTAATTCAATATACGTAAAGTTTAAATACAGAAATGCAAATGCTAATACAAGCCATAAAAATTCAATTTTCTTTATTTATAATACTTGGGGATTTTCCATTAGAAAGTTATAGATATACACAAGAATGCATCTAATTAAGTTTACGTAAGCAAAAAAAAAAATCAATGTTCGTTATTTATAATGATTGTCTATCCGAAAGTTATAAATAAATGTCCACCAGATTACATCTCAATTGAGTATACGATCAACTAGAGCTCAATTTCTTGATGAAAGGCTTAAATACAGAAATGCAAATACTAATTCAGGCCTCTAAAAGTAAATTAACTTCAATTATTATACATGGAGATGTTTTATCGGAAAGATATAGTTATATATCCACAAGATTGCATCTTTATTAATTAAGTATACGTATAGTATACTTGATAAAGTTCCTTCTTACACAGGACCGTCTGGCAGTACATAGGACGGAACCAACTATATCGGATATCTTTATTATAAGTCTGCCTTAAAAACGATTGACCGAAAATCAACCTTTAGTATTTATAACTATGTTGATTTTGTGTTAATTTATATATCTTCCCCACTATATCTTCATAATTTTTGTATTTAGCATACAGATTCTTGACCAGAGAACTATCAGCAAAATTTGAGCTTATTAGCTTCTGTGAGAGAAATAGAAAATGACACGCACTATGTATCTATTGATTACTCTAATCGAGTAATAAAACGATTTCATTCCCTATAATTTTTGCAGACGAATTTTAATTAAATAACAAGAAATTGAGTCTGTGGCCAATCCAATTTTCAAAAAAAAAAAAATGGATAAATGTTTTTATCATATTAATTAACTGGTGCATCCTAAAAGCATGCTACATATATTTTACTTACATCACCTCAGCTTAAAACATTTTATTTTGTTCGTTTTTTTTTTTTTAAAGAAATTCTTTTATTTATAATTAGCGTACTCCTACCTGTTGTAGGCAACTTGATGCAATATTAATATTCCACTACTTTTTTATAGCAACAGAGTAATCGCTTAAGATTAAAGTTAAGCTTATTTATGATTTGTATTTTATTATAATTTTAGGGCAAGACCCGTGTAGGCAAGTCTTGAGGGTGGAGTCTTTGCAATCTTCTCCTAAATCTTCTTGCGACACTACCTTGTCTATTGGCTAGGGGGTGAGCTCCCAGTCTATTGGCGTACTTAGTGGCAGTCTCTTGGATCTTGTCATCTATTTTTCGCACGTTGAGGTCCGTTCAATGTCCCTTGTCTTCATGCACTAGGGCGTTCCACTTATCTTCCCCAGGGTCTTGGCTTGAAGCACGCGCAGCTTATTAATGTACATCTTAGCCGACATTCCATACACCTGTATGGCGTAGAATAGGCTGGGTGCAGTATCGCCTTGTAAATCTTAACCTTGTTAGCAAGGAACAGTTTGTTCTTTGCACTGAGCTGCCAAGACATCTTTGCTATCTAAGCCTGGTAACCTATCAATCAGTTTATTATTTAAAGACATTTGAAAATAGTTGACAATTGCTGTGTATAATATATAAAAAATTATATTATATTATAAAAACTTTACTTTCATCTTTACTAAATCGTGGGTTTTTCTTATAAAGCTATCGTTCCCACAAACAGCAAGCGTATCCAAAGCATTTCTTTGCTTGCTTCACTTCAACTGACGTCCAAATTGGCCTCGATTTGTGCCAAGTACTTAATAGGCGGCTATGCTGCTTTGCTATGTGTCCAAGAGGGTAAAAGGGGTGCAATGTTATTATAGGGTCCCCATCCAAAAACTGGCTCGTCAGGGCAAATAACGACACACTCATGTGTGTGCAAGTTGGGGGTTCAAAATGGACAGAAGAGGGGGATGACTTCGTTGTAACATATTTTACACTTGGCTCAAAGAAAGTCAAAAAGTATTTAAGGTATTTGCTCTGTAAATGCGTGACACTCACACCTTCCCTTTGCTCCCCTCTCGACTGTGTTCTCAAAGTACCATTGAAGTCAAGCGCGCCCTTAGTTGAGCTTTACAAAAATAGCATAAGGGGATTTGGTTGACCAGCAAAAAGAGCAACAACAAGAACAACAATGACTACCAAAACTGACCACAATGCGCTTTAAGGCTTATTGAAGGGCAACTGCCAGCCTGTCCATTACTCTATGGGGTTAGTTGCGGCCAAGGATTGTGTATTAACGGCTTAGTCAACATGTTTTGGCCATAAAAATGGCTGACAGGGCGAATGAAGACGCGACGGGCGTTGTCTACTTTGTCGTTGTTATCGTAACTTTGTGACTGTTTAACAAAATAATTAAACAACCAAGAGAAAAACACACATATGCCACGCCCACATACTGCGATAACGTTGCTTTTATGTTAATTTCGAAGAAGGAGAAAACTTTTGCTAGCGGAAACTGTGAAAGGGCTTCGCAAGGCTCAAAAATTACAACATAAATAAATAACGTGACACAGCATGAAATTTAGAGCGGGAAGAAGGGAGGGAGGAACTGAGAGGGAAGGTGACATTAAGCGCAACAGGAATGTGAACAGCAAAAGGCTAAAAAGTAAAATCAACACACGCACACAGAGAAAGACTTTCATGACTTTCAGTTTCTTTGCTTGTGTTCTTCACGCTGACATTTAAGGCCGCCAGCCATTTGCCGCGACATGTTGGCAAGTGCCAGGGGCGTGTCAAGAGAGGGAAAGAGGGGAAAGTAGGCTTGTAAACAAGGTAAGCTAGCATGTACAGAGCTTAGATCCAGAACGACCTGCAAACCAGACGGCAATTGGGAAGAGGGCTGAGAAATCAAACAATTCCAGTTGCTTTAAGACAATACGATTTTATTGGTGTTGCTTTTACGCCATAGTTACAGAAATTGTTAGAATGGAATCTGTAGCATCGCTCCATATGACATCTGCCCATCTAAAGAGAAATCTGTAAATAGCATTCCATTAATAAACATTCAGCTTGCACGCTGCGAGCATTGCAAATTTTTATAGCATACTTTCGAGTGTCGACCACCCGTGGTGGCAGAGGGAGAGGTAGAGGAGCGACAGCAATTTGCAGTGCCAATGTGGCATAAAGCAAATAACAATAGCTGACACTGCAGGCGGCTTTACCGGTGCTAAACTCCTACTGGCCCAAACAGTCAAATAAACAATGAACACAAGAGCACGAAAAATTTCGTAATAAAAACAAGAACGCAGTAGTCGACTTCCCGACTACAAGATACCCGTTACTCAGTTAATATTAATTGTATCAATGAGTCATATATGATATTTAAATAACTGCATACATTAAAAATTTGAAATAGCCATAGCTAATGCGATGTTAATCCAATCTTAATGGAATTATTTAGTATAACTGATAATAATAAAAAAAGGTTCACGATAGAATGTTCTAGTATCTATAGTGTTTCATCTTCAACTACTAAATAGACAGACAAATGGGCGGACAGACAGACGGGCGGGCGGAGAGACAGACGGGCGGGCGGACAGACAGACGGGCGGGCGGACAGACAGACGGGCGGGCGGACAGACAGACGGGCGGGCGGACAGACGGGCGGGCGGACAGACGGGCGGGCGGACAGACGGGCGGGCGGACAGACGGGCGGGCGGACAGACAGACGGGCGGACAGACAGACGGGCGGACAGACAGACGGGCGGATAGAAAAACGTACGGGCAGAAAAACGGATGGAAGGCCAGACATATGAGCAGACGGATGGGCAGACGGACGGACGGTAATATCAACTCTGCTGTTTGCTGATCAGGATTATATATAGTTTACTTTTTATTTTAATTTATTGACTACCAGTAAACATACAAAACAACGAGTACAATATACCCTTTACTTTAGAAGTGACAGATATAATCACAGACGCCCACATGGGCTCTTAGAATGTGTCTTCCTTTCGCCCAACCCCGTGCTAACTGAGCTTTCTTTGGCACTTTCATGTTGCCACCGACAACGAAGCTATGGGAAAATGAAATCCGCTTTACCTTTTGCACCTACACACGCGACACGACTTTGGCTCTTCAGACCGAAACTCGGCAAGGAATTCAAATTACGAGTTTTGTTTACAATTGAACCCCAACCCTGAACGACCGTCAACTCTTTGCACACGAGTTATTGAATTGCGCCCTCCTCCTTTTGCTTTTTCCTATCCCACAGCAACCTACACTCGCGATAGTAAAATTTTTTATTGGCAACGCGCGCACTCCGCTTTGTTTCGACTGTCAAGCAATTTTCAATTTTCCTAGCCCTCGAAATGGCTTCGCAATCTGCTCACCTCAAGGCCAAACTGACGCCAGCTGTCAGCTCGAAACGAATACGGGAGCTTACCTTGTTGTTTGTTGGTTTGTTGCCTTGCCACAGAGCAAACCCCAATAATCCAAGATTCATGTAGACACGCAATCCCGTTTAGTTTCTGGAAGTGGCTTTGGGTATTATCCACTGAGTTGCGAGATTGCTCCTAATTTCTTTCCAAAGCTCAGCACGTATATAAACCGAAGGGCCAACAGGCTGGACCAGAGGGGCCACATCCCATTGGTCCGCAGCCGCCACAGGCTCCATATCCTCCACAGGGTCCACAACCACCACAGGGACCGCAGCCACCGAAGCAGCCACCAGACCAGGGTCCACATGCACCCCAGGGTCCAAAACCATAGCTGCCACAACCGTATCCACACATCTTAAGATATTTGTTCAATGGTGCTGCAATCGATCCAAAGTATTGAAATCTTATACCAGACTTTTGTTGAAAATCTCACCTGCACTTCACAGAAATAGGAACAACAATTTAAAATGTTTATCTTGCCCAAAATGTAGCTGGAATTAATTTTGCGGTTTATTACAGCACTTTCTGCCTGATGTGATGACGACGAAAGTTCTATAAATTATGTGATTTTAATTATTCTCTGGCTTTCAATGGGACCTCTGAGTTCGAAGCCTGCTTGGTTAAGTTATGATCCAAACTTACTTTAGTAATAGGAGTGCTATATTTTTGTATGTCCTGCGTCCATTAGAAATGTGGAAAAATAGAGTATAACGGATTTGTGCAAATGAATTTAACAGGCATAAGGAGGCATCTCCGAACCTATAATTCTTCATCAGTATCAATTGTCGAATCGATGGCCTTTTGTTCGTCTGTCCGTACATACATCTTAGCAACTTTTTAAGCTAGACACTTCATTCCTTAATACCATACGTAGTTCAAGTATATATTTTTATAGCCTGTGCCCATTAAAAATGGGCAAAAAAGGCTATAATGAATTTGTGTGAATGTATGTAACAGGCAGAAGGAAGCATCTCCGACCATATAAAGTATATATATTCTTAATCAGTATCAATAGCCGAGTCGATTGACACCTGTCCGTCTGTCTGTCCGTCTGTCCGTCTGTCAGTCTGTCCGTCTGTCCGTCTGTCCGTCCGTCCGTCCGTCCGTCTGTATGAACGCGTGGATCTCAGTAACTATAAGAGCTAGAGACTTCAAATTTGGAATGTAGGCTCCTGAATACCATACGCAGATCAAGTTTATTTTCAATTTTCGATATTAAGTCCCGTTGGTTTTAAAATTAGAAAAATCACCATAACATAAGCAATGTTAAAGCTAGAGACTTGAGATTTGGCACACTTGATAAAAAGCTTGAGCTTAATGTGTCCTGAAAATTTCATCGCGATGCCACGCCCCCTTCGCCCATAACACGAAAAAGCTGATAACACGAACAGTTTAATAGCTAGAGACTTGAGATTTGGCACACATGGCAAGTATCCTACTCTCAATGTGTGCTCAATGATTTCAGTACGATCGGATATTGAACTCAAAAGTTATTCAAGAATCAAATTTATGCAGATGCGTCGCAGCGCGGTAGCAGCGCAGTCGCTGCGCCGCCCGACGATATAATGAACGAAAAGACGCGTTTGTTCATGTATGATTGATTTGCCTTTCGTCTGCTGTGGCTCTAAACATAAACAATCAATAGCCGCTATCCAATGTTGCCAAAATTTCGCAAGCTACCTACACTCGATACCAGCAAAATCGACTTCAAGCGATATATTTAAATCCATTTATAATGAAAATACTTTTCTTTGAAGACCTGCACAGGCTATCCTACTGTCGCGCCCGCTCGACTGATCGGCTTGTTAAATTTGGATTTCTCACCCCAACCTCACGCACATCGAAGAAGCCTTTCACAGCCCTAATTTTTAGGAAAACACAGCTTAACTTAAAAGATAGTTGTAGTATAACAAACTACCCAATTTGGTTTGTCTATCTTTCTAGTCTTTGACATAGTCGGACAGAAGGACATGGCTATATCTACCCAACATTTTATACGAAGGGGGACCCCAAGACACTCATTATGAGTGCTAAATCTCAAGTCTCTATCTATAAAACTACTCTTGTTATCACGTTTCTCCCTTTCGTGCACTGGGTCTCATCCAAAATTTAAGGTAAACTTTCTTTACATGCAAAGCAGGGCTAGAAGATCAAGTTTAAGTGTCTCTTACCATCACTGAGATCGTTCATACGACCAGACAGATTGACCGACGGACCTACGGAAAGACAGACACTGCTACATCGACGCGCCTATTAATACTGATCAAGAATGTATACAATATTTAGCAAGTTAATGAAATCTGTTACATAGGGGAATATATTTGTGAAAGGTCTAAAAAATCGCGGGCAATGCCGGGTTAATACTGTTAGTATCGCATATATCATTCGTTCCAAAGAAAACTTTTATGTTAGCTGTTCTGGCAACATCTTTAAGCTCAACTGTAAGCAATACAGTTGCAATCTGAGCTGAGACGAGGGCCAGAGGTGGTAAGGGAAACGACGAAGCAAGAAGAAGAGAAGCTGCGGATAATTATTATACCTGGTGGAAGCTCGTTGCGAGGGTTTCCAGTAGCTAACGGTGTCAGTTCTCGCAGCAGCTGCAACAATTTTTACGACGTCATTAACCCAACAAGTAGCTTCCGCTGCTGCCACGAGGCAGCGAGTTGGCGTCAGCCTGGGTAAACGGGTTAGTCAGACACTGAGTTGCACATTCCGGCAGCGGCAACAACAACAACAGATGCTGCAGCAACAGCGGAGGCAGACAGTTATGCGCCTGCAAATATGCAATGCAAAATAGCTGCTGGCAAATTGTTTTGGGGCCAGAGTCACAATTTACACAGCTCGTAATGAACTGCCCCGAATGGTTGTATGGAAGCTGCATCGGTAATACATTTTCGGGAGGTGGCAGCAAAGTTTGTTACCTGTTTTCGTGCCGGGAGAATGACTGCATTTAACGAGCTCGGCCTTCTAAGCTCTCATCCATTGTATTTAAGCGAAAAAGTTAAAGTGACCATGGACAACAAGGGGTCGCAAATATCTAATGCAAATTAATTACCTGCAATTACGTATTTTGTTTAAATTATCGATCTAAGCCTAAAGAGTAGATTCTCCTTCTAACGAGACTATGAACTAAGATTATTATTAGTATTAAACTTAGTATTTAAAAGTATTAAACTAAGTTGCCTTTAATTATAATTAACCCAGTACCCAGAGGGTATTTAGGATTATAGTTTGTGCCACTGTGTTTAACAGACAGAAGGAGTATAAATATTCTTGATCAGTATTAACAGATTACTGACACAACAACGTACAAAGCTTGCGGCGTGTTTGTTCGCGTATGTATGAGTTTAACACCTGCAAGCACCGTGTGTCCCAAAGTCGGAATCACTCGATTGCATATCGATTTCTTATGCATTTGCATCATGTGGAAATTGGAATATGGATATGCTTTACAGAATGTTTCTACATAGTCGTCAAATTTTAAATAAATACTCATTACGATGTTAAAATCTGTACAATAATTTCTATTCTGTACTCGATCTTTTAAATTTCTTGCTGATATGATATGACAATTGGTTGATAGTTTGCTGACTTTGTATATAATTAAATGCTACACTTTAAGAGATTAATGTTTAGTTAGATATGTGTTTTAAATACGTCTCGCTTATTTCAAATTATACATGGACGACAGCATAGCCCAATTGTGAACTTTGTGTAATTATCTGTATATCGATTCGCATAATTTGCAGCCTCGCAGCATCGTCAATATTTTCTGAGTAAATTTGAAATTTAACACCGAATTTTTATTGCTTGGTTCGAGGCGCAAGTGGAAAATCATCATTCGCCTGTTTATAGGCAAAAGTTTTACAACACCGTCTACAAATTATGGGTAGCTCTTGCCATGCCACCCCAAGATCGTCCTCTCCAGCAGCCAACTTGACTGCAACATAAAACTTGGCTAATGAGCCGCTAAGCAGCAGCCGCGTGGCAACTAAGACGCAAAAGGGTTAACACTAACTAGAAGAAGACGAAGAATAACAGCAACCATTGCTCTTGTTCTTGTTCTTACTGTTGTTGTTATTGTTGTTGTTGTACCATAACAATTAGAAAACAAAATGCCGCAGAGCCATGAAAATGAACGACTTACTCGGACTTGGGGAAGCAGCGAGCATAACGTTAAATTTAATAACACAATATCAAATTGGCTCAGGGTCTTAAATTTATGAAATTTAAATAGAGGCAGAAGAAGCTCAAGGAAAATAGAAAAGAAAAGCTCAAATCAAAGCCACCACCCGCAGCGAAGGGTGTTTCCCAGCACGGCAACAGCTGTGCATGCGCTTTTCCACCCACTCCCCCCCCACCCCACTCAATCTCACTCGCAGTCTCGGGGGATAAATTAGTGGTTTTGGTCTCTAATATAGTCATCGGGCATCGGGAAAGGGCGTCGTCTTGCGACATTTGTCACCCCAAGCCGTCCTCACTGATTTAATATTTATTTTATTAATAGAAAATTAACATAAAAAAATTGCTGAAATATTTTGACACTTGGCATTCGCATTGTGCTAAGGGCTGACTGGTTGGGGTTCAGACTGGGGTTACGGTTGGGGTTGGGGTTGGGGGTTGGGCTTGAATCCTGCCAAGGGGTGGCTTGTTATTATTTTGACACTTGCCAAACAATTGGCATGCGAAATGAAAACCCAGCTGCCTTAAAGCAACACCAACAGCAACAACAGAAGGTGCCATGAAAAGCAAAATTTTATTATGGAATTTCGTAAATTAAATATTTACACGACAGCTGTGCGAAGATCTTGGAGATTTCGACTCATTCGCCATGTCCTGTGCCCTCTGACTTGATTCAATATTAAGCTTATAAAATAATTGAATTTAATAGCTTGTTTCAGGCCTTAAATTTAGAAGTCTAGATTCATATATTCTTAATATTATTACACACGAATGATTCACATACACATATTTACACATTTCCTTGGCTGTAAATATATTTAATGCTCTTATAAGATTTATACTATCGGAAAATATACTCTTCTATTTGAAATGTTACTATTATATTATGTGGAAGACTTGTAAAATTTAAACGTAAATAAATATATAATGTATAGATATCTTGCATATATTAATGGTTATTTTTATAATACTTACTTATATTATTATATTATAAATAAACTATTTCTACTTTATTCATTCCTCTTCAGCTTCAATGCAATTAGCTCACATTACAATCTGCGCAGCTAAACAAGTCAACAGCATCGGCAGTGACAACAACAACAGTAAACATTGTTCATTTAAAAAAAGAAACAACAAGAAAAAAAACAAATAATCAACAACAGAAAAAACAGAGAAAGAGAGAATGTGAAATTGGTAAGGGAAGGAAAGGAAAGGAGCAGCCAGCGCGAAAATGCGATGAACGCTGTGTCACTAATTCAGGTAATTTGTCACTTTATTTACATTTTAAATTAATGTTGTTGTTGCTACTTCTGGTCGAGGACAGCGAGTAACCAAGAAAACCAATTTCCATTTTCATTTTGTGGGCAACGCAGCGCACAGAAGACAAAACAAATGAGTGACTGACGTGCGGGACGCGGCGAAGGCAGCAGGACAAAGAAACCCTTTTTGCCTTGCCATTGTCCCTACCCTGCCCCCCATCCTGTTCTTTGTCGAGTGTCGAAGCCGAAGGACATTCAGAACGACAGTCGAGTAGAGGCAAAACCAAGAAATGCGATTAACATTTGAACAGTGAGCAAAAAGGCAACGTTGTCTTTTGTGGTGGCCCTTACGTAGGCTGTGGTGGTTGATGGCCTCCCGGTGCACTGCGGCCTGGTCGTTCCACACGGCGTATGCTTAATTTGAATGAAGTGGCAACGTTCCTAATAGCCCCAACCGAGTCTTCCCCTCTCTCATTCCACTTCCCTCTCAGGTGCTCAGCTTTTAATGATGCTGTTTACTTTGCATTTGATGCGACAGGTCTCCAAGGAAAAGAATTAGTATTAGAATGTGAAACCCGAGTAAATGTTTGTACAGCAAACAAAAGAAATTGCTCCAAAATGTTGCTTGCATAAACGTCATATGAAAACTGGCAATTCATTTCTATAGGATTTTTCCGACTTGCCAAGATTTAATTAATTATTTTTTTCTCTTTTTTTCAATTTTCTTCAAAACAGCCAAAGAAAATCAATTAATATTCTGCTTTGCCTGTAATCTAGATTCAATATTTAACTATATAATTTTATATATTCTTGCTTCATTCTGTTTGCTTAACTTATTTTAGTGCAGTTAACAAAACGTAGTGGAGATAATTAAATTTTCAAGCAAGTAATAAATGGGAATAATACATTCAAGAAATATCAAATTTAAAAGTTGTCTTAAAGTAGGTTAGACTCACAATTAAACTTGTTATATCTTATTTTCTGTATCATTCGAAATACTCGTAAGTGTTTGTATTTTATAAATAATTTTATACTTAAGTGTTAATATTTATTTATATATTTATTTATATTTATTTCTAATAAATCAAATATATTGTCTAGGATGACATACATCGTTTATTATTCAAAGAAGTAATGTGAAAACTATATATTTAATAAATTAACATTTTAATTGAATATTAAAATTTATTAAAAGAATAGCAACTCATACATTGTTTGTCACTCTGCTCCAGAAAATGTTCATATTCTTCTTCAAGTTTAAATACATGTCTTCAGTTTATTTTAACCAACCTTATAAAAAGAGGATAGCATATTCGATTCAGTTTCACATGGTATTCAAAATAGCTGTCAACATATATTTTGGTTAACTTAAATTATATATGTTTGTCTATTTGGTAAAGTTTTCCACAGTTTTCCCTTGCTTCTCATCAACCCTTTCAAAAGTATGTAATGAAAATTTCAATCAGCCAAGCTGAGCACTGCGGCAACGTTGACATTTATGAGCAGCTTGTAACATAAATTTTCAGCACTGGCAGCCAAAAAGACAGAAATGTCAGGACTTGTCTTGCTCTCTTTCTAATACACTTTCGCGCTGTCTCTAGCTCACTTTTGCTTAGTGTCGTTGGGTCTCTTTTGCCATTGCCACAAATAAAAATAAACACACGTGCCCTGCCCTGTTCATTGCCAAAACGTGTGTTGATGCCACACGCGCCTCTCACGCCGCCACAAGACAATGCCAGGTGAGCGGAAGTTGAAAATGGAGGGAGGCGCGGCTTTTGTCAAGCCAAAGACAAAGTGCCGCCACAATAATAGCTGAGAAGCAGTAGCAACAACTATTCGTTCAGAGATGGGCACATAAATATTTTAAACATGTTTACCCTGCCACATTTTGTGGCATCTACGGGCTGATCCTTCTTTCCGTCGGGTCTCAGCTTCTTCATATGCCTGACCACGTACGCTATCAATGTCCAATCTTGGGCGACTCCTTGCCGCAGCAGCTCCCTCTGTGCAACATAGACGCAAGATGAATTTATTTGCCAGCTTCTCTCTCTTTGCTATCTTATTGTCTTTTCTGCTTTTCATAATTTGCTTATTTTATTTGCTTTGATTTACTTTTCCACTGCACCCATGGCTTCCCTCTCTCTGTCTGTCTGCCTGTTTTGTCGGCAGCTTTCTATTTCTCGACGTGGTTTTTCCACAGACTTTCATTGCATTTTATTTGCCAGTGCTCTATGTAAACAATAAGCTTAAATTGTGAGCTGTTTGTGGAAGTAGTATTCATACGAGTACGAGTATATGAATGAATGATATGAATGGGTTATGTCACTCGTAAAACTACAAAGAACTTCAGTTACATGTATGAGTGTGTGTGTGTAGGTTAATGTGTGTGTGTGTGTGTGTTGGGGTGTCTATAATTGCGTGGGTATGTTGTTAAAGTGAATGTTGAATAAAAGGAATACCTGACATCTTCAATTTAAATTAAAATTTAATAAAACACAAATGTATTGACCACAAACAGTATAAACAAATTACTAGTTAATTGTATTAATTGTGACCGAGACACATATTTCGAAACATTTATAATTTTTTTATTTATTTTTTTATTACAATATTAAATAATTTAAATTACAATTTGTAATTGATAAGTTATTCAATTTTCTCGTCAATTGATTTGTAAAGTCATCTGCCTTGCCGATAGTCTTCTGGCTTAAGCTCTATAGCTTGAGTTCACTGTACGTGTAGGTACACACATGTCTTTGCTCTATTGTTTATATTGTTTTAATTAATTTCATTTTGAGACTTTCTGAAAGAAACACGCACCGCAATCCTCCACCCTTCACACTTAATGCTCACGTGTGCAGAAATGATATCGCTCCGAGGAGCTCTTTGAGCTAGATTTTAGAGTGTCGACCGTAGGGTGTCTGGAGTAGGGTGTCGACCGCAAGCCAAGTTGTGTGCTCTGTTAAGTGGTAGAGAACGGTTCGAGGTAACCCCCTCTCCCACTGGGAAAACAACAGGCCTTTAGAAATGGCTGCCTGCCTGCGATGTTGCCACTATGTTTGTGCAATGAAGCGTTGGGCTTTTATAACGCCAACAGTCAGTTAAGAGACTCCTCGACTGATGGGCGGGCCATGGCTTCAAGTCATTGAGAAGCTCTAAAAAGCTGCAAGGAAATTCTTAATTTACGAAAAAAACAGAAATGGAAAAAAATCTGTGCGTAATAAATTAAACGTAAAGGAGAAAAAAAATGCGAAAACGAAACCCAACAACTCAAAGAGATGAGGGGCAGGGAAGCGACCCTCTGGACAATCGTTCCGACAGTTTTAGTTTTTGGACCGACAGTCAGTTCTACTCCAATCCAGGCACTGAAAGCTTTACGCTCCACTTGGCTGCTGCTTTGATTCTCACGGTTTTCATTTGAATGCGCCCATCCCAGCTCTCAGTTTGGGATCCAGCAGCAAGTGAAGGACGCGCCGCCTCACCTGTGCCGGCGTCGTCGTATCTTTGAGATACTTAGATACGTATATATTTTAATGTGCGCTTTATCAACAGCTTTAGATAGCTCGCTACCCATCTCCCAGCTCGCAGCCATTTGTTAGACTTGACTGCATCGGTTCGTGATGATGTGGGTGTGGCAGATGGGCAGGCGGACAGACGGACAGGTGGACAGGTGGCCAGTTGATCTGGTGGGCTGGGCAGCTTGTTGATGGTTTCGTGCTGTGCTTTTGTTGCCTCGAGCGAATGATTTTAAGTGATTTTTCTTTGACTTTTTATGTAGCTGATGTCAAATTTATCTTGATTGTAAGTTTTTGGTATGCAGTTGGCAGTTCAGTTTGTCAATCGGTGCAAGTTGGCAGCACTGTACAATTGATTTTTGTGAATTAATCAAGCAATCTGTTTTAGATACAGTTCAAGCTAAGTAAATTAAATTTCCTTGTTGAACATGTCTACATAATTACTAATTAACAAGTGGTCACTGATAGCTTAGTATAATGATTCAGTCTTTGGTTTGTTAAACGAATATTGACATAACTTTATATTTACTAATAAGCAAGTGAATTTCGATTTTGCAACAATTTGGCATTTTGGAACGAGTTGGCAGCACCTGCTATTGGGACGCTTAGATCAGCCTTTCACTTGCTGCTTGTCTAATTAAAAACTTTGGCGCGTTAATCTAACATATGAGACAAGCTCACACCTCAGGTCTCAGGTCTCGGCTGGCTGCCTGTCAAAACTGTCACAAAAATGGCATTTTGCTGGCTAATTACAAATTCAAATTAAATCACAAGTAATTAGCTGAAAGTCAAAGCCAAAGTTGCCAACAATGCGGAATGCAAAATGTGCCCTGGTAACGCGGGGAGTGGGGTCAAATGGGAGACGAATGGGGGTTCAACTTGGCTGGGTGTGAGGTGTTCTGGAATTTGACAGGATTTTATGATTTACAAACGCTATGAAATGCGTCTAATGGTTTGTTTGTTTGTTTGCTTGGCCCTGTCAGGAAAGCGGAATGGGGCACGGGCGGTAGTCACGCCCACAATGCCTCATTGTGCCAAATGAAAGACATTAAAAATGACAACAGGCAGCCAAAATGGCGGCAAGGTAACCAAATGACAAAGCGGGCGACACATTAAAATACATTTTTAATGTTGATGTGTTCTGTACGGGTGTGTATGTGTGTGTGTGTGTGTGTGTGCCACGCCCATTTAGAACTTTTTGTATGCCTCATTTCAGACTGTTTTATGTAGCTTTTGTATGGACATGTGTCTCTCAGTCTGTCTATCTTTGGCTCGAGTTCTGTTTGGCTCTTCCACAACCCTCTTACATTAGAATTGTAATCAAAATAATTACTTTTATTGTGATTTCGCCGAATGTTAATCAACAATATTTTAAGGGTATTTCGAGGATGTTACGATTGCTTTATTTTTTTCTCCCTGGCATTTTCTTTCTTGTTGACTTTTGAATTATTGTTATGGCTTTCATTTTAATGGATTTTAATTTCCAGTTTAGATCATTTGCTTACAAGATTAAATTAGCCAGAGAATTTGCATTATTATAATTCTTTCTTTCTTTTTATTATCTACTTAATAACGTGAGTTTAATAAAGCTTCTAACAGATACTTATCAAGCAATTAAGTTTCTTTATTCATTACATCTTACAAGTTTTCTAAACACTGTTCTTGGCTGCCGGCTTATTTGACTCACTACTTGTACATAATAAAAGTTTTAAGTGTGCTTAACTTTTAATCGGAAGGAAATAAGAACAAAATTTAATCGTATATTTCTTGATGTAAGCTTAAGCTTAAGAGAAACATTTTGATGTATTTAACTCATATAAATAATTCTAATTGTGCAACAAATATAATACATATGTAGTCGAAGATTTAATGCATCAAATAAGCTGAGTGCATCTGTATCTGTCATTTACTGATAGATAATATAATTTTATAACTAAATTTTAATGTAAGGAAAGTCAGAATACAACAAGATGCGATATTTCTAATGACTATTCTTGTCGTATATCATTTTAAGCGAAATATAATTGAATTAAGAAATTGAATAGCTTTTACTTCGTCACGTAGGCATTGCTCGTTTTCTAAATCTAAGTTCCTTTCATTGTATCGCAAGGTTCAAAAACATTCATATATATATATATTATCTGGAAAATTGTGATATTGAATTGATAAAATTTAAAAAGATTCTTGAAGAATGAATCTAGTTTGGGGTCACAAAGGACCCTATTTCCATGCTCCTTGCCAGCGCGATCGCTTTCCCAGTCTGGTCGATGAGATGGGTGAGGATGGCGATAAGCTGGTCGCGCATTTGGGCATTTCCAACATGTCGGACATGGGCGCCCGCTTGAAGAGGGGTCGCCGAAACTCGAATGTCGCCGAACAGAGGGCAGCTGATAATATGAAAGAGGCCTGCGTGCCGCTCAACAAGATGTTTCACACCTCCTCGCAAGGTTTGCGACGCGCCGTAGACAAGTACGCCCAGATGCCCAAGTACGATCCCTATGTGGATGAACCGGGGCAGCAAGATCCGTCGCAGCGTCATCGCAAGCATCTAAGTCGTCCCAATACGGTACCGGCATTGCGTCAAGCGGGCGAGCCGCCGTACACCGGCAACTGTCAGCACTGTCGACGCCGTGGCAGCAATGATGTGGCCAATGACTTTCAGGGGCGCCTGTATTTGCAGCAAGCCTACTTTCTCGGTCAAATCAATCACATGTGAGTTTGGTCTGAGCCAAGTGAATGACTCCTCACTCTCCTCACTTCTATCTTTTTCGCTCTAGGGGTTTGGTGGGTCTTCAGCCCCAGAACGGGGCGCATCCCATGATGGCAGAACGCAATCGCAATTATGGCTAGAACATGGCCCTCAGTTTAAATGTATTTTTCTGCAATTTTTGTGCCATTAAAGTTCAACATCTGCTTTCAATTATGATAAGCATGCAACATCCAACATGTAGCCCAACTGCACGCTTGGAAAAGTGTGGGTGGGGGTGAGAATGGGGTCGGGGGTCTGTCTCACAAATCAACGCTAGCATTAATTTTCATGTACTTTCATGTAATCACAAGCGCCGCAGCCGCTGCACAAATTGCAGCCTTTAATTGCTATAAAAAGTCGTCATCGTCATCGGCGTTTACCAGATGTCAACAGCAACCGAGCAAAAGATAAAGTATCTGTATCTGAAAGTGAAACTGGAATCGGGCGTGTGAACAGCAATGTGATTATGGTATGTTAATAATGAGGAAGAGACCAGATTGCAATTTAATGCCCAAATGTTGCATATTTTAGACAGTGCCTACTGAATATTTTAATGGTACTTATGCAGCAATTTTATGGGATTATTTAATTATGATATATTATCCTATTTAAATGCATTAACGGAGAAGTGTTGTATTAATTGTTTTGTTTTTCCATTTTCCAATTTACTTTGAACTTTATTTCAAAGAAGCATATTTCGGAATATTAAATTTACAGTTGAAGCACATAATCATGAGCTCCGAAATCATTCGCGACATTTAGCGACATCAATGATTAAAATCTGCTGAATAACTGAATACTGAATACCTTCATATTCAAATTAGCCTACTTGAAATTTTGTGCCTGAATTAAGAGTTCGTAAGCTGCAATCTGAATCCTTGTACTATAAATTTGTTTTAGAAGAGATACTAAATCAATATGTATTTAAGATGGCAATAATTTTTGTCCAATTTGTTTTAACTTTGTAGAAGTTTAATCACTATTTTATAGGCGTACTAATTGATAATTGAATAAAAAGTTCTCTTGAATCTCAAACCTTATTCCATACTAAAATACATTTCATCTGGTTTCTCAGATATATAATAATCGGTTTATTATTAGTTATAAACTTGGATTTGTACTGAACCAATGTGTCTGCGATTTTTAAATATATTACTACATAAGTGCTATCGAGAGTTTATGACGTTAAGTAATTATTAAATATTTTAACAAACTGGACTCTGTTATCTTGACTCCACTGTAATAATTCGATAATATAAAATATATGATGCAAACATTTATACAAATATTTAGTTAAAATTGAATTTATATTTTTCAATATATATATACATATATATAAATATATATATTTAATTAAATTGATAGATGTTGATTTAGGAAATGGAAGCACTCGAGAGTATCCGATACCAAAGCGTATTTATAAATTATTTAAATACAAAAGCGAAAGTGCATTTTGGTTTAGTTTCAAAGTGTTATTCACCCTGTTTGGCCCACTTATTCATGGGATGCGATTGCATTGTGCTCTTATCTGGCGATACCATGTACTGCTTTACGAGTAGTCTCAGCACTTGGCTCATTTCCATGGAAGTCGCAGAAGTTGTCGTCCTGCTGCTGCTGCTGCCGCTGCTGCTGCTCATACACCCACTCACTTAGTGCTTGTTCACTTTGCCATAAGCTTTGCATAACTTAAGGCGCAACAGGAAATGAATGAACACGCCCCGCCGGCTGCCTGAACAAGCGAAACGAAGCCAAACGCAGGCGAGAAAAATGTTGCCATGGCACAGTTTTTCCATGTACTTAGCACTCATTCCACACGCAGAAAGGGAGAGCGACTGTGGCGGGGGGCAAACACAAATTGCTCTTGTAATATCAATTTAAAGCAACGCGCCGAAATTACGCCTTAAATTATGCAAATGTTTTTTAGCTGTGGCTGCCAAACAACAAACAGAACAGCAAATAAACAAACAAACAAAAATAACAAAAACATGGCATACAAAATAAAAGTAAATTTTCAGTTTGGCTTGCCATTTTATTTTTATTTTATTTGTATTTTTATTTTTATTCAATTTAAGCATGTTAATTTTCCATAAACTCTTTTGTGAACATTTGCACATTTATTTTGAATACATTCCATTTTGTAAGTCCAATAAACGTGATTAATTATTAATTCATGAAGATGTCAAAATTAATAACGAATAAAATATATATAAAATATTAAACATGAGCGAAAATAATAAAAGAAAATAATTTCGAACTTTTTGGAATATGTTGATAATGTTTATGTAATTCTACATTTTATTTATTAAATTATAATAAACAAAATCACTAATGCACAGAAAAGCAATTATCTAAAAAATTGTATATTGCAACAACAAAATGAATAAATAAACAATAGCAAATTCTGTGATGAAATACCAAAGACAAGTTCCCAGTTTCTTTATTTAATAATATTTACTTTATTTAAATACTTAAAAGCATTATTTCAATTTTAAACAAAAAGTATACTAATGTCTATGAATTAATAAAGATAAAAATAAAAATATTCAATGATAAATAATAAACAAAAGCACAAAAATGATGAAAAATAAATGACAAATTTTTATTTTATAAATTAGTAAATGTTAAATTTGCATCAATCTCTTGCTGTACATTCTTGAATTAATTCTAATATTTCAGTAATTAATTGACAATATATTAATAAATATTAAAATATAAAATATCGCAAGCCCAATAACTATTAACAGATTATGAAATAATATATATATTTATTTTATAATGACTCTTTTCTTTATTATATTCATTTTTATTATATTATTATGTTCACGAACTTTGTTTAAATTCTTTGACGGTTTGTAAATTTATTTAATTATAAAAGTCTGCGTTAGTTTTAATTAACTGCAAATTGCATAAACTTTGAAATGAGACTGACGCACAAAGTTTTCTACACACCAAATTAATTTTTAAATAAATCAAAAGAGCAACAAAAAGAAAATAAATAAGTAAGATTTAAGTGATAAAATACCTGAGCATGTCAAGAGCTTATGTGATGAGTTCACACACAACCACACACTCACTGAGAGAAACAACAATAATTCCACAGCAAAACTTTCATTTTGCTGAAATAACTTTCTTAATATTTTGTTATATGTATATATAAATTTATATATATTTACTTTGTTCTTCCCTTTTGTCTCCTCTCATATTTTTCACTTTGTGTATCTTTTGCTGCGTTTCCTGTGCCACATTTCCTTTGAACTTTATCTTTGTTGTTTGCCGTTTGCTGCTGCTGTTGTTGTTATTGCTGCTATTTTCATATAGAGTACAACAAACATTTTTAACTTTTCCCGTTCAAGTTTATGCAAAGCATTTCAAGTTGCGCCCGCCCCACATTTCTTCTCCAACAACAAGGGGAAAAAGAAGGAAAATGAGAGCGCCAAAACTTTCCGTTACCTTTAAACAAATTGTCCCTTTTTGTGGGCTGCATGCGTGCCTGTGTATGTGTGTGTGTGTGTGTGTGTGTGTGTGTCGGCAACATCATCCAAAGTAACACTAGAAAAGCACATTACAAAAACCCGGCTAAGCAGGATGTGCGCACTTTGAGCCTGTTTTGCTTTTAGTATGGGTCTCTCTGTGTAAGTGTATTCGTGTGTATGTGTGTGTGAGGTTTGTGTTTGCCATATTTCCGTTGATATTTCTACTTCAAACTTGTCCAAGTTTTTCTTCACTTTTCTTTTATTTTATTTAGGCATTTTTAAGTTTACAGGCCTGTTGGCCAAATCTTTTAAGCATTGGAAGTTTTTTTTGCTTAACCTTAAGTTACAGAGTATTAAAAAATTGAATTACAGCTCGTTCTAACATTAGTTAGTGTCTCTAAGGAATTTATTTCAATTTTATAGTATTATTTGTGTTTTAATAAATAACTTAGTATTAAGTTCTACTCAAAAGGAATTACCTTAGCTCATAATGACCATTTCACCTTGGAACTCTAAGGATATCTAATAGTCTATCAACTTGAAAATCTTAGTACGAAGTACAGAAAAATAATTCGAACATGTTGTGAACGGGAAGGGAAAACTTCAGTGCATTGTGGTGGCTTACATAATTATGCTTTGATATGGGGATCGTCTCTGCCAATACAGTTAAAATTTAGTAATACACTTGGCTTTTGACTGGTTTATTTGTGCGCTTGACCAACTTTTGCCTTGCATACGTTATGGGGTTGACTTTGGCCAAAAGCAAGAGGTATAAAGGGAAAAATCAAGTTGCCTACATTTGTGCTCAGTTATTATTAAAAATGCAATGCTATTAATATAAAATAACACACGCTGAGACACAATGCCTAGGTGTGAGAGCAGGACAAAGGTAGTTAGATTGAGTGAGAGTTGTTGAACTACCTTTGGATTAAAACTACAATTAAATTCACATAAAACAAAATATCCTGCGGTGCTTTTGTGTGTGCGCTTGTAATATAAATCCTTTTGGCTAATGGGAGCTGCACACACACACATTCTTCTTTCACTCTCTCTCTCTCTCTCTCTCTCTCTCTCGGTAGATGTACCCATCTCCCTCTACACATGTTTTTGGCATTGGTAAAAGCTCCAAGAGCCACAAACCCGACTAAAGCTGCTCACAGCAGGCGGTTCTTTTGTCCGTGCAGAGAGAAAGAAAAACCCGAATTGAAAAAAAAGAACTCGACCAGCAAAATGAACTGAAAACGCTACAAGGACAACAACTGTGGGGGAGAAGGAGTCGGGACATGGCTCTGTGCTAAGCAGAGGTTAAGCAGCGCGCTCGTATGGAGCTTCTAATGAACAGAATGTGCATGCGAATGAGCATCCCGAGCAGAGCTCCGGGTAGGGTAGGGTGGATAGGAGGCATCCAGGTAACCGGTAAAATATGCATCCTTCGTGTGTGATTAAGCGTAAATCCATTTTTATGTCCCTGGTATTACGCAACAGCTCACACATCTTCCATTGTTGAGTGTGGGCAAAGGAATCGCAGAGAAAGTGTTTTAAATTAAGTGCAATTTTCGTAAGGCAACTTAATAGTTCGCACTTTACAAACTGAAATTCTTTATTGTAGTAGATGCCACAAGCTAGCAACGGGCGTTCTTGAAACTTGAAAGTAAGTATACTTAGTATGCATTGAATATTTTCAAATTAATGATTGAATAAAATACTAAACTGTGTTTTCTGTATAAGACATACTCACAAGACAACAGCCACTTCTACTTTTAGGTGCATATAAATATTTACAAATTTATGATAGAATGTTTAGTTATAGTTTACGGTAAACTTGTACAATGTAATACTTAACAGTGTCTTCTGTATTCAATTTGTATCAAAACAACAGACACTTATACTTTTTGGTACACTTGCAGCCAAATTAATGATAACCAAACTTTATCGCTTTCGTAATCAGGGCTTAATTTGATAGATAGATAGGTACATATTTATATACCACAATTATTTAATATAATTTTAAGCCCCAGGATAATTAAAAAGATTCTTAAACACTTTTGATACTTTGCACCATTGCGGTCTTAACTGTATCAAGTGACATTTTAAATTTGTTGGTCTTGCTAAGATACATTTAATTACACCTGAAGCATTAATGAAACTTGCACATAAATAAAAAGATTAATTTGTTTTAATTATACTTTAGCTATAATTGAATCAAAGTTAATAGTTTTCAGCTTTATCTTACCAACTTAAAGGGGACTTTATTAAATTTAAAAGATAATAAGGTTTGATACATAATTTACAAATATTTTAGGTGGAAGTTCACCTAACTGAATTTGACATGACATCAAAGAGGCCGACTTTTTACTCTTTAAGGGCATACCATTTTATTGGAAGTGGTTTAGTCATTCGCCAGACTGTTATGCATATAAAATGGTCTTTTTAATAGTAAGTTACTATTTAGCAGACACTCTCGCCATTTTCATTAAGAGTCTTACACTGCACTACACAATATACAATAACACGCGACTGGCGACTGGACAATTCATTTTAATGCGCATTCAAGTAAATAATTGAAATTTATTGCGCTTTGGCTGAAAGGCTTTTTGAACTGCGCTGCCGTACAGTAAGTACAATAAGTACAGTAAATACAGTGTACTAAGAGTCATTACAATGCAACTCAATTAAATGATTGTCATTGTCATTGTGGCGACTGATTTAAAAGTCAAATGCAATTGAAGGCAATTCAAGTTCCAAGAATATTCGTATCATCACAAACTGTAAAATACAGACAAAAGAAAAAGAAATATTTTTGCTAAATAAAAACCTTTCTTACTGCAATGTAGTAATTAATACTAGGAAAATTAGATACCAGGAAAAGGGATAACATTAAACAGTCTAGCATAAAACTCAAAATGCTTAAAAGCTTTTAATAATATTATTTTAACTTGAGCAATCTCTAGTATTGGGATCGATTTAAATTACCAACCTTTCAGTGTATTTGTCAGAAAATTAAACAACAAGTAATATGTTCAAATTGAGGACGAAAACGTTATTATTTTTAAGCGTAAATAGTGTTAAAACAGATATTAATTCGACTTAAGACCACCAATCATTTTTAAGTATAGATAGCACTTTCAACTCAATAGGAATCAATTTTTAAAGATAACACTTTCATTTCTTTCGGTGTAAGTTCATCCATTTTATAGGCTAACAAAGGCTCGAAGCACCGCTCTATTGTAGTGGCCTCTTCCGACCACATCACAAAGGCAGCTTCCAGTTGAATCGAGTCGATTCAACTCAAGCTCTCTTCACATGCTACGCACAATTACCACGGCAAAGGCAATTCGACAGATGCTTTTTCAACTGGCTCTTGCTTTTTTCTTTCTCTCTCTTTTTTTTTGGCTAATTAAGGTCACGTGACCCGACTGTAAATAGTATGGGAGCTGAGTCTCCTGTGCAGCGATGCATGTGCCTGGAAAATCTGTGTGTGTGTGCTCAGATCAAATGCAGCCCAACAACCCCATCAGCTCCGGGATTTGGAAGCTTCGTCCACTAAAAGAAACGCAACGCATGATTCACGCACATTTGCGTACAGACGAGGAGCGAATCGTCCGCTTGGCCAATTATCATACGCAAAAATCAAGCGCACCACCCAACCACCCAAATACCCGACTAGCATCTCTTGCCTTCCCCTTCATATCAACTGCCAGCCCGCCTGCCATGTTCAAAGCAAAGTTTTCCCATGGAAAAGCTAACTTAACAGAGAAAATTACGCACACGAATTGCGCTGGACAATAAAAAATCCAAAGCACAGGCAAAAAAAAAAAAAAAAACGAACGGCAAATAAATTATGAACAGTAGGTGGTTATGTCAGGGGGAAAAGGAGGAACAGGAGGGGTTGGCGGGGCTGGCATCTACTTGCGCGTCTAATTTGTTGGAAAATTAGTTTGTGTGTTTTGTGCGTGTAATTTTCATGCAAGTTTTTGGTTTCAGACAATGTCTGCACTTGATTTTGATTGAAATACGCAAAAAAAAAAACGAAAAAATTGAAAATAAAAGACAGGGAAAACAGGGGCAAAAAAAGCTAGTTCAGCTATCTGGTGGAAACGTTTATGAAAATGTCTTCAAAGACGACCACACAATGTCGCCATAATTTCAATTGGAATCAACAGAAGATTGACATAAAGCTTTCGATTGGTACGGATATTAATTATGAATGTCTATAATTTCTATAGGAACCGAAACGCACAGCATGTATTCAGTTCATGGTATAATATATCATCAGATCAGACTAAAAACCAAACCTTTTAAATAAGCTACTCCTTCAACGGGAACCCGAATCGAATCCTTTCTTAAAATTTAGAGTTCGCCTCAGGAAAGAAATAAATACTAATGTATATACATAATTTGTAATATTACACGTTCTTTAATTTTATTGTAGACTGTAGATTCTCTAAAAAGCTACGAATCTTTTTATGAAATAGTTTAATTGTCTTTAAAATAAGGCAAATTGTATATTAAGTTCAACCAAGGCTTAAACCAAAGCCTTGGCTTCAGAAGGTTGGTCAAACATATGTGTATATCATCATATAGCACCTTTGTGAATTCGGGATCCACACTTTTACTTAAAAACTAAGAGACTAGTATACTTAGAAACTGACGATTATTGCAATATCGCTCAGCTTGTCCTTCTGATCAAGATTATCTATGCTTTATTCTACTTGCCTTCTGGGACTTTTAAATGATTAGAATGCTTGATTTGTATTAGAAGGTATCGTGTCATTCAGGTGTTACTAATTGTAAATATCAAACTTATGGATCAATCACAATTTAGCAAGCTCTTACTGATTAAAACTTCCTGCTGAGTGTCCCTAATGTTTCTAGTGTACATTTATTCTTAATAATCTAGTTAATATTACAAGTAAACAAATAAAATTATATTCAAAGCCACCTTGTGGCTAATATTGCGTTGCGAAGCATATAAAAAATGTTGGTATTACTTCTTGTTATTTTTGGAAAATGCAACGATAATTGCGAATTGTAATAAATGAAATTTAAATATTGTATGATTCTCAGATATAAATCTCAATCTGAATTCTGTATTTGATTACGTTTATCTCAACCGCAGAGTGGAGCAGCTTCAATTTGTAGTTCCTTTAGACACGATTCTGCTCGACTTTGATGCCGTCTCAGACTGCCACGCCCACCTGCAAGGCTGGCCTGAATGTATATTCAGTCCCTGCTTCATCCCTTGCCCAAATCAAGCGCATCATCAACAAGCTGCCGCAGTTGCAATTGCAGTCGTAGATGGAGATGGAGTTGGAGTTGGAGTCATGCTCGTAATCTTGATGATCTTGCATGGTAAATTGCATGCACGCCTTCTTAACCCAAATATGATTTCCCCTCTCTCCACAATCTCAGCCCGATCCTCGCCAGCCTGCCGTGCTGCAGCCGATCCCCATTCCGATGATTGTCAGGGTCCGATAAGCGGGGCAACGCGTTGCCTTTATTGTGGGGCAACGACTGGGGCCGAGGACGGCGCATGGATTAATGAGTCGCGATCTGGCAGGCGGCTGGAAAAACGTTTACGTGACTGAATTTTCAATTATTTTTTATTGGACTCGGCTGCAAAGTTGCCAGTTGCAAACTGCAAGTTGCCAGTTGCAAACTGCAAGTTGCAATGTTGCAGGCCGCCTTTAATTGCAGGAAGTTGCATTTTGAATGTGCAATTTATTAAGAAATTATTTATTGTCCAATGAAATTGATTTTGAAAGTCGCGTGACGAGAAGTTTGGCATTGTGTGTGGCAGGCAGCATGCAGCGTGCAGCATGCAGCAAACGGCAGCCGGTTCCACATAATTAGGCAACAAAGATCTGGTTGCAATCAACGATCTGCGTACGTGCAACATTTCAGGCCTTTCCACATGACTTCTAACACCTTTTTGCGAGCGCGCGCCACACGATCTGCTGCATTTGCAGCAACTGCCGCTTCGATTTCCTGCCACACCCACTTGCACTTCTTTTCACTGGCAATTAATTTGATTTGATGGACCTGAGGGGCAGGTTTGAGTACGGGAGTACTGACTGATGCTGACACTGCGGTTCTCTAGCTCATTGCCAGTTTTCAAAGTGTAACAGGGGCAGCGCATTGGCAGAGTTGGCAGAGTTAGCATCGCCGGCGTTGAGTAATTGGCTGCTTTGATCTTCTGGCCATGGTGACGCCTGGAACAGCAGCAGGCACCCTAAAAATAGGCAGCCCCAGCACAACCAACAGGCACTTTGAAGTACACCTACCTACTATATATATATATATATATATAATTGAACACTTCACATGATAACATTGACAAACTGACTAACAATAATAACATACTGCTTTGGAGCCAGTTAAAGTTCACTTTTGGAATTGGGTCGTCGCTTGGCGGCGCCTTAAAGAGTAGCTTAAGTTTCAGTTCTCATTTAAGGCTTGCGACATCAAGGCAGGACGCTATCTTGCCTCATGCGCCTCATTAATCAAATTAAATTGCATGAGAATTACGATGAGACTTTGTATCGGTCACTGCGCCCACAAGTAGGCAGCGTTGCGTAGCGATGCCAGGCGTCGATTGCTGACCATCAAACACAAGCGGTGTGCTATGAGCAGGAAGGGGCAGGGGAATGGTGTCGTACGTGTGCAGCCAGCCGAGAAGATTTCGCGACAAGGCAGTCAAGGCTGCTGGTGTCTTGTCGCATCCAAAGGCGCCTGGCTCTATGGCTTTATGTGGGGTAGGTTGGCTTAGGCAACTAAGTATTGTAGATGATATCCATTGACTACAAGGAATTTTGTTTCTTCACGTATGAACATCTTTTTGTCTTGTTACAAATACCAAATACAAATTATCGATGGAAAGTTTTGAACTAGGGGATACCCTCTACTTCGCACTGGCATTTGAAAGAGACTGAATGTCGCTTTTTGCACCATCAACTAAATAATCATAATTGAATGCTATCCGATCACTATGAAAGTTATATGTGTACAGTTAATAAACTGTGAATATGAATATATGAGAATATTATAGATTTCATGTGATCTTAAAAAATTCCAACATATTTAAATTAAGATATATTCTTTTTTTTGCGCAACATTGCAGAAAGTGTAGCGTTTACCAGTAGGGTGATTACGTTATTTGAATATAAGTACTTTCCTAAACAAATTCCACAACTAAATAGATCTAGAGGCACAAGATAAATGCTAAGCTTCGATCTCTGAGTGAGTCGGTGTAGCCAGTATATATTTATTTAAATTGCGCAATTCGTCTCTCGCTTTCAATTGCCGAATACAGAATATCTTAATTCTACTTTTCTTTGCTTCTCTATTCTTATGTTTCTTTTGTTATACTATTTAAAGCGTTATTACTTATAAGTATATTTGTACCGAGCTGCTGTATACATCTAACAGCGAGATGCAAATAGGTGTAATTAATGTCTTCCTATTCCTATTCGTACTACATCGGCAAAATGGTACTGATGCTAGAGGTTGGCATCTCTTCAAACAGGTGTATATCAAGTCTTTACTCCTTGCCTTTTTGGCAAGTATTTTGATTGTTGTTGCTTGTTAATATTGTGTCATATCGACAATAACAAGTATACGTCGAGTAAACTAATACTCATAAGTGAAGAAATTTAATGGTCGCGAAAAACAATGAAACTCACTATTTTAGCAAGCAAACTGTCTTTTTTACAGTAGCTTTCAGTTAGTGGAAAAGTAAGAGAAAATGATCCAGAAAAGTCTTATTTGTTTTTTAAATAAACTCTATAATTCTATGATCTATATTTGAAATATATAAATATGACTAAACGTTAAACTTTATATGGCATATCCTAATTTTAATTGAGGTTTACGCTAGTTTCACTCTATTCATTTTAACTTTAACTATAAGTAATTTAACATGGTAAAATCAAATATAACTTTACTGGAATCTATAAGAAAATAATGTTTTCTCAAGGAAATAAATAATGCGATAAGAACATCTTGTCGATAGTAAATAGCTCATTGGATTTAAACTAATTAATCTGTCCTAAATCGGTCATATTATTTTAGAATCCTAATATAAATTATGATATGTACCAAACCAAGAACAATGTGTCCTATGATGTATTTTAATTCTTAGCTTTGTGAGTTTGAAGAGAATACAATGCCCCTAGCACCAATAAGTTACGCACACATAATCAATTGAGTTAAAATGTATGTATTTGACTCTAAGTCAGATACTTTTAAAAGCTAATAAAATTACATAAGCTTTTATAACAATCCATGTACAATAAAGACAGCTTATTGATATCGTTAATTTATATAATTACTGATGATTGCATTAGTCGAAAGTGAATCTTTTCTTTTGATGAGAAGAAGAATAAGCTGACCTTGTCGCCAGCAAGTTATGTAGACAACTTTAATTGGATTTAAATGGATTAATATGTCTTAAATGTTTCATGTGCTTTTAAAGCTAGCTCAATGGGGCGTGGCAGCGGTAGAAGCGTGGAAACTGCGTTAAATGACAAATTACAAGTATTTACATGCAAAACACAACAAGATGCTGGCAGCCAGGCGGCGGCTCTGTTGCAAAGTAATCGATGAGGTGCACGCGTGCCGTGGCAAGCGGTGAGGAACCGAAAAAGAAACCGCAGGTTGACTGAGTGCCGTCAACAAAAGACAATCAAGGCAAGGCCAACAACAGCCAGGCAGGAAGGGAACGGAGGAACGGGGGAACAGGGGAACAAGCAGGATGCGGGCCGCGTAATTGAGCGTAAGAAGCCAAACGGCAAAGACGCTGGCGCCATCTGTCGTTGTGTGTGCGAGCTCAAATTGATTGCATTAATGATATGAAGTTGTTGCTGTTCTTGCCTTTACTCTTGTTGTTGGTGTTGTTGTGTGCAATTTGACGGCTGCAGTGAAAGCTCTCAGGTCTCGTTTGGTTGCGTCGCCAGTTGATTAAATATCCCAAGTAGAGGCGTGGCACCCGCCATAGAAAAACTTCAAATAAATGCAATTAGCAATTGACACCTGGGTGGTAACTCAGAGAGCAAATAAACAGTAAGAAGCAGAGTGTCAAGTGTCAATTCCAAATCCAGAGAATAATAAGAAAGATTACAGCTGGAGAAACTATCAATTGTTTAGAGATTCCATAATCATGGTTGTTCCCTTAAATATCTATGATTTTGTATGTAATTATTAAGAATGAACACCAAAACTTGATCATATGATTGTAGATCGTACACATATTTATATAAATTTGATTTAATTTTTATTTATTTCACTATATCTTTTGTGTGACCTAGTTTCCTCTATTTTTCACTCCACATTATGTAGTATATCTAAATTAGTTTCGGGAATTCCTCAACTAACGTAAAACATATACAATTCACATTAAATTTATAAATCTAAATATAACATGTGATATTACTTAACTTGCTTTGGGCCATTGTCAATTGCTTTTCATCTGGCCAGGAGATGTTTCGATGGCATTGCGAGGCTAGTCATTGGACCACTTGGGTTTGGGTTCAAGGGTCCAGGCGATACATTGTTGTGGCGGAATCTTCACACACGCCAACTTTTAAATCATTTCGACGCCACGCAATGCACGCCACATGAGTCGCCCCCCAAACCAGCTGCTCCCCCTCTAGATCCGACCGTTCATCGCATAGGCATCTCAAGATCGCATGGCATGGAGTGTGAACAGCGGGTGCCTCTTTTTCTTTATTTTTTTGTATGTGCTGTCAAAACATGCCTGGGAGCGAAGGCAGCATGGCGGGGCAGGAGAAGGGTGCCACATGCTGGCAAATGCCTGGGCTCATAAATTGCCACTATCTGTGGACTGTATCTGTATCTGCAGCATTGTATCTGTTATGGCTCGGGCATTGCAAAATATGCTGCTAATTGAATTGAATTGAACTTGCGCACAGTTCGATGAGCTGCGATTTCATGTGATTTATACGGCGCGGGTGGAACCGCCTACCAAATGAAGTGCTCGCAAGTGCCAAGCCTGGAATGTGAGTTGTAGACAATGCCCAAAGTCAGGGAACAGCCCCCAGTTGAGTTGGGCAAGTGCAATTCCCCCATTCGGAGCGTTCTCAACCAATTAAACCAGTTTCCTGTCACCGTTTCACGTCTTTGTTTTTTTGTTGTCTTTTTCGCAGAATCTGTCGTTCATTTGATTGCACGCTGATGAAATAACAAGACCCAGGTCCTCATCCAGATCCCTGCTCCCGTCTCCACTTGCCCAGCAGCGACGCCCTCATAATCAAACAGTCTTCCAGCAAGGGCTTCTGCGCAGTCGCAGCCATCGTCAACAAAAAAAAAACGTATGGGAAGAAAAGGAAAAATAAAAATGAGACTGAAGACCAGCACTTAACGTACGAAAAGCGAAAATTATTTAACGCAAAACGTGCGAATATTTACTTTGAGCAAAAGGACAAGCCCGAAAGCAACTTCCAAATGAAGCTCGAAGCAGAGACGTGGAACGAAGTCGACTCCAATGAGTATCTGCCTGAGTAGGAGTCCCTCGTTCGATTCCACAACTGCTGCATTGTGGCACTGTGAGAAGCAGCCGCCGCTTTTTCTTCTGTTCCGAGGCATAATTGGACGGACAGCTGGACAAGTGAACGTCGTTCTGATGGGAATCTGCTTCTTGTTCAGAAAAGATTGTGTCTAAACAACAAACGGCAATTGGATATCAAATTGAAACTGATTAATGAAAAATCTAAAGTAAAGTTAAGCATTTAATGTAATAATTGACTATTAGAATATAGATCTTTAATCTATAGATACAGTATAAGGGATACAAGTATCACTAGAAATTGAAAGACATCAGTCGATCTATAATCTGTTCTTTGAAGCAGATTGACAGCACATAATGATAACTTCAATATAGGAAAATATACTTATTTTAGCGGATTGTCGTTGATATCTACCTTCAGAATTCGCAATATTATATATTCTAGTAGTAGATACAGATATAAAAGTAATCATAAAATGTAGCTGGATCAGTGAAGAAACTTGTATTCAATGGCTAAGTTAGTTTATGTCCGCTTAAGTTTTCCACAAATATTATCTTCAATTTAATCAAGTGTCACGGGGCAATATTTGCTGGAATGAGTTATAGCATATAATCAAAAGTGCAGTGTCCAGTTCCCAGCAGTTTTAGTTTGACAGTTGACAGGACCAGAAAATCAGACAACAGGCAGGAGCATAGGGAAGAGTTCTACGTGCAACATGCTCGTGACTGAAACTGCTAGTTGTAGTTGACAGTCTGGAGTCCAAAATGGTGGAAAGTTGTAGCGACTTTCTTTTTTTATATGTTTGCAACAAAATGTCAACGAAAATTACAACCGAAACGAGTTTGTTTTCCAGCTTGTCCTTTGTTATATGTTTCTTTCTTTCTCTCTTTGTGCTTCTCTCGCTGTGGTACTTGCAGCGAAATTGAAAATGAATTTTTAATGATTTGTTGCTGTGTGCTGCATGTGAAAATATCAGGGGGCAGTGCATCAATTGATGAAGTGTGTGGGTGAATGAACCCAACAGACAGTCTGGAAAATATATATACCCAATCTCGAACTGATCCTTGCCCGCTTCCCTCACTCCTGAATACTGACTCATCTGCCACTGCGATTTCCGAGAAACAACAAAAGGTATTCGCAATTTATGGCAATGCCAAAGTGGAGCACTTAAAGACAAAGATGCCGAACAATAAGCAAGCAGTCACGAAACTCAAAGGAAATAAAACTGAAGATCATTGAATTGCATATTTAAAGCGTTTCGAAGAGAGATTACATAAAATTATTTTGAAATATTATGAAATAAAGTAACATTGTATGCTACATGAATTTATCACACATTCAGTTGAATTATTGGCAATATTTGAGGCTAACACAACGAGTATGTTGCAAATATTCACAAACTGATTTTGATTAAAAGTGGCTGCTTGAGAGAGTTATGGAAACAAGCCAAGAACTCTCAGTGCACACTTGATTAATTGTCCTTGGAGTATCATTCGTTAGGAGCTAACAAAAGGCGAGGCTTGACTTTTATTCAAAATGAAATTTAATATGACAAAATATTGCCGGACACTTGAGGCTGTCATTGGCACAGGCTACAGTCACAGCAACAGATACATATACATACCTACAGATACTTGTTTAGAATTGCTATAAAATTGATGATAATGAAGTGCTGTTGCTGCTGCTGTTGCTGCTGCTGTTGCTGTTGCTGCAGCTGCAGATACATTTGACAGGGCAAAGCTTGTGAACAAATAAGCAAATGCCAGAGACAAAGCATGTCATTCGAATATCCAAGTAAAGTGAAGCATATTTGAATTTGACAACATGTAGATACAAAAGTATCTACAGCTGTCATATCAAGTGGCATCTGCCCACACAGCACTCCGATAGCCTATTATATCTCTTTGGATTGTCCATTGCAACCACGGGTGTAAATTGCCAGCCTTCTCCAGTCTCCTGGAGACTGCGGTTTTGTGTGTTTTACTGCGGTAAATGGTATTTGCTTAAGAGGATTTGAAAAATTTTAAATTAAGTGGATTGCTTTGAGCTTCCTGCTGCTGCTAGTGTTGGTGCTGGTAGTGCTGCGGTTGCTTGCATAATTGTCCTCGTTAGTCAGGCGTCAACTGACGTTGCAAATTTAATGTCTTGAAGTTAACTGCAACTCTGCAAACTTCACAGCATTTGTAGAGATACACAACTTCATCTTTGGCGTACTGTTTAAGGCCAAGTTACCTTCAGAACGTTGGCGCTAATTGAAGGATGGCAGTCAGCTAAGTTGTTAACCTGTTACCTGCTTGGATACCTGCAAATTGACTGTTTGACCCCCGGTCTAAGTCAATTTGTCGTTAAAATTTGGTCACATACACATAAATTTAGTGCCTAGAACCCAACATTACAACTTTGAATGCCAACTCGCAAATGAACTATAAATAAATAATTTGAATTACTAGGATAAGAAAAACACAACGCCATGTTCAGAGCTCATACTGAGTTCCAAGCGAGGGTTGTTTGATTAGTTTTCATTAGAAGCAAACAATATTAAAGCTCATCAGCTATTACAATTCAATTCGAGCGATAGGATATATTTATAAAGTTTGATAAAACGTATTATTTATTATAAATGAGTATATATTTTAAATTTTTTTATTATTATTTTTAATATCAACGTTTAGTTTTTAAGTAATTAAATTCAATATAACTATGTTAATTAATTTTCTATATTTTAATAAGTTTATAAACCAATATAAATGTTATTAATAAACGGAAACCTTTTACCATGGAAATATACGTATTGTTAATACGTATGATCGATTTGTATGAGATAATAACTATAATAATATGTCTCATTGTATACACAGTTTTATCCATAATAATATATGCAAATTTGTTGGAAGAAACAGATATCTAACATTGTCGAGAAAAGAGAGTAAGTAATTTATTTTTTCATGTATTTATACAGTTAACTGGTAACTCTTTTTGGATTTTGGAAGTTAATCACTTTCTTTGTCTTTATCTCATGAAATTTATTCTCAACTTCTTGAACTGCCCTCTTATGCCAACAAACAGAAATTCGCAGTTTTGGCTGTCAGAAAAAGAAGAATATAGGGGAAAAGAACTATCGAAACGTAAACGCTCGACGGCAACAAATCGCCCCGAAACAAAAGGAAAACAAAAGTACTTTATAACGTGTCCGTAGCAGAAGCGTTCGCAAAGATACTCAAACGAACAAAGTTGTGGATATTGTCGAGTATTCGTATTCGTAATCGAGTATACGAGTGTACGTATTCGCATACGGTAGCAGCAGCAGCAGCAGCAGTCGCAAGCTACAAGTTCATTAAATAAATTATTCATACGCAACGTGTGCCGACAAAATGGCGAATGACGGCCGTCGCTTTGTTTCACTTTTACATACACACACACACACACACGCTCAGACGAATGAGTGAAAATTTTCATTGGCAGTTTGTTTTATTTTGCAATGTCTGCACCGTTGTGCGGAATGAAAACGCATTCGGTTTAAATATTTATGGGAAAATGTCTGTATTTGTGTGCGGGCCTCGCACCAAATGGCCATTTGGCCATGGCCAGGAAAAAGACGAGGGTCGAACGGTAGTTTTATACTCAACTTGACATTTGTGAAGTGTGTGGTCCGCTTTCACTCCACGGCCAGCCGAGTAGCAGCATCATTAGGCCAGCCAGCCAGCCTCCTTCTCATTTACAATGCTAAATGACAAAGCCCGCAAAGTGAGCCGAAAACCGGAACAAAGTATGCAACACTTTGCGTTTCTTTTTTTGCTGAAAATCAAAACTAATTTCATTCGAAATGCTGAACGACAACTTGACCAAGACTCTTACTTGGATTTGTTGCTGAATTCGAATTCGTTGTCGTATACAGACTGGACCATAGTACATCACAGATTAGAGCTAACCAAAAAGTGGCATGCCCCAGCTCTGCGGCCAAGTGGCAAACATTTGACTGACATTTGTGTTGCAATCTCTCAACAGAATTTAAGCTGTTAAATGGAATCTTTTCATATGATTCCAATTCAGTCCAGGAGTTGAGTAGTCGAGTTGTTCTGGGCCAGGTTAACCAATAAAAATGCATAGTGAGCTATGCAAATGTCAAATGTAAATGCCAACAACCGACGAGTGCATGAATACTTGTATGTCAATGCATTCCAAGAGTTGGACCTGCATTTTTGACAGTTGCAACTTGTTGTCTGCCCCTCCCTGTCCTCCTTATCGTACCCCTCACTTTCCCCATCCAACATCTATCCAGCTTTCAGTTTGTGTGTGTGGCATGCAAAAGTTGCTTCACATTTTTCTGTTGCTTTGCGGTTGGCTGATTGCATGAGATTGCATTTTCGAAAAGTCGGATACATGCGACTTTGTCGTAGAACGCAAGTTTCTAATATTTGACTAATTTGAATTCAGGCGAATAGTTTCTGCTTCACTGAAGCACTGCAAAATGTCAAACGAACGTACAAAATGTTATTCAATTTCTACAATATTGCCACATGCCTTTGGCCTCGTGTTTGTAAATTGTAGTCTTCACTTCTTGTAGGCTAACTTTCAGGTTTCAATGAAATTGTGACAATTTTAAAATAATAATTAAAGCAATCAATTAAGAAAAACTTATTAACAATGTGTAAAAGGATTTTTTTTAAATTATTTTGGTTATTTCTAATATATATAAAGACTTCAGTCTTTTATAAAGTAAAGTCTGCCATTTAACATATTTAATAATCAATAAAAATAAGCAAGTTTGAAATTAAGTTCCATAAATGTTAACCTAAAAGATATAATTATAAATATAGCGTAAAAAATAGTTTAAAACGTTTCGTTAGATTGCAGTTTAAGTAAATCATATTAGGTAATATATATAGGTGATAAATAAGAGATAGATCTACTATTTTTTTTATATATTCTGTCAAAGCGTTTTATTTTCTCTATTAGCAAATTTTGCAACATTATCGAGGATTATCATTTAATCTATTCATATAAAGTTGGCTTATCAAGGGTCAATTTTCATTATCTCTTTAAATCTCAATTTTATTTCACTTTAATTTCTTACAATAAGTAAATTGTCTTCAAGAACATAACAAATTTTTATAGCCAGAGAAATATCATTATAAATACCTTAATTTTTTTTAATTTACTAGATTCATTTTGTCATTCATGTCGGTAAATAAAAGTTTTTAGTAATTCATATTATTGAAGTTATTCCATAATGAAGGCAAGAGTGATAAAGCTGTTCGTACTTTAACTTTAAGATTATTCATTATAACTCCAGAAATGTCATTATCAAATAATTTGTGCTCTTATCTATGGAATAATCTTCAATCTGGTCGATTATTACATACTTACTCATTCTCATCGTAATTTAAGCTGTTCCCATTGAAGTTTTCATTAAACAAATATGCCATAATTATTAGTCTCTGTTCCCAAGCTCTTCTTGGTGGTCAGTGTCTTGACTTTCTGCAGATATTGTTATTACTGTTGCTTTCCCACGCCATTCCATCACTTTGACAGTTGACCAAAGAGCCAAATGGCAGCGAACTGGCAATTTTTCATAATTTGCAAGAAGAAAACGCTTGAAAATAAAATATTTTTGAGCAAGACCGAACAAATTCATTAAAAAGCAGTCTGCATATGAAGAATAACGATGCCAAACACAACAATTGACATTGACAAAGAGGCGTTGACAATGACAACGACTGAGCAGCTGGGTGGGAGTTGGCGATGAGTTTAGGGCGGCACGTCTGGAGTCTGAGTCTTGCAGACAGCGTCGTCGCTTTCTAATAAATCTGCAAGCTGTTCTTACTCAACGCTGAGAATTTAATTAAAACTAAGCTCTTCATTTGCTACGACGTTGCCTTTAATGGGTCAACTGAGGTTGCCAGGCCGCGTTTGGGGCATTTCAGGGGGGCGTGTCATAGAAGAGCAGCTGCTTCTCCCGAAAATATAATTGTGGGAATTTGTAATGAGTCTTCGAGTTCGGAGACAGTTGGAATTTGGGAAGAGGGCCATCTCGTCGGGTCCATATGCTAATGATTATTGTCATCATATTTAGCATTTACTTATTTATATTTTTAATATGCTTGTCGTAGCCGAAAATTAACGTCAAATAATATGTTTTCATTATGTTTCAAGTCGCCTTTTCTGCTTCCACCGCTGTCAAATTAATTTTCCTTCATTTTGTTATTAATGCGCACAAAATTATGCTACGCTTTTTGCCCAACCGCCATTTTTTCCTGTAGTTGTTGTTGTTGTTATTTGTGTTGTGGTTGCCTCGGTTGATGGAATGATTAAATGGCCCAAAGAAGATTGTGGACAAATTATGCATAGGACGAAAATGTTTAAAAGTTTTGCAATTAGTAAAAAGTTCCTTGGATATTGCACAGAGATTACAGGAGATGCTGAGGACAGACAGTAAACCGAAGTCCTATTTAGATTTGCTCATATAGATTTTTAAAGAGAAAGAGAGGAACTTATTAGTTATTTTTATCTTGGGTCCTTTTCAGATGTGACATATCAAATCGAAGATAAATTGAAATTAATTTTTTCTATTGTCCATTTTATAAATCTCTTAGAGAACATTTAAAAAGATCTACACACTAACTAACTACGATTTTATTTATGTTGGTTTTTAATTATTTCAAAACATTGCGATTAAATATGGTAATAGTTAGTAGTTGTTGCGAAATATATACTCTTTTACCAAGGTTTTCATATTGAGTACAGGTTTGGTATTCTCAAAAATTAGCACAATTAAAATAATTCAGTGATTAACTACTAATAATAACATACTAACTGGACAGAAATAAATGCAATCTTTGGTTTATTTTACAGTGAACTCAATAATCTACATATGTAATAGAGGAAACTATGTATAGAGTGTTTATGGACTCTGTACATAAAAAGTCCATAAAGTGCATGACATTGTTCATAAATACAATCGTAAAGAAAGCTTGCTAAAAGTTTTCTTTTCAGTGGGAAAAGCAAAAAATTAGTTGATTATCACATAAAGGGTATACACCAGTGGTCGGCACACGCCGCGCACCGTGCATAGGGATTTTCTCTGCCGCAGCGCTGCCTGCACACGTACAGTATAAATTTTCGCTGTTTCTGTTAAGTCGCTGTTATGGCGCTTTTAAGCTGAAATGTCACTGTTGAGGCGAAGCAAAATGAATCAGCTTCTGATCAGCCATTGTGATGCTACGCTGCACAATTTTGACAAATTATACATTATATACACAGAAAAATAAATGGTTTTTGGACTTTTTGAAAAAGTATTCGTTTTTATACACATTATGACCAATATATAGCCGTTTTGATGCGAATCAATAATATAAAGGGCAAGAAACGGCACATGCTTGACGCCTGTTAAAATTCTGTTAATTCGCACACTAATGCAAGAAACATATGACTGTGTTGGTGCCGACCACTGGTATACACGCTTTATATATGAAATGTAAACCACGATATTACAAGTCATTTTACATAATTAACTCAAAAATGAAGATTTCTGTATATTTCCATATTGAAAATTATAAATTGATCCCAAAAGTGTATCAAGCGAATACATCCTATTTCATAATACTTTAAGGAATTATAAAAACAAATTGAACGACTAACCTGGAGGTGTAAATTGCCACTGTAAAACTCCCAAAAATAAACCGTGGCACAAAGAGACCACAACTGGGTTTGGGAAGTTCGTGGGCGCTGATGTCAGCAACAATTTGAACACATACATACAAACACTATTAGCCAAACATAGCATGCACACGGGAATATAGTGCTGTCTCGCTCTGGCGTGCCCTCTGCACTTTTGTCCGTGTCGAATAAATTTATTTAAATAAATAATTTTTCCATTAACCGCAAACATGGATTTTGGCGCAATTGCATAAATGGAATGTAATAAATGAACTGCAACTGCAGCTGCAACAGAGCGGGGGGAGGAGCTAAGGGGCGTGGCATTGTTGTTACTGCGGCTGATGGCGTGTTGACGCGGTCGCTTTGGCTTCGGCGTCGTCTACATCGCTGGATTTACATTTCGTTATTCGGTTTATATACCCTTTCTGGGGAATATGTCCAAAATAAGGTATAAATGGGATCGGTAAATATCGCCAAACATATGATCAGCATAAATTAGCGAATATCCAAATACCATACCAAATAAAAGAGTTTCTTAAATAATATATATGATTTCCAATAGTCATAGATCTTTTTGGTTTTGACAGAGGATCCGAATATGATAAATTAGATAACGCGGGAAACAACATAAAATAATTTGAAAACTTAGTTAATAATCAGATAAGCCATACATATAACTAGGATACATAGGATATCTTTTTCCAAAGCTGTCTCGGTTTTAACTTGGTTTTAATTTTCATGTTTTTTGTTGTATTGTATTTGAGTTTGAAAATTAGTTTGTAATTTGTTTAGTTTACAAAGGGAAAATGGCCGCACAATGCATCTACATATTACATATTATGTTTTGCGGTTGCATTGTTGTTATTCGTGTTATTTGGACTCTCAGGTTACCTCGATTCCCTTCTGTGTGTGTTTCTCATTTCGCCCATAGAATCCCATGGGTTTTGACTGCCTGTTAAATATTAATGTCGACTTTTGGGCGCTCAAGCTTTTTGCAGAAATGTGGCGCTCTACTTGGAAGTTTGTTAATTAATTAGCTAGCGATTGAGGCGTACTCATCATTGTCATATGGGAATTACACTCTTTCAGTTGCTTTATATAAATAAAACTATGATTATAATATAAAATATTAGATTAAGTCAAGTCTTTTGCAGTTTCAAAACCCTAATTAATCGATATTAAAGACGCGTATTTAAATTTAATATATACATTGTAAGCAAAACTGAAATCTACAACGTTTTGTGTATAAAAACCTATTATTGTTAATATATAAAATATGGCAACCGAGTCTATCTGCATTATTGATTCACTGTAGCCACGTAATTTATAAATCATGCAATGATATTGCAAAATTAAATTGATACTTATTGTTAAGGCACTTTTATTGCCTTCCGATTGATGTCTACAGAGTTTTCCAAGGTGGAATGGTTTAGCCACAGTTGCCAATTTTAATTCTTTACTTTCCTAGTCATATCCGAATAAAATTCGGGCATAAAAAGTTCTCAATTAAAAGTATTTGTTTTGGCAATTAGTAAACCACAAATATTTATTTCCGCTACTTTGAATTCAATCAAATAAAAAAGATCTCAATCGCAGTTTTATGCCCCAACCGAAAGTCCAAACGCAATCGTCTATAGCTCGAGCACTATATGAGCTATTGGATATATTGGTATGCTATATTATAACTTCATGAGCTACATTTCGAACGATATATAACTCAGTGCGATCGTCCCAGCCGATCCCATCTCCATATTGAATACTACCGTCGACTGCCGTCCACAGTGAAAGACCATCGATACTTTTGTCGTTTTTATATCCTTGCAAAGGGTATTATAATGATGTCCCGAAATGTGTAACGCATGAAAGGAGGCATGGCCGACCCGAAAGTATGTCTATTCTTGATTAACATCAAAAGCCGAGTCGATATAGCCATTTCCTTCTGGTCGTTTGTCCGTCTGTCTCTTTCTAGCCAGATTTGTCTAAAGAGTTTTGTCCACATTTCTGTGTCTTGACATTCCACATCTAAACCAGATTTTACATGTTACATAAATCACTTACGGTAATGTTAAAACGTTTTAAATATCACATTAATTGAAGCAAAATTATGTGTGATTTAAATTGTAAACAAGAGTTAAAGCTAATCTTTGGTTTATAAAACTTGTTATTGAATATTTGTATGTATTTTATAGTAATTTGCATGATTTAATGTTCTATTAATTTTTAATATGATGCAAATATACCACATATAAAACGGTTATTCACTGACATGAAATATACAATTTAAAACGTTCCCTCTAACAAGCAATTCTATATTCTTTTCCTTATACACATTTCCTTTATATGTTTGTTACTTAGTTAATACAATTGAAATTGACTTAAGATCTGTGCTTTGGTTGTTCACATAAGTTCATTTATTTGCTTTCGACTTCAACTTCGACAGAAATATGCACAAATATGCATGAAGTTCCTATTCAAATTCATTCATTTATTCATACGTTTAATGGCAAAGATATGCCAAGTTGCCAGCGCTGTCGATTGTGTTTATTTCAGAACTCATCCAAAGTTTTTGCTGATATTCTAAACAACTTTCACTGGCGACTTCCTAGTTCTTCATAAGGCCCCCTACAACAATAACATACATACATAATCACACATACACTTACATACTGTTTGACAATTCCCAGAAACTGACCTCACGCGGCATCCAACAACTACAACAGCAAACTGTAGAAAGGCCCAACTCATAAACAAAAGTGACTTCAATTGAAAAATTATACAAAAATAACAGCAAATGAAAACAATTTGTTGTTGTTTATCGAAAGACATTCGTTCAATATAAACAAAACAAAATTAACTAAAAGCCGACCTCCGTCTTTCCTCATTCCAATCTGCCTTTTGTTAGCCACTTGAAGCCATCACCACGATTTGTTGCCATTTCAACATCCTGCGTAACATTTTATACAGTTCTCGGTTATTATCGAAACGTGCAGTGACAATTTGTGTATTAAATTTATGACCTATTGTGCAATAGACCACATGCCTTAACTTTAGAATATTCACGGCAAATAATAACAATAAAACATGGGACAAATGTGAAGTGCTCAACCAGCAGATACTCTGTATTGAGGTATAACGAATTCTGTCAGAGATTCGTATACAAATACAGACGAAGTCTGACGAACTAATAAGCTTAAGAATAGTGAAATGTATGATGGATGTAGATAAGGGTCGTTATAAATTAAGAATCCTTCGTAGTATATAAAACTGTCTGTGATTTTATTGGACTGACTGAGTGAATGATTCATAATTAACGTTGAATGAAGCTCACATTTTTTTATCATCTGCATTTGCTTAGTTTCGAACTAATTTTCATTGAACTTGCACAAAGAACATCCAGACATATTTAATTGATTTATAATAATTATAACTATGTAATTTTATTCTACCCATTTGCGGATATATTTATATTTACAGGGTATCTTAATTTAAAACGAAAACATGCCATTGTTGAAGTCAGCTTTGAGGATTTTTCAATAATTTTATGAGATTTTTACAGCGTCACGTTTTCTGACAGTTTTTTTCGATCGAACGTCTCAGTTTTTTTTTATGAATTTCTAATTAGGCACTTGCAACGCACATTTCTGACACCTATCGAAGGGTTAAGAGCAAACACGGCTCGCCAGCTCATAAAAATTATGTGCCGTTTTACGATATTTTTATTTAATTGCAAAAATAAGCATTAATGTAATCGAGTGGGAGGGGACGGAACCTCCTTGCCCTCCAGCAAGCTGCTGCCACAGCTTTTACGACAGCTGGGAACCATTTGGAGCGACGTTGTTGCACTGAGGTGTCGGCCAAGTCGTTACATTACAAGTTTTACTGTAATATTATTTAAATTTGGAAATTGCTGCTTTTAAGAGAACGCCAAACGTCGGCGTCATAAACGCTCGGCACACGCCCTCAGACGACAATGAGTAAACCCGAACGGAAGTCGTCACACAACTTAAATTATCAGACCAAGCTCTAAAGCTGGGCAACATGTGTTTCCTTTCCACTCTATGGCCAAGAGTATAGCATAATGATTAATGCTAGGGAAATGTCGTATGGGATGTCATCTTCTTTTAGATGACGATTCAAGCACTAAGGAAATTATAATTTAATAATGAAGTCCACCATTTCGATAAAATCGATTTCAATTATTGACTCTCCTTTCAATAATAACGATTAGTATAATAATGAATTCCGGGGATATGAATCATACAAAAAGAACAACGTGTATGCAATACTTATCGATAGAATGTGCTCTTTTTATCAAAGACGCATAAGAGATCTTTCGATAATATTGATTTAAGTAATAGTTAAAGATGGACAAATATCAAAAGGGAGATAAGAAAGTTTGAAAGATAACAATATATTTACATCGACAGTAATACGATCACTTATTGTCACTATCGACTTGTTTTACAACTAAAGAGTTGCTCAGATATTTTGACAACAACGATAAGTTATGTAAAGAAAAGATAACAAGAAGACTACATATTAATGACACTTAAAGCAATTAATTATTGCCAGAGACTATTCATTCTTCACACAAAATATCTCGCTGAAGAAATTTAAGACATATAAATCCTAATTTAACGTGTACTATCGAGACTAGACTAATTACTTTCAGGGCTGCAAATAATTAAAAAAAATATTGATAACAACCTTTATGTCAAATATAGGCGGTCGAAAGTACTGATTCTTTATATTGCGATCATCAAAATATGTAAGACAACCCTTGAGTATATTTAAATCAACATATTAAGCTTCTTGATTTATTAAAAGATTTTTAATATTTTATTTATATTTATTTAATTATTATAACTTATTTACCATAATCAATTGTCTTTGTACACTTACGATATTTATTAACAATATATATGAGTAAATTAAACAGTACGTAGTAAAACAATCAACAGAGATATCGGTGGTATAAATTGTGGAAACTCTAACGTCTAGACTATTAGAATTATTTTGATGAAATTTAGTATGGTTACTTTATCAGTGAGCTGGTGCAGACAGTTTGAAAAGCCCTTTAGCAAATAACAACCATCTATAAAATTCAATGCTTTATATTATTGAAATTTATTCTTGCATTTTATAAATATTTCTTTGATTATGTTAATCACTGGCAATTGGCACTACTTAGTCGCTCAGTCGTTGGAATCGAGTGCTTGTCGCAGCTCCCCTTCTTTCCGATGATTGTTACTCTTACGCTGTCAGAACACGATGTTGTTGCTGCTGTTCATCATGCTGCTCATGCATCTGAAGTTTTGACAGTTGACTGTGATTATTCTGCCCCATACACCGTGCCCCGTGTCTCGTGCTCGATTCGCTGGCAAATTTAGCAGTGCGTTTGCGTTTTACATTGACGTTAACATTTTGCTGCCTTGAATACTAAACAAAGCCGCCAGTTGATCCAGTCAGCCCAAATGTTATGGCTGATGATGCTGCTGCTGCTGCTGTTGCTCAGATGTTGCTGTTGCTGTTGCTGTTGCACAAACCACAAAATGGACAAAATGTGTTCAATTTCAGGCCTGTGATTTTTCAATAGAGACAGCAACAACAATGCCAAGCTGCTTTTGGCGAATTAACATTGATGGCGTGCCTATGAAAGGATCAACTTGGGTGAAGAGGGGGGAGGCTGGGTGGCATGCCACCTCCCTTTAGTCCTTCATTGTGCAGTTTGCTAGCCTTGCGTCAATGTTGCACTGTTTTCGTAGCTGTTTTTGTTGTTGTTGTTGTTGTTGAACTGAGCGTTCATTAGCACGCACGTCGGCGCCATTTTGCAAACGCATTTCCGCTGCAACTACGTGCAGTCGTGCGGCCGTTAGACCATTTCCCGTTAGTCAGTTTAATCCGTTAGCCAGCCGTTAAGGCCAGGTAAATGTTGCAGCAACTCTGACTTTTGTTTCCCATTTTTTTTTGTATTTTTTCCCCTCTTTTTTGAGTCATCAAAAGGCATTTTTAATTGGCGTGTTGCAGCTTAACGCGAGAGAGCGTCCCTTCGTGTGGCAGGAGTAGAGGCAGGAACAGAGACATGGACACCCAGACATGCAACAGTTCTCGAGTCGATAATTGGTAACGCGTCACGTGTAATGCCCCCAAAAGCCAAAAATGGAATTTCTAATTAAGTTTTGCTGGGATTTAATATCGACAAGCGAGCGACAAGCCGAAGCGAGCTACAAAAACTGCAGGTTCCGTTTCAGAGCAACCGGAACTTTTCTATAGTATCTCTATCAACGTATCTGTATCTGTGTATCCGACCATCTGTCTGTGTGCGTGTGTGTGTGAGTTAGTCTGTGTCTGCCTTGCAGCGAGTGTGTACGAAATTCTGGTCAATTAACACATCAACGAGCTTAGTTAGACCAAGCCAAAAACCAAAGCATCCCTGTCTCCCTGCCTATCCATAAACTGTCCCACCAGCTGCATAGAGAAAGCGCAACCCAAAACCCTACAGGATGAAAAAAAAAGAGAACAACATTTTGAGTTACTTTGCTACAACATTTTGCAGTTGCTCTGTTGATGCGCTTGAGGGATTATCAGCTGAAACAAATATTGGGATATCAGGACACAGCGGGACGGAGGATGTGGACGACTCTCTCCAGTCTCCGTCATTGATGAGCCCCTAAAATTGTGTTATAAATCTGTGCAACAGTTCGAATCTGTTTTACATGTTCATCGATTTTGTCCGTATAGATGACGAATAGACTGACTTTGAGTTGTTCCTTTAAGCAGTTGCCAAATGGCTTTTTTTTTGCAAAATGTGAAGATTGATTGCGTTTCAATATGGCACTAAAGCAGTGGTCGGCACACGCCGCGCACCGTGCATAGGGATTTTCTCTGCCGCAGCGCTGCCTGCACACGTACAGTATAAAATTTCGCCGTTTCTGTTAAGTCGCTGTTATGGCGCTTTTAAGCTGAAATGTCACTGTTGAGGCGAAGCAAAATGAATCAGCTTCTGATCAGGCATTGTGATGCTACGATGCACAATTTTGACAAATTATACATTATATACACAGAAAAATAAATGATTGTTGGACTTTTTGAAAAAGTATTCATTTTTATACACATTATGACCAATATATAGCCGTTTTGATGCGAATCAATAATATAAAGGGCAAGAAACGGCACATGCTTGACGCCTGTTAAAATTCTGTTAATTCGCACACTAATGCAAGAAACATATGACTGTGTTGGTGCCGACCACTGCACTAAAGGCACTCCAACAAGAGTTAAGTAAAGATGCTTTAGATACTAGTGAATACAATTAAAAGGTAAAGGGATTTGAATGATGGAATTACGTACATTTCAGACTAGTAACATTGTCTTATAACTCCAGTTAACACAATTATATTGCAAAACAGAATACTCTTTTAAAGTAAAGTTGAGACAGCAAACTAAATATCTGAATCGACAGTTTTCAGTTCAAGAGCAGTCTGAGATAACAAAGTATATGAGCATTTAGTTATATGCATAAAGAATCAATATTGTATATACATACTTATAGAGAGACAGAGGGAGCTGGCAACCCGTCAATCGTTCAGTCAGTCAGTCAGATAAGCAGACAAATAGTTGGAGAGACAGTTAGCCAAGTTGGCTCATCATTTGCCTAGAACTGGCAGCAACAATTGATATACGCGTACGTGATTCGCATATTGAGAGGACTGTGAAGCAGTCCGACTGGGCCGGCAATTGATTTGATGTAAACGGAAGACAGAGGGAGACGTGGTAAGTGAGGAATAGGGAGGCCGGGTTTCCGAAGTGCGGTCGCAAACTTTGTAACTGGCACGCGTTAAACTGAATTTATGAGTCGCGAAGAGAAGAAAGGAGGCCCAAAGATACAATGATACTTAAAGTGTATCAGGTTTGTGAAGACAAAGCTAATGCAGTTGAGCAAGTGCTGAACAGTTGCTGATGAAAGCGGCAAGTTGTTGTCCAGGAAATGGCAAATGTCTGCAGCAAAAAAAAACAAAAAAAGAATCCAATAACAAAATTATCAATTAGCAATTTATCATTTATGCAAACAAGCCAAGGGCCAACTGCCAACTACCAACCACCAACTGTCTGCCTGGCAGAAAGGCAAACAAATGCGCTCAAACTGACTGACAGAAAGACATACAGACAGAATAGTTAGCATAGGACTGTGGAGGGCTGAGGCGAGGGAGAGGGCACCTCCTCTCTTGGTTCATTCAATAACTCAGCCCAAAACTGTTGCGCATGCGCCGCTGTCGTCGTCGTCGTCATCGTCGTCGTCATCGCTTTGTTTGTCTTCCTCAAGAGCCCAAACAAACACTGCACAGGCGAGTCAAGGAGTCGTCGAGGAGGCTGAAGTGGAAGAGGAATGGTTATTATGGCAGTGCCAGGCTAGGAATTAACACAAAAATGCAATCAGCGCGTAGGATAAATATACAAAATACTCCGACAACAGACGACGACAACTGGCGTGTTATCATGAATGAATATTTACACTGTTCGATAAATTTATCACTCAGCCAACGGCGATCAGCGATTACCGTAGTGCTGCCATGTTCAAGTCATGCAGCTCATTCATGTTTAATTTTTATACCCTGTGCCCATTGAAAATGGGCAAAAGCGGTATAATGAATTTGTGTGAATGTATGTAACAGGCAGAAGGAAGCATCTCCGACCCTATAAAGTATATATATTCTGAATCAGTATCAATAGCCGAGTCGATTGACACCTGTCCGTCTGTCTGTCCGTCCGTCTGTCCGTCCGTCCGTCTGTCTGTCCGTCTGTATGAACGCGTGGATCTCAGCAACTATAAGAGCTAGAGACTTCAAATTTGGAATGTAGGTTCCTGAATACCATACGCAGATCAAGTTTATTTTCAATTTTCGATACCAAGTCCCGTTGGTTTTAAAATTGAAAAAATCACCATAACATAAGCAATGTTAAAGCTAGAGACTTGAGATTTGGCACACATGATAAAAAGTGTAGGCTTTATGTGTCCTGAAAATTTCATTGCGATGCCACGCCCCCTTCGCCCATAATTTGAAATAGCTGATAACATGAGCAGTTTTATAGGTAAAGACTTAAGATTTGGCACACATGATAAGTATCCTACTCTAAATGTGTGCTACAATTTTCAGAGCGATCGGATATTGAACTCAGAAGTTATTCAAGAAACAAATTTATGCAGCGCAGCATAAGCGTTGCAGCGCTGTAGCAGAGCAGTCGCTGCGCCGCGTCGACGCGTTTGTTCATGTATGTTTGATATGCCTTTCGTCTGCTGTGGCGCTAAACATAAACAATCAACAGCCGCAGTCCAGTGTTGCCAGACTATCGCAAGCAACCTACTCTCGATGTAAGCAAAATCGACTTCAAGCGATATGTTTAAATCCCATTATAATAAAAAAAACTTTTCTTTGAAGACCTGCACAGGGTATCCTACTGTCGCGCCCGCTCGACTGATCGGCTTGTTATAAATATTTTGCTGTCTCTCGTTTGTTTGCGGTAAACAATGTTCTGAGCAAGTTGAGATAGCTAGAAAAACAATTATAATTTGCTTTGAGTTGTTAAAGGAGAGAAATAATCTAGATACTATCTATTACAGACGATACGAAAAAGAAAAGGCATGATTGAGACAAACTGCTTTACATCTTTCACAATTTTATAAATTTTTGAAATCGTAAATACGTTTATAATAATATGATATTTATTATTAAATTAACATTAATTCTTAAATAAATATGAAAACAATTTAACCTTAATGAAGAAAGTGTTCATTATTTTATTATTATGATAGAATTTGTTCAATATCTGTGTGAACTTTTGTATTTTCAATGCTCGACTATTCTTAGGAATAGTGTTCCAAAATTATATGATGTTTAATCCGCCAGTAGTGATTACGTCTTTCGGCTTATAATAGACACATGTTTAGGGCGAAAGCGAGAGGACAATTGGAATTATGAATTTTGTGAATTAAATCGAATTCCTGAATATCTTTACTATATGCGTGTCAATCAATATGAAACTTGCAGAGTATTTAAATAGGCTTGTATTGTAATTACCTGTTACCTGGTGTATCTTTAGAATTGTGAATGTGATTGACTAATGTTGAATTGAGTTTCCACACTGGTGATCTGATTGCATATACTGTCATATTCTTACACTTCTCGTATTCAAACGAATACACATACATAATGATAACTTATACTCATACCCATTTGCACAGACTTCAATTTGGACCCTAGCTACAGTGTGTAAGAGCGCTTTTCTGCTCTCAAAAATATATGTTTTTACAGAGACACCCTTCTACTTGATGATAGTTGAGTTTCTCTCATGCTAAGTCTTGGTTAGCTACTTATATCGTCATTAGGTATACACACTTACAGTGACGCTACTGTAGTCGCTAGTGTAACAATCATTTGGCTTCACATGCTGTTATTCTTCTAATCCCGCATTTGAAAGTTCATTGAAATTAGTCATGGCAGGCCTATAAGTATGATATATCTCTGTACGTCTGGATAAACTTGGATATTTGTATAGATATTAAATATAGGTCAGCGGCTTACAACTACGATCCCTTCTCCTGAATTAAACCGACTGACCTGATCTGATCAGATCAAGTGTTAAATCTGTGGCATTTACCTACGAGTTTTGTTATACTCACAATGTGTGTCACCAAGTCAAAATATTCGAAAGTAAAAACTGTTGACTTGGACCCGGGGACATCATAAACCAAACCCAAAAGCAAACAACCTTCCCAATGTGTATGTTGTGCGTACCAATCAATCAAACTGCGGCCATAAAGCGGGCCAAGATACCATCTACAACAAGTGCCTCTCAGCAATAGGTCCACCGTTAGAGTTAAAGTTACCCTTGCCCCTACCATACCCTACCCTACCCTAGCCATACCCCAACTCCTGCCCCTATACCTACCCATACCCTTGTCCATTCTCCTAGTTGTCGGTTGAGGTCTAAGACTCGCTCGGTATCTGAGAGTTTGTATCGCAATTCAAAATGCGGAGTGTCATAAATCATGGCGAGATCGCACGCCGCTCTTCTCAGTCTCTGCCACTGCCTCTGTCTCTGCCGCTGTTTTTCTCTGCCTCTGGCTGGCGTTAAATCTCGACGGCGCTAAGCTGCATCATAATGCCTCATTATGACAAGTTGCAACGCGCGTTACGCATTTTGTATCTGTATCTTCAGCTTGTATCTCGCTCGTGTGAATATCTTGATTAATGCTCTCGGCAATTATTGGAGAATTCATCAGTTCGAAGATAAAAGATTGCTGATAACAGGCGAAACATGGTGAGTTCCACTTCAAAAGTGAACAGTTGAGTCAATTGAACTACTGAAAAAAGTATTTATGATACCAAGAACGCCAACTTCGTTTTTACGGGTTATTTCATAAGTTCTTGAGTTTGCAAAATGAAAATTGTCACCGACAGAAGAAACCGCAACTCACAAAATAACATATATTTCAATGAAATCAAATTCACTTCAAGAAAATATGCCAGAATTTATTTAAATAACATATTAACTTATTTATTTAAGTATTCAATTTTTATTTTTTATTTTATTAATGAATCAGTTAACTATTTAATCAGTTTCTTAATTTAATATTTATTTTATTAACTCATTAATATAATTATTTATTTATTAATTTAATATTTTATTTATTTATTTAATGTTTTATTGATTAATTGAGTATAGTATTCATTTATTTAATGTTTTATTGATTAATTTATTATAGTATTCATTTTTTCAACGTTTTATTTAGTTATTTTATAATTAATTTATTTGTTTATTTATTTATTCATTTATTTATTTTATTGTTAATCAATTATTTAATTATTTAAATAACTAATTTATTTATTTACCTATTTATTTTATAAATTTTTTTACTTATAAATTTACTAATTTATTTACCTATTTATTTATATAATTATTTATTTATATATTTATTATTTATATAATTAGTTCTTTGTTTATTTATTCGTCAAATCATTTTCCAAAATGTTATGATATTATGCTAACAATTTAATAATGATGAAAAAAGTATCTCATTGACTGCTAATTAAAACGAAATCTTAAATAAGTTTTTATGAATGACTTTTATCTAGATAAACGTACCAACAGTTTATCTCAGTTGAAAATGTATCTCATAGAATGCTATACAAATCAACAGTTAGATGCGGTATTTGTTTTGTTTCACTCACATGCCACAACGTACCACAAATGAAACGATATGGAATTGAAAACTCTGCTACAATTCATAAAGAGCGAAACTGCGAGCACTGGTGGTTTTAAACGGAAGAGAGTGTAATCGAGAGAGAAAAGAGATTTGTTGCAAGAGAGCGGCAGAGTGGAAGGTGTCCTCCCATTGAAGTTTCAGCAGGTGAATTTGTGCTCTTGAGGAGTTGTAAATAAAGTTAACACTTGAAGTATATTTGGAAAAATGGAATTATAAAATATTTATAAATTAATTATAGATTTTTATGCATTAGATTTGCTAAATAAAAATAGTATGTGATAATAGTATTATTCATATTACTGCAAAGTTGTTACCAACAATCAATTTCCACTTTACAGCCCAATGAATTCCACAAACAAGAGCGGCTGACGCTCTCTTCGCTCTGTCTCTCTCTCTTCCTATGGTCACCCACACTCAGAGTCCACTCTGTGGTTAAGATCCACACAAAGCAGTTGCCGTTGTGTTCGGTTACATGACCGACCGATATGCGGCCCCAGAGTTACATTTCAACGTTCGTTCAATTCAATCGCTCGTCAACCTTCGTTCGGCGCGTTACAACAATCGAAAGGCAGCAGCAGCAGCAGCAGCAGCAGCGGCAGCAGCAGCAGAACTCAGCGCAACGTCGGCGTTGTTGCAACAATTTTCGGTTCGCGTTCGCTACGGCGATGGTGGTTGCAACAGTGGAACCAGTCTCATTCAGTTTCAGTCTCATCCCAGCGCTCGTGGCGGCAACAACAACGCTCAGTATATAGCTCGGTTTCGGTACGTGTATCGCGTTGCGTCTTTCGCGTAAGTGTGTGAAGCATACGGATACTAAAATTTGCGACTTACGAAAAGTATCTCAAAGATAGCCACAACAAAATGCGGCAACTGTGCACTTGCCGGCGCCAGCAACGCATGGCAAATTCAATAGCCGTTAAATAAACGCCAAAAAGTGAACAGCATGTAACTAATGCAACCACTTCTACAACAACAACATCATCCAAAGTATCTCAGTCGAGTGCTAAACATATCAAAACAGCCCACAAGATACAACATCTGTGCAACAGTGCAAAGCAAAAGAAACCCAAAAAAATAATAAAAATATACAAAGGAAATAAATAGAAATAATTGCAACAGCTTCAACTGCATTTAGTTTGCATTTCAAAGTGTTTTAAGAATTTGTGCATATGTGTTTGTGTGTGTGCAACGCTTTTTAAATACACTATATATACAGATATTTATATATAATTTATATACAATGCGATATATGCATACGACCTAAGGATACAATCTATTCGTAATAATTGAAAACATTTGTTGCGACAAATATTTTCAAATTAGGTAAGTGAAGAAAATTCGGTTAGTTAAAGAAATATAGGGATAAAATAATTATGCACAGGAGTCGAAAAGTACTAAGAAATACATAATACAAAAAAATAATTTTTTCCTATTTACTGTAACATATAAAATAGAAATAAAAACAGTTTACTGCTCCCAAACAATCTTTGGAGTTAATACTCGTAATAAAGACACATGCAATATTTTCTTAAATATTTTTGCTTTGTGTGTCGTAATTAAGTTTAATTTGTTTCAAACAATTTTTGATTCATGAAAATTAATGCAATTAAAATATGAGTACTTGAATCTTAAGAGTTTGTAAAGACAAACTCAGTTTTTTGCTGTGTTTGTGACAAAGTTTTGTGCGGCAGATAGATAAATTACTAAATAAATAAACGATTGCAAAAATAATAAATAATATTGAAACAGAAAACAAATGCCTGAACAAAACGAGTATTTGATTAGGTTTCATGTCAATTAGCAGAGATAAAACGAAACGAGTTTTGCTTAATTCACTAAAAGCGGAAAGAAATTGATACAAATGTTTTGTGTGTTGTCTTTTTCTTGTTATTAAAATTATTATATATAGTATGTTTATTTATGGATACTTATTTACAAGTGTTTTGCAACAATGAATCAAGTTAAGAACAATTGAAATATGCCTAAATAAATGTCTTTAAATGCCTCTTCAGCTCAGTTTGTGGAATTTAGTGTGCACACTAAACATTAATTAAACACAAATTAAGAAAAGTCAAACTGTCAACATGCCAGGCTAATCAAAATAACCTGCTGTATCTTATGGATACAAAAGCGGGCCATAAAAATTTCTACAACAAAACTGAGAAAACTAGAAATAAATTTCGTTTCTTTTTCGTCTGTGCTCAAAATGTTTATCAGCCAGTGAAAGATCTTTCCTCCACTTATTTTTTTTTTTCTTTGCTCGAGAGTGGAGCGAACAATTTACACGATTTGTATCTTTGAGATGCACAACGTTCGCTATCTGACATCTTTGGCAACTTCACACATCGCTAGCGAGGCTGCCAACTGCAGTTTCATAATTATAGCTCGTTATTCTCGCAGGTAATTAAGTGGAATTATATATTCTTTGAACGGTTTTATAAATATCTTTTGTTGGCTAGTGTAGTGTTTAGTAAGCAAATTAAGCAGTTGCGTGTCTCAATCTCCATCTCAATCGCAATCTCAATCTTTATCTATATCCATAGCCCGAAGTTGCAAGCACTGCGCATGCATAATTAATTTCGTGTAAAAATTATAATTACAGCAATTAAAATTAATGTAAACAATTTGCCAGCCGCATCCACTTGAAGAGGCGTCTGCTCGAGGCGCCATTGGGGCGAAATCATCATATTGTTCTTCAAAAGTTTTCATCTTCATCTTTTTTTCGATTCACTTTATTAGCATTATGATCAGACTTGTCCAAATTATGTTGTTATTTCTGTGCTGATGACGAGCTACTGATAATGAAGTTTCCCTTGTTTAGATAAACACTTGAAGTTAATTTTACGATACACAAACATATTTGTAATAAATTTAAAAATGTTAATCCTTGTTAAAAAAGTAAATAATAAATAAAATTTAAATTATTTTACTCAATATTTTAATTACTTAATCAATTTATTATGTTATGAAATGTATATATTAACTGAAATGTTTTTTTAAGTTAGAAAACATTGTATTTCAAATTAATTTAAATTTTATTAACTTCATTTTTTAATTTTGTCAAAGCAATTTGAAAGATTTATTGAATTTTTTTGGCTTATTAATATTCATAAATCAATTTTAGTTAAACTTTATTATACAACAATAAGTATAATAACTTAAGCAACCAATTTTACTTGATGAATTGAATGAATTAATTTATTTTAACATATTTAAAATAAAAATTGATTCATTTAATATAAATGGAAATACTTTCAAATCGCATTTACTCTCTTTGAAGTTTCAAATAAAATTATAATAAATATGCTTTTTTTTGTGTATTTTAATAACTTTTGCTCCAGCAAATCTCTGCTATAGTTTGAGCAGTTTCTGACACACACTCAGTCACTAGAGTTCAGAGTATTATCACATAGTTGTTTGTAGTTGTGATTCCACTTCATAAGCAGATCAAGTTGAACGCAATGCTCATTGCTACTTAGCTGTTTGCCAGTTGCCACATTTGTTGCCGTTCTCAACGAAATCTCTTTTGGGGACAATCTTCCTTTTGCTCCATATCCTCCCACAACACGGACATATGGTAAATTTATGCTCGACGGGAAAACTGTCATCCAGGTTGGGAGTGTTACTTCGACTGTGTCGTCTTCTGCCCACATGTGCGTACGTGTATTTGCCACCGAATGGCTTCTGGGCTGGCTCGGCTGCGGTCTCGGCAGCTTTAATTAATTAGCATCTAACTAAGAATAATGTTTCCTGCCAGTCGGCCGACTGTCATAACTTGGCCGGCAGTTTATTTGTTTGGCTCGTCGGCAAAGATACAAAGATACAACACCACAGAGATGCAAAGATACATCGCACAGGTGCCACAATTTCTTCTCCTTCAATTCGTGTGCCCCACACACACACACACACATTTTTGCCCCTACAGCAGCGACGGCAGTCGTGCATGGCCAGGGCACAGTAGCATAAGGAAAACATTTTCGGGGCAGCCACGCCCTCCCCCTCTACACACACACGCACACTCACAGGCTGTTGATTGCCTTCTTTTTTTGTTTTTTAGTTTTATTCTCGTTTTTATTGTTTGCCTGGTTTTTATGCTGTGTGTTAACTTGTAAAAATGCAGCAAAAGAAAATTATTTTTCCTTCTTTTCAAGCGTTTGTCTTGCGGTCAGCGTCGCAGTCAGCGTCGACGTCGACGTCGCGTCGTCTTCATGTACTTGTGAAATATTTTCAAGTGTTGCGGCTCTTAAAAGTAGCCACTGTATCTATGTGTGCATGTTGTGTCTTGGCATGTTGTTGAGAATTTTTCATGTAATGACTTGGCGCCAGCTCTGCTCTTGTTCTTGGTTCTGTTTTTTTTTTTTTTATAATGTGGCACATTTTTTGTGTGTTTCTGCTGCTGTTGTTGGCAGCTTAAAGGCAGCAACTTGAAGTTTTCCACAGCTGTTTGCTGTTGTTGTTGTTTGCGTGTGGGGCGCTTAATTAGTTAAGAGTTGTTGTTAAAGTATCCCAAATATTTCACGCTGTCAGCGAAGCTTAGAAAATGGAATGAATATAAGTAAGGTAACTGCCAGAGCACTTATGCCGTTAGAAAACTGACTTAAAGCGAACTGAAAGTTGTACTGAAATAAAAGAAACATAAAACATATGAACTAAAACCTGCAGGCAAATAATATACTATATACGAAATTGTACATAAAGTTTTTAAGACCCATTAAACTGAAAGCTAAATCTTTATTGCAATTGCAACTTGAACAACTTGTGCTATAATGATTAAGTTACATGTCCTGTTAAAAATGTCATTTTGAAATCAATCAGTTGTCAATTTTAATTATTTTGTGTATTGTTTTCTTAGCCTATCGCTTGCATCTACAATCTTAGAGCTGAACAACAATTCCACTTAATGTTCCCAGCAAAGTCAAACCCTTTTTCCCACATCAAGATTTCCTTTTTAGTTTCCTTCGTTGTTCTTATGCCATTTGCCTATCAAAGCAAGAACCAGTCGACCCTTATAATATGGTTCATCAATGTTGCTGATACACTCGCATGTAAATGCGAATGCTTTTCAAAAGACACTGAATTCGTCACATGGTCCCCTAGATGAGGATCTGACTGAGACTTGGACTGGGAATGGGACTGGAAATGGGAATGGGAGTGCAACTGGGACGACGATTCCGTTGAGCTAATTAACTTTCGGTTACAGTTCACTGCGCAAATTTGCGACCAGGCCCCGAGAATGAGACTTGCACAGGGGACACACACGTAGCATGGGGCATGCTACTTACTTATGAGGCATAAAGGCATATTAAATTTGTATTTAGAATGTGATGAGACGAGCGGCCGGAAATGAATCGCCGCTCATCATCAACTGACGCTTCCCGCATTCTCTGGCCAATGCTGTTGACGGGCCTTTGTCTGGGCCTCAGTCTCGGTGTATCTCTTTGTGGGTAAACATAAGACTCAGTCGATTTGTAAGAGGCATTCAAGCAAGTCGTTGCTCAAAATTAGCCAGAGACGACAGCGACGACAAACAACAGCATTTTACGCATCACAAAACAATAAAGCGTCATTAGCGCCGTTCTGCATTGAGTGCAATGCAATCGGCTCAGGGTCATATCCAAACTACAACCAAAACCCAAGCACAGATCCAGACCCAGACCCAACCCACAAATCCATCAAAATGCGGGAAGACTTTGACTGCGATCACGCCGAAAATTTGGTTTGGTAATTAAGTTCTAAGTTGGCAATTGCATATATGGAACACACTTCGGCTCTCGGTTCTCGGCTCATTAATCAATGCTGTGCCCATAAAACACACCCACTGCCCCCTATCTCGCTTTTCCCTCCATCTTTCTCCCGCCGTTATCAACGAATGTATTTTGAAAAAGTTTTGTCATACATGCAATGTAATTTCTCATAGTCAACACATTTGTCCGAAACTTGTTTCACTTAGCCCAAAACTATAGATAAAGCCGGAGTGTCGAGTCCAGTTGTCCGCTTACTTAGCTCATTCCACGCCCCTCGGGGGAATTTCTTCTGACTATGCAAATGTAGCGCCTGGTTCCCAAGTGTATCAAATGGGCCACACGCCAGGTGTCAAAAATGTTTCAACTGGAACTTGTCATTTGCCGACAACGTGAATGCTTCATCGAGGGTTGTCGTCCCTGAAATGGCCAACATGTTTGCGTAATTAAAGGGACTGATGTACCGAGGGTTAAGTGCCAACTGTTGTAGTGCCCATTTGCTGGAGCGAGCAACTGATAGCTCTAAAGGGTTAAATGCTCTTCACTTCTTCACTTCAAAGCAATCAAGCACAGATATTGTTTAAGTGAAAATGATAGGTCGAAATAAATATATAGAAATACATTTGTGTAAATTTAAATTAAGAGTTAAATAACTAAGTATTTATATTTATTTATACTAAGTATTATATGTTAAAATATATTATTTCAGTTGTAATAATGTTGTAAGACTATTTAAGTGTGACTCCAATATGTATTGAATAAAGCCATACAAAAAGTATATGATTAAATGCAACTCAAAGTACAATAGCTATTAAATATAATTGTGATCTTTGTTAAGCCTAAGTCAGAATAAGTTCTTAGCATCAGTTAGTTAAAACCAAAATATTTAAAACAACATTTAAATCAATAATATTGAAACTTTTTGTGATACATAATCTAAATCTCAGCTAAAGCTCTAATAAATCCAATTTATTCAACTAGCAACATTTTCGATTCGTTCTTATTGGAGCACCACAGTGACTTTTCACAGAAATCATAACGAATTTTTCCGTTTATTAAACTCAAATAATTTTGTGAATATTTGCTGAGATCGTTGTACTGGCAATTGTTGGCAGACCTTCGGGCCTTTAGTAGCATTACGGTACCGCAACAAAGTAGTCATTTAATGCCCATTACCTTATAAAAACAATCAGCTAATAAAGGCTTCCTGCAAACAGCAGCAACGGCAGAAACAGCAGCCCAAACAAGCGTTAAATTTTATGACCACAAAACCCACAACGAGCCAACAGCTAAAGCGGGCAAACAAAAGTTTTCAACATGCCGCCTTTCCGGCTTTCTGGCAGGCAGACAGAGGGGGGGGGGGAGTCTATGTGTCCATATGGGCAACTGTGTCACAATTGTCTAGTACATGATTTCTATAATCAAATGACCCAAGCCGCTAAGAGGCGGTCGCCACGCCCACTGAGGCGTGCACGTGCAACAAACGAAAAATAACAGAAAATTATACAAATTTTAGTTGCATTGTGAAGGAAACAGCAACTACAACAACAACAACAACAACAACAACGACAAGAACAACAAAAAGCCGGTGATTATTAACCATTTGTCTAATTGCACATCATTAGACAAATGTGGGGTCGTTATGACATGCATGTTACCATGTATGTGTTTGTAGTATCTGCGACTTTGTTGTATCTTTCAGTTACTGAGCGCATCATAAAAATTAATCAAGCGTTGCTAATTTGTCTGGCTAACGGTAAACTGGCCAAAGCCAAGCAGTAGGGGAAAATCATTAAAAAAACATGTGAAAACAATGCCGGAAAGGGGAAAGAGCCCATCGATGAGCCCGCTGAGGCGCAGCTGCAGTTGCACACTCGCCCCCTCGGAGGAGTATGAAAATCGATAGAGCTTGAGTCGGGACGTCGGAACGTCGGAACGTCGCGTCGTTGGGCGTTGTCTGAGCCCACATGTCCTGGCCACGCTCCGTTGCTCGGCCTAACGACTGTCTGTCTCATTCTCAGCCACTGTCTCTGTCTCTGTCCCTGTTTCTGCCTCTGTCCCTGTCTCTGTGCTGGCATTTTGTCTCGTCACTCGTGGCCCGCTTTTGTGTGTCTTCCTGTCAATCAGCGCTTTGTTGTTGCGCCCCGCCTGGCAGCCACTTACAACTGCCTCATTGTCAATGTCATCGCTGTCGTTGTCATCCTCGAAAATGCTGTTTTTTTTTTAAATATTTTGTATAATACACACAGAGAAAAATACTATTAAATTGTAATGCTTACACTTTTACTTAAATGTGTTGCCTTTAAATTTGGCAATAAGTATGGATTTAGTTAATTTAAATTGCATATTAAACGTAATATCTCAACATACTTAATTTAAGTAAGTTCAATTTAATATACTTAACAGTTAAATCAAATACAATTTATTTTATTTGTGTTCGAATTAAAATATAATAATATTTAATTCAACTATGTTTCATGCCAAAATAAAAAATATTTGTATTTGATTTAAGAAATTCTGTGTATGTTTGGTTAAATCGAAAATGAATAAATCAAATATGATTGTATTGAATTTTACTATGAGGTTTTTCTCCAGGTGTATTTATTTTTCAGCAGCTTTGCATATAATTCATAAAAATTCCAACAGTGGCCCACACACGACGATGACGACGTCAAAGTCGAAGCTGCTGACAAACCGCAGACAAAGCGGGATCCATGGGATGTGAGTGAGTGTGTTGTGGATCGGGGTGGCAGTTGAGCTGCCTACTCAATTGACAGACGATGTGAATGCCCAGAAGGGCTTTCCAGCTTCGGTTTAACAAGCCGTTGAGAGATGGAACCTTAAGCCCAATCCCTCACGCTGAGATGCCTCCCGTTTCCTTTCAACCTTTCGATGGGGTCCCTTTTACCCCTACCATCGGCGTCTAGCATTATCAGTTGTTGTCTCTGTCTCTGAGCAATTCTCCACTTCCAACTCTTTCCCTCTATGCACTCTTCATATGTAACTACTGTCAATACCCTCGCGCTTCCTGTTTTCCCACTTCCTGTTTGTCCCGATGACATGTGATGACTGCCCGAGAGAGCTTTACACTTGCTCGGGAACCCTTTTTAAACACTTTACTTACCACTTATCGTGCATACAGTCTGCAAATTTGCCGCATTCTTTGCGAAAAAATACGACGAAAGAAAAACTCGACTAATGTGATCCCCAGGCGCTGCTTGAGCCCATCCTTTTGGGTTCCTTACGCACCACTGTGATTTTCTCCTGCTCAGCCTTGCCAAAGCGTGAAACATTTTTTGCGCAACCTTGTGACCTCTTACACACACACACACACACACAGACATAAACACACCCAGAGGGAGAAGGGCAACGAGCTAACAGGCATAGAAATTCAATATTGCTCTCTATGTCTATGCTAATGAATGGCTCGCGAAAGCAGCATAGTCAGTGGTCGAGGGAGGGGAGCTGAGGGGAAGAGTGGAAGTGGGGTCAGGTTGGAGGTTGTCTCGTCTCGCCTTTTTATTTATTTTTCCGGCTTCCTGTCGCTGCCTCTGCCGCTACCGCTGCTGCTGCCTTTTTTGCTCTGCCGCCTTTTTGCGGTTTGACGCAGCAACTAAAAGTATGCAACACTTTTTTTCCTCGCTTTTTTTTTTGCATGTTGCTTTTTGCATATTTAATGGCCGGTCGACAGACAAAATGGCGTCGTCTCTTTTTTCGGTAGTTCCCGCTGCACCCGCTGCCCCCGCTCGCCTTTGGCTTTGTGGTTAGGCGTTGATTTGTGGGCGCGTTGCGCCGTTTGCCGTTGTTGCTGTTGTTGTTGTCGCATCTCGTGTCTATTTGCGGTTGAAATGTGGGCAAAGGATGTTTGTATATTTGTTGCTGTTTTATTTTATTTTGTTGGGGGTGTTGCTGATGTGACTTTAATGAACTTGGGACATGTCGAAAAATCAATATGCCCGTCCTTTAAATGCCTTTAAGCCGGGAAGCTTCCTGCCTGCCCGCCTTTCAAGTGGCAGACGGCCGAGAGACAACAGTCGACAGGCGACAGTCGACAGACAGTCTGTCAGCCTGTCACAATAATAGAAGAACACATTCCAAGTGCGGTGTGCGGGGCAAATAAAAAAGTTGTCAACTGTTGTCTCTATGCAAATTTCTGCTTTTTTCTGCATGTTTCCAGACAGCAAGACTTTAAGCCAGGCTACTTGAACGCACACACACACACAGAGGAAGACAGACAGAGGCACACTTAACTTTTTCATTAGTCTTTCTCTCTCTCTCCTTTTCTCTTGCAAGCCATTATTAAATCATCAAAAGTGTTGGCCATCAAATGTGACAATAGTCACAGGAATCGCGTATTCCTGAGTGAGTTGAATGTGGCATGTTGTTTGTTATTGTTATTGTTGTTCTTGCCTCTTCGCTTAGACAGTTGCCTTCCGTTTTGGACTTCAACAAAGTTGTCGCTTTGCTGCTGCAGTTTCCTTGCTGTCTGCATTGTCATTTGATTTGATTACAGCAGGGGGAAATTCGAGTGGAGTTAAGTTGAGTCGGAGACGACGTTGCAACTGTCTGCATAGTTGATGGATTATATATGTATATGTATACGTTGCTGTCTGGGCCCGCATGTTGGCTTTAAGTCCCCACAGTGTCTCGTGGCCAATTTGTCTCTCTAGACTCCAGTCATCTAGTCCCTGTGCCTCCCTATTTAAATGCTCGACACTCGCTCGCTTGATTAGCGCCGCTGAATTGACAGAAATTGTCACTAGCAAAGTCTACTAAATCCGAACTGAATCCCAGCCCAATTCCAACCCCATTGCTCTACAATTTGCGTCACTTGTTGTATATGTAAGACTCGCATTAAGTCTTTCTACTCCAAATACCTCTTCCAGTTCTACTCGCTGTGCATTTGTTGCATTTTTCACTTGGGTTCGCTTCGACTGACTGACAGATCTGTCTCTGTCTTTGCTGCCGGCACGTCAATTGCTTAATTGATCAATTTAATTTGACACTCATTCAAACACTCGACGCGGCATACAAGATAAATATCTTTTGCCTCCCGATTTTCAGCGCAGTCAACTCGCTTTTTGTGTTTCGATTTATGCAAATTGTGTCGGGCCATGTGGCCTACAATACATACATCTATATACATATATATTTATATATATCTCTCCATCTCCCCTCTCTCGGTCTGTCCTACTTTTTATATATTTTTCTCGCTTTTTCCATGAAAACTGCGATGCTCTGCGCGCTGCGCTTCATCAATTAATCAATTTCGTTGTTGGTATTTTTGTTGCGGGAATTTTCAGTTGTTGTTGTTGATTTATTTTCGAGTTAATCAGGAAGTCAGCTAAAAACACAGTTTGATGTTTAAATTTTCAGCACGCGGGTCCGCAATTTGTTTAGTTTTTAGAGTCACACACAGATCCACACAGTGGTTTACCTCAGTATGTGCGTGTGTGTGTGTGTGTGTGTGTGTTGACATTTAGAATGAAAACGCTTTTGATTGATGACCTGTGACCAGTTAGTTGAGCTCGTTGAGAGCAGATAATGCAATGAAATTGGAGATTGTTTATATATATCAAGAAGTTGAGCAGCTAATTAAGGTCTTCGGGCAACTGTCAATGCTAGGGGAATCTATTTAGAAAAGAATGAATATAAATTGATGGGAAAATTCAAGACTCTCCAGAATTTACCTTAAGAAGACAAATAGCATAAACACAGTAAAAAATATGGTAGTTCTTTTAATTTTCTCGTCTTTGTCTCAGTAAATTTGTGCCAAAATCTCATTGATATTTCCTAAAAGTAATAATTATTAACTAGTTTTCCTTTCTCTCCCTCATATTTATAGGAAGAACAACAATCGTAGACATTAATAGTAAAGCTCTTCTCTTGTTAACCAAAAGTTATTTGGGTATTTCTCAAGTTATGACCCTTTGCCTCATGCACCTGTAACTTTAGAAGAGGATTGCACAAGCTATTATATCACAATTCCAGCGAGGGGGCAGCTGTAAATAGCTGTGATTAGTTTCTATAGTATAAAGCTCCTAACGCCTCTATTCATTAAAACCGAAGTTGGCTTGACCATTAGGCGATAAATCTTTTATGACAACCATTAAAAATGCAGTCGGAGAGCTGAAATTTTCTCGGCTGGTTCTGCGGCTGTTCAGCAGGTCGACTGGCTAATGCCACTTTTAGAGGAAATTGAGCGTGTAATTAACTAACTGTACATTTCAATTTATGAAATATTTGCAACAAAAACAAACACTGAAGTGGTTTGCAAGTTGCCACAAAATGCGGTTCGGGTACTCACAAAGCGCCGCCAGGTGCACGTTTCAAGTGAGCAACCTTGTCTGACCAGAGGCATTTGCCACGCGCTCGAAGCTCCAGCTCCAGCTCCACAGCGAGTGTCACTATTAATTTAACCTACATTGTGCGGCGGGCAGACAGAACTCTGCCTGAGGATCGCATAGCCAGATCGGACAGTGAGTAAAACGGCTAAACTAGCATATAAAAAAAATAAAATAATAACAAGATATATGTTGGACACTTTTTGACAGCACAAGATACACAACAGGAAAGAACATTTAAACTGTGTTTTTCCACAAAAAACACAAAATGAACATGAAGAAAAGACTTTTCATTATTTTTAGATACGTTTTCTATAATTCAATATCAAATAGATTTCTCCCACTGTGGATCGTTTTGATCGCTTGGATTACCGCTGTGCATATAAAGCACAAGAAGTTAAAACTATGACAGTCAGCATTTCTCATGTAACTCTTGAGAATTTTCTAATTTGTTGTTGCGCTCCTGCGACGTCAAAGGCTGCCGCAGAGTTCAACTGGACCCTGCGACGTTGCAACGTTGAAAGATGAGCAATTAAGCGCTGAGTTATTGACAAGAGTCAAGGGAAAAACCAACACACATACTCGGAGGATAGAATAGGTAATGGGCATTGGGGGTGTTGCAGCTGCGTCTGCGTGACAAATTGCCACATGACGTTGCCCATTTTTTTTTGCATGCCTGTAGCACGGACACAGCCTGTGGAGGTGGAGTCATCAGGCGGTCGATAAGGTTCCTCAGGTTGCCAAGGTATACACATTGAAGCAACATCAGCATGTGGACATTTGTTAGATAAACATCAGCAGAGAAGGCAGGTAAACTGAGTCTTGTTAGCTCAGCATGGCATGAGGCAAGAATGTGGCAGATAGGAGCTGCGTTGCTCCTGGAGAAATGTGGCAGTGGACTAGTTGAAGACTTGAATGATTCTCTTGCCATTCTCTTGATTCAAAGGGTATCATTAATTGCTTCTGGTAGGTCTAAAAAACTACTCTTTTGATTTTTCAGTCTGCCAACTCGACTTGCATTGGATCTAACTAACTCTTAACTTCAGTTGGCTGTCTAACTGTTCTCTTCAAGCCCAACTGTGAATGAATCTGAGCCTCAATTGATGCCAAAAAGCTGCCAACGCAAAATGTGTTGCAAGCTGTCGACGGTCTTCGACTTCCACTTTGACTCTGACTTCGAATTGAATGAATGCAAAGTGAATGTGCGTGACGATGACGCGGAGGATGCGAGATCAGAGCTGAGAAGAAGAGAGCAGAGCTGGGGCAGATTTGCCATGTCGTGAGGTGAAATATTCCCCATCTCCTGACTCCCGACTCTGAGGCTGACTGAATGACTCAGTGCTTTTCATTTTGCAACAATTTTGCTGGGGCAATAGGCAGAGACAGACATATGAGCCATAGAAAACGGCCAAAGCAAACATGTTGTCTGCCTACCCTTCTCCCCTATTTTGCCTTTTCTCTTTTCTCCTCTGTCAGCCCATTAACCTCCCCCACTCTCCCACTGCCCAGTTTCCGGTTTAATTTAACGCTGGCTTACAGCAAAATCAGCTTCGTAGACCAAACCTCGTCAGCTGGTGGAGCAATTTAAAGCAGAAGCTGCACTGCCTTCAACCCCACCCCATTCCGAGTAGGAAAAATCCAAGTCAGCCCCACTTTATGACATGCCTGGAAGGCGAGCGGCCAAGAAATTTATTTAGTTTATGCAAAGCGTGCGGCGAAAAAAGGGCAAAAGGTAGCACAAAAGGCGGCAGCAGATGAGTGAACGTGCCACGCCCGGTTAGGGCCGACTCGAAGGACCAAGGACCGGCAAAAAGGACATTCTAGGCGCTTTTCCTCCTAGTCCTAGTCCTAGTCCTGCAGCTGCCGCTATTTGTGTTTAGTTTGCAAATTTCTTTTGATGTCTTTTAATTTTAATGAGTTGCGATGTGGGTGAGTCGGCGACTACCCTAAGCAAAACTAATTAGAAGCGAAGGCAACTCACAATGAGAAGCGCATAGAAGAGAGCTCGGTGATGTGAAGCGCACAGAGAGGCTCACAACTAAATAAGCTTCATATAGTGGACAGTAAAGAACTCAATTGATTGTTAAATCTTACAGACAAAGAGCTTAGAGATAGCTCAGATCGAGCACACAGAGAGTTAAGCCCAAGCGGGAGCCTTTTTTAATGAGAATCGCACAGAGAGGCAAAGCTTTATTTAATTTGATGTAAAAAATAAGATAAGCAAATATTTGTTATTTGAGTTAAAGGCAAAGAACTTAGAGTGGGGATAGATCGACCGTGCAAGAAGTAAAGCAACAATTGTCTTCAATGGAGCTCAATGAAACTTTTGTTAAATGAAATTTGCAAAGAGAGGCGAACACACAACTTTCTAAAAAAGCTTAATTCTTATTTTATAAACTAATCAACTATATCTCCCTTCGTTTTTTATTCACAGAACTCGCTGCCAGGCCAACTTAGAATCCAGTTTCTGTCAACATTTCTCACATGGAGAACTGCACTGCCAATAAAATGACGCACAGATTATCAGCTAACACAGCGACTACAATAATAACCACAGCAACAAAATCTAACTACAAAATGTTCTCCCGCCAGTGCCTTTCCACCTCCTCCAACCCGCGCTCCAACTACCCCCGCTCACCATCATCATCATCTTCAACCCAGAGTCGAGGACGGCATTTAACCTGCCCGACAAGTAACTGGAACGGCAACTGGAACCTTAGCCTTTTGGCATTGATCATTGCCATCGGCTGTTTAATGCTCAATACGCCAGCAATTGCGGCTTTCGATATTGGTGAGTAGATGACGACTCCGTTTTAAATATACACTGCAAAAATAAAACATACTTTATTTAATTTAATCGACATTTAAAGAAATTATTTCAAAATCTTTAGTTTTTTTTAACAAAACTAAAATTGTTCAGACTCAAAACATACAATTGCGACTTGTTTCGCTCAGTGTAGGTAGTGCGGTTCCACGTTTCTCTCACAAATAAAATAAATGAACTTTTGGTCAGAAAGTCAAAAGGTGCGCACATTCATCAATTTGCCTCGGTTCCATCATTAAAGTCGAAATCTATCTAAAGATGGAAAGAATGAGAGAGGAAGATAAAGAAGCATGCAACATGTTTATTTTCATTGGATTCAAGTGGCACATCGACTTGGGTAACTTCAGTAAGGAAAATGTATTTTAATTGACATTGAAAGCACATTTTTATGTGTCTCATCATTCTGTGAGCAGCGACAGTCGGCACAGTTGGTGGCTTCTTTGCCAGTCTCCATGGGGCGTCCTCCATGTCCAAGTCCGCCACTCGACCGATGGAGCGAACATGGGTGGTTCAGTGGCTCAGTGGCTCGCAGGTTCGCTGGTTCAGTGGCTCCTCGAGTCCAGCTCATTAATTGGAATATGGACATTTTTATGCTGCCTCTAAACATTTGTGCAGAAATTTTCCATCGACAGTAGTCATAGCTGGAACGTGGCTTTAATGAAGCCATACTGAAGTAGCCAAAGTAGCCAGCCATGGCTTAGGATTATAGCCAATTTCAATGGCCCTGGCATGTCAGCGGCTCATAAATTTCTATGTTGATATGAGGACAGACCGTTGGGGACACTCTGAAGGCTGCCCCGATGGCCGGCACAATGCCTAAGCGGCATGGGAAGACTTTCAAAAGAAACAAAAGCCTGACAACACACAAAAACATATTTATAAATATACATACATAAATATAAATATGTATACGAAGAGTGGAGAACAATTAAAACAGTTGTGGGAAATTGCTTTATTAATGGTTCTATTGATTTTCTTGTTGAACCAGAAAATGGGTTATAAGGTTAAAAGGTTTACTTTGGATTTTCATCACAAACAAATAAATGTATTTTTTGTTTAATACAAAATTACTGAAATATACATTTAATTTACTTTTTTTTGTTTTTCCATAGATATATAATATAATTTGTAATTTAATAAAATTGATTTGCATAGTTTAAAATACGTTTTGCTCTCGAAATCTGACAGAGTGGAAAACTGAGAAAACTGTTGTTGGCAACATGAAAAATTACAGTTTTCATGCCAAAGTTTTTCCGTTTTCCAACTGTATAATAAGTTACTGCGCAGCTTTCCTTATATACAAAATGTTCTCAGACTCTACCACAAAGTTTTCTGCAACTTACAGGCTGTCATATTTCCTCCTCTCACTCTTCTTTTCTGCAAGTCTGTGAGTTTCTTTGTCTGCCACAAATCAAATCTAAGCCATAATATTTATAGTTAATCAAGCAAGCCAAATACATAAATACGAATTTATAAACATGGTACTACACAACTCGCAGTCGATACAGAAACTGACTGCAATATTTGCATTCCCCATTCCTCCCATCCCCTTCCCAGCCTAAAATCATACATAAGCAAATAAGCAAAGGAAGTGCCTTACTACTTGTTGTTATTGTTGTTGTGCTAGACACATCGAGTGAGTTGAGTTAGGAAAACATGCAACAATTTTCCGAATGAATGCACTTGCAATATGCAACCAAAGTCAGACGATGGCAACAGCTTCTGACCCTGGGCCAACCTCCGACTCAGACTCAGCATCAGCATCAGCAACAGCCTCATTCTCAGTCTCAGTCCGAGTCGCAGCCTTTGGAGAAGAACTTCAGTTCACATTAGCATTGCCAGCTATCAAATCCAATCAAGTGCGAATGCAAAGAGCTTCGTCCAGGTTCTTGCTCGCTGTATGAGTGTGTGTGTGTGTCTTTATTTATAAACTTCTAAACGAATGCACGCACCTAGGGCTCCACTGCACCACACTGCACCACACTGCAGAACACTGCACCTCTGTTTGGTCTGGCAATTGGCAATTGGCAACTGGAAGCTGGTCCATGCTGTGCCTGTGCGCAACAAAAGTCATGTCAAATCAGTGTTGATTCTGGCGAAAATGTCAGCAGGCAGTCAGACACATAGATAGACAGTCAGACAGTCAGACAGTCGAGGCGGGGGCTCGAACTTCAACTCATATCAAAGGCTGCCCGGGGAACCACCTAGAGTATGGGAAGTTGTACTCCATCTGGAAATGCAATCGGTTGGCAATAAATTAACTAAAGTAGTTGACGTTCTGCCCGGCTTGGCTTGACTTTGGCAATGATTAAGTGTTTGCCTTATTTAAGTCGCAGATACAAGATGCCTGGGAAAGTGATAGGCCTACCGATGCTTAGTCCCGAGACTGGGCGTGTCGCATCCCCCCTACCTCACTCCCCTTTGGGTTGCTGCCCACATTTCAAATGTCAAAAAAGTCAAACTGACGCTTGACTTATTTTGATAGATTTGATGGGCGTTGCACTGGCAAAGCGGCAGCCGGGGAGGGATTCTAAATTTACTTTGACTCATCTTTGAGAGCTGCACATGAGCATCCATCATTAATTAACGTTTTGGCTTTTTATTTTCGAAATTTGAATTTACTATGTGCCTCTCAAAGCAAAACATATATATATATATTTATTTTCCTTTGATTTTCTTCCATTTACAGCTACGTGCAATGTGCCTTTGGGCATGGAATCAGGCGCAATTACAGATGCTCAAATCACAGCTAGCTCAGCCCATGACACGGGATTTGTTGGGCCACAACATGCAAGGTGAGTTGAGAGTGCAAACAATGGCTGATAAAGTCACAGAAAATATATAATAGTACCTTAGATTTAGTATATCTATTGACGAACCATACAAATTTCTAAAAGATTATACTCTATCTGATAACATAACATGATAAAACAGTTCTTTCGAATACAAAGGTTTAAGAATAGCTCCAACTTAATTTCTAAATTGCTCAAGAGCTTAAAGCAAAGTTTTAAAACCAGTTAAAGCGGAATAACTTGCTTAATTTAATCAGAACATAAATTAGGTAAATAAAGAAAGTGTTGCAACTTTAAATATTAGAAAAGGTAAAATAATAACTAAGTAAAATAATACAGAAGGTACTAGTCATATGGATTAAGACGTTTACATACATCGTTATCATATTTCAATAATAATAATTGCAAGTAAAGTAACCAACTTCATCAAATCGAATCCAATTTCTGCAATTCCAAAACGAAAGGAAACACAGTTCACAAGGCAACTGGGAAGTCAGTCTTATCTAGAGCTTTTAGTGGCTGTTTCGACTGAGGTCACAACTTAATCTCGTACCCAACCACTTAACCCATAGTTGGCCCCCCGCTCTGTGGCTTATCATTAAAGCCGCTGCGTGTTCGTTTAATTGCTAATTTTATAGACAACTTCATTAGAGCGATAAGACGCAGTCTATAAAATCGAAATCTTAGCCACCGATTGAAGAAGAAAAACAAACAACAAACAAAACAAGAGGAAAAAGTTTATGTTATGACACAAACAGTTGCCCCATCAAAATACCAAAAGAAAACTCTGGATGGAGGGGAGGGAGAAAGAGAAAAGTTTTTGCATATCAGTGTTTAGAAGCGCTTAAAATAGACTTTCGGTGCCCTTTCAAAGATATCGTACAGTCTCGGGAAAATCTGAATCTGAATCTGTTCATGAATATGCAAGAGTTTCGCTCAGGCAACCGTTTAATGGCTCTGACAGCGATATCTGAAGTCGGCAGCCCTTTTTTCCACACTAATTAAATGCAATTTCAATGCAGAGAGCAAGAGACTTAGACTGAAAACCGCAAAACCGGTTCACGAGACGGTTCAACCAAAGGGCAACTGGGAATGCATTTGCTGCCGAAGGAAGGGGCCGCTGGCTAGACAAGTATAGTTTTGGTTTAGTTTAGCTTGTGAGCTGTGAGTTAAATTTTATTTTGTTTACTTTTTATTGACGCATTTTTCGTTTGAATTAAAGTTTTATGACCCAGCCCCATCGAGCCGGGGGAAGTGTGAGGCAATGCGGGTCAAAAGATTGGGGCGGAAGTTTTGCAATTGCCCGTGGAACATGGCGAATGATTGATGACGCCATCAGGCGCAGTCTATTGCAGTATAATTAGTATGGGATAACAGAACTTAACTAAATGCCGCACTTGCAGTCTCATTCCCACTGCTGAACCACACATAAAGTAAAGCACTCATTCAAACCATAAACATGTCAATTACCACGTGAGTTACGGCAAAATCAATGCAAGATTCTTCTCGCTTTCTGTAATAATTTGCTGTCTGTCTGCTTTTATAGACATGCACTTAAAAAACACTCAAGTGCAGGGCTAAAACAGAAACACAAACAGACTCAGAGACAGAGACAGGGACAGGGACAGAAAGAGAGAGATATACCACAAAGGCATCATTAACATTAACCCTTTATGGCGGCACTAAAGTAAAACCACAAAACGATGCGTGATGAGCACGTTGAGATAAACAAAACAAAATATATATACACATTTTTTTTGTGCTTTTTTCCTCCGATTAACCGGAATTTTGTTGTATTAAAGACCTAAGCTAAAGACAAAGACTTAACGACTGGAGGTACTCCATTCGGAATTGGACTTGGGATTGGGCATTTGATATGTTTCTTCGACTGCGGGCTGGCTGTGTACCTCTTAACTGTTAGCCCGCTGGTTAGTCGCTTTGACTGACTCACCTGAGAGGTCGTGTCTGTCGGTTTCTGCTGGTACGAGTACTCCTTGTGGTTGCTGTCGGTTGTTCGCAAAGTGCTTTCGATTGACAGGCGATGTGGTGATTTGCGATTACTTCAGACCATCGACGGAGCTGCTAAGTGACTGAAAACTTAATGGCAAATGAAATGGATTAGCGGTCAATGTATTTATTACGTACGCCTGTATTTCCAACAATAGTTTAGTACACTTTAGTTCAAGTCTAAGTCAGTTTTATGACAATTTTAGTGTGTGCTTTCTGTAAGTTAAAGCTTTGAGAAGTTATGTTAGTCAGGTGATTAGCAAAAGACGACAACTACAACAGTTTAGTGCAGTTTAGTTTACATCGAGAATTTTGTGTTGGTTTGATTTTGAGTATTTTATAAATATTTTTGTTCATCTTATTGATTTTTTAAAAACTTTGCAAGTACTTTAAATACTAGCTGGAAGCAGGCTTTAATTTACGAATACTGTCGATTGTTGTAGTAGCTTAACTGTAAACCGACTGAGCCTCGAGCCTTTCACCTCGTTCAACTTTAAGTTAACTTAACCCACTGACTGCCACACACAGAAAGCAACTCTTCAAAAACTTGATTGAACTTTCTTTTGTCTCTTTTTCTACCGTATCGACCCTCGGCCCTCGGCCCTCGGTTTCCGGTCCTGGGCTCTTAGCTCTCAGCCACCCAGCGAGCCAATCAAGCGCAGTGCAATTTGGCAAGCAGCAAAGTTCAAAAGTGCAGGCAGCATTATAATTTGTGGCTGCCGTGCACTTAGCTAACCAGGCAGCTAACTAGCCCAAAAACTCAAAACGAACTTTAAGTAATTCATTACACAAAACATGCACTTAAAACAAATCACGCGTATTTGCTTACCAATCCAGACTCAGACTCGCCCGAAGGATCCCCATGGGCCTTAGGCTGAGGCCCCCAACAGGATGCGAACATGACGTTGACGTTGATGTCTGGAGCTATTGAATTACAAAGATTAGTTTAATGACAGTTGGCGCTGTTTGATTTTCATTACCTCGTCCAGCATCCCAACGGCCGTCAGGCCATTAAATTTACAACCACTTACATATTAAAAACAGCGAAAAAAAATGTGAGGAAAAAGGAGGATAGAGGGAAAATGTGCAGAAAATACTCTCGCCATTCAGCAGGCGGCGCTTGATTAGAAACCAAAGCCAGTCTCAGTCCAAGCCGGAGTTGGAGTTGGAGTCGGAGTCCAGTGCCCGGCAGCGTAGCAGTTAGTCAGTCCATCAGTTGGGCCTGAAATGAGCAGCCGACGATGCGCAGATTGTTAACTTTGGCAATAACAATAATTAAAGTCAAGTTGAAATGCACATAACTGCGGATATTAGCATTTTAAATGATGTTTATACGTTTTTCTCTCTGATTTTTCACTCTGCTCTCTGCTCTGTTGCCTTCTATGCCTTGCCTTTGGGTTATTTGCTTTTGGAGCACTTCCAACTGGGCTACTGCCCAGTTTCTAAGACAGAACCGTGATCCAAGACACAAGAAGCGAGGAAAAGACGAAGACTCTACGAATAAAAAGGAAAGAAAAGAAATCTAAGCAATTTTATGATGATTAAATTGACCTTTTTTGTGGGAACTGTCCGACTCCTCCCTCTCTCTCTCTCTCTCTCTCTGTCCCTCCTACGGTTTCCCTCTTAGCATTTTAATAAAGCAACTTTGATCTATGCACTTGAAAGTAATTGCAGCTGGTAATGATTATTACATTCGTTGGGAACTGGCAATCTAGTTACTGGACCACAAAGCTTGCGGCAGAATAGTAGGAAAGGTGTCTAAAGTGAACTAAAGCATTAAAACCAATTTAAAATGTTTTTAATTCAATTTTATTGCACATTTATTACAATTAATCACGTTTTCTATTGGGGGCTTCTCCTATATAATATTTTAAGTGAACTAAATAAGTCTTAATAGGCTAAACATGGCTTTTTATCTGCTGAACATGTTAGGGTAAATCAATTGAAGTATACTAAAACAACACTAAATATGCCAAATTAATTTATGCTGAATATTATATAATCTTAATAGTATTGGTAATATTATAGGTTGAGGTGTATGTATTTTAACTCTATTGCACATTTCTTGTTCTAACTGTTCTATACTTAGAAAAGTGTACTACTGAATTGATAATAATGGGATAAAGACGTAATTTATTTAGATTGGTATTTAAATCTTAATTAATACTCAATCTGCTCTAAATGTGCCGGTTATTCTAATATCAAACATACATATCTTGTAAATTCTGAAACGAGATGTACTAAAAATGTACTAAACGCTTACTAAGTGAACTAAATTAATTTAAATACATTTTATATATTTTTTACCTGTGATACTGCTTTAAGTATTTCATTAAGTCTACATTAAATGTACTAAATTGACTTTTAACCTGTCTAGCAACGTTGCAAGTATTTTGTAGGGACTAGCAATGGCCGCTAATAATATTGCTAAATCTCTCAATTCATGCGGAAGACATTGCTAATTGCACTCAGTGCACACGCCATGCGCATAAAACTCAATAACAAATTGCAAAAATGCATTAAACGCATGTCGACCACTAAATAAATATTGCAATCAAATTCAATAACCTGCTGTCACGGCCCAGGCAGGAGCAGAGACAGAGGCAGAGGCAGACAGCTGCTGGCAGAGACAAGCAACAAAATGAAGCAATTTGCAACGAAGCAGCCAAAACGACAACAGGCCAAGTCAAGGCATGGCCAGGAATGGGTCTAGGCCTAGTCACAGCCGATGAATAATGGGCAAACATTAAGGCTCCAAAATGCAATCAAGCATGTAAAACTTAATTGAAATATAAACCGAAAAACGTATTTGTAGTGGTTAACATATCAATACCAGCGAGAGTAGGAGAAGGCATGCCAACTGGGAATTGATTAAAGCAGTTGAAGGGGGAGGATACACACACACACACACACACGTATCCTGCCGTCCAGCCTGTATCTGTGTGTCTAACTTAAATTAATCCTTAATTACATAGACAACATCCTGCTGCGTCTAAAACCGCAACAGCTTAACGAACGAGACGAGCTGCCAGACAGATAGATAGACGGACCGACAGACAAATAGTCGGTCCACCAGTCTGCAAGCCTGTAGCTCCATCTACAACTATAGCTCCCCCCTTTGGGCCACAGATGTCAGTGGCTTTGGCGGTAGCTAAGCCTGTAGCTGATGCTCAGAAGCTCCGTTCCTCTGACTTCCACCGAAGGCAACAACTGATTCCGAGGCTGTGGCACCGACGTCGTGTGGTGCCGAACGCTTAATGTCAATTAATTTATAAACATTTCTGGCGAATCTTTTCCGGCGCAACTGGTTGTTCGCGCAGTCGTAGCTACCGTGTGCGAGTCTACACACAGCGAATGACTCAAGTATATTGTACTTAAAATCTCACATTTTAAACTTGACTTCCGACTAAAGTGGAAATTCCCAATGTCGAAGATCTCGATTCTAATTTAAGTAAAAATGTTTGAGTCCGAAGAGTTAGGTATTTAAGTATTTCCAAACTTATTTGTACGTAATTTGAACTTATTGTTACGTACGTCTCTTTTCTCTCTGTGTAATTAATGAAGTTATCGTTGTGTTCTCTTTTTGCAGACTGAAAACCGATAATAATGGCGGAGCCTGGTGCCCCAAGCATATGGTATCAAATGCGCTCAAGGAGTATCTGCAGGTTGATTTGCTGCAGACGCATGTGATAACCGCCATACGGACTCAAGGTCGATTCGGCAAGGGTCAGGGTCAGGAGTACACCGAGGCCTATGTGCTGGAGTACTGGCGACCGGGCTTTGACAAATGGCAACGCTGGAAGAACACTCAGGGCAAGGAGGTAAGAGGCGACTTCAATTAACCCAAAAGACATTTTTCCAGCAATACTTGGTTTACTCGACAGATTCTGGCCGGCAACATCAACACTTACAGCGAGGTGGAGAACGCATTGCAACCGATTATATTTGCCTCGAAGATACGAATATATCCGTATGGTCAATACGATCGCACCATCTGCCTGCGCGCCGAGATCGTCGGTTGCCCCTGGGAAGGTAAGTGGTCATCCTCTTCTCCGCCCAATCTCAGTCTGTCCGCAGGCGAATTTAAACGAGTGCGATAAAAACTCGACATGAGCAATGATAGCGCGGAAAGGCTAACAGAGTTTTAGTGTCAGCGTTAATTTATCATCGACTCTGGAGGCACAAGGAGTGCCCTGGGTTGGGACTCTGTGCTATTCGGTCGGTGTATCTATTAGACAAGCCAAAGCGGCTTAAGTGTGTGGTTAGTGGACAGACTGCCTTGAAGTGCCATAAACCCTAGAGCCATGTATTAGCATTGGCTTGCCAACTCAAGATGCGGCATACCGATGCAACTAAGTATGCGAAAGGTTTGCTTATATGGCTGGGGAATGCTCTGAGATATTAGTTAGTAACTAAAGTAGTTAGCTACTTAGCAGTGAAGAGGGCAATCACATTTCATCTCCAGTTTTTGCATTTTAAACTCTTAGATACGATATCTTAATGGAAACATTAATCAATTTGTTCTACAGTATATAAGTCCTATGTTTTATTTAGTACCAAGGGTTTATTCAAATAAAGTATAGCTATTTCCGTCTCCTAGATGTGGTTTTTCCAACTATACAGCTTAAAAACAATTTTATGCAGTATTGGACCAAAGGGAAAAGAAGAGAACACTGATGCTACAACAAGTGTTTATGCTTGATTTTGGAGAATAAGTATAGGGTCTCTCATTTTCTCTAATTTCTTCACTACATTTAACAGCTTAAGCTTTCGCGATCATGCCCAAATTAAACCATAAATGAAGCAGTAACTCGATCCTCTGCAGAGTTCATCCATTAACTGCAGCCCAAGTATTATTCAATAATTCTTAAGTTAAGCCACAATCTCTCCACTCGTGGCATGCAATCCTGTCACAGTTATTCCAATGAAAACATGACGTTATGGGCAGCGTATTAGTAAAACCGCATAATCCAATCATGGCAACAACGACTGCGCCTATGTTTAGAGACCTTTTCCCACTCGAGTTTTCATTTGGCCACGCAACGCTTGAGTTGTTTCTGTTGTTGTTGTCGTTCTCGCTTGCAACATGCGAAATGTACTTGAAATAATGTATATATATCGCGTGCAGACATATGGTAGTCCATACCAGAATCTGAGACGACGAAGGAAACCAAATCGAAATCCAGACTGGCTGAGAAACTATGCAGACGACAAGCGAAAACGGCAAACAACCTCCCAGTCGTCTGACAGACGGTGTTGTTGTCGGTCTGTTGTCGTTGTCGTTGTTTGCACGCAATTGTCAAGTAACAACAACAAGTACAACTACAACTACAACAAGTCTGGCCAAACAAATTTTTCTATAATTTGCAGGTAGCAGCGATAACAACAACGCGAACGGAGCACGCCTAATGACAATTTGTTTGACCAGACCCCAATCCCAGTCCCAATCCCAGACCCCATTTGGTGGTCTGGGTCCACTGGGAGGGAACGAGGCGCGGAAGTGGAAATTATTCCGTAAATTAACGCAATGTGTGGTTGGGTTTTTGGGGCCTGATAACTGGCGCCATTTGTGTGAGAGAATTCAGGAGGGGAGGTCAAAACTATGTACACGCCCTTAAGGGGTTTTAGGGGTAGTTGGCGGCCTGGACATGCAAACTGACCAACCGACCTACGGCGACCCTCGAAATGGGGTTTGGGGCCATGTCATTTGATTTGCCAGAGGGAATTTAGATGTACACAGCGCATTTCATATGCAAATTAAAGTGAGATAAGATGGCATGGGTCTAGGGTCTAGACAAGTGCCAGACAGACAGACGGCGCTTCGTCTAAAGAAATCAATAAAGTGTCCAAGTTAAGACTTGACTAGATTTAATAGTTCACATTAATCTCGTTGATGCGCCATCGAATCAGCCAGAAATTTAGACCGAAATCATAATTGTTTATAAATTGTGGCCATAAATTCTGCCACTGGTCAAAGACCATAGACCACTCGATTCCCGATGCTCGACTCTCCGCATTTAAATGCAAATCAATGGACACACCTACGTGAACAGAGAGACCGCACCTAGTTTTTGTCGTTTTGGCTCTGGAAGCGCCGCCACAATCATAAACAAATAGGGCTTAATCGAGAGAGCCATGAATAGGGATTCGGGCAGGGGACTTCGGGGTCTGGTCACGTCATGGCTGCAGATTATCTTGAGGCAAGTGACACACTCTGATTTCACAGCGCAACTAAATACAAATTTGTTTCGATTTAACAACAGCTTAGCCCTTGGAATTTGTATCGACGTCTGATTTGGATTCAGCCCCGACCCGACTTTATGCATATGTAAAAGTGCATTTTATAAATGGAACAACTGATTAGCGTTAAGCTTGGGATTTATGACTACTCGCTGCGAAGCAAAGTGAATAATTTATGAGTGTCTGGGTTAAAACTAAACTATGGAAAATTGAAAGTTTTCGTTCCTCTATCAAGTTTTGTGGGTTTTTTTTTACAACGAGAGCTGTAAAGGAGTATGAAAATCATTTAAATTGGAGCTTAAATCAAATTACATGACATCTGTCGATAATCTCAATACTATCAATTGACAGCTTTACCCTCTTTCCGGTTAATTCTCTTCAGGGTCACCTTTATTTTTAACACCCACATGTTGTTGATTTCTTTCAGAGACTATCCATATTAGCAAGGGCGTCGGCAGCTTTTCAGTTAGGGGGGGGCCAACACAGGTTAAAAACCTCATCTTCTCTCTTCGCCTTCCTTTTAAGCACTAGGCACTCAACATACAGTCATTAAAAAAAATTAACACTCCTAATAATTGTTTGTTTTAATAAATTCAATTTTTAAAAACAATTTTATGCAGATTTTGGAAGCTAAATAATGTAATGTCACATGTGTAGGGGGGGGCAATGGCCCCCCTCTGCCCCCCCTGCCTACGCCCTTGCATATTAGCACTTGTCACACCTTTATTTCTCTTATTTGGAATCTTCATGGATGTTTTGAGTTATCAAGGTTTGACTGTATTTAGTCAATAATCGAACCTCCTGGCATGTTTATTTCTATTTCTTTATCTTTTGTCTCTGTCCTCTATTCTAGCCCACCTATTTTCATACAAAGTGGTACTGTCTGATTTTTATAACCCTCTGCCCTTTGATTTCTGAATCTCTTGTCTTTGTATTCATTCACCCCCCTCAAATTGATATAGAAATTGTGGTGGAATTTCATTTCTTTTAGGACGTAATAACTCACTACTAACTATGTAGTTTACCCTAAAGTTGTTATGCCATCCATCTAAGTATCTATTTATTCATTCAACTGCTGCTCAATTTGACTCATCAGCAAAGTTTGCAGACTACGTTGGCGTCTCCTCGTCTTCCACTTCCCCTTCGTCCCCCTCTGTCAATGGTCGCGTGACGAGGAGACCAAAAAGGAAGCAAATTACATTTTATATATTGTAGTTGCTCACTGCCCGATTCTGTCTTGGCCTTCTACATATACATACACATATCCACATGCATGCGACTTCATATGTTTACAGTATGAGCTTGTTTCTTCCTTCTTATTTTCTTTTATTTATTTCGTTTTTTTTTTGATCCCACTGCACGCACTGTGAGGACTTTGTTTTGCCCTTTTTTTCTTTTTTTTGGCAGTTTTCATTTTGTCTCTTTCTCTTGGCACGCAAATAAAAATCGCATGTGAGCACGCGAATAACAAGGCTTAAGTGGAAGTCGCCCTCCATGTGTCCTGCCCCCTTGGCTCCATTGCCTCCAAGCGGGGGAACATTGCGTGAAAGATGTCGCAACGCAATTGTAAAACGCGCTGCCTTAAATGTCTTTGCAGTTAATTAAATATCCCATATTCCATTTATACTTCTATATATTCCCCTATATCGTGTGGTCGCACAATGAAACCTTATCTGTCGCTCTGATGTTCTCTGTTTAAGTGTCCGAGACAAGGGCTTTGTCCTAATTCCAGTAATTAAGTGCTACGTTTTTAGCCCGACTATGTCCACATTATAAATAAATTAAATAATAATTAGAAACTTTCCTAGTAATCATTTTCCATCATTATTTTATGCATAGATCTTTAAAAATTAAATTCATGCTGATCGAATAGAGATGTGATGATTGATTGATTGGGTCAGTCATATCGCTAGTCAACTCAAATTTGTTTTTTATAGTAAATATATTTATATACTCCCACTCACATTTGCATGATCCTTCAGCTAATTATCTATTCCCAATGCGTGAGTTGTACCCTAATTATGTGTAATTATGTGATTTTTGGCAATTATTGGAAAATTCCTTTGACTGTTTGTCCTGCGTATTCATGTCCATGTCGTTTGTACCACGTGCCCGAATTGTGTAAATAGAAATACCAGTAAATTAGTTTCTCTCCCCATCTCTGGCCAAACGACAACTGCTTGTTTGAGCTTTGTATGTAATTATTTCGAGTATCCTGGCAACCCTGACAGCCCAACTGTTGTTGTTTTTCGATCTAAATGTAATTGTTTTATAGGTGGACGCACTTAGTTTTGGTAATTAGTGTCAGGTGTTTGTTTGTTTGTTTGTTTTTACTTGGCAAAGGGAAATGATATCAGTCTGTACCTCTAACGTCCCACAGTTACAGTCCTTCAACTTGAATACAGCTAAACTTTTATGTAGAACATCAAAACACTTTGTAAACTCAACCGCAAAAGCATGACTCAGTTGTGGCTTCACCACTGTGACTTTGACATTGAAAAACTAATGCAGTTCCCGAAAACCCTAAACCCCAAATCCCAGACCCCAAAACTCCCCCTACTTTGGCAGACACTTGACTAAAAATAACCACAGAAACCAAATGGCAGACAAAAGACAAAAGTGGCCGCAAAACGAAATTATGTTTCAAGTAACTCAATATCCGGACCCCCATCTCCCAGGCAAAGTTGTGGCCGACTTAGCACAAGGGGGAAAAACTTTAAATTTACCGCAGTTTAAAAACCTACAACAAATACAAATTCAAAAGCGAGACTCGCTTTGTCACTCGTTTGTCTGCGTCACGTGTCACGTGACACGAAACGTGACATGACGTGAAGTGAAACGAAACGAATGGGAAGGACAGGAAAGGAAGTGATGAATGTTTGTGTGTGTGTAGTTGTCTCATGTTACTTGAGTTTAGTTCTTACTTTCCTCGAATTCTGCAGCTCTATTTAAAATTTGTTTATTCATTGTTTCCCTTGTTTTCATTGCAGAGGGCATCGTTTCCTATAGCATACCGAAAGGAGTGCCGCGCGGCATGGAAGTGGATCTATCGGACAAGACCTACGATGGCAACGAGCAGGGTGATCGCTATGTGGATGGATTGGGTCAGTTGGTGGATGGCCAGAAGGGCAAGGACAACTTCCGCACTGATATCCATGGCTTTGGCAAAGGTAAGTGGTAAAAAAAAAAACATGTAAATATCCCTTGGATCTCTGATAAGTTGAGGGATCAAGCCAATCTTAACTTTAATTAGATATAAAACAGAGTTTACTCAGAGCAATTCTTAAGTAAAATTTCTAAGTAAATTACGCTTTTCTAAGATTTCAATTACTTAGTTAGTTGGGATACATTAAAACGTTTCATCCCCAACGGAATCATCTCATTGGGCGCCAATATACATAAACAAATGTTAAATACACATATTCCACTTATGACTACCTCCCTCATTAGGGCACACTCTCAAAGTTAAGCCTTTTAGGTATGTGGATAAGCAAAAAGACAAAACTTTCGCCATTTATATATTTAGCTAGAGAAATGCTGAAACTGAGAACTGGTGTTAGCTGGTGAAACCCCGTGAAGATTTATTGCAATAGAAAAAACTGATTAACATCAAATAATTACAAAAGTTCACCGACAGAAAAAGCATAAGGCGAGGTCCAACTGAACGCCAACTACATTGAACATCGAGTTTTACCGAGGATGAGGGCGGAGGCGGGGCAATGCCAGAGTCGGGGCGGGGTCAGGCAAAACTTTTGGCTTGCAAATAATTTGCCTCACAACACAATAAACAAAATAAATAATAACTTTGGACTATTTGCTGGCGTCGCAGTAAACTTGGCCGGATACAAAAGCCCAGCTCCCAGCTCCACAGTCCGCACCACCCGGCAAACTATGCGCTGTAAAAATGTAAACATTATGCATATTTGATAATTTATGGCAACACTGGCATTCATTTCCGACCCGGCGGGCTGCGAAAAGTTCGGCAAACTGGCAAACGGCGAAGCTCGCAAGTTTTGGCTTATTTTTCCCTGATTTTCCAGTTTTTTTTTTTTTAGTTATTTCTCGCATTTGGCAAATGGCCAATAATCGAAATTATTGAAAAGTTTGCTCTGTTCGAATTTAAGTAGAAAAGTTCCCTTAGACAATTAGACATGCAGTCGTCGTCGTCGTCGTTGTCGTCGTCCTAGTCGAGACAGACTCATAAAAAGCAATCGCATTGCAGCAAAGTTTCCCCTCATCCTCTTCCTCACCCTTCACCTTCCCCTTCTCCTCAACAACCACTCTCTGACAATTGAATGGCCATCTTCTTTATGTTTATTACGTTCCTGCCATTGGCTTATTTGCATTGTTAGCAGTCGCAATCGATTTTTTGGGGAAATATCCGTATTGATTTCTTCCACCAAGTGGAAATATCTTAACTTACAGCATTGGAAATTGTATAATTTCTAGTTAAAGCCCATTTATATCAAGCATAGTTAATATTGCATGACTTATGCAGCTTGGCTTATATGCTTCCTGGTCTTTCCCTTTCCCTTTCCCTATCCCTTTCCCTATTTCCACAATTTTCCCCTTTCTACCATCTTTCTACCTTATACAAAGCAAATTAGGGCCATGCAAACAAAACAGTGGAAAGAAATGGCTTAAATGTCGCTTTGGCCATAATTTCTAGTTATGAGCAGTCATCCGCCTCTTTCCCTTCCCCCATTCTCCTATCCCTACGCCGCCCCCACCAGTTCGTGAGCATTTGTTTGTTTTGGGCTATGAAACTTCACCCCAAAGTGCCATTGACTTGGGGGCTTAAATAGCTTTACATACCGCTCTGGAGCATATGTGCCGCCGGGTTGGCCTATTGATTTCCTTGTTTTCCTTTTTTTCCCCAATTCGGGGAAACTTCAACCAAATAACGCTACATTTCATTTCATTTCATTTCATATGAATGCTTTTTATTCCAGGTTACGAATGGATTGGCTGGAGAAATGATACGCCCGGTCTGCTGGGCAAACCCGTTGAAATTGTTTTCGAATTTGATACGGTTCGCAATTTCAGTGCCATCGTTTTGCATACAAACAACATGTATACCAAGGATGTACAGGTGAGTGTAATTTCAATATGATTTATAGACGACTATCATATGCAATGAGTTCTGTTCTGTGATCCCTTTGAGAGCTCTCAATCTTCATAGAGATATAAAGATGTATAGATATTATATAAAATAAAGAAATTTGATAGATTTATGATCTCAAGTAATTGATGTCAAGTAATAGAATCATCTTAGCATTCGATTGTAATCTATTTCGTCTATTACATGAATTTCTAAGAAGTCAAACTCTTCCTCATTGCCTAGAATATACTTATATTCATACCCAACTAAGTCCCTCTGTTCAATCAATATTTCCCTTTATAGGTTTTCGTTCATGCAAAGGTTTTCTTTAGCATTGGTGGACGCTACTTTTCCGGAGAGCCCGTTCAATTCTCCTATATGCCCGATACTATAATGGATCATGCTCGAGATGTGACCATTAAGCTGCATCATCGTGTGGGAAAATATCTGAAAATCAATTTGTATTTTGCTGTCAAATGGATTATGTTATCGGAAATCAGTTTTATATCTGGTAAGTAAATTGTAACGAAAATTGCAGACGCGACTGCAAATGCATTTTTCAGCTTGATTTCACTTTCAAGTGTGTGACAGGAAGGGCAACAACAACAAGGGGGTTAAAAAAGAAAAACTCGAAATAGTATGAAACATTTTTCCAACATTTGGCCAACAACAATGAAATAGATAGAGAGACAGAATGCAACGAGACAGGCGAGATAAGCGGCCCGAGAGGAAAATCTCTTTAGTACAATTTCCTTTTTTCACTGTAAAATGCACGTAGGCAACTCGTGTCGGATCGGAAAAATGGTGTGGGGTGTGGGCTGTGGGCTATGGGGAGGGGAATAAAGTCAATAAAATAGCCAAAGCCCATGGATGGAAGGAAGGATCTCCGTGTCTCGGCATGCAAAAGTAAACACGAGTTCCGGGCTTAGGGGTAGCAGCAACCCCCTAACAACAATGCAAGGTCCAATGGCATGGCATGCATTGCATTTTCCAGCAACATTTCCTATGAATGCCAAGCGTGTCCCAGTCCTGATTAAATTGTACCAAGTGCAAAGATTTGGGATGCCCTCTGTCTGTCCGACAGACATATTTAGACAATATTTTCATGGCACATTGAGTTTGTCTAGGGGTAGCACAAATTGTTCATAGGATAGGGTACAATGCTGTTAACATCCGAGGATCGATTGGGTCGGTCACTGAACCGGAGATCATTTATATTCATTGGGGGTTGTGCCTACAAACCCAAGCCGAAATCGAAATCGAAGTCGGAAAATCCATGTGCGGTAGGTGTGAAAATGACTAGGGGATAAAACTGCCAGGCTGCCAACTTCATTTGATTGATGAGTCAAATAGAGCGTGCCGCATGAATAGGGGATTTGGTACAGATGGCAGCAGGGGCAACATTATAGGCTTAATGGATTTATGAAGGAAGTAGGCTATAAATCTATACCCACTGAGATTTGGTAGTTAAATGACTAAAGCAATGAAATGAATAAACAGGAAGAAAGCTATAGGGAACTAAACAAAGCTTGGTGGATATAAAAAGAATTTCTTACAATGCACCGAGATATAATAGCAGCCCTGAATAAATCTATTCGCAATCGCTGAGAAATAAACTATGAAAATAGTGCCATGAAGAGGGACAAGAAGACGGGGGAAACAATACAAACTCCGCATTACAGATTTTGAAAATCATCGCTGTTCTTCACAAGTCCCCGATGAAGACTTCAAGCTGAAAGACAGAAGATGCCGCACTCAAGATCGGCAAGGGATCAGGGCTACCGGTAGAGAGCATTACTAAGCACATTTGTTATAATGGTAGCAGGCATTGGGTTGATGCTTAACATCCTTACACTGATCAAAAATTGCTGTGTATCGTATAACTTTATAGTTCATATTTAAATAAAACTATAAAACACTTTGGATCAACTATAAACTTACTTAAATGTCAAAGTTAATATTAATATGATGGAGATTGCACAATAATGTTTATGCTGCAAATTGATCTAAAAATGTTGAATCAAACTGAAAATAGTTAGGCGTAGTACATTGCTTTTCTCTCTGTGTAACGGTTGTCAGCTTCACTTGAGCCAAGGATATTCAAGCGAAAACCACAGCGAGATTGAGATTGAGAGAGAGAGAAGGTACAACTCAAACCTCACCACATGCTGCGTCTTCCCTGGCAGCAATTACATGACGAGTATCAAATACCACGACGCATTTGTCACGCACAACCATGAAGCTGCCAGGGGAGGCGGAGGGGAGGGGCTGGGCAAAAAGAAGGGGCAACCAGCTGTTGGCTGGTTTTTATTTTTACTTATTTAGTTTTTTTATTTGGCTCTGAAACTAGGGTAAGGGTAAGGATAAACAAAAGAAACGCACGTACAACGTAGGCACAGAGCATCTTTGAAGTGTGTGTGCGTATATTTTTATCAGGCACTGCAGAGATTTAACCCCAATTTGTGAGATTTGCTTGCGGTGATTGCTGCTGCTGTTGTTGTGTTTTTATGGAGTTGTATTTAAAGGTTTCTAAAAATACAAAAGGCACAAAAAACAATGCCAGCATAGAGAGAGAGAGAGAGAGAGACCCTGGGGACAAAACACACAAAGAGAATTAGTTATAAAGGGCATACGACAACAAGAACAACGAAAACAAAATAAGTAAATGATAAAAAAAAGAAAAGGATATGCGGCATATTTGGCATTACGTCTATTCAAGCCACCCCATCCCAGAGGGGGGTGGGTGTGTGTGTGTGATAAATGTGGCACGAAATATTTTAATTATTTTAAACGTTTTATGACGACCACAGAGAACACAAAACGGAGAGCTGAGAAACTGAGCACTGAGCACTGAACACTGAACACTCAGAGATGCAAGATATGCCTTTATAAGTAGGAAGCAACAAGAACAACAACAAGGACAATGGCAATGCCAAAACAAAAGGCAGCCAAGCACAACAAACTTCAGAGGCATGCCTGGCGTGTCCTCAGTGTCCTCAGTGTCCTCGGTACTCGGTACTCGGTGTCCTGTCCAAGGGAAGGCGACATAACTCAAAACAGCAGCCCAGGCAACTTCACACAGTAATTACGCCATTTACTGTCTGGAGAAACGGGGTCACCCACTCAAGGAAGCACATTTTTCGGCTAGCCTGGGGGCATTCTCAGGGTGGCTCCGTGTAAAAAGCTGCCCCCCGGGAACTTGCTTCTGCTTCTGTCTCTGCTTCTACCTCTACTTCTGCTGTTGTCTTTTGTTTTGTTGTGCCCTCAAGATGTTAGCGGAGATAAATGACAACACTTTGAGCCGCACTGAGAGACCATATGCTGTAACTACGGGAAGAAACATAAGCTGGGAGGGTATTAGAGATCAAAGCGAACGCTTGATGAGCAGGTGTTATGCCTCCCTGAAGGCCCTGCATGACAGATCTAAGCCAATAAACAGCATAAGCCTGCGAATCCAGGTCTAAGTTATGCATAACTCAGCCAAGGGTTGAAGCCATGTTATTCTATAGATTATATGAATTAAATACGATTAAACATAGACTAAAAGAACTAACCAACTATCGTAACTTTAGATATAGATGCACTAGATTAAAACGTCTTTGAAAGGCAGTCAAACTAATATAAGTATAAATTAACAACAGTAAAACATTATCTAAAAGATGGGGAAAACATAATAACGCCTGATAGATTGGTTGAATTCTAAGCAGGTGTAATATTTGAGAATATATATGGTATTTCCTTAAGGATAAGTGCTTATATATGTTGAAGGAAATCAATTCAATAAATGTACCATACAATATAAGCTAAAAGATCTAAATTATATCTTGAGTTACCTAAGGTAACTCAAGATATGAGCACAAATTGGTGTTGACCCGTTAGTAAATCAATAAAAAGTGAAAGCTCAATGCATAATTAAACTATAGCTAACAGCAAGCCAAAACCTAATATATAGGTTACACATTTACACAATTCAACAATTCTGAGAATTACTGCGAATACATATTTGGTCTTCCACTATGGGGAAGACACGACTCCATAATTTGTAGAAAAATCAAACATCTGTATACATTTAGTAATGCCCGAGACTTGGGTATAAAAAACCAACGGTTGACAGGAAATGAACACGTTAGAGGTCTAAGAGGTCCAGAGAAAGAAAAGCGTAGCGAAAGCAAAACAATTTAAAGTGGAACGAAAGGTGTAAAGAAAAGAAACGGAAAAGCAGAATGAAGAAAAAAAAACTAATCATGGAAACGCAGCTGTGTTCAAATTGATGCGGCAACTTTTAAAGATGAAATTGAGTTGATGATGTCCATAACTGACTCCATCTCACTTACACTTCTTCCATCTCTCTCTCTCTCTCTCTTGGTGTTGCAGTGCCTGCGTTGGGAAATTTCACAGACGAGCAGGAACAGCGTAATAATTCGCCGGGCATGGCGCAGGATACACGGGAATATCCTTTACAGAGCAACGACTATCAGCACAATCATAACAACAACAAAATGAATGGCGGCGCGTCTGGAGGTGCTGGTGGTGCCAGCAACGGTGGCGCCACCGATGCCACAAGCAGCAACAACAACAACTACAACAATGGACCAGAGCGTAAGTCTGGATAAATTCAATTAGCAACTTCATTCTTTTTTTGCTCTACCGTTCGGCCTCATTGCTAATTATTTAGTTGAACAATATTTACTTTTAATTTCGTTTTCATTTTCATTTTCGATTTCGATTTTTGCATGTTAATTTAAATTGGGCCCTTTGTTTATCGTTTGTACCGTTTGGTTCTTTTGCAGTAATTGCGCCACGCCCGATTGATCAGGAGCCGAACGAGGCGAGCTTCATAGGCGTTGTTATTGTTGTTCTAACAACGATAATTATCCTTCTCGTGGCCATCATCCTGTTCATCGTGTCACGCACGAAGCGAGCCCGCGGCAGCAACGTTCTCGACGCATTCCAATACAGCTTCAACCCCAACACTCTGGGCGGCAACGTTGACAAGCATCGTCCCAATGGCAATAGCATTAAGGTGAGCATAACACACACACACATTCATCGTACGTAGGAGAACATATAGTCCTCCCATAAGGACGACAAATTCCAGCCTCAAATTTCACATAATTGTTCAATGTTGCGTGCAGCTGCCACGTCCTCAACGTGTGCTCCGAACCATGCCACACTTGACCGGACCCCGTGCGGCATTTATTTTATTTAATAGAACTTTTCAACGGCTTCCTTTATAGCCCGTTCGATGAAGTCCAGCGGAAGCCCGTGCCTCTGCCAGTGTTGGGTTCTGGGTGCTAAACTTAAGTGCTGAGCAGTGCAGAAAGTGTAGAGTGTAACACTTTAAACTTACAAGTGGATGGAGTTAAGCATTGAAGAAGACGCTTTAAAGTAAAAGTAATAAGCAGTAAAATAACAATTGAGGGGATGAACATATGGAGACAATTTCTATACATAACTATATCGATCTAGTAGTGTTGGGGAACACTTTAAACGCACAAGTGTGGGGAGTTGAATCTTAAGAAAAGTGATTTAAATTTAAAATAATAAGTAGTAAAATAACAACTGAAGACATGGTTATATAGAGAGATTATCTTTGCATATCTATATCGATTTAGTCAGTGTTGGGTAACACCTTTAACTCGCAAGTGGAGGTAGATAAACATTCAGAAAATGGCGTAAAGTAAATGTAATAATCAGTCAAATATCAATTGAAGAAATTATGATATGGAGTGAATATATTTGCATATGAATATGAATCTGGCCAGTGCTGGGTAATACTCTAAACTCACGATTAAAGAGGAGAGAGTAGAAGATCTAGTTGGATGGGTAGAATATATAACCTATAGATAGAGTTGGGTTTTGTTTAAGCGTTGGGCACTTTACTAAATAGAGAGAGAAACAATATCAATGCAATGTGGGTATTCAGCAGCTAATTGTATCATTTTATATTATTAAATAATCATAACCCGATCATTTAGGTTTTGCAGAATTAAAGAACCAATTACTCCTTGAAATTACCAGCTGACTACACCAATTGCGATGAAATTCATAGAACTAAAGGCATAAGAATATCAACACAAAGCCTTGCGAATAAATTTAAGACTCACTCTACGTGATAATTAAAGTGTCTAAATGCCACGTTGATATACCTTTATTCCCTGACTTGTCACTATATTAAACATTTGTGCGTTTCCTGCACTTCTTCCCCCCTCCGTCAATTTCAGGCCAGCGTCGACGACAGCGATTCCATTGGCAAGAACAGTCTTTACCACGAGCCATTCAATGTGAATATGTACACGAGCGGCGTGAACGGCTACGCAGCGGTTAATGATTTACAATGTAATATGACGCCAGACTATACAGGTGTGTAAATTCAATACTTTGACCCCGAAACCCTCAGACCTCAGACATCCCCCATCCCAGATCCCATACTCCCAATTCCCTTGGCTTACCCATTTCCGTTGCGAGCTATAAAATATGGCGCCGCCAGCAACTAATGCAAATAAATTTTTGCGGCGATTGCCACACACAAACACACAAACACACACACTCTTACACACTCGCACACACAACCTTTGCCATTTGCCTGTGACTGTGACTAAGCGAAATCCTTTGCGTCTTTTACGTTCGGTCCCCCGCGGCAAAACACAGATGTGCCAGAAGGTGGCTATGCGGTTCCCCATATGCAGGACTATATGCCGGCATCGAAAATGGCCAACGCTGGTGGCGGGTATGTGAATGTGCGACGCACGCCGCCGCCACCGCTGAGCAGCATATTCCCCAGACCGCCGACGGTGCCGCCACCGCCCATGGAGAAGTATTATGCGACCACGGCCATATTCAAGCCCATCAAGGGAGGCTCGGCGAGCGGCGGCAGCAACACCAACACGGTGAGCAGCGGCGGTGGCAAGAGCAGCCACAGCAATCAGGACCAGCTCAACGGCATCTATGACGATGGCATGGGCACCATGAACTCCCAGTCCACAGCTCCGATGATCAATCCCTACAGCAGTGGCAATAGCGCCGCTGCCGCCGCCGCAGCTGCCGAGTTCCAGCGTGCCAGAACCTACAACTTCCGCAATTATCCAGATAACCTCTAGTTCGAAGCTTCACTCAAGTTGGCAGCAGCAGAGCCGGCTGGCACGGGCAATGATATTCTGGCTGCCAGTAAACGTAACAACGCCTCCACCACAATGCCCAAAAAGCCGCAGCATCTGAGCATTGCCAGCGCCAATTCCACCGGCAACGGCAATGGCAACAAGCCCAAATACAGCCTGACTCTGCACAACAACAAGTATGCCTCAAACGGCGGCAGGAATGGTACATCAGTGCGCGACAATCATCAGCAGAGGCAACACCTCAAGGCGTTGCGTCTGACCCGTGACGTGGCCAACGCAGATGCCGTCGACTACAAGCGACCGATGCTTTCGGGTCTATCGCCCGCAGAGGATGTGGGCATCCATCTCGGCAGGGGTGTGGCTCCTAAGGCTGCTGTCAACGGTGAAGCTCCAACCGATCTAGCGACAACAAATGCAACTAAATTGACTGGTAATATGAATGGAAATCTGAACGGAAACGGAAATGCGGCTGCAGCTGCTACTCCAATGGCGAATGGTGTTATGCGAACACAAAACAACAGGCTGTGGTATCATTGATGAAAGCCCCATATTAAATGGATTTGAGGTGAGTTACTCACATATCTAAGGATTGCAATAAATAGAATAGATAATAATTAAACTTATTTATTTGCAATATAAAATGCGTCTAAAGCAACTTGAAATTGTTACCATAATAGACAACTAAAATATTTTTTATACTTATGGTATTGTACTTCTAATACATTTAAATTATTTAAAACAGTAAAGAACATTTCAACAATTTACTTTTATTTAATTTAGTTAAAAGTCAGTTAGCTTGACTTTTTCCAGTATATCAATAATGCAATTCATATCCAAAGCTTAACCACATTCCTATTTAACAACCTTTTACCTTTTTTTTGCCCATTTGCAGCTTCGTAGCTCTACACGGACATTCAACAACAACAAGAAAATATAAGCAAAAAATAAAATAAAATACAAACAATATGAAAATGTTAAGTACTCGTAATCATACAGTAAAATTTGTATTAGAACCCGCCCCCCTTAAAGCGGAGAGCAAAATGCGTCGAACAATTGAACCCACTGAGAAAACGGAAGAGTTAAAGTAAAAGTAAACATACAAATTATTAACGTCGAATATCTAAGCAAACTGTAGCGTCGAATATATGCCAACGAAATGATACAACTTATAGAATACAACCTGTAAATATATACCTAGTATATCGCAATGAAAAAGGTAGTGAAAAATGCATATGATAGAAAAAGCGAGCTGAATTTTTAAAGGAAAACGAATGAAATGGGCACTAGTTTCTCATAGATCAAATGCAATCGAGCAAGCGGAAAATATATTGAAAAAATAAAAACGAATTTAAGGTCTAGCATTTAGCGACACTTATTGTTTATAAAACGAAACGAAACATGAAATATAAAAAAAAACGATATAGGAGGACATAAAGTAAAAAACTAGCATATAATAAAGTTCAACTGATTTTTAGTACCTTTCCGATAAAAGAGATCTAACTGTAAATGCCTGTAAACCCTCAATCCTATCCCCAATCTATACTATACTATACTATACTATATTGTACTGTACTATCGAATATATTCAACGTCCCCGTATTTGAGACCCCACTGTAAATTTCTGTGTATAAACCAAGAGAAGTATCCGAGAGATACATACTTAATCGTAGATTGTTTGCTAATCGGAGCAGATGGAAATGCCGCGTCAAAAATTATGTATAGACATCAAGAGACGGACGACGGATGACGATTGATGATGATGATGATGATGATGATGATAAAATTGTAACGGAATTTAACGGACCAAGAGAGCGTGCAGAGCGTCGTCGCCTAAAACCAATTAAAATGAAGTTTTCATCAATGATTTGTGATTAAATATTTAACTACCTACTTATAAACAAAACAAAATGAATATTCAGTTCTTAATGCTAACTTTAATTTTATGCAAAACGTACTACCCGACAAAAATGACTCTGACTATAAAAAGTACTATGAATATAAATAATTATATACATACATACATATATATATATATATATAAACCACTTACTTATATACGAATATAATTATAAAATAATCATGTATATGTTCCTTTTTAGTTTAATGCGCATACAAAATTATCACAACAACAAAAAGTACTAAACGTTAAAATCGTAGTAGCTTCGTAGTAGTTAAAAAAGTAATAAAAATAATGCAGCAAGTAATAAGAAGTGTAAACACCGCATTTTATAAAATATAAAATAAGTAAGCTCGTTAAAAACAAAAACAAAAAATAAAAACAATAATGATACACTCCCAAAGAAACACACATCCGACACAGAAGTAGTTAAAATAGTAGAAGATAAATGAAAAATACCAGGAACACAGAGACATTCACAACAAAGTATTTAAAATGTTTGTGCAACACTTTCGAAAAAGATTTTAATAACAGCGGCAACAACATTACGAGAATCGGTGTAAGCATTAAGCTAGACATTTTTAAAAACATATTTAAAAGATTAAATTAAATAATTATTATAAGATGTCTAGGCCCGAGGGATATACATAAATATACAACTCACAACATATTTCAATATATTTTCGCACAGTTCTTATATTTCCAAGTTTCCATTGCACAAAACGTTTGCCAATACTGGCCACAACACTGAAAAAACACTAACAACACTTTCCGAATGCAAATGCATTTCTGCAACACTGGATACACTATCAAAATGAAAAGTAAATCACGAACCTACCTACAAGACTTGTATAAATTATAATAAAACGAAAAACGAAAAAGAAAAAAAATGCGAAATTGAATAGTTAGAAATTAAGTTTAAATTACATTTTGTATAAATTAATAAACGAGGCGTAAGTGTACACTGTAAAAATTTATATACTAATTGTAATGTTTTTTTGTAAATTATCGCAAAGTCGCACAGACGAATTAAGTACTAATTCATTTGCTGTTGCTTCGCATTTCATTTATAGACTAGTTTAATTTCTAAATTAATTTAACTGCATTTATTACGAGTAATAGTATGTGTAAATTTCAAGGCAAAATATAGTATTAAATTATTTAAACAACAACAAAACACAGTGGAATTTCTTTATTTCTCTCCATTGAATTACATTTAATATGCAAACTGAGATTGTTGTTGGCAAGTATAAAACAAAAGTAAAACGGCATAGATATAATTTAAACAATGGATTCATATTAATTAATAGAAGAAAAAAAAAACGCTAACACAATTAGTAATGCAAATTAATTGAAAGATTAACAAAAATACTAAATGAAATCACGTAAAAACAACAAAAATAATTGAAAAATGGGTAATAAATCATGAGAAATTATAAAACACAACTACAACTAATGAGTAACAAATGAATAAAAATATACAACAAATGGAATAATTTAAATACAATTTGAGCTGTTTTTATTTTTGGCGAGAACTGGGTCAGGGAGACGACAAAGAATTGGAAGAATGACATATGGCTAACACAATGCGCTTTGGGATTGAGTTTGGTTAAAAGAAGTACTCAATTTTCTAGGGCAAATATCTATTTCACTGGAATCAAAACTATTGATTGAATTTTAGAAATTACAGGATAGCTCGTTAGTATTGGCAAACTAAAACGAAATTTAATAGAACTTGCCAGTCTCTCTTTTGTTAGATAGATTTTATACAATCGAATAAGAATATATCATAAATAATGTGCAGAAGAGAATGTACAGATAACTCAAACATTATTTAAAGCGCTGACATACAATTTTGTTTGTATCGCCAAAGTTTAGCGTGATTTAAAATAGTTCAAGCTGATCTTGATCACAGGTCGCATGTCAAGGATAGTTTTCTCTTGGAACTTTTGACTGGCAAGATTATAAATTATTCAATTATTTTCGAGAAATCACGAATTTTGTCGCACATCTATTTTTAATGCCTATCTGCTGAGTTCGGCCAGGAGAGCATCAGTTTCAAGAGGTAGGTTGTGCATTTTCTTTGAAACAGAAAGCACTGCAGATTGGTATTCAGGGTTTAAAATAATTTTCATAGTGAGTGGATCTAAGAAACTTTTTACAACAAAGACGAATTGATGTTTTTATTCCCCAATAGGGAATAATTGGTTTTAAATATGAAAAGGATAAATGAATCTTCATGCCTTATGAACAATAAATTCATACAATCCAATCTTTAAAGTAAAAATATTGTGATCAATATGAAAGTGCGCATGGGAATCTTTTTAGTATTGACAGATTTGTCACGCCGCCTTGCTTTGGAAGACCATTACACTGAATTATATTATCTATATGACTCACAAACTGTTGATTGTTGACCCCTAGTGCAAATATAAATTTCGTAAGATAAACAGAACGTTCACTTTGAGTAAACAGCCTTAAGGTTTGATCTACGACAACAAAGAGAAAAGCCATTTCAAACTGTCTCTCTAGGGATCTGCTGAAGGAACTGAATGTTTACTATGTTCCGTGGATAAAACGTTCCCTGAGTTCTTAATCAGAGCACTTATGGAACTGGGATCAATGGCCGCCATGGGGCAGTAACATCTGTTTTGATTCACGCATATTTCGCATATTGCAATTGAAGTGGAAAATCGACAGTAACTCAACCACAAACTGTGGCACGAGGAGGAATACGGAGGGTGCTAGGGAAAGTCCACACATGTCGCTTTCGAAACGTTTAAATCAAATATAATAAAATAATACAAGGCACTTGGCGTTTGCTATTTGTAGCTGTCTTTTAATTGACACTTTCGATTGTTCAACTGATTGAATGACGCTCGGTCTGCCCGAATGAATGACTGAATGCCTGTCTATCAAACCATTCAGAGTATTCAATCCACTTATAGGGCGTTGGGGCGTTGGGGGGAGGACGGCAGTCCCTTCACCTGCCTGTCAGGCGTGCGTTGAAAATAAGTTGAAAGCCATTTACGAATTACGAAAAATCAAACCAAACAGAACACAAAATGGTCAAAATGTGTTTTCTTTATGCTTTTTTTTTTCCCAGTCTGTAAAATGCGTGAAAATTCGCATTGACCATCAATTCGTCACTTTGTCCATTGTCATTTGGCTTTCGAATCGAGTGTTAAACAATTTCATTCTATTTATTTTTCATTGCACTTTTCGGTTCTGTGTTCTTTCAATTTATTATTTGTCGTTGACTTTATTTATCGACCATTGCCGCTGCCAAAAAAGGGTTGACAGTTGACAACTTGATGCGAAACACACTCTATCTATTTGAGGGCTGTATTGTGATAAAAACCCGTGAAATAATTACAATTATGAACTACGTTAAGTGAACTCAAGGGTAACTCTCGCATCAAATGGCAAAAAGGAAGAGGAAAAGTTATGTTATCAAATCAGTTAATAGAAACATAACATTTTCAACGTTCCCCGAAAGATTTTCATTTATACTCAGCTATGTTTAAGCTAATTGTTAGATAAGCTAGTCTTTCATTAACTTGAGGGAAATTGATTAAAACAAATCACTAATAATAGAAAATAATACTAAAGTTATATTTTTGTCTAACGGATCTTGCTTGAAAGAAAATGTTTACATTATGGACAGCAGATCCAGCATAATGCCAGATAATGCCCATGTATCCGGCAACTGCTTTGTTACATTGAAATGATACGAGTATCCCATTGCATTCCCGGAAGCATCAGCTGCTTATGGTACGAGTATTTCGTGGCATGGCACGAGTATAATGGTCCATCCTATTAACTAGACGCTGGCTGTCTACTAAGCCGTCTGGACAAATACTTTAATGCCTAGAACGTAAAAATGCAGAAATATGTTTTTTATGCCTCGCGATGTCTCTACAACAACTGTGCAAATAAGTAAAAAGTAATCCTAATTACAATTGCTAGTTATAAATAAACATGGACAAGGAGAAAGTAGCTCGGGGAAAACAACAAAGCCCGACTGGGATCTCTCTCTGTCTCTCTTTATCTCTCTTGGTATGAGATGACGACGTCATTGTAATAATGAAAATCCCCAAACAAGCCATAAAAGGGATAAACGAAACGAAACGAAATGTAATGGAATGAATGAGTGAATGAATGAAATTTTCGGCAAGCTGCAAATGTGACAGAGTAACAGATTTTCGCGTTTACTATGGCAGAAAGACAGACAGACAGACAGATAGACGGGCAGACAGAAAGTCAGAGACACAGTCGAACAGACAGCGAAAGGACCTTCCTAGCGAGTCAACGATATGTGCGACCTGTGCAGATTTTTTAGTGGTTGTTGTTCCACGTTTCTGGTGGTGGTTCTGAACTCTTGTCTCATATTTTTCGCAAATGTTTGTTTGTTTTTCTGCTTAGGGATTTTAATAAAGCAAATCGCTTAAATAGCTCAGTCAACCAGCACAGCATACTCTACTCATAATTACAAATGTCTGAAATCTGCACGAAATGTATATATTTTAAATCGTACATGAGACGCACCCCTTAGGCAAACCCTCTTTGGACTTGTGCAGTGAAAGAGCGATCAACAATGTCCGATGGGAGTAAACAATAGGTAGAACCCGGTACTACCTGGGTCTACCAGGGTCACCGCATAATCATCAAAAGTTGTCAACCACTCGGCAGGCCCCAGAAATTGCTTATCAAGCGTTAAATTGCAGCAATTTGACAGTTTATCGTTGTCAAAGACAATGGCTGAGGCTCTGCTTTATTTGCATAGAGCCATCGCCCCACAAACCCCTTGCTAGGACCACCCTTCCCATTTAAGCAAATCGCCTAAAAACAAAGTACAAGTAAAATGTCAAATTGTCGCCCATTGCCGTTGCCGTTGCAACTAATGCAATTCTCTCTCTCTCTCTCTCTCTCTCTCTCTCTCTCTCTCTCTCTCTCTTTGTCGTTCTAGCTCCATCTCTGTTTGTCTCTATTTGTGTTTGTGTTTGTCGTGTCCTCTCTGTCAATTTGCATGTTACCTTGCATTTGTATTGGCATTGAATTGCATTCTATCTACCCCCCTTAACCGCTTCCTTCTCCCCTTCATCCATTCGTCAACTCTCTCGATATTAGTTTAAGTGTGTGTGTGTCCTTATCAAATGCTGTTTCCTGCCGCACGTCCTTGCTAGCTTCCTTTGTCTGTCTGTGTTTGTATTTGTTTATCTAACTATCAAAGTGCTGCCTGCTGCCTGCTGCATGCCGCATGTTGCATGCTGCTTGCATAACTTAAGATTCATAGATTCGAGTGTGTTAATTGCTGGCCTCCAAGCCCATTGTCCTGCTTGTACATCCTGCTTCCTTTCCCCTTCCTTGCACACTCGCAAATTTCCATTACAGTCTTTATATATTATTTTGTTTTATAACTTTGAGGAACGTGCAAAAATCATCATTTCTTACGGTGGTCAGTTGAAGACAAATTCAAAACACTTTCCAGTTACTCAACAGATCTCGGTCAATTAATAAATGGACACACCAAAGATGAACCAAGAATCGCTAATAGTTCAATTCATGTGGGGAACACAAGTAAATTATAGAAAAATTGGTATAACCTTTGTATCTTATTAAAAAGGGTATGTCGGTGCCCAGGAGAGTACTATATTTATAGTATTATCAGGACGATGCATTTATGTTTGTCGGTATCAGTACAAGCTAGTATCTGAGTTTTAAAACTATGTTTATTTAACTTGGTACAGGTCCGCCTGTTTGCTGTCATAGAAACGATTAGTTTTTTAATATAACGAAATTAAATAGAATATTCTTTGGGATATAGTATCTTAATATTATTCTAAACTGGAGTGAGTGCTGGGCTAAAGAAGAAGACAAAAATCAAGCTGATTTTTTAAAGAAAACTGCTTACCAAGTTTGGAGTCTCTAACTCTTTTAGTCTCTGAGATATATGTAGGTCATACGGACATGGCTGTATAGACTCGACTGTTAATGCTGATCAAGAATACACTTACCTTATCGGGTAGACAAGACTTTCGTTGTTCCTGTTACGCACATTTTTTTTTACAAACTTATTGCAGTACACTTGGTACTTTCTTAAATTACAGGGTCTAAATATGCAGGGCTCTTAGGCGTGACTTTTTTATTGTTTTATATAAAAATGTTTTCTCTGCTTGGCTAATTTATTCAACTACCAAAGTCATGGTAGGAAACGAATTATGGATCGGGTTTATATTTAATAAATATTTAAGAAATATAAACAGTGCTAATAACACTAATTACCAACATTTTTTTGTCTTTAACTGTTTCTGTTAAAAAATATCTCGCACAAAATAGCAATAATAATTATCACAATTCAATAATATGTTATAAGTAATTAATTGATATATTCATGAGCTGGGGACGCTTTTTGTCCCGAAAACCCATTAAAGCATTAAAGCGACTGATTGTAATATTGTATCCAGAAGTAGATATTGATAGCTTGGAATCTGAGCTGAAGATATTCATGAAATTCAACACTTATCTCCGACGAGATGATAACCTATTCTGTAGTAAACTGATGTTTGCGATGCCACATAGCCACACACAAAGGAGACAGCAGATCGACAACTAAACGAGTATCAATTTGATGTCTCTCACTCGTAAGAAATGTTAGAGATTCTAAGCAATTGAAATAAAACTATTAAGCTAGAACCAAATGCAGATAGAGATAGAGCTTAATATAAGTACATCTCATAGATTCATCGTCATCTTTTACAGAATGATTTTATTTATATATAAATTTAATTATTTACATCATATCACTACATGTTTAACTTAAGTTTAAAACGCTATTTACAATGTGTTGTCTACTTTAGTGCGTAAATCTTAATAACTTTTTGGGATGAAGCTAAAATAAAACAATTGACCAGTCATGTGGTCAACTCAAGTGGTTTAGCAAGTTAGAACTCCTGACTCCTTTCTCCTATCTTAAGTATACGTATTATGAAAGTTAAATGTGTTGCATCGATAAGCGTGAGGAGATAGTTATGATAGTTAACGCCAACTAATTGAAACTTTGCTTAATTCCTGTTTATATCACAAACAAACTGAGATGATGACAAAGCTGGGCAGCAAGAAATGACTGGGGTTAAGGTGAGGAGTATAGGGAAGGACAACGCTGATGTGCCGGATTATAAACTGCAACCTAAGACTTGGCAATAATTTGATAATTTAATTACACTTAACCTCGTTGAACCGCCGCCCCGTCCCACTGTCGACCCAGGCATAATTTATGCAACTGCCAATGTGTGTGTGTATGTGTGTATTAGTTGCTGGTGTTGCTAGTGTTGGTGTAAGTGTTGGTGTAAGTGTTGGTGTTAGTGTTAGTGTTGTTGTTGGCGGCGACATTTTGCTTGTAGAATCGCATGCATAAATAAGTTCCACATTGGAGCCGACTCGACGCCGTCTTCTGCCCCTTATGCCTGCTCCCCACTTCCAATTCCCCACCCCCCACACCACAGTCCTTCGTCTCCCTCAATATGTGCGGCATCCACATAATTGTCGGCCATGTATCTTACAAATGCAAATTAGATGCAAATGTTAATAATCTGCGTGGATGAATTTTAATGAGCAGCCAAAGTGTTTTGGCGACTTTTCGCCGACGACGACGTCGACGTCGACGTCGACGAAGATGCTGGCGTCGCTGCCGGCAGTAGAAAGTGTCAGACATGCATCAGGGATTAGCCCTGACCAGCCCAAAAGCAGTTGTTGTTTGCGTCTTACACTTTTTTCAGCGAACAGCAGCTGGAAACGTGCCTCATAAACGGAGCACAGGTGATGTGAGGGAAGGGCAACCCTTGCCTTGTTACGAAGCCAATTTAAAGTTGGGAATTTGACGGCAGACCTGCTCCCTTCGTTCTCTGGCAGACCCTAGCAGCTGTACGGCCAGACATCAAGTGGCTGTGGCTAATTAACGCCGCTGTAAAGATACTGAATGTAGAGACTCCAACTCCAACTCCGACTCCGACTCCGACCTCGACTCCGTCACGTGCTCCGACAATCCGACTATCAAAATTATGTTTTCCGACACTTCTTCGAGTCCAAATTTAGATGGCAATCCAGCAATCCCGCTACTGAGGCAGCCAGTCGTCTGCATCATTTCCTTTTCATTGCCTTTTGCACGAGGAAGTCGAAAAATGAAAACAGATGTTGAAAATCAGTTGCACATTAAATGCTGTTCATGTGGAAACTTAATTGTTGCCACAGTCGGCGGCACAGAAGTCCCTCGATATGTCATTTTGCAGCTCGGTTTGATTTGCGGCAAGTGTCGCCCAGCTTTCCAAGCTTAGGGGTTGCCACCATACCATTTAGGTGTTTCATATTTGCCAATAATGTACATTATTTTTCTCCTTTTTCCTTGGGTTTTTCTATCGTTTGTTTTGCCAAACACTCTGGGGCAGCGTAATATGACACATATACTCGTACTCCCATATATGTATATATATATATATTTGTAAGTATACCAATAATATAAGTTTATTTGTCCATTTTAGAGGCGACATATGTTGTGAACTCCCGCAGTGAACGTGGTCAGTCAGTGGATGAAATTTATAACGAAACTGTCGATTCCCATTAGAAATCGCAATTGATGTGAGTGCAAATGATTATTACACTAGCTAAAGGAAGATTGAAGGTATTTTGAGGGAAACTATCTTAATTTTCTTCTATTATTTGAATTTAAGAGCATTTAGCTATATTTTCAATCGGCACTCAAGTAGTTCGGTGATATCGATGCTCAATTCCTCGCTGTATCATCTTTAAACGATTTGCAAACATTGAAGATTTCAATATGTATTTCTCTGTAATTAAAAACATCTTTGAATGCATTTCTGTTAATGATCAAATACAACATTTCTATTTGGACACTTTACTAAAACAATTTCATTAGGAAAGTACTTAACACAAATTCAATATATTAATATAAAATCCTTCAACAAAACATATTAAGGCTGCGATTAGGGATGCCAATGAAATATTCACAGTATTTTTCTATTACTCTGTGCTATATTCGTTTATTAAAAACTTGATTTGAAACTTAATTGCATCTTTAATGGATAACTATAGCTACTATTTGAAAAAGTATAGCCAAAGAATAGTATCCATCACCTATTTAGTAATTTTGAAGCACTTTAAGCGCGGATACACTATTCCTTGACAAATGTATATTAAATACTACTATGTATCAAATCCTTAATCATTTTTCTAATCAATGTACTAATTATAAATGGAATTTCACTGCAATTTCAATGTGTAATCGAACACTCAATTAAATTGCATTAATGTAATTTCTAGATGGCAATAAGAATAACGCATGAAATTTCAACATACGTCGCACACATGATGCATTCCCAGGATCAATAGGTGCTTTTCGGGGGGTTGGATGTATGCAATAACTGCGCAATATATCAAACAAATACACCTGGGACTACCCGGGAACTGCACCCGGGGATGTTTTTCTCGCGCGCGTGAAGAACCAAATGGAAAAAAAAACAAAGTCGGCAAAGAAAACAATGGGAAACTGCAAATGGAAGTGGAAAGCGAAAGCGAAACGAAAAATTTATTTATATGCGATTTGATGGAAATGCGAGGGTTGGGCGTAACAACAAATAAAAATAATGGATTGAATCAAATTTTGGTAAAGAGTCAGTGACCGACGAGATGAAACCGTAGACGACCCAAGAGTGTGACGAGACGGAAGAAAGAGAGTTGCATCAGCGACACGACGGGAAAAACAACAAATGACAACAAATGAAGAGCAAACAGTGAGGGCGACTCCCCAGGAAAACATTTGGCAAGTGGATCGCCCGATGAATTCAAAAAGTGAAAAAAACGACCTTGTAAAATGTGAATGTCACTTCAGTCCAAAGTTTGCCTTAACCACTTCCGTGTTGTTGTCCATGGAAAAACTATCTTTGAATTGTCGAAATTTGTATACTCTTTCTAAAGAGAGAAGCTTGTATATCTAAAATGAGAGATATAGAAAAACGCGGAGATTTACGATGGAGCACTGATAAACAAAGATGCGTTATATAATTATATATTTGTGTAATAACTTTCCTAACTACATTACTCATATCATAACTATGTATAAGACTCTTTGACTTAATTAAGAACATAAGATAATGTTTATGTTAATATAGTTAAATGAAATTCAGGAAAATATGTGTTATATATATATACATTTAGTAATCATATTTAAGATAAATATTTTTCATATTTTATATAGAACGCTTAATCAATTCTAGCTTGTCGGCAGTGACTAGCAGTTCAAAAAGCACAACAAAACTGAGGCTATATTTAACTATAGTCATTTCCGTGGTCAGAGTTCACTTCAATCGTTTAAATAAACTTTAAAGCTTGTATGGTGCCAATATGAAATAAACAATAGTTGACTCAAAGTGTAAATAGTGAGATTTACTTTGATTTTTTTCTGTGTATCCAACAATATGTATTCTTCAATGAATCACATAATGAATGACAGGACGATAATACCCTGTATAAGGGCACAAGTCACCACGAATGCTGTTGTTGTTTCTACCGTCATGCTAATCCGGAAACTGAGCCCAGGACCCAGGACAGGGTGCCCCCGTTGCCCTGTGGCACGCCTCGATGACTTTCGCCCGGCGCCCTTGGCTGGGATTAATTCCACACATTAGCCGGAAATTTTATATGTTCTACGAGTACCACGGAGTATAGCCCTGCTTTCTGACCAGTTGGTACTTCTATGAATATGTTGTGTGTGCCTAATGTCTGAAATCTTCTCGAGCTAAGCTGACATGACCAATGGCAGCCACTTGTTAATTTCCCATACTAATTTCCAGTTGGCAGCTCATTCGGTTGCTTTGGTTTCATCATTTTTTAAGGGGTTTTTTCCCCTTTCATTAATCACACTGATCGCTTTCCGAGCACGCACTACCGAGTATTCGCCATCATTTTTTAGGATTTGGCGCAATGTGGAATTTCCACACGTCGCGTCGCATTTCGTTGCTCCTGAGGGAAATGCGACGCAGTTTTCCCACTTTCAGACTTATCGGTGTAATTGAAATTTGTGTGAGTGATAAATTCAGTTTTGGTGCGCTGTGTTAAGCGCATGATTAGCGTTTTCTTTCTCGACAACCCACAGTTTTCCAAACACACGTTTTTGGCCAGCCCGCTGTGCCTTCATGGAGGCTCTAGGAGGTGTGGCACATTCGTGCCTAGCCTGCCAACAATGGCTTTTAATTATTTATTGCCTAATGACCTAATGACTTTTATTTTGTAGGCCTGAGAATGGCCAACCTCAATCAGTGTGAGCCAACGACACCCAAACTGAACCAAAGTCACGAACAGTCAAATGAGTGGACAAATTACTTAAGGACATTTTAGCAGCACTGCGACTAGGAATCGAAAGTAGGCTCCTTCCCTTGATTCTGATTGCTCAAATAAACAGAATGTCAATGCAGTCAAAGATGAGATCGTCTTTATTGCAGCTATAGCAAATATTGCTTTGTATTGAAAATATTAATTAATATTTCATATTTAGTTAATATTTACTTATACTAATTATCAGTTGCAAGCTTTATTCCTACTTCATATTTAATAACTCAGTATTACTGTTTTCTTTGCTTAAATTAGGTTTATAATTCGCATTTAATTCTTTTACGGATCTTAATATTAATATTTCCTACAGTTTAAGATTGAATTCAAAGGGATTAAAACGTACTCATAATTCTATCGATTTAACAAAGACAAGTGATGTTATAATGAATATTGTACGATATAAGACATAACTAGGAATTAATACAAATTCAAATATCGGTTAAGTTTTCGGTGCGTACCCAAACGAGTATTTCGGCCAAAGGTTCCAATTCGGAATTGTCCTTTTAGTAACGATGTGACCCGGAAAAATAAAATTTCTAATACTTCAAAATTCTAAGGATCAAAAGTGTATTAGTAGATAAGTTGTGCACACTATATACATACATAAACATCTCAATATCTATGAGTTTAAATTAAATTTTCAATTAACATCTAGTGCAAAAGATCTTAATGATAAGTAAATAAAAGTCAATCATCGATCAATCTTACAATTATATAAAATATACTTATAAATTCGTTGCTGCTTGAATCTCAATAGATTTATTCACTAGACTTTAGGTCAATAGAGATGATTATTATTTATATCTATTTTTTGCATTAATCTGTAATATACTTATAAACGCGTTGCAGTCGGTCTTGAATCTTAGCAGATTTATTCACCTGATTTAGGTCAATAGAGTTGATTTTTTTATCTATATTTTAACTTTATTATTGCTGTACTACCGACTTATAATTGAATCATATCACTAATCAATCTATTTAATTTATCTATTAATTATTAGAATAACAAATTATATACTAAATAGTTTAAAATGCTACTTCTGCATATAAATACCCATTACATGGACTTACTTTGGTTTGGTGTAAGCTACCCTTCTGGCCAAACAATCTAATTGGCTCATAATCCCATTAGCACCTTCATTAGCTGGCCAAGCAAGCATGGACAGTAATTCTGCGAGCAACCTCTGAGTCGATAAAGCAACTACCCCGCCCGCAATCAACTCAATTTGCAAATTGTGGCCTGGCATGTGCAACACTTGAAAGTATTTTAAAACCATTTATTTCAAATGACCCACACGACGAGGAACAAGACGACGAGTTGGCCGACAATTTTAAAACTCGAGACACGTAAAGGTAACTTGCAAGGAACCTGGCCATGGCACCGGCCGTTTGCTGGAACTGGAACTGGGTCTGATGCCATAAAAAATTCATTTGACTTAAAAACTTGCAGAGACAAAAAACCAAAGTGTTGGCCGAGGCAAAAAAAAAAACTGAGCAGCACTCGTCAGTTAAAATTAGAGAAGGGTGCGTGATTCAAGTTATCAAGATTCGAGTAAATCTAATAGAAATATATTTTGAATATAATAGTCAGTGTATAAACTATAATATTTTAAAATAGGTCAGTTTATATAGAGCTTAATTAAGTGTTATAAAATCAGGCACGACTTTTGTCCATCTCTAGTTGAAAGTCGTCAGTTGAAATTGATATTAAGTCAGGTGGCGCGTGTCCATTACACGCATTGCGGCCAGAAAGCGAAAGCCTCCTAGATCCCCAGGTAGAATGTGAGACTCACAGATAGAGAGAGAGAGAGACAGATATGGAGAGAGGAAGCAAGACAGGTAGAGAACATAAACTGACAGTTTTGAAGCACGCACATCCCGTGCATGGCATAAACAAAACAATGCCCAAAACAAGAACTGAGATCTGAGCACAAATTTGCTTAGCCAGCGCGGAAATTGTGGTCGGTTGCTCTATTGTCTTATTGAACTGCCGGTAAAAGGAAGGAGAGTAGGAAACGGAAGCGCGACCCGGCCGCGGCCTGAAGTGCTGCTCCACCCCCACCCCTCCCTTGCCCCGCAGTTCTTCCCTCTGCCACTGATTCGGTCAGTGTTCGGCGTTTTGTCAAAAGGCGCACGTGAACTATTAAAATCACTTAGATGCAATTCATGTCACGTTCCCCAAACTTAGTAGCGATTGATATATGCGATGTCAGTCTATGTATCTGTAAGTATCAGTATGTGTATCTGTAACTGTGAGATAAATGAACTGACAGAACGACTGGCCAATCTCTGATAAACTTGAGTGCTGTAGTAATTTAAATAAATCGTGTCCCACTGAAGTCATAATGTTTTTGGTATTTCAGTTGACCAAGGTCAGTTACAGGGTCTGAGTAAAGTACGAGTATTTGTGAATAATAGTTAATATATATTTGAAACTTGTACAGTCCTTACTTTGATGGAACATTGAGTGCAGTGAGCGTTTAATTAGTAAAGAACTTAAAAACACATATTCAACCTACATCTCTTCTTAAGTGTGTAGAAGTTATTTGAAATAATCTGCTCTTTCACTCAATTGAAAGAAATATATTTACTTTATTTCATTTTAAATTAAATTAAACTTTCATTAATATCAGAAAACTTGAACGGTTTTCTTAAAGTAACATACAAATGTAAAATTATTTTATTACCTTCTTTTGATTAAAAACTCTTCAGGATTTAAATGCGTTTGAGAATTAAATCGCAATATTTATGTGAGTCATGTTCAAGGCTCACAGTTGGTTTGAATGTTTAAGAACATTTTAACGCATGGAGAGATTCCCAGTTGTATTTTTAATGAAATATGTGCAGAGATGCATGTGCTTTCAGCACAAATGACAACAACAAGAAAAACATCATTATATTGGCAAAAATAAATTTGATCTAAGCTTATTAATTGCATAAGCAAATGGCAATGCAGTTGACCCAATTCTATCATAGTGATGCAAACAAAATAATGCATTGAATGTGCATTGTATAATATTAAATATTTTGATTCATTTAATACAACAAAATCTGTAAGGCTTTCCAATTCTGCTGAGATATTGCCAAGAAATGTTATGAGATATGTCTTGTCAAGTAAATGCTGGGAAATGTATTGCCACAAGCCGCAAATATAATGAGTGGGAGAAGATATTCAGGGAGGAGAACACACGTTTTTCCACTTGACAGGCTTAGCAACAAAACAACAGAAATTACATTCTCTCTCTGTCTCTTTTACACTGATTAATTAGAGGCAAATAAATTCCCATTTTTTTCCCACTCCATGCTCCACACTTTTCGTGTCATGTGTGGAAATTATAAAAATACTTAGCACTATTTTAGGTTTTTTTTGTTGCTGTTAATGCATCGTCCTCTCTCCCTTCTTTGATTATTAATTACGCTGACACTTTGGATCTGCGCTAATGAGCACCGAAATAGAATTTTCCATAATTTGCCTGCATGTCTATATAGAAGGAATCTTTAGTTTCTATGTATGTCTTCAGAGCCGTATTCGTTTTCTCATTCGTATTCGTATTTGAGTATTCCCCTCACTTTCTACCTCCATTGCTGTGGCTATGACTGCACAATTTATGCAAATGATGTTGGTTGAGCAAACATAACCTCATTTTGCATTGCCCCAGCTCTAGTTGCAATATTGCACGCTAGATGTCGCTGCTGCTGATGCTGTTGGCCATTCTGCCATCTACTTTACCTGCTTGCACGTTCATGAAAAATGATTACAAGTGGGTCACAGGATATGCAAATGTTTCTTTTTCACACTCAGCTTGCGACAATGCCACACGGTGAAACAGCAGCTGCTTCTACTCTCTTCCTAGCGCTAGAGGGCGCTGGTGCTGGGCGCTGGGCACCAGGTGCTGGGCCACTCATGAGTTATGTACATCGACTTCTTGCCAAGATATTTCGCAAATGCTACTGAAAGTTGGCCAAGAAAATAGCGAAAGTTTTTGCACTTTTGTACTTTATATCCGCCATTGCCGGCAGTTGCAACTTTAATTTGCAGAGACCAACCCAGTGGTCCATGACACGCAACATGCAACGACAAGCCCAGCAATTGGCCAAGGACAACAGCAACAACAACAACTGGTAGGACAACGACAACACCGCCTAAAGTTACATTTGATTTCATTTTCTTTTGCTAACTTCAAGAGACCAAAGTTTCCACAACGAAACGCATAACGCATGAAAAACTAATCAAAATGGCGCTTGTCCTGGGACTAATGTCCTGCACAATAACGATGTCTAACAGACAGCATATACATTTTAAATACCCCTTAAATTGATTCAGTTAGCCCAGTTAGCTTTGATCTCAAGCTTATCTCATTTCCATTAAAAAACTCTAAGCGAGGTAAAGGTCTAGTGACGAAAGCATATTCAAATCTCGAAACTTACGATATCAAATATTGTGCTCCATTTTTCCCAGCTCCATATCTCATGATCCTGGTTAGTTACCAATAGTGTTGGCATTTAGCTATGATCTTTCCTATACCTGAGACAATCAACAACATCATATAGTATTTGCAGTTTCAACGAACAAAAGAAAGCAGCATCATTATGTGAGTGTATGACTCTTTGGATCAGGGTACTGAGTATAAGTCGGAGATCAACTTTTCTGTATGTACAACAATTACCATTTTGTGGTTGGGTGTCTCCCAGTCGAACTCTTTTGGTTGTGGCAATAATAAAATATATTCAGTTCAAAAAAGTAGATACACAGTAGAATAACTTGCAGTCAGTCCTTCGATATTACATGATTAATAACTAAAGAATATATTTGGAAACTTTAAAACTTCATACAGGATATTCCTTAGTTGAGCACTCCCGATAAGAGCATTCATAGATATTTTTTGTTTGTGACGCTGCCGGCCATTTGCGCTTTTCTCGTTTGCTTCCTGACAAATGTACATGTCCTGCGAATAGCCCCAGAGTGAGAGTTTATTTAGCTTTTTAGATATTTATTTGCAAGTCAAAAAGTTGAAAATGTGTCAGTAGTCCTTGCCATTTGTATATTTCCTTTTCCAGAAATTACATAAATAAATATTATATATATTTTCTAACATTGTAATGCATTTTGTGGCTGCTTGTTAGTATCTCAGAGATAGATGAATTTTGTCTAGTGTTTTAAACATTGAAATAAAAATGTATGCATTCACATACAGATAAAATAATTTAATAAATACTCAAGAAATGGGGAATATATTATCTCCAGGGAATAAATCCGAAACGCTTAACACTTTTTTAAGTGTGGAACAGAAATCTCTGAGATCGAGGTGTATATATAGAAGGACATGACTATACCGACTGAGCTTTTGATGTTAATAAATAATTTAATAATATACCTTATGGTGTCGGGGAACACAATTTACTCATTTACTCTACGAGTGACGAATATTAAAATGAAGAAGAACATGTTTTCCTGCAATGTTTCAAGATGCATATTTAAAACTTGGTTAATAATTCTAATCATTACTTATACTAAAATGATTTGACTTACAAACTTGACTTACAATTTCTAAAGTGTCATACAGGACAAATAGATATTTTAATAGATAGATATATTATAATATAAATAACAATATAAATATATATAATATTATATTAGTATAATATATTCTGAGCCCTGATGACCAAAATGAATCCGTAGCCCAGTGTTCAGAGTTCGCCCCGATGTTGCAAGGAAGCATTTTTTCGTAACGTTTACTTAAGCTCCTAAAATGTTGCTTAGTTTAGCAAAAACACGCAGCGACCATTTTTCATATTTTCATTTATAAATTTATTATAAAGCCAAAAGCAGGAACAGCTTCACTTGGATGGTGGATGGGGCTTAATAGCTCCCATTTGCCCCCATCCCCAGGTTACACCACAACTCTTCCCACTCTCTGGCAGTTCTCTTGGCTGCGGTTTAGAGCTTCGGCTACTTTGGCATTTATTTTAAATTATAGTTCGCAGTAATAACTAATGCTCAGAGTGTGTGTGTGAGAGAGAGAGACCAGTTGTAGTTGCTGGTTGCTGTTTGTTGGTTGTTGGTTGTCGGTTGTTGTTGTTGCCGCTTTTTTGTTGTCGCTGCCATGTACAGAAATTATAGACATTTTGGCCAGGGGATTGTGTGTAGTTTTTAGCTATTTAATGACAGTATTTGCGAGCAATGCCAAAGTTCTATGGCAGCTTGACATGAGATTCCGTATTGTTTGCGAGAGTTGGGGGGTCTTTCGGTTTCAATTAAGTTTACTGCAATATAAATGTGGATTAAACAGTTTGACAAGTCATCTGCATAATTATGAAAATTCCCAGAGCCAAAGCCAGAAACAGACATTGACATTTTTCATTCACTAATTGAAAATTCCTTAAGTCAACTTAAAGCTGCCAAAATTTCACGACAATTTCAATTACTGAATTACAAGGAACAAACAATGCCAATTGATGTTGTGTGAATGAATTTACACCATCATGGTAATCGACCCCCATTGGGGAATAGTATTTGGAGCCCCTAATGGTCGCAAACGCCCCTGATCACGCCCACGTCCAACTCAGCCCACACGTCAGTAAATATGAATGAGTACGAGTTAATGAAATATTGAAATATGAATAGACAAGCTTGCCCCCGCACACTTCAAAGCAATCATGTGTCCATCAAGCAAAACTTTCCTTCTGCCTGCCAAGACCATAAGGATACCATATATAAGCACAAGCATGTGTCAGGACTACGAGATACCCTTGGCAACTATGAAAGCCAAAGGGATTCCCTAGATCACAAATTCAATATACCACACTGATCATGAAATATTAAATAAATATTCCTTATTTTACCAAAATATACCCCACCTATTGATTGTATAGAGTATAATAAATTGAAAAAAAATATTTTAAATAAGAAGTAACTGAAAGCCGTCCCGAAAAATGCGAAAGTAACCCGAAACAAACAAAAATTACAACGCTTAATTATGAAAAGTGTTTTTTTCCTTCAGCTTCGTAGAGGAAAATGAGTATAAATGTAGGAAACACACGAAACGAGTTAATGAGCGAAATTATAATGAAGTTTTACTTTCAGAAAAGCACCCTTATTGGGCATGCATGTGGGTCAGCATTGCTGCTTGGGGGCTGTTTTAATGGGGCTAATCAAATATTTGACATTTACTTTGGGTGGACCTCAAGTTGAAGTGTTGTCTAGTGTAAAACTCATTACAATTCACTGTTCACTGTAGGCAACGTTTCCCAATGCAAAGATGGCCTAAAGCTAGGGCTACGGTAAAGGGTGTGCGGTGTAGGGGGGGGGGGTTCTTGGAGGGGTGGAGCAGGCCAGTCAGGCGTGCAGTATGCAACGAAATATTTCATTAAATCGCTTAACATTGCAACTGTTACCCAAGTAACCAGCCAACAACCGACAAGCAACATCAACAGCCACATTAACAATGACGCGAACAACAGCAGGAAAAAAACAAAAGCACAGAATGGCGTGATATATATGTAAGTATAATAAGTAGGTTAGGGCTAACAGGGCATCTGGTATCTCCTACATTAAGTAAAAGACTCGTAACTTTAAAATCGATATAAGGACATCGCGTCGGTTAAAGATATCAGCTCGAAAATGTCATTCAATATTATCACACAATACTTAAGGATGCCGCTGTACTCGTACCTACTTATTGTAGTCTACTCTATTATTTGATATTAGCAGTTTAGATCATAGATTGTGAGTCACCGGCAGAAGGATCTCTGGAAAACTCTATAAAGTATATATATTCTTGATAGCCATCATCTTTATAAACATATCTATCTGTCCTGCTCTATGAACACCTAGATCTGAGAGACTATAAGAGCTAGAGTCACCAAATTTGGCACATAGGTTCTTCTATATCCTAAGCAGAACTAGTAATCTTTAAAATTGTACCACACCTCTTCCACCACCAATAATCAGAAACAAATCTTTAGAAATGAAATTAAAAGAATAATATTATAGATGAAACCATTATTTTAGCACAAAAAACAAGATGCTGAGTGCCGAGGTGTACTTAAATTTTATAACAATCGTATAATAAACTGTTAGCTAAATTAAAAATGAGAAGAAGAAGAAAACACTGACAATACAATGATCTTACAGCGTGTTTATTAGTGTGTGCATTAGTTTTATAGAATCAGTAGAAGGTCTCTCACTTGACTAGGTAATTTGTACTTGATCAAACGGGTCACCACTGTAACTAGGCACCACTTTAACATAGCTAGACACCAGTGTATATATTAAGTGCAAGCCAACAATCATTTCATATCAGGTTCTCTTCTTACCCTCGCTCTCTCTCTCTCTCTCTCTTTCTCTTTGATCAGTGCTTCTCCTTTTATTTCCATTGTTTAATCATGTATACATACTTATTTTGAAGACAGTTTATAGTACACCAGTTACATCTTATACTGAAACAAGCTTCGTATGTGTTCTGTGTAGCGCGAATTGTAGATGACACAGCAATAAGAGCGTAAACGAGCTGAGCAAAATGAAAAGGACAAAAACGGAAGCGGAAATGTTTAATGCGGGTTTGGCAGCACTGGGAACACGTCGCGTCCTCTCTGTCCAGACCAGACACCCGAGACCTGCCCATGTGAGTTACACGCTAACGAAAGCCGATAAATATTTATTTGCATGTGTATGTGAGTGTCAGTGTGTGCGTTAATTAAGAATTTGCAGCGGGCTGGCAGACGATTAAATGTATACGAAAATGAGCCGCCCTTGTCGCCGACCTCTTGCCAATGCGTCCTGTAAACAACAATCGACGTGCTGGACACGCAGAGGATGACCATTAGTTCCGCCTAGCCGGGGGCAAGGGTTGGGAGCGATAATCGAATGAATTAATGGAACACGCAAATGAAATAAAAATCGCCACTGACAACGATTCATTTGGATAAATCTCTTTACCCGGCAACGTATACAAATGTCTGTTCAGAGTTGTTGCTGATAGATCCGCATAGGTAGATGTATATATACTTATATTGTCCAATTTCAATTTTGTATCTACACTAAGTAGAATCGTTAAATGCTCGACTAGCGGACAGTGTGTACAAAGGTTTCAAATCATATTATTAAAATCTACTTATGTTTGCGCCTATGGAAACCACACACACTTGTTTCAATGCCTGTGACCTCACTTAACGACCGCAGGCGTTAATAATATAAATAGTGGCGAATTACAATGACCTCTAAATAAGTGGGAATTTATTACTAGCTACAGTAATCGGAAAAATATGAATTATTTTATGTATGTATATGTGAGTCTGACAGCGGGAATCAATTATTATATCACTAATAATCTTTCATATGAATTATTAAAAATAATTATATTTTCTTTTTTCGAAAAGTGCCAAGAAATAACGTATCATATATATATACATTATCAAAATGGTATGTTGATATCAACAGGTATACAATAATACTGTGAAAACAATATGATACAAAGTTAGATAGGCGTTGAGGAAGTCTTAGTATACCATTCTCTTGAAACTTTATGCCAAGGCATTGTATGAATATATCCCAGTAATACATTGAATATGCTATCACAACAGGCACTTTTAGCTTTTGTTCAATAAGTATTCGATCATAACCAAATTAAGTTTGTTATCCTTGTTGTAGCAAAAGCAACCCGGTCAGTAGGGTACCTTGAGTAAGTCATGTTGCATATTATATTTAGTTTTTTCGCAATACATTATGTCGGTAAAAAAAGCTGAAAGCTACTGGTCAATATTCAAAAAATTAAACGTTATATCTAGCTTTTTCGCTATAAACTGTGTTGGCAAAAAAACCTGAAAGCTTTTTTTCCTATTATAGAAAGACCTCTTAAAATTTGAAATGCTTGTCAGATTGGGATAATCAAGCGGCATCGACTGGAGTTATTGTGAGTTATTGCCACATTTTAGCAAACAGCTTCATCTGTTGCAATTCTTTAAATTACCAACCATAATATTTTAATTAAGTTAAAAATTATACATCAAGTTACTCTACACAATTTTAAGATTCATCGTGAATAGCAGTTCTATTAAAGTTACCACGCTGCTAAACAATGGCAATTGTTGCCAAATGCAATCTAATCAGTAAAAGTATAATTTCATATTTCCAAAACAAATTCGATTTTATTCGCTTGGGTCACTTGAGGTCAATATTGAGCGTGAGATGTATACGTATGATAAAGTGGCGTCGATGAGTGTAAATGACTGATAATGGATATACTAAAGATAACAAGCTCTGGTGAAATAAGAATTAAAGCAAATTGCGTATTTATTTAAATATAATGAAAATATAACATTAACATGTATAAAATTGGTTCTCATCTCTTTTTACAACACCTTTATTAATTAATCTTTAATTTTTTGTTATTCTTAGCATTTTTTGAATTGCCTAAAAGCTTTCTACAGATAAACTGTAGAATAAGCTTATTGATGAACACAATAGCAAGCAGAACACATAATATCAAGGCATAAATATCCACGTTATTGGCTTCTATGAAGTTCATGTGTAACAGGGGGCTCTGCAGATGAGGTGCTCCGTGATGACGAAGGACGTACTCAGTCCAGTAGAGTACAGTCTGACGGGCAGTCAAGGGACGATCTCTGAATAGTTTAGAAAAGGCTTTAACTTTCTGAGTATATTTGGGATTTTCGAGAATTTCCAAAATGTTATCACGAAAAGGTTTCGCCTCTAGCATCAATAGACTCATACTAAGTCCAAACCCATCAAGTACCATTTTGTCAGCATTTCCTGGTTGATCTCCAAATACTGGTAGTGACAGCATGGGTTTTCCGTGATACTGGGACTCTGTGATTCCTCCTCTTCCAGCGTGATTTATGAAGAGTACCACATTCGGATGAGCCAGAATATCATCCTGAGGTACCCACTTGGAATATAGTATATTATCCGATTTACCAGGGGTATTATTAAGATCCTCCCATTTCCAAATGATTCTTTGCTTAAGTGAGGATAGCACTTTGAACATCTTCTGAACTGTTTCGGGATTTAAATGGGAACTTTGGACATTGGATCCCAAAGACAAGAGAATAGCACCATCTGTCGCATTATTTAGGAACTCAGCCATCTCTTTTGGCAACGGATCAGGTTTATCCTTAACTTGTATGCCTCCCACTTCAACTACTCCAGGCACATTGGGTCTTATAGGACCCTCGCTGATGGAATGAGAATTAAAAAAGACGAGGGAAACATTCCTGTTGATTTCTTCATATCTCGGCATATTGGGATCGTCTCCGTAGAGTTCACTGTGAAATTAAATTTAATTAACTCTTCTGAATAATATTCATGCGAAATATTAACTTACTAGTAGATCTCTGCATTATCTTTATCCATTAAATTAATAAAAATACGCATAACAGCATATGTTATTATATTATGCAAGCGTTGGGAAAATGTCATGGTTTGTCCCTTCTCAACCATTATATTTAAAGCAGGGACATAAGCGACCCCCTTAGGATTACCTAGCATGGCATAAAATATCTCCGATTGCATCATTGAACTAGTTATAACCACAGGCACCTTCAGTTTCTGAGCTATACCGATTTGAAAGTTGTTGAAGGAGTATCCGATTATAACCAAATCAAACTTGTTATCCTTGTTCTTATAGAGATCCTGAATGCGTGGATCTCTCATAACATCGCGGTTCTTGTTAGTCCTATTTTCAATTAGTTGGCGTAGGCGAAAAAATTTTGAAATCATATCGTTATTATCTCTCTGTGTAAAGTTGGTAATTGTGTCCTTCCATTCTCGATTCTCTTCCTCAGTTAGTGCCACATATATATGGTGGATGCTCTCATGAGTTACATGTGGTTTTAGTGTTGTGACTATTGTCACGTTGTGTCCATTCTCGGCTAACACTTTGGCAATTGACATTTCCACTATCAAATGTGAGGGACTGGGACAACTAAACACCGCCAGAATGTTTGCTCCATGAGCACAGCTTATAAATAAAATACCAAATAATGCCATAAACTTAAAAGACATCTTGTAGGTTTGAATGCTCGACGAAGACTGGTATATGCATTCTAATGACCGCAGCTACAAACATTTTTAAATTGAGATAAGCCAAAGTTTGATAAGGGCTGTTGAAGATAACTACTTAACTAAGATTCCAACAAAACGGCGAAAAAGTTGGTTCATTGCATTGAAGTTGGTTCATAACGAATGCTCTTACATTTGATGTAAAGTTTCCATAATGTGGGAATCTATGATTGAAAATTTGAATGTTATGTGCAGTTCTATAGAAATGTCTATTAAAATAAGCATTAAATATAGATAGCCAATTATTGAAAAATTTAATCTAATCAGTAGTAATATAACTTAAGGCCCTGTACTTTAAAAAATTACCAAAGGCCTATTAGGTTTTGAAAAACAATGTGCGTAACAGCCAAAAGGAAGTCTAGTCGCCCGTCATCAACGGTGGAGTCAATGAAGCTGTGCTTGTCTGTCCGCCTTTCCGACCGTCTGTCCTTCCATCTGTATGATCTCCCAGATCTCCCAAATTAAAGGGGCTGAAGACCCCAAATTTGGTACTTAGCTTTCCCTATATTTTAAATCGAACCAGTTTGCCTTAGAATCTAGTAGTAAAAGGGAATTTAGAATAAAAGAGATTTGGCACACACATAATACACATCGGGAAATAAGGTGTTCTGTAAATTTCATTGAAAATGAAGTTATTAAATAACCTTTTAAACGTAGCGTCGGACCAAAGAAGAAGAAGATAAGACTGAGGCTTCAACCTATAAGGTTTGCAGATCGTTTGTTATCGTGGGTATGAGATTTTACAAAATATGTACAGGGTCTCTCACAATCGGGTTATCTTGACTTTAGCTTGTCCGACTAGGTACCTTATCTACTTAGTAAAAAGTAAGAACGCTACAGTAGAGTGTGCTCAACTTAATTTTGTTGCGGCGACTTGAGTGCATTTTTGACAGAAATGAATATGTTCGCCACAGTAGCGTCTACTTGAGTGTATAGAGTGAAAATGGACACACCAGCATCTACGTTATTGTATATGACTGCTTGATTTAAGCAAGATGACCAGCTCTGATAAAATAGGAATTAAAGCCAAATTGTTTACAATATCTTTATTTAATCTTCAATTTTTTGCTATTTTTACCATTTTTTGAATTGCTTGAAATCTTTCTACAGATAAACTGTAGAATAAGCTTATTGATGAACACAATAGCAAGCAGAACACATAATATCAAGGCATAAATATCCACGTTATTGGCTTCTATGAAGTTCATGTGTAACAGGGGGCTCTGCAGATGAGGTGCTCCGTGATGACGAAGGACGTACTCAGTCCAGTAGAGCACAGTCTGACGGGCAGTCAAGGGACGATCTCGGAATAGTTTGGAAAAGGCTTTCACTTTCTGAGTATATTTGGGATTTTCGAGAATTTCCAAAATGTTATCACGAAAAGGTTTCTCCTCTAACGTTAATAGACTCATACTAAGTCCAAACCCATCAAGTACCATTTTGTCAGCATTTCCAGGTTGATCTCCAAATACTGGAAGTGACAGCATGGGTTTCCCGTGATACTGGGACTCTGTGATTCCTCCTCTTCCAGCGTGATTTATGAAGAGTACCACATTCGGATGATCCAGAATATCATCCTGAGGTACCCACTTGGAATATAGTATATTATCCTATTTACCAGGGGTATTATTAAGATCCTCCCATTTCCAAATGATTCTTTGCTTAAGTGAGGACAGCACTCTGAATATCTTCTGAACAGTTTCGGGATTTAGAAAGGAACCTTGGATATTCGATCCCAAAGACAAGAGAATAGCACCATCTGTCGCATTATTTAGGAACTCAGCCATCTCTTTTGGCAACGGATCAGGTTTATCCTTAACTTGTATGCCTCCCACTTCAACTACTCCAGGCACATTGGGTCTTATAGGACCCTCGCTGATGGAATAAGAATTAAATAAGACAAGAGAAACATTCCTGTTGACTTCTTCATATTTCGGCATATTGGGATCGTTTCCGTAGAGTTCACTGGGAAATTAAATGTGATTTAATTCTTTAGCAAGAAAAAACGAGTTTGTTAACTTACTAGTAAATCTCTGCATTATCATTTTCGATTTGTTTTACCACAATACTTAGAAAACAATGTAATACAAAGTTTGTTAGACGTTGGTTGAAGCTTATTCTTTTATCCTCATTTAATTGTATACCCAAAATCGAAATGTACGAGATCTCACTCGGGTTTCCTAACACGCTCTTGAATATGTCCCATTGAAACATTGAAGTTGCAAGCACAACAGGCACTTTTAGCTTTTGGGCTATGCCTATCTGGAAGTTGTTCAGGAAGTATCCGATCATTACCAAATCGAATTTATTATCCTTGTTCTCGTAAAGATCCATGACACGTGAATCCTTCATAACATCGCGGTTCTTATCAAACATCGCCGTAAATTGACTACGAAATCGGAGCAAAGCTGAAATGATATTGGTGTTATCCCTTTCCGTTTGGTCGACAATTGATTTAGTCCAAAATTGTTGCTCCTCCTTAGTTAGCGGCACCAGTATGACATTGATATTTTTATGAGTAACATGTGGCTTAAGTGTTGTAACCACGGTCACGTTGTGCCCATTCTCAGCTAACACTTTGGCCATTGACATTTCGATAATCAAATGTGAGGGACTGGGACAACTAAATATGCCCAGAATATTTTCCCCTTGAGTTCCGCAGATAACAAGTGATCCGAAGATCGCCAAGAACAGAGCGTAGGACGACATTTTAACGGGTTGAATGTTCCGCACAGACTGATCTGTTCGACAATATTGTTCACTGTATTTATAGGTTGTTGGATACTCACTTGCACTAGTAAAATAGTTTGTTATATTCTTTCAGGCTCATCGTGAGTTTGATATTTTCCAAGCCCAGTGTACCGATAACGTTCAAAAATATGCCAGCAATCGTTACCAAATACAATCTTATCTGGTGCGTACGAAAGACTTATTTATTGTCAATATCACCAGAAGGAAAATAAGGGAACCATAAGTACCATACAGGAGCAATATATGGTTATATACTTTAAAAACGTGTGTATTTTAGTGAGTAAAAGTAAGAAGTAGGTCGGTTGTGTTTGCTTGAATTCAATGTCTACCATAATCACCAGTCAGAATTTGTAGTTATACTTTGTTAATATCAGCATGATTGGGATTATCTCATTATACGTAAACTTATTTGTATGTCTTATCATTCATACTTTGGCGATAGCAATTCAATTATGTTATTCATGGGAATGTCCAGCTTTTACAGTGACAACTCTTTAATATTGCTTAATGTAGCAATGTTTGATCTTCACCGTATTTTCACATTATCACTATTACATCAAATATACATATATTGCCTGTACAAATTCCCATCTTCATATTTTATTAGAAATTGATTGACAAAATTATAATTCCGTCTGCAAGAGAATAAAAACTTAAGATCTTCAATGGGACAAAAGAAACTTGACAAATTTAGTTTGCTGTTGATCAAATATTCTATAACGATAATCATGGAAAAAATAATAAATAGTTAGTGATTTGATTTTGAGCTGCAATCTTTAATAACTGAATCGATTAACCATTTATTAAGAGAACATTTGCTAAACCCAAATGAGTATAATAATAACTATACCCGCAGCAATGTTGTACAAAAAGATAGCAGAAGCAAACCATAACCCTGGTCACTGAATAATTTGTTGTACCCTCTCTTCAATTTCACAATTACCTGCGAAACTTGCGTTGAGTGTTGTTATCAGTGAGGCACACGAAAGTCCTTATCAATGCCCATAAAAAAGCGCTCAGTACTCAATTGGAATCAGTCTTGGCGAAATTCTCGTACCATCAACATGGATCGTTGCACTAATCGAACTCTGTTACTCGTGATAGTGAGTGCTCTACTTATCAGTGGCAGCCAAGGTGGAAATATACTGGGAGTATTTACGAGTCTGAGTCCCTCGCACTTGATAATACAAATGTCAGTGGCAAAGGTTTTGGCAGAGAATGGACATAATGTGACGGTGGTCACGGCTCTGAAGCCTCCTGTTAACCACAAGGACATCACTGTTGTGCAGGTGCCCCTCACCGAGGAAGAGCATCAGAGGTTGAGTTCAAGTATTGGCAGCATGGCTAGAAGAGATAACAGTAACATGATTACAGCCATGTTTCGAAGTATGTCCCAAATGGGGTTCATGTATGATAAAATGAAGGAGGTGATTATGGACCAGCGAGTCAAGGATCTCTACGAGAACAAGGACAACAAGTTCGATCTGGTCTTGATGGGTTTCTTCTTGAACAATTATCAGCTTGGCATCGCACATAAACTGAAAGTCCCCGTCGTTATGGCGGCTTCAATGCCACCGAATGAAATATTTAATAGCATTTTCGGGAATCCTAACGCGTTCTCCTATGTGCCAGTAATAGGCCAGGCTGTCGAAAAGGGTCAGTCAATGACTTTCCTTCAAAGAATTAAAAACTTCTTCTCAATTATGGCCATGAACGTCTTCTTCTACGTTCTAGAAAACAATAATGCCAAGGCGTACAAGTAAGTAGATTCGCATTCAGTGACAATGAAAACATTCACAGTTCTTAATTATCTACAGGGAAGTCTTTGGCGACGATCCAAACATGCCAGCTTATAATGATCTGGCCAAAAACGTATCTCTCGGATTCTTTAGCTCCCACGCTCTCAGCGAGGGTCCTATCAGACCCATTGTTCCGGCAGTTATTGAGGTGGGCGGCATTCAGATTAAGGACACACCCGATCCGTTGCCCAAACCCATCTACGAGTTCTTAAGCAAGGCTACAGATGGTGCCATTCTCCTATCGCTTGGATCCAATGTAAAGGGCACGCATTTGAAGCCTGACACAGTTCACAAAATGTTCAATGTGCTGTCGAAACTGAAGCAGAGCGTCATTTGGAAGTGGGAAGACCTTGACAATACTCCCGGCAAGTCGGCAAATATACTCTACTCCAAGTGGCTGCCACAGGATGACCTTCTAGCCCACCCCAAGGTAAAACTCTTCATAACTCATGCCGGAAAGGGCGGCATAACAGAGGCCCAGTATCATGGAAAGCCAATGCTGGCACTTCCTCTGTTTGGTGATCAGCCCAGCAATGCTGAACGAATGGTAAAGGAAGGCTTTGGTCTCACCTTAAGTCTGCTAACCCTTGAAGAGCAGCCCTTCCAAGAGAGCATTGTTGAGATCTTGGATAATCCACAGTATGCCCAGAAAGTAAACACCTTCTCCTCCCTCTACCGAGATCGACCCATGTCCGCCCGACAGAGCGTGCTCTACTGGACCGAGTATGTCTTGCGTCATCACGGAGCTCCTCATCTGCAGAGTCCGCTGGTACACATGAACTTCATAGCAGCCAATAACTTGGATATTTATGCCTTGCTAGTGGGTGTTCTCATTGTATTTCTTTTCGTCAGCAAGTATATGTTGTGTGCAGTAATGAAAAAACTTAAGGGTAATGCGAAAAATGTTAAGAAAATGAAAACGCGTTAGGTTTAAAAATAATCATAGACTCTGAGCTTATCAAGTTTTACGTGCCACTGATAAGTAACTCGATTCATTTAATAAGAGAGTGATACTATTTTTAAATAAATAATAAAAATGTTATATTAATGCCAATGTTTTCTTATCTAAAACATTTATCAAACTATTGATAGTGTTCTTTTGCTGATAATAATTTCATAATTTCTATATAATAAGTACTCATTCCTCCAACTGCTTATCAGCCAAGTAACTTCTATGAATGGAGCTTAGGCGGCATTAAGTTTCTATTAGTTATCAGTTAGTTCACTTATGGTTTATATAACTTTCGGAGTAATAAAAATCGTATTCTCGTAATAGTCTGGGGATTCTGGCATGCATACACCAAATTCATATAAATCTATTGCTAATAGCTTGTGAATAATTTCTAACCAACTAGTGAAAAGCTAACTTGGTTTCCACTCACTCGTTGGCTGAATACTTGGCTAACTTTATTACAGAAATTCTCAAAATACTTTTGCACGTCGCAATGTTGTAGTCTAGGTTTATATTTCCCACACACGTCTGCAAAAAAAAAGAACGTTAAAAATTCTTCAAACTACGCAACGAGAGCGCAATGAAAACAAAATAACATTTTGCAATAAGCAAATTTCAATTGAAATAGCAAACGGAAAAGGCATGCGAAAAACTCCCCCGTCCCTCTTCACAACCGAAACATTGGGTTTAGGTGCTTTGGTTTTGTTTTTGTCTTTTTATTTATTCGTTGAAAAGTATCTCAGAAATCTGCGCAATTGTTTTGTATCTTTCAGTATGGAAATGCCAATTGTAGAGCAGAACGGCAATGAGCTGTCAGGGTCTTAACTGGGAAGCAACTTCCATTTGCATTTGCATTCACATTTACAATTACAGACAATATGATGTGAAATACGTAAAATATGTTGTAATTAATATTGTATGCCAAAGTTTAATTGCAAGGTTGTCTAACACTTTACATTTCTAACTTCATTTATTCATAATGTTGGCAATGGCGATAAAAAAGCACAATTTTATATTTTCTAACTCTTTTGAATAGTAACACTATATTATCCATTGAAATTCATTATTTATAAAAAGAGTTGTGTGCTTATGAAATACCTTAACGAATATTGAAAGTCACAATCGTGATCGAAGTTAAGTATACTTACTTATCTAACTTATGGGTTGTCATGGTTAGTTTCTACTTCTATCAAGTTATTTAGTTAAGTAACACATAATACGAAAGGAACATTTCAATTATATTTATTATTTACCTTTAAAATATACGACTTCCCTTTCCACTTAAGTGCAATCTCCCATGCAGTCTCCGATATTGATAGACCCCGACCTTAATTCATGCAAATGCTTTCCAAATATTTACCTTCTCATTTAATTTACGTAATTGAATAAAGTACGTCTTTGGGATCACCTCATGCATATGAATCGCAGCTCAAGCGTGTTTTTAACCCCCAAAAACCAGTTTTATATCAAGCTATCTAAGAGTTTACACAGAGAATGTTCCCATTAATGTTTTGCTGTTGGCAGTTTGTTTAATTAAATATGGAACTACAGCACAGATCCTGAATTCCTCATTTCCATTGAATACCTTTTCAAGTGCTTGACAACAATACCGAAAATGAGAAAAAACAGAATCAGGAATGCCTGATGGAAATAAAAAATAAAACTATAGAAATTTGCCGTGTCATGGGTATTGTCAAATGAAAACATTTTACGCAGTAGCCGTAGCATAATTCATAAAGCCGCAGGGGATACGATCCCCGTGCCATAAACCGATTTCCCTTGCCCAATCCCAATTCCAATCCCAATCCCATACCCATTCTTATTCCCATTCCTGTCCCGGGCAGTTCATGATGCATATGATGTGCGTAACCTACCCTACAAGCTAGCCTAGACCTCAAGTGGCAATGGCAACTGATATGTCTCAATCAGTACAAGATTGCTATCCCTCTCTGTCTTCCTCACACTGTGTTTCATTTGATTGCCCTCCCTCTCTACCTTCCCCTTCCTTTGATATCTAGCAATTTGCACCCCGCACGTGTCCCGTGCAATTGCAATTACTTTCGGGCTCGGCATTTTAACGATGGGAAACTGCATTGCATTGCGTGTCCAGTTGCTTTTCCCAGTTTCCAGTTTTTCGTTTCGGAACTTTTTCGCGTACTTCGCCCAAATTCAATTTCGATTGCGTGGGAAAATCGTTTGCTGCGGTTTGTCTGTCAAAAATTTACTTTTCGCTTCCTTTTTTTTTATAATCGTCAAAAGATCATATAGTTGTTGCTGTTTTTGTGGGCGTGGCCGAGCATGAATTGCACAATTTTAAATTACTTTCATGTGTTCCGTGGTGAATTATGGCAAGCCAGACGACTCTGGACATTGTTGGCATTGTTTCCATTGGTTTCAGGGGTAAGAGATTCTAGGTAATTCATATTTGTTGCTGCGTAAATTGAAATGCTGTGAAAGCGCATAAACATTTCAATAAATTTGTTGGCAAATGAATTATGCATCGAAAATTTCATGTCTGGTTGGCATATTCGGCATTGACTAAAATCATATTATTGGTTGTGACTGTTGCAATCGACTGCAGTAACATAATTGGCTACAATTTTAAAAGAAACATATGGTACAGATATATGTGACATTGTTATACCACATAAGCACAACACAAGCTACAGCTCCACATTCAACAAAGTGTAAACCTATTGGAGTCTCTATCAGTATGCATAGTCAAATCGAGCAGGCGGCCCCTAAGTACTCCCTAAGGAGTTCAGATTTCAACAGCACTATAAATATGCCAAAATTGATTAGAATTCATTTAAGTTCCCATTCCCTACCATGTTGCAGGGTCGGGGACAATGTTAATAAACGGATTCATTTTAAATTCACCGATTTTTTTAAATTGTTCAGCCAATTTTTCTCCTCACTTTCATTACTATTTAATATATTTATAAATTTACTTCCTGTATAATTAACATCATATGTTCCTTACATCCTGTCAAAGGCCGTATTTAGGCTTAGCATTATTTAAATTTCCCATTTTATCAATAGTTGTTTAAGAGTTTTCAGCCAGTTTTACATACCTAAATGTTGCCTATGTATTTTTATCATGTTTACCTCAACTCTATAAAGATATTAACCCCAATTTGCAATTCAGATACATTCAAATGTAAGAGAATGTTGTTAATGTTGAGGCTCGTAGTAGGACACTACAAAATCGTAAGTCTCTAGCTTTAAACTTACTGCTACAAATTGTTTGTTTTAGCTCTCATAATCTCTAATATCAGGTGACCATATAGACGGTGAGATGAAGAGGCCGTCATATATATCAACTCTCTTATTGTTGATCATGAATATATAGACTTAATGGACTTAACAGACTTGCTATGCCCTCAGCTACTGTATATAATACAGTATAATTTGCTTAGCTGCCTCGATACTTAGCTGCATCGTCAAGATAGCTGCCTGATATTTAAATTTTTCTGCATCATGATCTCTTTAGTATGAAAATAATTACGTTTGGTGCATCCAACTTAGCAGCCTTTTGCACTTAAGCGCCTCATATCGGCAGTATTTATGTATGATTTCCTATGAAAATCATGTAAGTTTGCTGCGCCATCTATTGAGAAAGAAGCAAATTTTCCTAAATAATTTGAATGCAATTGAATTTCTCGTGCAATTTGAATTTCTGCGGCTGTCCGTTTTTTTCCTTGATGTTTTGATCGTGACTTTCGCTTTATACATACAATTTCAATTGTGAAATGGTACAAGATGTTAAAATCGAAGGGCGTAACTGGTTTAACAATCAAATTTGTCCAAAAATAAAATTAAGTTAACTGCATTTTTAAGATAGCTGCCTCGAAGTTGTGTGCAAAGTACTCGAGGCAGCTAAGCAAATTATACTGTATTTATTTTTAAAATTGGGAACACATGATAAGTATAGTCAACATGATGATGAAAAGTTCGAAAGATATTCAAGAATATTTAGGAAAACCTAATAGACCCTTTGTACTTTTCAAGTACAGGGCCTAACAACTTTACAAATCTGCGGAACATAAAGTGTTGGCCAAATAAAATCAATAATCCTTAAAAATACAATACTTTACGCATAAATAACTTCCGTTATTTAATATGCTGTCCATCGAAATTGTGCAACAAAAACATTTGGCAAAAAATAAAGTAAATACAATAAAACGCTAGGGATTTGCGCGTCGCGTTTTTTGTCGCGCGCGTTCTCGTATTGTCGGTTGGACGCAACTACCAATTTGTAATCAAAGTAATTTTAATGCAAATTTTATATGTTGTTGCACGTAGTTGCAGCTGCAACTGCAGTCAATGTGGACGCTTCCCAGCAAAGCCGTAAATAAATACAAATTCGAGAGAGACGCAAAAGGGTCGCGAAATCCTGGTGCTTAACCTCAGTCTCCCTTCCTCCCGACCATTCCTCCACCCACGTCTGGGATGCGCCATGGTTTGTTTATTTAAATGATTTTATGACTTTTCCAAAAACCAAATGGTGACAACTTGTGGCGCTAAAAGTTGAAAGTTTTGTGGCCAAACAAAACGAACATAAAAACCGGCCATAAAAAATATCCAGACTAAAAAAACTCTAGACGAAAGTGTTTCAAGCCGAAGTAAAACTGCACTTTTAACAGATGATCTTAGTATCAGTATTAAATATATTGGAATCTTACTACAACTTTAACAAATAGATGAAAATAAATGAATTTCCCATACTATAAAGCTAAAAATATATTAAATTAATAAATTAAAGTATAAATAGCTCCAATTAACGTATAATTGTTTGGATAAGAAAAATGCCTGGTTCTCATAAAACTGTGTATATGTATATAAAGAACTATCTATCATTATTTCATGAGTAAACGAATAAAATATATTTGAAATTTTAATGTTTAAATTTATGAAAATGTAAAAACTACATGGTTTTTAGTATGTGTAGATTTAAATTAAATTAATTCTAATTTTAATCTTAATGTCAACTTAAACTTTTGGTCAAACTTATTAAACTCAAAAGCCATTGCTAAAATTTTTTTTGAAGGAATATACTTAAGTAGTTTATATGTCATTCGATATGCGATCATTAGATCTTTAGTTCTTGAAGTCGACCTATAATATTAACTACGTATTAGCATGACTTCCAAGTGTGACAAACGAAATGCCAAAATGTGTATACTCTGTGTGGGAATATTAATAAATAAGTTGCGCTTTTTAAAGTCGGACAACACCTGTGGTCTCATCCCATGCTAGGGGCAATCTACAAAGGCGCCGTTAAAACTATAAAATGGTCTTTGAAAACCCAACCTGGGCCATCATTTGAGTCGAGAGACAAATTTTTGATGCTTTTGGGCCGCATAAATTTTCCCATTGAGAGAGCCAACCCCGAAAAGGTCACATTAGGCATCATTAACTGACAGCGAATTGCGGTTAAGGTGCGGCCACTGGAGGTAGGCTTCTGAAGGTAGTCGATAGACCGGAGGCACTGCCGGTTCGGGGCCCACACACATGGCATTGGGTAAGGGAAAGGGAACGGGTCAGAAGTCACACATGTGTCTGTGTGTCTAAGACAAAGGACGAGTAGCGGCAGAGTCTTCAGGTAGCCTTGACGGAGTTTTTCTTGGGAAATTGCATTGAAGTAATTATGTAATTGACTTTCGGTTCTGTTCAGGACGATCTGTTGCCCCGGGGGCGCCATCAACAGGCAACAGACAACAGACAACATTCAGAGTCAGCCGTGCATTGTCTGTCTGTCATCATTCCTGGCATTGTCCTTTCTTATTTGTTAGGACCTAACTTTTCTCGGTTTTCCTTTGTATGTTTCATTGTGCGTTAGCCGTCAATTGTCAGCTTCCGTTTTCATTTGTTATTTGTGGCCAAGTAATTTTCGCCGCTTTTTATATTTATTGCTCTCTTTTGCCTTTTTCTATATTTCTTTTTCTTCATTTTGTTTTTTGTTTTTGGTGCGTTGCGGCATATGTCGCAGATTATGACATTTTGACGGACTGGCATCAGGTCAAGAGGCGCTGCAAATGGCAATGGAATCTCTCGTCGTCTTCTTCGTGTCAAGTGTCAGATATCATTCCATTACTTGATGTAGGCCGCATTAATAATTATTTAATGGTTTATTATTTTGTACTGACTGTAGACTAGGTTTTATTGAGGTACCTATGGGATTGGTAAAATAATGGCTATAACTTGGACATTTATTGAAAGGAGTTTATCTTAGAAAATAGTATTTATTAATATAAGATATCATACAAAAATTAAGACATTTTTAAATAAATACGGTCCGTTTCTAGAGAGAAATATTTGTGATTTGAGAATTGTACTCTCAACTCGTTTGTAATTCAATACGTTTGCAGTAACAACAAAAACAAGGGAATCAATTCTATTCAAAACACATTTCGGTTGCATTTAAAAATTTCAATCAAAAGCGACAAATGTCAAAGCGAAAACAACAACAACATATATTTCTGTGTGTATACAAGTGTGCTACATGTGATTGTTGTTGTTGTTGTTGTTGTTAATGCTTGAACTGTTATTTAATTATGCGCTAAGCTGTCAAGTGACATGGGTGCACTGTAGCACTCCTCGTCCAAATTCCAAATCCCTCCTGGCAGCGACTCGTGTAACCAAAACTCTTGTTACATTTAAATGAGCCAATGGGCTAAAACACTGTCCACCTTTCCCACCACATCACAGCCCCCTCCAGCAGACTGTCGATTTACCCGAAATCCGCTTGACATTGACGTCAACCAAATTGACACAGAAATTTGTTGTTTCGTTGTTCCCATTGCTGGGGTTAAGTTTCGTTTCTTGTTCCTTCTTTTTGACAGTTTCTAATTGCTTGGCAAGTGATTTCCGCTGACTGTCAAAATACTCAACGTATCGCTGAGAGGGTTGACTACATTGTGGGCAGTGGCCAGTGGGTGTGGCCGACAGGAGTGCACTTGCCAGTGAGCTAATTTGCAATTAGGCCAGACGAAATGAAATCAATGCATTGCATTTCTTCAGGCGCTGTGGCTTAATTGAAAACGGCACAGGAGCAACTTTAATGAACAACGAAGCCAAAGAACAAAATTAAAAACTACAGAAACTTGCCAGAAGATAATGCCGAAGAGCAAATACTCTACAATTTCATATTGAATCATCTAAATTAAGTATATATCATGAGATGAATTAAGAAATATTGAAATAAATTTACTATACATTAAAATATATGTGTAAAATATAAATATAAAACTTTTATTGCTACGTGATAAGAGGATTTAAAATCAAGTTTCAATTTCAAACATTTTCTCTCTCTCTGATTTTCGAACTTGAAGAAGAAGTGGTGAAATCCTCGAACATGCCACAGATAAGGTCAGCAAGAAAACGCGAAAATGCAAAATTTACTTCATTTGTTTGTTAACTTGTGGAAGTTGAAAGTTCTCAGTTTTGTACTTACTTTTTTTGTGCATTGTTTAAGAACTAAATTTGGGTTAAGTGAAAGTGCAATTTGGGCAAATATGAGCATAGTTGGTGTGTACTTTGTGCAGCGAGAGGGGATGAAACCCCATCCCCAGCTTTGTAGATTTGAGGTTAGTTGAGAAGTTGGTAAAGTTGCCATTAAAATGCCAAGTTGTTAACATGGCCACAACTATAATATGAGCCTAATGAGCCAATAAATTTAGTTGAATGCCCAAAGAACTCGGACATATCCAGAATGCATTGGGCCATAAAACTGTTTCATGTTCCAAGTAGCTACAACTCTTTGGCTGCATTTCAAGAGATACTCATTTTTATGGCACAGCCCTAACAAATTCTGTTTTGGTTTTTAATTAAGGCGCAGCAGCAGCAACAGCAACAAATAAAAATAACAACAAAAGGTAGTTCCATTGATCTTTTGTTTGTGCCTTGGAGTTTTTTACGACGGCATCTGCTTAGATTTGTGGCAGCTGCTGATATATGATAGGGTTTGGTCAACAACTCAGAGCATTGCATAATGAATTGGTCCCAGACCTTCCAGTTGAAACTGTAAAATGTTCAGTAAATATTTTGATATTTTTATGAAGGTTTTATATTTTGAGTTGAACAAGTGCAGATCTGTTCAAATAGGGATACTCAAGTTAGGGTACGATCATAAATGCGAGCTCGTAAAACTTTTGTTATAAATTTGGGTATAATATTTCAAATTTTAATATGATGAATTGAATATATATATATATATATTTATTCAAACATATAGAATATATTTAGAAATACAGGACATTTTACTACATTTAACGATCAGTTGATTCCCATCCGATCTACAAGCTGAATATGCAGTTGGGTTAAGAAGTGTCGTGCAATTATTTATTTCTCATGTTTTAGTCACTTTAGTTGTACCCATTCTTTTTAATACATTAAATATGATTTATGTACATTTTGGACACTAAGAAAGATATTCAAATCCTTAAGATTTTATAGGAATTTTTAATTGCAAACATTTAATATTATTTAAACAATGTTTATAGCTTAAATATATAAATTTAATTATATAAGATATGATTTCATTATTCCAATAAAATTGTTTTAATGTTTCTTAGATATCTCATCATTCATACATGTGCTTTAAAATCGTTTGATTCTCCTCACATAGATTGAAAACTGAAGCTTATATTCAACTGGTACATGAATTACCAATGGCTGTAGGGAAACTTTTGGATGACGGCCCAAATTGAAGCACAAAACGAAAACCAAATGCCGCAAAAACAGTTGCGAGCTATCCAAAGGCAGCAAGCAACTGCAGCTGCTGCTGGTGCATGCCACATGCCACCCACAGCCCCTCAGCCATACAGTCAACACCCAGGCTCAATTGCACACGGAGTGGGGCATATGAGTAACCCTCGCAGAAGTACTCGTAGTTGGACAAGTTGCTGCTTTCTTTGATCCTCAATAGTGTTGCAGCAGTTGTTGGTTTGCTGCAAATCATGCACAACAGCAACAACAACGAGTAACCACTTCAGGACATTTTGGACACGCTCGTTTGGGTGATTTGCGGCTAAAGTCATGCTCCTCCCACCTCTCGCCAGACAGCACTCCCTTCTGGCTTGCTAAGTCTGGCTCCATCTTGCCACATGCCACATGCAAAAATCAAATGTCAGGCATAACAAGTCACGTGATGGATGCATTTCTCGTGTTCCTAGCGCCGTTGGGAAGAAGCCTTCGGAATTGTCCACCTGCCCCACTTTCAACTTGTCCTTCTACTAGGAAAGAGTGAAGAATGAAATTGGCAGCAAGCCTCGAAGAAAAGCTGTCAGATTGCTGCACTTTCCTAAAGCCTTTTACTCACTCTCTCTCTCTCTCTCTCTCTCTCTAACTCACTTTATCTCTCATTCTGTCTCTGTCAGTGGCGTAATTGATTTTGGCGATAATTGATTTGATTTTGCAACGAGAGAAAACGCTGATTTTTCAGTGTTTCAGCGCTCATAAACGTGCCACATCAGCATCCATAAGGGGGACAATTTCGTACTCATGTTTTCATCGGGCAACTTGCAACTGCTAACTTCCCAGTGGAAGTTGCAACCAGAGCCATCGATGGCATCGCTGTCGCTTTATGGTCGCCGGCTATATGGACCCAGCCCTCAATAACAGAGAGTTATTGCAGCAAGTGAAAATGAAAAGTCAGCCAGCAAATTGGGTCAACGCCATGAAACTTGACACACAAAAGGGAAAAGGATGCATAGCTGAGTCCGGGCCAAAGGCAACGAGGGGATGGGGAGTGGAGACGCAGCAACTTTTACAGCTTGCCAATTTTTGCCATGTTGCCAAGTTGCAAGTCGCATCAATGACAGTAAATGCAGAAGTAACCCCCTCGAACCCCCCTCTACCAATATATCTCTCTCTCTCACACACACACACTCTATCTTCTTCTGTTCTCTGCTCTGTAATTGTTTTAAATTAATTTCTCAAATGCGAAACTTTTAATTGTTATCGAAACGAGAATTCAATGCGCATTGCTCAAGACAGAACAAAAAGGCATGGGGTGTAGTAGGAGAAGGGTTGCGACGTGGGGAAGGTGGAAGGTAAGGCCTGCTAATTGAAAACTTGAACTTTCTGAATGAATGTAACGATTGCAGTAAAAAGTCATAGTTGGAAATCATTGCATAAACTTCTCAGCTAACTGAAATTACATGACGATTCTAATTTGAATTAAGAATAGGTAATAATAATAATAAAAGTACTTATAGCAAGTAAGAACACTGTATTAGAGTTCCCAACTATGAAATATCCGTTACTCAAATTAAATATAACTATATAAAAATATGCTGCATACATTAAGGTATCTTAGTATACTTATACTTTTTAAGTGAAGAGTATAATAAAAACATGCTACCTTTAAGCTTTCTTTTTTTTTTAGCAATTTCCAGTTAACAATTGACGTTTTCTTCAATCGTGAGTCACTTTATTTCCACCCGGCTAACATAGAATTCCCATCTGGGCCACACTTAAATCGTTCAACATTGTTGCATCTGTCTGTCAACTGCAACTCGCTTATTTCTCCGACGATTCTCGGCTATGCAAACTTCAAAACTTCTGTCATGACCATAAGATTCGTTTCGATTACAAATCGCCAGACGTGACTGGCATATTAACTGGCTGAACACCCTCCCAGATGCTCATTCTCTTTCCTATGAAAGATATTAAGGAAAATGAAAAAAACAAACTGCTTTTGAGATTTGCATTTCAATTTCAAATTCGCGCATTGCGACATTTTTAAATCGCGTGACCCGCGGTGTTTTAACAGATTTTCAGGCTGCTTTCACGTTCTTCGCTTGATTTTCAATTGACTGGGAGGAAATAGTTTTCAATTTCTTTTCTTTTAAAAATAAAATGAATTTAACGCGTCAACAAATTATAATTAGACTTGAATTTGAGAATGTAACTAGTGGAATAGTGTAAAACGAGATAGATAATGTTTAATAATTAAAATAAATAAGTATTTTACATTTCTTTATATATATTTTCAAAATTTCTATCAATTTTAGAATACAATAAAATAAATAACTTTAAAATTATTCTTTTAAATTTGTCTTTACATAATTTTCAAAAAACTCTTATTCCGAAAGTTTTCTACTTTTTTGCCATTACTAGTTGCACACCTATTTAATTACTGACAATTGTTCTAAACTGTCCACTTTTCACCAGCTACTCAGCTCTTTAGCTTTTCAGCCCCTCCCTCTCCTCATTACACCACTCCGCCTTTAAGACCACTTTTCAGCTTATTAACTTCCATTGCGCATCCCGTTTGCACTCAATTAAAATTGGCATAGAATTGAAAGCTTAACATTTTACGCGCTTCTTCTTTAATTCTTCATTGCTGCTTCTTCTACTTCTCGTACTTTGTACCTCTTCTTCTTCATTTTGTACCTATTTCAATTCCATCTTTTCATCATTCTCATCTGTTATACAATTTGCGCTCATTCAAGGCTCGCGGCTTGAGCCTAAAAATGGCTTCCTTTTTGAAGCCCACGAGAAGAACTTTTTAGCTAATTTCATGGAATTGTTTGGGCATCCGAGAAGAATGGGAAATAGAACGCTAAGTGGAGTGGGACAAGTGGAAATGGCACTGGGACTGGGCACAATACGGGACAGGCATCAGCTGCAGTTGCAACTTTTACACATTCTATGCAATTTGCCGTGGCTCACATTTCATCCTCCTACCATACCGCCCATCATTCCCCCTCCGTCCAGCGCTCCCCTCCCGCTTCCTTCCCCTTCCCCTTTCCCATTCAGTGCTGGCACTATCCGCTTTGCATTCATATTTAAAGCACAGAGTGAGGCCCGTTTCCCATTCAGCGCCGCTTTTCAAAACGTAAAATTTCTAATTTTATTTGCTCGAGCTCTGTACAAAAGCATCCTGGCGTGCGCTTATTATCCTGTGCGTGTGCACTGCCAACCCCCCGCCCACCCCACTGCCATCTTTCTTCCCCCTACTCCCACTAGAGCTGCCCAGCTGGGCATTGTTCAGCCCTGGACATGGGCCCGCTGCTGGGCATTGCTTTTAATGCCTATTAAGCCTAGCAATTAGTAAAGTATTGGTTTTTGAATGGGTATATGGACATAAGGATACCCAGGCGGGTCTGTAGTTTCGATTTATAGTCTAGAATTATTGGAAAAAGTCATGGGATCGGCTGTTTAAAATGTTGCATTGCCAACGACAAACTAGCAGAAAGAATGGAGTAAATGTAAGTCTGGGAAGACAACAAAACACTAATATATGAGAGATAGAGTAAGACCCAGTCGGATAGGCTACAGTCGAAGTCGACTATGAGAGACCCTTTACTTATTCTTCAATGAGGAAATAAGAGTAACACTAATAGTATTACTATTAATATTGAGTTTTGAATAACTTCCGAGATCATTATCCGATCGTGATGAAAGTTTCAGGATACATTAGGACCCCGATGCTTGTCCTGTGATTTTGTTTTATGGGATTTCAAATATTTTGTTTTCCGTTTACGTAGGCGGAAGGGGGCGTGTCAAAGTTTTAACATAAACTTGACGAACCACCAAACCATAGACGAATCACCATAACAAATATGGTGACCCTAGCTCTTATAGTCTCTGAGATCAGGCGCTCATACAGATAAACGGACAGACGGACATGAATCGGCTGTTGATGCTGATCAAGAATATATATACTTAATAGGGTCTGCCAGACTTCCTTCGACCTGTTACGCATATTTTTTTTTTGACAAACTAGACAAATAGACACTTTTTACTTTTTATTTTATTTAAAGTTAAGGGACTCAAAACAGATAAAGACATTTAAATGGAAGGAGAGATTAAAAGCTATTTATTGATTTATTTATTTAAAGATTTATTAATTTAAAGTCAACTAAAAACAGTCTTATATGCTATTTTAACCTTAGAACCGAAGAGATAAAGTCCTTTATTTATTTAAGTTAAGTTAAATTTAACTTAATTAGTCTGGGGATACTTAAACAATTATTTAATTTATTATTATATTTATTTAATGGATATATTGATAGTTTGATGAGAGCAAAATAAAAATAATAAATATTCTTCAAATATAGTTTAAGTTTTGGAGAAAAACATAAGAATGAGGGATAGAGTACTGGATTAATCAAATATAAATAAAATATTATCCGTACGATTCGTCAAAATGTGTATTAAGTTATTTGTACTACAGTTAAGATTGGCCAAAATAAGTGCTTCCCGAAGAAACTAATAAAAATGTAAGAAATCTACAGAGAGAGAGTGGAAGATTCGCTAATAATGTAAACCCAATACTTTTGACTATCTACAGAGCTTTTTTGATGAATATTATATAAACTGATAGGCATTTGCTATTAAAGACTATACATAAAGTTTTTGGTTACCTTATCAAGTATGAAAAGTAAATGACGTTCTGGGAAATTCGCATATTTGCTTCAGTTGTAACTTACACAAAGTTAACCCCTAGCGATGGTTTAAGCAGAGCCCCCATATTGTTTCGCAGAAACTTGTAGACCTCTGCAGTTACTCGAGGGCGTGTTCCGGGGGTGGAAAGTACAGTTGGGGCCAAAATGGCAAATGAGTTGCCGCTTTGTTGTTTCCATTGTTGTTGAATTTTTGGCATTTCGCATGCAACAGAGGCCACAAGAGGTCCACCTCTTCCCAGACCAAGAGGTTGCTGCAGTTCGGGGGCGGAGTGGGGCGTGGCCGCACTGCATCAAAGCGACCACAGCGAGGCAGTGGCAGACGCAGACACTGGGAAGAGGGGAGAGTCAAAGGGAGGCAAAGAGGCAGCACGGAGCCACGCACGCTTCTTATTAAGTTTGTTTATTTTTTGATTAAGCGAATTTACGGGACCCGGAATCAGCCGGAGAGTTTCAGCCGTAGCCACGCGTCGTTCGTTTCCCGGGCAACTGAAACTGCCTGTAAAATATTTTTTGAATGAGTGAGAAAAACGAAAAAAAATAAAATGGAAATTGAAGTAGAGCTGCACGCTTGAAAAATGATTTTTGGCAATTAGCCTGGCAGGCGGCCAAGGAATAAATATTTTTCCTGCTTCCCATTTTGCAGGACACGCGCGTGCTTTATTATCCTGGGCTGCAACCTGAGGGATTCCTGTATATAAATATATTTTTGGCGTTGCATATTTCTTTGGCCTCCATTTCGCCACCCTCACCTCTCCTCTTCCTGCGCGGTCGCGTGCTGGTGCGTGCGTCCACGCCCATCGCAACAGCAACGCCCCCTTACCACCCGAGCTGCATAATAATGTTATTAAATTAAATATTTGCTTTAGGGTATAAAATTTCATAATTTAATTAATTTTTCACAACAACTCAGCGGCGACGTCTTAAAAAAATATTGAATTTAACGCTTGTTGTTTGATAAATGATTACCATGGTTGCGACCCGAGGGTTGGGTTCGATACCACACGCGGGGGTGTGGGCTGGTAACTGGTGTGCCACCTCATCTGCCTCATCCACCGTAGCACCAAGCGTACCACCCACTCGCTGAAATCTCCAGGAAATGTGGTGGAAATCAGAGCACAGCTGGAATTGACTTGCTGCCTCGACACCGTGTGGCAGCAAATGCTAATGATGCAACAACCGAAAGCCACGAAAGTCCTCAGGTCGTTTGAACCCTTTGCTAAGTAAGCTGAAAAAGGGTTCTGAGATAATAATCAGCATAGAAAATAATTTTATATAATATTATTCAGACTATGTTACAGTTTCCATTTGTTGAATCGGTTAGAAATTCATTCAAAAAGTCAAATAATATTAATTAATTCTAAGAAAATATCAGTGAAATTATGAATAAGTGTGCTGGTATTTTTATACCCTGTGGGGGTATATTAAGTTTGTTAAAAATATGTAACGGGCAGAAGGAAGCATGGCCGACCCAATAAAGTATATATATTCTTGATCAGCATCAATAGCCGAGTCGATATAGCCATGTCCGTCTGTCCGTCGGTCCGTCGGTCTGTCGGTCTGTCGGTCCGTCGGTCCGTCCGTATGAACGAAAGGATCTCAGAGATGGTAAGAGCTAGAAGCTTGAACTTGGTGTCCCAGCACTGGAAATTTTTGCAGGCAGATCAAGTTTATCTTTTTTTTTGGATGCCACGCCCTCTTTGCCCACAATTTAAGTAAAAGCTTATAAAGCAAGCAGTTTTGTAGATCAAAAACCTCATACCAAGGGCAGTTTTGAAGCTAGAGACTTGAGATTTTGCACATATGATAAATATTTTGTGGTCAATGTGTCCAGAAAATTGTATCACGATGCCACGCCCCCATTGCCTACATAACGGGAAGTCTTATAACAAGAGCAATATTACAGTAAGAGACTTGAGATTTGGCACATATGATAAGAATCTTAGGGTCAATGTGTCCAGAAAATTTAATCGCGATGCCACGCCCCCTTCGCCCTCAAATTAAGTAAAACCTCATAAAGCAAGCAGTTTTCTAGCTCAAAAACCTCATAACAAAAGCAGTTTTGTAGCTAGAGACTTGAGATTTAGCACACATGATGAGTATCTTGAGCTCGATTTGTCCAGAAAATTTTATCACGATGCCACGCCCCCTTCGCTTACAAATTAAAAAATAAAGAATTACTAGAGAATTTCATCTGGAGTGAATTTGAGCGGGTTCCTGTAGACCCACAGGGTATATTACGGTCGGGGTCCCGACTGTCCCGCTTGTTTTGACTGACTGACATCAATATTAAGCAAATGTTTAAATAAATATTTTATAAGTATATTCAAAATTATTGAATTCTTAAATATATTGTTGTTTTATTTACTCGACGATCCTTGAATATTGAGTGGAAATTGTCGAAATTGCAAGGCAAAGCTTAAATTGTTTGGTAAAAATAATAAAAATATAAAATTGTATTTGAAATACAATATTTTCTTTAATTTAACAAATTTCAAAAATGATACAATACTTTCTTAAATTTAATCAATTTCAAAAAGGGAAAAGCGCGGTATAAATTGATACATAGAATTTTAAGACATGTATATAATCCATCTATATATTTAATTCCTTTCTATATAATTCCTTCTAGTATTCCACATGTCCACCAGATTAACATGTTCTCTAGATGCCCCTCAAAAGATCTTCGTTCTTTATTCTAAGCTGTCAATAATCAACTGATCAGTTGTGTGAAAGGTCGTCGGTTTGTGAGATCATCTTGTCAGTCAACCTTATTGACTGTCCAGTTGACTTTTGTAATCTATTTTTGTGGATCTTACTGATCCGCTTGCCGCTCGACTTTAATTCCACATACTGAAAGACCCAGCTTACAAAATAAATCTGTTAAGATACACCTTGACATTTTCATCTGAATGAAAACCGATGCGAAGCCGATTTAACAGCTAAATGCAAATCATTTTCAATTAGCACCCATTCTGCAGTCAAGCCAATTAGGACATCGGCAGGCAGGCAGGCAGGCAGGCAGGCTTATGGTCGGAGCAGGATGCAAGGGTAGAATGGACGCACCTTTTGGCTGCTACCCATGCCAATGGCAAATATACCGGGGCAAAATGTAAACCATGCAAATCCTATAAAGAAACCAACGCCGACTGCGACTGCAGCCAATTTCCGTTTGACGTTGCAAAATGTGTCAACTTTGGCAGGATTACAAAACGCACACACGCACATATGGCACACATGGCACACATGCCACACACATACACACTCACTCACTCACACAGGACCTGCCCCTTTATTAGTTGTCCTAGCTGCCTGTCCCGCCTGTCCGCCTCCCCGCTCCGCAAATTCTGTGAGCCGGAAATTTTTCAACGCATATGCCAATTTTGCTGTCAAGTTTAGTGTGTGCAACTTGTCGATTCTTTGCGTCACAATTTGAAGTGTCCTGCCCCTATTTCTACCCCTTTCTGGGCCAGACTTATGAAGTTGTCAAACGATGCATTTGCTATGAAAACCCACAAAGGCTTAATTGCAATTCGATTGTGGCAACCGCCTGCAGTCGGCGTCTTAATTCCGATCACTTAAGCTATCCATAGAAAAGCCCTATTTTGGTCTGCAAGTTAAAAAGGTGTTTCATTCAGAGGATTATTGACTTCTGATTGACATGCAGAGTCAGTCCTTTGATGTGACGGTAAGTTAATCAAAGTCGACAATCTAACTAGTAGTTTGTAGTGTTGAAAAAGATCTATAAAAGCTAAAAAAGGAATTGGAGAGATACTCACCATATAACAGATTGCAAGATTTATTCTATTTATGTCATATAATATTTTAAAATAACGAATAATTATTATAATTGTAATACAATTTTTGGACATATGCTAGAGAAGCTACTGCCAACAATAAAAATTAATCAAGGGATCGATTAATGACATAAGATTAACGACCGATCCAACGAACTGCTGTTTCTATTGATTCATTGTATTTTTCTCCCTTTGCTGTCTTATCAACACTTCAATCAACAGACTTTAAACATTCGAAACACACAAATTAAGATACTAATAAAAAAAAGCTTTATATGCAACAATAACAGCCAGCCAATGTCTGTCCCTTTCTTTTCTGTTGTTTACAATAATTTATTGTTGGACTGAATTCATTGTGAGGGGCAGAGACAAAGTGTTAAGTTCATAAATCAATTCAAGTTTCCGATTATGCTTGGGAAAATATGGTAAGTATAACAACTAAGCGTATTATATACTATAAGTATATACTTATTATTTATATATATAAAGAGGCAACTATTTATTAATGCATCTGGTTAAGTATTTATGGGGCATTAAGAAAATTTACATCAAGCCAAGGGAAATAAATCAATGTAATTTCTTGTCTTAATTGTAGTACCAGTTGAGACAGGGCTGAGGGCTGAGGGCTGTGGAGGGGTCAAGCTATGGATGACAACACGAAAAGTGCATTAAGTAATGCCAATGCCTATGTAGATGTCACTCGTAATGCATATTTTAGTTTACGACTGACAATTTTACAGCTTTTTATGTCATTTTGCAGTTAACAAAGCAAATGCAAACGAATTGCAGGTAAATTAAATGTGGAAGCAAAATACTCGAAATACTCAGCGATTCTACAAACGAAAAAATTTATAATGCATACATAGACACACACATACATATGTCAAAACAATGGCCATGAATGTCGTGTTTTTATGATTATACTATGACAATGTGTGTGCGCTTATGTGTCGAGGTTTGCCCTATGCCCACTTTGTGGCACTATAAGCATGTTATCAACTTGGATTAGCCGAAAGAGTGGATACATTGAACTCGTATATTAAGACCAATAAACTAACACAGCGATCCGCTGTCAGCTATTTTGAAACTTAATAGTTTGTCGTCAATAAGCAAATGATTGCATAAATGAATTGACAACTAGATATATATTGTTTGCTGGCAATGACAACAAATACAGATGCTTTGAAATATCGAATTATTAATGAAATTGACAGAAAATGCAAAAAATATTTACGTGATGGCATGTTTATCTATTGGAAATTGGATGTGGTAATATATTAAAATACATAAATTAATTTTACCTATTTAGTTGAATGAAAATCTGTAATGAATGAAGTAATATAATAATAAATAAATAAATGTTTATTTTATTATTTAATTCATACTATTCCTTCTATTTTATTTAACAAATTATTCAGTTGTTTATTGCTATGAATATTGTAATACATAATTATTTTATTGAATTCCAAAACATCTGTATTTCAGACTGAATTAATTAAATAATATTAATAATACATAAAAAAGCTTATAGATGTAATGCAAATATTATATACGTAATTTCTTTCTCAGAATCTATAAACAACTTTTAAAATTGACTTGTTGATTCGAATTCATATAAAATTTAGGTAATTTATATATTAAACTACAATTCGAATGCAATTTCGCTGAGGAGAGCATTCAGCTGTCGCTGTGATTTCGATACTGGAAAGATTCTTTCATTTACAGTGGCAGTTATATTCAGTTATTTTGCCATCGAATTTTTTCTTTTCACCGGGTGTTCTATGTTCTCGAAATTTATGACACACGGCAGCAATTTGTGTGTGCTACACGTCGAAAGAGGAAGAGGACAAAAAAATTTGTTGCTATCGCGTGGCAGCAATGCAACAATTCCCCCTCGGACCTAGGATATCTGGTATTGCGGGGTGACGACAAGACACCGAGCATTATTAAAAGGTAAATATTGCCGAGGCAAACAGTAAAAAAGTAAAACTCGAAGCTGAAATCCAAAAAAAAAAACAGAATGTTCGACAAGAACAGAACAATTTTTTTCATAGTTTTTCGCAGGCAACGATTTTTGGATTTTTGTGAGATTTACGAGACAGTTGAGGGGCAGCACATAAATTCCAGTGAACCATAACACACTCACACACACACGCAGATACATCCCAATTGCTGTTGTTGTTGTTGGGGCATTCTCAAGTGCATTTAATTAGAGCGTCGTCTTTCCTAGAGAGCAGCGCATTTTCTTATATTTTTTTTCTTCTCATTTTCTTTGTTTGGCATATTTTCCATGTCTCCAATTAAAATGAATGCGTTCATTGATCCGCCTTCGGTCGGGGATTGGGTGGGGAAACGGGTACGGGTACGGGTACGGGTATGGGTACTGCGGTCTGTGGTCTAAGGAATGGGGTCTGTGGTCTCCCTGTATTTGGGGCTGTGGCTTATCGGGCGCTATAAATCTTGATATGCTGTCATGTTCTGTCTAATTAGCAATATGTCAATAAACTTAATTTAATTTTTCTTCTGTTTGTTTTGCCTTCTGTGTGGCATGCGGCTGCCTGGAGGCGTGCCACATCTAGTGGGCATCCGAGGGGGCGGCAGAGAGGTGTGTGTGTGTGTGTGTCTCTCTCTGTTGCAAGTAGGCAACACCAAATACTTTAAATATATTGAATGCTTGCTTTCACTTAGGTATTTGCTTTGGCATTCAATCTGCTACTTTTCGGTGCACTCTGGTCACATTGTTCGAGTTGTTGTTATTTACTTTGGCCCTTTGTTTCATTTAATTTCAAACAAATTCCAAAATGTATTTCGAAGTACCTCGGGTTAAGGATGGAGTGCGGATAACGAAGAATAATTTATATGGATGGGTTATTGACCATCGGAGATAATAACAGAGTACATAAGTGAATAATACATTAAGCTTAAGGGATAAACGCGCCAATGGTACTTATAAAAGGTACTTAAATATTTTATAATAATTTATATTAACCCGACTGTGTATTGAATATTTATTGTAAATATACTAAAGTCTTCAAACTAATGAAAGATACTTAAGGAATAAATCAAGATATAAAGTATTTATAAAATGAAATAAATAAAACTCAAGCCAAGTAACTATTTACTGATTATAGATCATTTAAAATCTCTCTTCTAACTACCCAAAAATCAGTAAACTTAACAAATCAACTAACTAAAAGACGGATAGATCTAACACTGGTCCAGCTACCGCTGAATCAATCGGTAATTATTTGCAATATGAGTATATTCTAAAATATTGTTGTTATGATTCCCTGGCTCGATTACTTCTAATTTAAGTGCATATATGCTGAATTCACAATTGTTTTCACCCATGAAATTCATTCAGAACATCCCCTATTTCTACACAGACGCGTGGCTGTGAAATGGAAATCCCAAAAACCTCTGAATGCCATCAAAATGCATCATCAAATTGCGGCATTTTGCACCTTTTATATAATTTCCTTTAATCAATTATGTGTAACGGCAGCTACAACAACACCAATAGTTATAACAACAACAACAACAACAACAACAATTGCAACATCATCGACAACTGCCTGTAATAATAATAATGGCAAATTCAACAAATTTACGACTCGAAATGCGCGTCGACTGTCAACATGTTGAAAATAAATTACAAAACATTATTAGCATAGCCAGGAGGGATGATCGATGGGCGGTTTTCAGCTGGGAGGCGTGGTCACAGCCATGTCCAAATCAAATAAATTACCAACAACAAGTTGCCAAAAATTGCCAATATGGTCAACTGGAGAATACCCTATAATATTATAATATGGCATGACAAATAACTGACTGGACAGTTAGAATCTATATTAAAATGTTGAATTTACTTAAATAATAGACTGAAAATAGACCGATTAATATATGAAATAGTCAAACTATTGATTGATTTACATGTATCATCTGATCAAAGTTAGTATGCAAACTTATATGCAAGTTATAATGTTGGGTATAAAATTAACCACACAATGTGTGGAATAAGAGAGAAAGAGAGGGATTGCCATAAAATGAAACTTATTGTTTAGTTTCAGGATTCCTGCGATTTTGTCAGATGCGAAATGAATCAATGTTTGACCTGGAGACGGCTTCCGTTTACAAGTAATACACACAAACACACACACACATACAGATGTGTGTACATGTCTGGTTCTGCTTATATTTAATTAAACTGGATGTGAACACATTAAAAGTGCCATGTTTAATCATTGTTTGATAATTTGTCAAGCCTCAGAGAATCGGTCGACCGTAAATGAAAATGAAAATTAATTGATAAACGCTGATAAATACGTTTAATTTGCAACCAAAAATCACATTAATTGCATTACACACAGCAAACACACACACACACACACACAGAGATACAGTAGATCAAAAGGCAAAAAACTCAACAGCTAATGGTCAACGGCAGACCAAAGCCGCATCTGTTCATGGAGAGGGAGGGGATGTGGCAAGACCAGCAGAACCGGCAAAACCATCAGACAACAGGGACAGCAACCACCAGTCAACAGCAGCACGACGGGTATCCCACACACACGCACACACTCGCACACACACGCACACACTCGCAGGTATCTTTCATATTGTGCACAATTAGTGACACTGAGAGACCCAAGTGGACAATTCCCTGGTACAGGGGACACTCACAGATAACGCTGAATGCCAGGTACAGGAATAACTACGTACGAGTATTTGTTCATTGAATATCTCCAGCCACATCTCACTCTCTCTCTCTCTCTCTGTCACTCTTCTACATCAATTCTGTCTTGTTGTCAACAATATGCGAAATTAAAGCTGACGATTCTCTAGTCCAATCCCCTCTTCTTTTCTCTTGTCCCACTACTCACTGTTCTCGTCACCCGTCTCATTGTCTTGTTTGTGTCCTGCACGTAGTTTGATGGTTTGTCGATTGGCACACATCTGTGCAAATCGAATTAATGTTCACGCATGATTTGGATCTGTTGGATATCCACTGGGATACTCTGCCATGGTTCTGGTTCTGGCTGCTTAGTAACGCCTGCAGCAAAGTGTAGAAAAATTAATTAACCAGCTTGTTATGAGCCGAAGAACAAGTCTCAAATAGGTTGAACATAAATGAGATGGATGACAGCCTATCAGAATATACCAGTATCATCCTCAGAAAGGCTGAGGAAGTAGGAAGGAAGGAAGGAGAAACGAAAGACTATTTTTATATATTTCATTTAAATGTTAATGGGGCAAATTGATATAATCGAACTATTACAAATCTTTCTTTATGTTTTATCTAATAATAGGATATATTATTACAACTGCATATCGTCTTAGCATATCTGCATATCTTTTAAATAGAACATTAAAAGTACTTACTAGATATTTTATCAAATAATAATCTGGATACTTGGGGAATTAAGAATACTTAGAATTTTTATAGCTCATCTCAAAAAATATTGCGTAGAAATAGTAGCAATTTGAATTGCGATTAGTGTTGGGGAAATAAATTTAGATTTAATTCAATTTGCTATCTAAAATATACATATATTAATTGACATAAAATGTTAATTATCGACTGTAATATTATTCGTCTCACATACCTAGATTTACTTATAAATTTATTGTTTATTTCAAATCATTTCTGGTCTTATTACAAATCGATCTTCACATTTCTCATATAAACATACATTGACTTAACTATGAATTTATTGACCACGTATGACTATTAAAATTTATTGAATAGAATTCAGTATTTTAAGATTCAACTAGCTTACATCTCAATTAACCAAATATTATGAAATTATAATTATTATATTGACTAATTAGATTCAATTAAAGTTTTTGTGCTTTAATCTCTTTCTTCATTCATTTTGTAAATGGTTGATAGTTGTCAAAGTTAATACTTGATAGTCTACCACTGGAGATTTATTTATTCCCAGACTTTCTACGCTTTTAAAGAATTTCCAATATTTGAACAGCTCATCACTTTGGTTGCTTTGAAAAATTGACAATAAAGATCGCCATTCTCAACTCACGGTATTGATAATATTTAATCAATTTTATATAGTTTAAAAGATACTCCGGAACATTTGAATAAATATTTATTGAGACGTTAAGTCACAATAACTATTATTAATGTCTTTCGAAGTGGCCAACGTTAAATATTTGGCAAAAAACAACAGCTGCGCAAACTTGCCAAATCCATATAATTGTGTTCGACAGTATAAAGAGTCGTTGCTTTGATAGTTGATTATCATTCGATCATTGAAAACTATTAAGCCAGTTATTATGAAATTGAAGTTCATTTTTTTGAGCTGTGCTCTGTTGGCAATGCTAATTGCCCAGCTACCAACAGGCGAGGCAGTCACCTGTGCAGCGGAACCAAATAACGCAGATTGTGTTGACTGTTTGAATCCGATCAATGTCGGAGATGCCGAATGCCTGGCTGATGAAGAGGAGGAGGAGGAGGAAATTACCACAGAGTTAACCACATCGTCACCCGGGGATAATACGCAATCTACGACAAGAAGAACACGTCCGACACGAAGAGCAAGCCGCAGGCCTAATTGGGGGAGACCAGGTTGGAGACGTCCTGGCTGGAGGAGAAGGCGTACTACTACTGTCAGACCCAGAACTATCCTGGGCAGCATTGTGCAAAAGAAAATTGACTTCTTGAATAGGATGAAACAACCGCGACCAAGATTTATGGGTTAAGTAAGCATTATAAAAGAACAGAAGACTTGAATGTAAAGAAGAAAGAGTGAATAAATCTATTGTTTATATATTTGGAATAGTTCTTATTCTTTGGGCAATACTTTAGTTAAATATTTAAAAAGGTGTTCACAGTTCTTTGTCTTTCGCTTTCATTATAGAGTGTTTCATTTTGCAATAAGTTTTGCAATAAGTTTTTGCAATAAGTTTAAAGGTGATCTACATCAATTTATACTTTTCCTTAAGTTAGTTGAAGTTGCCAAGTAAATTAAATTCTTTATAACAGACTGATCCTTATTTTACAGTCTATTATTATTAATTACTCGTAAGCATATAAGATAAAGAACTGATTAATATTGTTGTTAAATTTTCCAAATAATTTATTGCAACCCATTTTAATGACTCGAAAAATATGTCAGAAAACCCATCATTCATTTGGCGAAATAAAATCTCGATTTTAGAGTCTAGCTGGCAGCGGTTGTATCTGATGTATCTGACAAATGTATCTGCAATTATTTTATACCCTAATTTTGAGCACTCGCTAGAATGCAGCTGTCTACACCGTCTCAACCCCTTCGCCTTCCGTTTGTCTGCAATTCTCCAGCTATACCATTTCCCAGTGCACACATCTGCGTTTAATGCAATCTTGTCTAGTCTCGTTCGACAACGGTTTTCCTAGCAGCTAACAGAACCACAGAGAATAGAGATATCCTCTTATATAGAGTCAGTTATCAATGGCGCCAACTGCAGCTGCCTGCTGCTAACTGGTAAGCTTACTAATTTTAAACACCGAACCTGCACTCTGTCCCTCCTTTATTTCAGAGTCTGTTGCAGGCAATGCCAATGCCAATGCCATTGCCAAGTGATTCGCCATTCTATATTGCGTGTCGCTTTTGGCCTGGCTTTTCAGAGTCATTGCCAATATGTCGAGCTGCCACCGCCACTGCCACAGCTGCCTCTGCCACTGCCACTGCCACTGTTTGCTACCCGTAAACTGCTGATAATTAATATTTTATGCACACGTCTGCGTTGATTTCTATCTTTATTGTTGTTTGTCTGCCATCGTCTCGTCCTGTGTCCTCTGTGTTGGCTTTGGCTTTGGCTTTGGCATTGGCTTTGGCATTTTTTCGTTGTCGTTGTTGTTGCCGCGCCATTGTTTGCCCACTGGCAACGCCTTTCAATGGCTTTTCATTTGGAAAATGTCTGCACGATGTGCGGCTGCGGTTCATTACACTTTCTGTTTAGCCAGAACAGAATTGCCCAGTCTCCCTCTCACATTCGATGGGTTATTAAAAGTCTATTATAAATTCACGTTCAATGCCTTTTAGTCCCCCCATTCGCTCCCCCCAATCACCCTCTATACCCCTGATATTTGCTATAAATTAAGTGGAAAATCGAGCCACACTTATTATCTTGGTTTACGCATTATTTTTTTATCACACTTGGCAATTTGTTTGCCTTTGGGCTTTGCCAGCACTGCCAGAAATGTTTGCCAGCTTTTTCCAAGTTGCCACACGCTCGGGGCATGCCTTATCTGCACTTTCTGGGACTACAACTGACACCGGAAATACTTACTTAAGTACGAACCAAAGTATCTTTGCGTAGTTTTCCATTTTCCATTTTCGATTTTCATTTTTAATTTTATGTCATTCCATTTTAACAGTCGTTCAGTCCCACAGTCTCTGCATCTTCCATTCTTGCAGTCAGTCACCTCACCTGACATTAGGCAGGTGTTTGCCCCATGGCTCCCTTTTGGTATGACATTTATGCTCTGGCATTTCCTTGTCGTGTACACTCTGTGAAGTACGAGTTCTATTGCAATGCACTTTTAATTTTCTTGACTTTTGCTTGTCACTATGCTGGGGGCAAGGGAAGGGAAGAGAGAAAGCTGGGGGATAAGTGTCAAGTGTGTGTGGTTTGGTTGGGGCAATTGATTGACAGTTCTGTGGATGTTTGCATGTGCTCAGGTAAAGCTAAAATAATCTGAATACTGAATGGAAATAGGCCACAGCTTTTGGCAGACAAACAAGGTTCAATAATTCCTAATGACCAGCTTCAATTTCATTACGGAGTGAATGTGAATCACAGTTCTATGGTCACTTGATATTATACCATTAATGCATTATTTCCTGCATTTCTCCAATGAATACTAAACTGAACTTTCTGAAAATAATTGTGCTGTTTAAGGTTATACATTACATTGATTTACAAATGACTACAACTTTATTAAATACACCTTATAACTCAATCTTAAGTTGTAATATGTGGTATCTCCCATATCCTATATGTCCTATAATATTTCGATTTTCGTGTCAATTCGTTCAATTAACTATTGACCATTACACACCTCTTGCATTTCTGACTCTAGAAATTCTCTATGTCTTTCTCATCAATTTAAGTATAGTCTAAATCAAACCATTCTAATCTTATTTCTATTTATACCCTGTGCCCATTAAAAATAGGCATAAAAGGGTATAATGAATCTGTGTGAATGCATGTAATAGGCAGAAGGAAGCATCTCCAACCATATAAAGTATATATATTCTGAACCAGTATCAATAGCCGAGTCGATTGACACCTGTCCGTCTGTCTGTCTGTCCGTCCGTCCGTCCGTCCGTCTGTCTGTCTGTCCGTCTGTATGAACGCGTATATGTCAGAAACTATAAGAGCTAGAGACTTCAAATTTGTAATGTAGGTTCCTTAATACCATAAGCAGATCAAGTTTATTTTAAATTTTCGATATCAGACCCCGTTTGTTTTAAAATTTGAAAAATCACCATAACATAAGCAATGTTAAAGCTAGAGACTTGAGATTTGACACACATTATAAAAAGCTTTGGCTTAATGTGTCCAGAAAATTTCATTGCGATGCCACGCCCCCTTCGCCCACAATTGTAAAAAGCTGATAACAAGAGCAGTTTTATAGCTAGTTTTCTCAAAATATTTCTGTTTTTAGACCTGCAGTCAAATTTAAATTGCTGGTTGTTCTATATTAGGAACTATAGAATTTCTTTAAATTGCTGAAAATATAAAATAATCTTTATTATCTTTCTACCTTTACAAAGATCTGCGACTCTCTTTTATTTGCTAAGTTATACGATTAAATATGAAACTTAATTTATACTAAACTTTCACTTTGGATTGCCGTGCTGTTCCTTTTCCATTTAGATATGTTTATATTATTAGTATATTAATATTATTTAAATAAAATTATCGAAACTGTTAAATCTTATATAAATCTCTATTCTAAGTTCTTTAGTTTAACTTCAAATAATACTCTTTGATAAATTCACAACTTTATCTTTTACTTAGACACTGTTATCATGTCAAAATAAATCAATTAGACTATTGACTCCCAGAGACACTCTTATTATTATACTCTGACTTCACAGCTGCTCCATTAGCTCGTCTTGCATCATTTTGTAGTTGTTCTGTGGTTATTCCCTTTGGGGAATTAAACATTATTCCTTGGCAACATCTCTGTGCCTCCTGCTCCCTCTCCATCTCCTTCTCCTCATCCAGAGTCATGTTTTGAATTCCACATAGACAGAGAGAGAATTGAGAGCATTGCATGCGAGCAGACTATTTGCCTAGGAAAAACCTCAACGACAAACGCTTAAATATTTTACTTGAATACGCCTCATGGCACTGTCTACTTACTTATTGATACATTTTTGACTTGGACATGGAACTGGCGTTGGAGTTGGAGTTGGACTTGGACATGGAAACAGCTCGCAGCTCGAATTCAAATAGCTGCATTAAATTTTAATTGTGTTTCTTTGGAGTTTTTGGTAGCTGACAAAACAATGGGCAAACATTTCAAATTTCATGGTCTGACGTCCCAATGGAACCCACAATTGGAGTTTTTAATTGTTTTACTGCGTTTCACATTAGTTGACAAATTGAACAATGAGTCACAGCTGTAGGGAGGAAGGGAGGAGAAGAAATAAGTGGGAAAGGGGAAAAATGGGCGGACTGCGTGTGAAAATTAATGTTAATTGGCATTTTATTGATTCTTTGATCAAGTAATGAAAAGGGGTTTGGTTTTAGGTTTTGGTTTAGGGTTCGGGAACAGTTCCACATGCTCAACGAGTTCCAAGGAAAAACTGAAAGCACTTGAAGGCGACGCTACTGTCTGCAGTCTAATGTGAAATATGGCACCCAAACTAACAAATAACCACTTGAGATCATGAATTTTTAATGCCTTCAGCCCGACATGGCATTTAGTCCTGGCACCCTGCCAAGGAAAACAGCCCCGAAGATAATAATGACAATGATTAGTGTTAAACGCGCCGCGTGCGCAATTTTCTGAAAAAGAAAAATATGTTTTCTTAATAGTTTTCGAGGCCCCCAACGGCCGGGGTCGTTTCACAATGTCCTGGCGCCATTCTCTCTCTATCTTTCGGTATCTCTTTTCTTTTTGTCAACGCTGCATAATGAGACACCTACTTTCCCCTGCCCCCAACTAATGTGTGGGTGCCTGTAATGTGCTGTCGACATTTTTGGTTATTTATTTCGGGACATGCACAGCGGGAACTTGTTGTCAGGACAAAGAAAATTGGTCACTTCGAAGCATGGCGGGTCGGTAATGCTAATGCTAATGGTAATGGACTTGAGTCCTTGTTTGTTTTAGCAACATGTGCGTGGAAGCTGATAAAATATGACACTGAAGTCATATTGAGATCGATAGATAATGGAATTATTTTGGGTATTGTTTCTTGTGATCTCCTGATAGGCTGGGATCACCCTTGCTTCAGTTACCCACTTCAAAATATATTTCAAGTCATTTTGTTTGTATATTTCTTGAGTTGCTTTTGACTCCATATCGCTGAGCAATCTTGTGCTGTTAACCCTTTCCACCGCACTGGTATCACAATTGTTAGCCCGGCTTCTCCCTTTTTGTGCAGCTTCTGGCAGATATGTCCACTTCATTAAGTTAGCCACAACATTGGGGTACTTCAAAGTCTCCCCATTCCGTTCGTATCGAAGTCGGCCACTTCACAGTTCTGACCAAGTTCCACTTTTCTTTGTGTTGCCCGCACCTTGACAACAAAAGACCGCTTTGAAGGCCGGACTACGGCTGGATTTTGCGAGTAACCCTATCAGCGAAACCCTTGACAAAAACAGCACAAAGAACTGTTACGCTTATGGTATACTAAGGGATGCCAAGGGTCAGTTCGTCGGGGAGGGGGTTGGGGGTTGGGGGTAAACCTGAGTCTTCCATCATAGCAACGTTTTTTGGACAGTTAAGAAAACCATTTTCGGAACAATTGAGCCTCTGTTTTCTTTTGCTACAGCTCGTCAAGAGCAGGACTTCCGTGAAGGGTGTCATCCGTCGTTGTGGGTCCAGGGTTCGTCCTATGTAAACCCATTTTCCCTTTTGCTTGTTTCTCGCTCGATCGGCCTCAAGTGCAATTTTCAATCATGCAATTTTTTGCCCTGCATTTGCCAGCAATTGCAGCTGAGGCTCCGTTTTCCTCATTGTACTCCTGCCAAATGTGTGTCTGTCTCACTGTGTATTTGTGTGTGTGTCCTCGCCCTTATCCTGTGTATGCGTGTATGCGTGTGTACGTGTGTGCGTGTGTCAGCCGCTGTCATTCATTCATGCGGCCATCTGAAGGCTTTTCATTAAAAATCGTTTAATCCACGCTATCATTTTCCCGCTGCCTTTCACTGTCTCTCTCTCCTCTCTTTCTCTCTCTCTACTTCTTCTTTTTTATGCTCATCGTTGTCCTTCCCCTTCCCTTGGCTACGCCTGTTTGCCAATTGCTCATTGATGCAAACGTCATTTGATTGTCGTCATTGTTGCATTGACAACGACGACGCAGGCGACGTCATCAGCAGCATCAGCAGCAGCAACAGCAGCAGCAAAGGGAAGTTGCAACTGTGCAACAGCAGCTCTCAGCTCAGCCCCAGCCAGTCAACCGGATGTTGGCTCTTCAATTTGTTTTTCATGTTGCATATCCTGTCACGCCCCCTCCCTCACCGCCGCCTACTTCATAGCGACATGTGTTCTGCGGTTCTCTGTGTGCATGACGCACTTGAAACTTTTTTAACGCTCGGTAATTATTGGATTTGCCACAGTCCGCCTAATTATGGCACAGCACGTGGGCGCCACACAGAGAGCAGAAGCAAAGAAAAAAACAGCAAGTGAAAGAGAAAGGCGGGGAGAAAGTGGAAAACGTTGTCCTTGCATTAGCGCATCGTTGAACCGTGAAAATAATGGCCTCGACCTGGCTTCTGGGTCTGACTCTAGCTCCTGCAACTGCAGTTGAGCAGACGACGACGACACGCGGCCACTTCAGTTAGATTTTAGGGGTAGCCAGGGAAAGGGAAGGAATGCGAACTTCAGGACGGCGTATAAAGTTTGCTCACTGGAGCTTAACAAAATTTAGAAAGATTTGTGTGGGAATTATAGCTGAAACCTTAAATGTTATCCATGTATGTAAGTGTGAGAGAGGAATGATGGTCTCAAAACAGCAACTCTTAAAAATTCTATGACTATCCATTTTACGTGATAGAAAAAAACTTCAGAAGCTTCTTTAATAAATTATTGGCTTTCTCGCAATACAAAAATAGTATACAGGAAGAGTATCCAGAAGCTGTCCCAGACTCTAGTTTCAAACTCTGAAATGAAGGACTGCCCATTTAAACCCATCAAACGGTTACTTTTGGGCTTGAAAAGTCTTACTTCCTTCCTACACTCAACGATATTAACTGCTTTTCCTTCCAGTAAACTCTTTCGGTTCTGTTTACAAACGTCTTTCAACAGCAACATTGAAATAAACCCAACAACAGCAAGAATAACAAGAATAGCTTATGTGATGCTCCATCATATAGCATATTAACTTTTCCATCTAGAATATCAAAAGTGTCCTGAACAATTAAAGTCATTACCCGGCTATCATGTTGATAGTTCAGCTGGCAGTCGCTGGCTATAAAGCGAATGTCTCATGTGTCCTGTTTTCCGACGTGTTCCGTGTGTCGCCTGTGTTCGTCGGACCCAACTCTAAGCTGCCACAAAAACTTTGAATAGGCCCCCTGCCCAAACAGGGCGCGCTCCAAAAATCCGCCCCCAAACGTTTAGCATACAATTAGCCCAAAAGGCAACGCACTGGTCGGGAAGCCTGGCAAAAACTTCAGTGAAAATTATTAAAATTTCTCGTGTTGGGTCGTTGCTCGAAAAGGGTTGACCATATGGAAATTAGCATATGATACCCATTTTGTGGGCTCTGCCAGGGACTGAGCCTGTTTCCCCCAGTCCCCCCATAAAGAACAAACTTTAATTTTAAAGTCACTCTAAATATAAAATGTCTAGTCATGCGACACGATGAACTTTAGTGTATTCGAATCTATAGGAAAAAAGTCGACGAGTTATGATTTTACATTTTCCACACTGAGTGGTTTTTTATATATTTGGTCTATTTTTCCGGCTGCTGTTCTTTATTTTTTCTCAGCGTAAATTTTCCACCTTTTACACATTTTACTTCCATTTGATTAGATCGCCTTTTTAGGGCGACACGTGCAGCACAAGCAGGAGGCAGGAGGCAGTGTGGCAGTGTGGCATCGAGGCAACAACAAGAACACCACGCATCCTGTTTTGTTTTCCCGACTCCGCCTTCCAAATCGCAATCGGTATACCCTTTGCTAACGGGTATTTAAACATTCAGACTGCGTTTGCACAACACAGAAATGTTGTCAGTTCCTTCTAAAATTGGGATAAATTTAAGAATACATTTTAAGCATAAGTTTCTAATATCATACAAGTTTAAATATGTTATTTATTATATTTTATTAATTTATATTTTATTAATTATTTATTATATATATTAATTGTTTTATTACCATTCCCTTTTCCTTTGACTTTGCAGCTGAGGGTTTTTATAATGTGATTATTTATATTTAAAAGCAGATAAATATATTTAAATTTATTATGTCAAAATTGTATACATGTTATTCTACTTTAACTTAAGATCTTTTTATTACACATGTCCCACATTATATGTATTAAGATTAAGGATCATGATCAAATATATAAATTACTCATCTGTGAAGTGATTATATATATGTTTATTGCATTTTGATGCAAGGTTTTAGCTACTTTTTTGTACTCTTTGTTATTAGCACATTTTAAGCAATGATTTTTTTTAAAGCTAGTATATTTAAAATTCGATTTGATGAACATTTTTGTTTCATAAAATTCATTTTTTTTTATACAAATTTGCACGCTCATCGTTTGAGAGTTTTGAGGCTTATCAGGCGGCAGCAACTTTGTCATAATCAACATCAAACAGGCTCAGGCTCGGGCTCAGCACTTTGTGGCATCATGAGCAGCCGCTATTATTATCCGGTGGACGAACCCCTCACCCCTCACCCCTCACCACGCACCCTCAGTCCACAATTGTGAATCCCCCTCCTGGCACTTCTAATCAATGTGCTTAAAATCGACGTGATGTTTGGATCGTATCCTGCCACAGAGCGTAAAGGATGTCATCAGCAGGCAGTAGGCAGCAGGAATGCATTACAGCTGTGCCATGTTGTATGTTGATTAAAATTTGTTTGTCATTTCGATAAGGTAGAACTTTTTAGTGTCCCATCCAGAGATCCATCCAGGCAGTTCAATAACCCAGCCCAAGCCGCTGTGCTCTATCTTGTATTCGGAGAGACTGCATCTAAAGCGAGGGGCTGAAAGTGCTCATCGCTTTATGTCATGTTTGACTGTTTTTTGAAATTCTTACTATTCCACTCTTCCTCCTCTTTTTCCCACTTTGAAAATCACTTGTACTAAACCACACAGCTTTAATTTGGCATTTGCTTTTTATGCCGCTTTTTCTTTCGATTCTTCACACCTTCTAAGGGGTGTGCACAACAAAGAAACACACACAGAATACAAAAAAAATGAGGGCGCAACACATCATTAGACAACACTTTGTGGCTAAATCTAACAGGAATTTGGAGGAAGTGGAATAAAAGCAAACTTGGGGGATATTTAATTTGTAGATTGTTCGAATGGATGTGCGTATTTCAAATTACATTTATTTTAATTGTAATACGAAGTCGTGTAGCTCAGATATTAGTTAAATTACTTTAATTGTTGCTTTTCAGACAGTTCAGGTTATATCGGAAGAACTTTCATGAAACAAGACTTCTGGTTACCAAGGGGGAACCGTCTTTTTTCACAGAATATATAAAAATAACCAACCCAACTATACGCCATTGATATTGCTAATTGAAAATAGCATTTAAATATAACTTATTCAACTAGTTTTTTTTTAAATCTTCGTTAAACTATAATCAGCATGAACTTTTAATATATTATACAGAACAAATAAGATTAATTACCAACCCACTAATAGATATGGATTCTATTTCAGATAAACTAAAAGAGAAAATTATAAGTATAAATATTGATTGAGGATAAGGAAGTGGATGACCTTTAAGTTACAATATTCACAGCCATTCTTTTCCATTGATTATTAAAACAAGTCAATCCATATAATAAGTATATTGGATATAAATTGTGTAGTTTATTAAAAATTAAATCGACTGGGAACTAAACAACATTTTAATAGAAGATACTGAAATAGCAAATTTATAAACAGCTTTTTCTTTGCTGCATTTAAATATATTGAAGGATTACTCATATAAGTTATCGTTTTATTTACATCTGACGTGAATCCTTATAACATTTATTTATTAACATTTCTCTATGACTGCAAGTGAATTAATTCTATAAAAAAATACATAAAATTGTATATTTAAAATGAAAACTCTGCAATGGAATCACCTGTATTTATACGAGAAATTCATTAGAATATCTTTTTGCTTGACTTATTATGCATTTTATAGCGTGTCGTGATTTTTCTTTGTTTTTCTTTGAATACATATATATTTTTATTTTTTTAAGCTGTCTTTTTTTTTGCATATTTTTGAGTCTCGTCAAACGTTTAGCATATTCTCTTTGTGTTGTTGCTTCTGATTTTTGTTTAGCTTCTGCTGCGCATTTAATGGAGCTTCGTGTTGTGTCTTCCTTTCGGTGGTTGTTGCTTCCATTCTTGTTGTTGTTGTTGCTGTTGTGCTCATTTTAACTACAAACAGCGCAGACAATCACAGTCACAGGATAATACCAACAGCAACAACAACAACAGCAACAACAACAACGTCGCAGCCAGAGCTTTGCTCCATTAACAAAAACAACAACAGCAGCAGAGGCAGCAGAAGCTTCGCATAATTCCATGTAGACTTTCGGCTCAAATGGACTGAGGCATAACGTTACCCTGGTCTGGTTTATAATGCGCGCCGCTTCACTACGCTTATTATTTGTAGCATACTTATTGGGTGGGTGGCTTTTTAAATATGCATAAAGAAAAGCATAGCATACATCTCGGCGCAGTCTCGCCTCACGTCGCCTTTCCTCGACAAGGGAGGAGAGCGGAGCTCACATATTTGTCTGGGGCTTTGCATTATGCGATGTGATGTCCTCCTCCTCCCTTCTTTCTCTCCGCCGTCCTCCTCTTTGGTAGCTGCTCTCTTTTGCGTGTTGTTTTCTTTAGACGCTTTCACCTGCCGGCGTCTTTCTCCCATGCCGCTTTATTTAGCTTATTAAAATTTCACTTCATTTTTGTTTTCATTTTTATTTTGCGCTCGGAGACGTGAAATTTATATACTTACCACGCCCAAGCATCACACACACACTTACACACACACACACACTCTTATAATTATCTCGATATTGTTTGTGACTTTGAACTGTGATTGCATATTTCGCTAGCTTGTTAACTGAATATTGTTGATTGATTGGGCCACTGTATAGATGGGAATCGCAAGTGGAACACTTATCATTTATAATCTGAGCACCGATATAGTGTTTAAAAATATATATAAGCTTAAAACTTATATTTAGTTTGTAAAACTTAAACTTTAAGTTCTTTTCGAAGGATCCTAGACTAATTTTTCATAGGATACTGATACTGGTATCTGGATACTGGTTTCAAAGGTTTTGGAAGGCTACTTTAATTGTGGCCTTTACGTTAAAATCTTAATACTTCATAAGTTAATTTCGAAAAATCCAACCGGGCAAGCAATGAAGGGAATATTTTAGTGATCCATGTTCTTTATTTAATTTTGAGTGTTTAGAGTTAATAAGTACTTTTACCAACGACCGCCCCTCCTGCCACCGCGTCTACGGCCCCAGTCGCCACGATCGCCTCCGCGATCGCCTCCGCGATCGCCTCCGCGATCGCCTCCGCGATCGCCTCCGCGATCGCCTCCGCGATCGCCTCCGCGATCGCCTCCGCGACCGCCTCCTCGACCGCCTCTGCCTCCGCGACCTCCTCGGCCTCCACGACCGCGTCTACCTCTGCCGCGTCTGCCACCTCGTCCACCTCTATGTCCATGGCCACGGCAACCTCCTTTTTCTGTTGTACTTTCGTCATCATCATCATCAACGGTAGCGACTGTTGTAGTAATTGTATCATCATCATCACCATCAACGGCAGCTTCTGTTGTAGTATTTGTATCATCATCATCATTGTCTACATCAGTATCAACAGGGACGCAGTCGACTGAATCGACATTAATATCAAGAGTACAGTCAACACAATCCACATTATCCGGTTCCACCGCACAACTGACAGCCTCGCCCAGTGGCAGATTGGCAATTAGAAGTGCCAGAAGACAACAGTTTAGCGCAATGATCTTAGTTTTCATCTTAACTCAAGTATTATCTACTAGGCAATAATACATTTCCCCAAATCGAAAGCACTTTTATACCATTTCAAGTGCTGAAAACATTCCCCAAGTCAACACAGCTGCTCTCCAATTTTATTTGTCAAATAATTTCGTTCGTCAGCGATTTTTGAAGACGTCAGAATTTAATTTGATTGTTTGATCAGTTGTACATATTTAATGAGTTTTTATTTGGTTTGAAAATAACAACACGTTTATTTTAAGTGAATCGGAAGAATTATATCTATTTAGGCAGCGAATCAAAAGATTATTTTAAGTTTAAACTGTTTAATGTTTAAAAAAAAAGAGTCTACTAAAATATAACATTTTTTAAGACAATATTTTCTTTATTGAAATAAATTACTGGAATAAACAAAAGGATCCCCATAATTAGAAATGAGGTAAGTATTAAACATCCAAAACTAAACATTCCTGCCTTTAAATTTGTTGTTCGAACCGCAGATTCAGTGCTCCATTATGATGCCATTTACCCTGTATACATAATAGTATATAATTAAAATTTAAAACAATAAAAACATTAAAATATGTGAATATAGAAAAATTTAAAATAAATACTAAATTATAGTTGAACATTCTATATTAGTCTATTTAATCCAAAATTATTTATTAGTAAGCAAATGCCAAATCTTACAAGAATTTCTACTTCCATGTCTGTAATTGGGACTAGTGCGAGTGCTGCAAATTCAGCCTTTACTTTATCTATTATCCGCTTTTCGAAAATCTTTTTTTTTTCTAAGTTGAATTGGTATTCTTAACTATATTTTTTAAAAACTTTTATTTGTATAAATACCAATATAAATAAAATAACAATGATGTGTTCATTTTCAACTAATGAAATTGAATTCAATATCGATATGATGTTCTTCAATATATCGCGGACTTGAAAAGAATTTAAGAAATGAAAGCATATTGAAAATACTGCAAGTGCAGTATAAATTCCAAAATGAATCACTTCCGTGCACATACGTCTTTCGCTTAAGCCAATAAAATCAAGTTACAGTCTGTTCTGACACGTGAAGTTTAGGTAAATACCAAAGTTTAGCGAGTGTTTAACCGAGTCAATTAATTAAAAACTAATTTACGAAACCGACTATAAGTCCAGACGTTGAATGTCAGGGTGTTGGCAACATAATTCTCTTGAAATTCGATGCTGATCAAGAATATATATACTTTATGGGGTCGGCCATGCTTCCGTCTGCCCGTTACATACCTTTAACAAACTTAATATACCCCCACAGGGTATAAAAACATACGCTTGTAGCACTAGTAGGTGTCGAAATAACTAAATATAAATAAATATGTGCACATTTATGCACGTTTTGTAAATGCACACACACACACACACACATGCAAATACGCTGCTCCTCTCCAAAAATTAAATTTTGCGAAAATATAAATATTTAATTGGATATTACATTTAATATTTTTTTAGCAAATAATAATATATTCTTTTAACAATATAAATATTCCAAAAATTGTGCACTGAATGGCGAAAATAAAGTAATTTTAAGTGAATAAACATAATTAGAACTTATTGAAAAGACTACAGTCGGGCGCACTCGACTGCAAGAGACCCTGTACTCATTAGTTTTCCTTCTAAGACTGTTATTTAATCTGATGAAATATTAAGGACACATTTCGATTTTTAGGGGCAAAAGGAAACGTAGCAAAATTCTAAAACAAGCTGGATATAGCTGATGATGCTAATCAAGAATAACAATAAGAAATGTGGTCTGCTCGACTTTCTTTTGCAAGTTACGCAGATTTTCTTGACAAGCCTGATATACTCTTGGTAATGAACGAGGTCTACAAAACAAATACACACATCAAATTATTTTCACAGTTGTTTTTAATTGACTATTCAATATAAAATTAATATTTATTCAATTGTTTTATTAATTTTTTATGAGCAATTTATCTTCACCAAAATGTAAAAAATAAATTTGAATTGGTTGGAATTGGTTTACACCCAAATATATTTATATTTGAACTTATTTAAGCGTCTTAAGTTATATTAACAATGGTATATATAAAAATCTAGTTTCAAATAGCAAATTAAAAAGGCAATTTTCAATTTCAAACGTTTTTATTTTACGTATAATATAGGAAAATCATTACAATTTCCAAATACGATCATGAATCCATACAATTTATGTTTATATAAGTCATAAAAACTAACTGTGAATTATATGATCTGTCCGTAGATTGTTGCGTTGTTTTTTTGGCGACTTATTAGAAAAAGAAATTAAAGATGGGCTGTTTTGCGCCCCTTCTGCCACCACGTCTGCCTCCTCTACGTCCGCGATAATGAGTCCTCTCAGTGATGGCGAGATATGTAGTAGCTTCCGAGTCAACCTTACAATCAACTCTCTCGGCATTTTCAGACAGGCTGCAGTCAATACAATCCACGACAGTCGGATCAACTCCACAAATGATGGCCTCGCCCATTTCCACATTGAAAATTAAAACCGCCAGAAAGACACAGCTCAATAGGAAAATATTAGTTCTCATTTTAGTTCTTTTATTGTTAAAGGGGCACTGAAGAGCTTCACCGAATTCAACGTATTTTATAGTATGAGCTCAAAGCATCTGGTTCATATTCTATTTCTAATTACCATATCGATTTTGATCATCTGTTATACTGTAGTTATTTAATCAGTTGTTATTTATTAGCTTTCAAATATATAATAGAATTTCAAGCAGTTTATTTAGCATGAAAAGAATTTCCAAAAGTTGCTTTACTTAAAGAAATCCAGTTTAAGAAAATATGAAACAATTGCAGAAGTTTTATAGAAATTGAGAAATGTAAACAATAGCCAATATTAAATGCGTTTTATTAAAAGAAAGTTGTTTCTTCACTTCTAAATCCACTTATAAATACCAGGCTAGCTGATTATATAAAGAGTTCTTTTACTGCTTATTAACTTTCATTTCTGATAGAATCATGACGGTGTCTATTAAGCGCACTTTCGATCAACTTTGGGACATCAATGAGGGGCAATTCTGGCGCCATCAGAGCCATAGTCATGGACACAAACCTGAAAGACATTGACTAATAACTTATTTATGGACCCAGTTTATTGTTATGACTGTGATCCAGGCACGGCCCGAGCAGCAACAACAATAAATACACGCTAAACTTTTCAATATTGCTAAACTTTTTCAGCAGTTTTGTACATTGGAAAAAAGAGAAATAAGCGTGATGAAAAAATGAAAATGAAGTAGAAAAAAGATATACAAACGGCAGCCGCTTCCGTTGGCCGCCATAACACCGGAAATAGCTGCATGCAGACACACACTCACACATACTTGTGCACTTGCCACACCAGAGACAAATGCCATTTACAATTTTTGTACATAAAGCCGCTTAAGCAGCACTCTGTGACCTCCCCCGACCCGTTCCCCCCCCTTGACATGTAATTTGTTTTTATGTCTGCCCATATACGTGAGATAACGCGACGAGTTCCTCTTCTTTTTTTTTTTGCCTCTTCCTTTCGTGCACACAACTTCGATTAACATTGGCAACACTCAAAGGGAGATCAGGACTGGTGGGCCGAAGGACGAAGGGGATAACGGGGGGGGGAAGCTGGTCCAACCCAAACAACAAGTGGCAGTCGCCGCGACTGTCGAATGGCCCTGGCCGTGAATTCCATATATAATTTTCGATGGGGGCATCCTTCCACCATTCCTTCGACGTGGCATGTCGTGGCATGGCGCAAAGTGAAAAATATCCTTGCCGCGTTGTGTTGCATTTGAAATTGTTCGCTAAAAAGCATCGAACGTATTGAACTTTATACTGAGTAGGAAAGAGTAAGCTAGATCGAGAGCGAGGGACGGAGAGAGATAGGGATGGCGGGAAAGCAAGTGGAAGCATGTGAAAAGTTTTGAAAAACTGCCATGCCACAGAGTTGAGAGTTTGCCGCCGAATGGGTTGAGTTTCGCATTGGGAAAAAAGGCATCCACATTGCCGCAGTTTGACATTAATGGAAGCTCTTCGGCTGCCAAGCTGAAAAATATATATATATATATATATGCGAGAAAAAAGAATATATATTAATATTGGCAGACGTGTTTAGTTTTAAATGCCAGACTCTGTTCTCCTTTTCTTTTATTTTGGGTAGAGGATTTCCGCGTCTGTCTGACGGGTTGCTTATGAGGCATCCACTGAGAGAGCTCAAAGTATTTCTAAATTTGTTGATTTTGCGCCAAGAAAGTGTCGAATTGTTTACACAGCTCGAGCAAAGGCGGCTTCATTGCATAAAAGCTTAAATAATATTTAAACATACTTATTTTTTGTCAAAAGATATGCAAATGTTTATAAAGTTACACGAATCAACAAGTTTTGGCAACTGAATGAATTTTATATATCGTAATAATAATTGTTATGAAATAGACAAAAACAGTTTACATTTAAAAATGGTAAAATTTATTGTTGTTGGTTGAACTTTACAATTATTCACTTAACGGGGTTTAGCTTCGTAACTTTCTTCTTCTTAGCTTCTTTCTTAGAATTCACAACTAGCTCTAGCAACGCATGATAGATACTAGGCTAATTTCGATGAGTAAATCAGTAAGAATGGGAATTCCCATCTATCAAAACAGCTGTATACCATGCCTTTTGTTTGGTGTGTTATGGGTATTGTTGTTTGCTCAGATTGTGTCATATCGACAATAATTATTTAATATTTTTATACCCTGGGCCGATTAAAAATGGGCAAAAAAGGGTACAATGAATTTGTGTGAATGTATAAAACAGGCAGAAGGAAGCATCTCCGACCATATAAAGTATATATATTCTTGATCAGTATCAATAACCGAGTCGATTGACACCTGTCCGTCCGTCCGTCCGTCTGTCCGTCTGTCTGTCCGTCTGTATGAACGCGTGGATCTCAGCAACTATAAGAGCTAGAGACTTAAAATTTGGAATGTAAGTTCCTTAATAACGTACGCAGATCAAGTTCATTTTCAATTTTCGATATCAAGTTCCGTTGGTTTTATAATAAGAAAAATAAACATAACATAAGAAATGTTAAAGCTAGAGACTTGAGATTTAGCACACATGATAAAAAGCTTGGGCTTAATGTGTCCTGAAAATTTCATCGCGATGCCATGCCCCCTTCGCCCATAAGTCGAAAAAGCTGACAACATGAGCAGTTTTATAGCTAGAAACTTGAGATTTGGCACAAATGGTAAGTATCCTACTCCCAATGTGTGTGTTACAAATTTTAGTACGATCGAATATTGAACTCAGAAGTTATTCAAGAAACAAATTTATATCGCCGCAGCTTTTTTATTATTTATTAATGTTATACCTCGAGTCACACTAAAGACCCGTTGTTTGGTAATACCAGTTTTAATTTATATATTTTATAGATGACTAAAACCTTAAGCTCAGTGCAGACGACCACTTTCATAGCGTCGGTGAATTTGCCATTTACATTATTAGCATCGGTTTTCTGACAAGAATCTCTTCGGTTTTTATTCTTACAGATTCTGGTCACAGTCTCTACAATTCCATTCAGAAATCCAATGGAAATAAGACGTATTATATTTCAATAACGGCGCATAGGTAAAGATCCTTAACTTTTTGTTTCTAAGTGTTCACAACAGTTTTCCACCAGTAGTACAACTGTTGGAGAGGGTTTTTTCAAAATGCTTAAATCAAATTAAGTTTGCCACAATTCTTTACAATAATGATCGAATGTAGAATGAAATAGTTTCTACAACAGTTATTCTAATGTTAAAATAGCTACAAAGTTCGTTTATATTTTTAAAAATTCAAAATATTCTATACTTTTGGCTGTGTTTTTCCCCAATTTAGAAACTGGGTCAGAGGCTTTAGTCAAATTTAGTAGATTCAAGCAATGTTCATTAAATAAAGACGGGGGTTAAAGACGGAAAAGTTGTTGGGTTAAAACTTGAAACCGTTGCGAGGAAACTTGAGTTTCGCTTCACTTTCACTCAACGGGAATTTGTTTTATTTGATTTGATGGTCGCATTGCGTGACAGTAATTACAAAATAAATGCAAACATCTGCAACGGATCTCATAGAAGCAGCAGAGACGCCCAAAGACGACACGCCACATCGAGGAATAGCGAGAGGGATGCGGAGTGGTAAAAGGGGAAAAGGATGTCTATTCGAAATGGGGTTGGGATTGGGATTGGGACTGGGATTTTCGATTGTGCGTGTTGCATATGTGGCAGAAGATTCTGTGTATCTAACTAGTTGTTGTTATTGTTTGTAATTCGAGAAGTTGTTTGCTGCATGCCCCTTTTGATGGATTGGTTTACAGTTGCACTTAGCCCGCAGGGGGGAGGGGGGAAAAGCCAGAGGGGGAGACAAGGAGAAGGAAGACGGAAGACGGAAGAGGAAAAGTCCCGTCTGGTGTATTCTATTACATGTGTAAGTTGCGCTCCAAGTTTCCGAGTGCCTTGTGACAAATTTGACAACAGCTGAGACCAATTGCTCGAAAGTTGCTTGCACCTTGCAACAGTGGCTTGCAACCGAGGGTCCCATCTATCAATCAAGCTATGGAAAGGCAATCACAAAACTGCCATTAAGCCAGCCAGTAGACGAAACTCTATCATAAATCTTGGCCGTAATCTTCAAAAAACAGTTACCACCCCCCTCCTCCCTGGAAGACACCTATGATATGATGGAAGTGGCTTTTGCTATTAACATATTGTTTACTTTAGCCAAAAAATGCAAACACATTTTCCATTATCTGCATGTGCAGCAGTATCAGCAGCAGTTCGGCAGCGGAAGCACTTGCAACCCTCCTCCTACCCCAAACTTTCCTCCGCACCACCCACTCATGGATAAATGTAAACCCCCCTTCATTGGTTTTGCAATTTATCAAATATTTTTCGCTAACGGAAACGGAAACTGCCGGAAGCTGCATAAAGCTACGTGTCATAATGGAGCGAGGAGTAGTTGGGGAGAGTACGAGGAAGGAGGAGGGGTGCAGAGCTGGCCAGTTGGAGGGTTCGGCTAATGGGGCTAATAACGCGCCATCAAATATTAATAATAATGGGCACAACAAAAAAAGAAGCTGTCAGCCGGCACTTCCGCTTGACCAACGTCCAATAGGCCCCCAAAATGAAGTGTCTTTGATTTATACACGCACACACATGTATTACACACTCTCACACACACACACACAGACAAGCAACTCAATATGAACCGTTCACTGTGTGAGCTGCTCGCCAAGGAGGCAAAGTTTTGCACTTGAAATGCATTCAGTTCGAGAGTGTGTGCGATGTATGCGTGTGTGTGTGTGTGCGTTGTGTGTGTGTGTGTGTGTGAATGTGTGAAGAGTGTGTGTTGGACATTTTGATTAGCTTTACGCCTGAACGTATGCCGGAAATGGCAATACAACAACAAGAAACAAAACATACAAGATATACAAAAGTACTTGACTCTTGAGATATCCCTGAACTGACGGAAACACGAGTGTTCTCAGTGAAGAAAAATGTATAGAAAGCCTAAAGTCTAAAGTCCTAAAGTCTACTAAATTGGTAACTGATAGATCATAGATCATATATACTTACAATGCATAGTCCAGCTTATTAATTTCAAAATATTTCTTTAAATTGCCAAGTTTTGATACTTCTACTTGTTTCAAATATCTGTAAACGGGTATTCTTATTATCTTTACTTAAGTAACATATTAAAAGTCTTGGTTTTGACTGATCCCAGTTGCTTATAATTAAATTAATAACAATTGCGAATATTTGAGATGCATAAATCAAAGAACATTGACATAAATTCAGAGTAGATGGAAACTAGGAAAAGATTTCTTGAAGCATTTAATGAAACTAATATATATTTACAATTAAAAATTTTATAAATTTGATTATCGAAAGAAACGTAATAAAATGGTAAGCTTATACACCACAGATACATTTACACAATCGTATATATCAATTGACAGAAGATCAACTAAATCATATGAAAGTTGGGAGAAACTAGGCACAAGAAACCTTGAAGCATATCAAATTGTTTCGCTATTTGGTATACGTTTCAGTATTTCATACTTTGTTTCTTTACTCTAAAAAATACAAAGAAGGAAAAAATGATATAAGAACATTTGAATTATCAACGATGGATCTATTAATTATTTAAAGAGTTTAAACTCCCAAATGCAAAAAGATTGCAGAGTGCAGAGCATATATTAACAGTAACTAATATTGTAAAATATTTATAACAAAATATATTAACACTTTCTAATGATTTCCCTTCATAAAAATCTTAACGATGCATGGAGGTACATTTGATGACTTTGGTAATTTGCAAATGTGAAACGATATTCAATTTCTGTCTGATTATAAAAATTACTACTGATTTCACAGGGTATTTAGAGAGTACGTTATGGCTACCTCGTCGCTAGCCGTATGCCGAAAAATTCAAATCAGAACTGTGCGACTTATGAAAGGCACTCGATATGCAGCAGGTGCAGGCACAAGTCCTGTTCACGGGGCGACAGGCGACAGGTGCCGGGCGCTGCTTTAGGGGGTAGACAGCTAGCCAATCCCCTACTCCACACAGTTCCCCTACTCAAGCATCACAATTTGGCAAAAAACAACAATAAATATCGTTCCCACACACACACACACGCACGCACACACACAGCTCACGTTGCGAATCAAATTGCTTAGCATACTTTACGGCTTCAATTGGCAATTGGCAGCCTTTGAATTTCGTTTCCCCGGCACCTTTTGGCTCGACATGCCATTGGCAAGTCGCCTGACAAGGCCCACAGAGTAGGGGACAGGCAAAAGGGAGGGAAGCGACAGGAGTTGCCGTGGAATGGAGTGGTTACCTGTGCTCTGAGTCTGGCGCCTACCTGGCAGCTGACAACTTGGCAAGAGTTTTTCTTCTTGTTGCTGAATTTCCTTCACTTTTATTTTTTTTTTTGGGTACGAGTGGCAGTTGCGGCTGTACGGCTTTAAAGGCAAACAATCTATCGAGGGTCTTAACTAAAATATGGAGAGTTTTCAAAATAAAATTATACAAATATTAAAATTCTAATTATACAAAAATGTTATGGAAACTGGTTCAGGGTATCATACTGTAGCGGTCTATACAATAAACTATAGTCTTCCCAAGTTCTCTTCCGCTAACTCTGATAAAAAGAGTTAAGAGAGGATTACACTTAGTATAATTTCGTTACATATATTACGATTGCATTTCTACAGATATCTTTTCTATTAATCTATTCATCAGATCTTATTGGAAAATTGTTAGCAAGAATGCATAATTATAATTGTGCAGCTGACGCTCCTCAAACTTCTTAAGGATCTAGCAGATGCCAGTCCAAGTCCGGGAAAGTGCTCAGTCAAGCAATTTAAATAGTCTTCAGCCTTAAAAGTTGCCTAATCATTGACCCGTTCTAAGCCGTTTGTAATTTAAAATACAATTCATGAGAACGAGAAAAGTCTACAGCAATTGGGTAGAAAATCAAATAAAAGGGTTCTTTATTTTTGTAATTTTATTGAGCTACCTTTCGATTGACCCTCGGCAGAATGATTGCCTTCAGTCTGAATAGCAGTTGCCGCTTAACTTCCGCCTACAAATAACCCCACAAACTGCGTCAGTTTTGATTGAAATATTGACGGCAATTTTTGCATAGTTTGACGATAAGTTTAGTAGTTCCCAAACCCTCTCAACCAATAAGCAAACTCAGTCTGGAATGTGTCTCAGGTGCAATGTGGTGAAAAGTTTAAAGAGTGCACTGCCAGCTGAGGTACGACCCACTCAATTGTCTGGCTCTGACTCTGGAAACAGCTTATGACAGGTTGCCTTATTATAACTGTCAGGGTTGTCAGGTTATTAGAGAACCTTTCCGTTACCCCGTGCCGTAGATATTCCCCTAATATCTTCATTAGGCTGCCTACTCGACGAGGCCCATGAAACGTTCGCTTTGTTCTCCTTCATGACTTTAAGCGCTTTTCTATTTGTTTTGCTTTTTCTATTTATTTTCTGTTTTGTTTTCAGGCCTCTCTGACAGGGTGACAGCTCAGGTGTAAAATAGTTTGCCACGTCAGTTGGCAGCGCCGCATTTTCTATTTTCTATTTTCTTTACTTTACTTTTCTTTTCATTCTTTTTTTTTCTTTTATTGATTTCCCAACACTTTTGGCCTGGCGCATTTCTTCATAAATGTCAGAAAACACTTTGATGTCTTGACTTTAAGACTGCCACCTCCCACACTTACACACACACACACACATCAGATCTGAGCTCTTAAGAATTTTGTTGCCTTTTCTTCACATTTCGTTCTCGTTGGTCACATGTGGCACTTTGATGTGGCACGCTATTTTTTGTCAAGTCATGGTTTTTAAGCCTAGTCTCAGCCTCAGGCCCGGGGTCGTGTTTTAAGTTCGGGATCGCCTTAGGTGTTGGGATTTATGCATTTTTACAAATCATTTCCACTAATTGTTTTGGGATTCCGAAACCCAAAACCGAATACAGCATCCAGACAATTGAAATCCTTGAGATAAAGGTCAGCAGGGGCTATTGTGCCAAGGTCGTTTCACCTCGCAACCCTCTTCCAACTGTCTGTTCTCAGCTCAAATCAGACAGTCGATAGACAAAGCAGAAAAAAAAATTATTTAAATTTTAAAACAACTCTTAAAAGTTTCAGCTACTAATAGAAAAGTTTGCTAAGGAAGGTCACACTGAAAGTACTGAAACAAAAGATATTGATTCAGGATAAACAAAATATTTAACAAAGTGAGTACTATGCAGAGTGAGTTTAAAGTTTGCTTTTTTCAATAATAAAACTTTACACAATATTGAAGTAATTAAAAGGGATTTACAAATTAGATTTTAATCTGCTGATATATTATAATTTAAAACTGCTTAAGTCTCAACAAATCTTCTTAGAGTTCGTTCTAAACATAATTGGTGTAACTGGCCAAGAAAAATTGATGTTCTGTTCAGAAAAAACCTTTAAGTTATTTTTATTATTTAACAAACTTTCGGCAATTGCTTTTCTTATTATCAATCTATTCTAGTATCTATCTATCTATTATTAGTATAAAGATCATGGGTGGTAAGCATTATAAGCTATATTTATATATCTATATAACAATATATCTATAGTTACAAAGTAATTATTATAATGATATTCTTCAATGATAATGAATAGTTTTCAGCAATTTTATTAAAGTCGGACTCTGTATATTCATTATATTTAAACTAAACAAACTTCAATGAAATTTATGGCTTGTGTGTTCGTTCCATTTTTATCCCAATTGCATGTCCTTATAAAGAAATCCAGAGGAACCATTCAAGGCAAATCAAATGTATTTCAAATTATTGCTCAAGCCTCTTTTTAATGCACTTTCCTTATTTCCATTGTATTAAGTTTGTAATAAATTAAACAATAAGATATTGCACTGGATATGTTGCTCAGTCATAATCGTAATTTTAAGGCCAGAAAAGAATCTTTCAACACTCACTTATAATAATTAATATAGGGAAAAAATCATAGTGAAAGGCCATAAATTAAAAGTGCGTTTTATATTAACAAAAACAAGCCGAACAGTCGGGACCCCGACCGTAATATACCCTGGCTTTAGAGGGCCCCGCTCCAATTAGCTTCAGATGTAATGCTCTTGTAATTCGTTTGTGGGAGAAGCGGGCATGGCATCGTGATGAAATTTTCTGGACATATCGAACCCAAAGTACTCATCAAGTGTGCCAAATCTCAAGTCTCTAGCTAAAAAACTGCCTTTGCTACGAGTTTTTTCTTCATTTGGGGAAAGATAAAAGATAAACTTGATCTACCTGCAAGCTTAAGCTTCTAGCTCTTACCATCTCTGATATCATTTCATTCATACGGACGGACAGACGGACATATCTATATCGACTTGGCTATTGATGCTGATCAAGAATATATATACTTTATGGGGTCTGCCGGACTTCCTTCGACCTGTTAAATACCTTTAACCAATTTAGTTTATCCCCACGGGGTATACAAATCATAAATAATAATTATTTGTTTGAATATTTACAATGATTATAGTCAGATAATAATTATTTGTTTGAATATTTACAAATTTATATAAAATGGCTAAAAATGGCAGAAAATACTTAAAAATCAAATAGAAAGAAAGCAATTTTATGGAATCACGAATTTGTAGATTACCTATGTTATCATTATTGACGGTCACTGATAAAAATAAATAAAAACATGCATAACGATTAAAATAACCGTATGTTGAGGCATCAAAATTGACAACTTTGAATAATGCTTATTGATTAAACTTTTCATTGATAAAACTTTACAGACTGATGCATTGGCAAATGATAAACGATGCATAAATGATTACAAATCTTGTGCAAAAGTTAACAAATCGAAAAAAAACGAAAAAAACGAACAAACTTAAGTGGAACACAGATAGATATGT